>JACYFF010031959.1:20236818-20301778 GCA_017589665.1 Selenicereus undatus
TATGGCCTTCAATCAATTCAAGCCGATTTAGCTCACCCCATTCATTTCTGTTCAGTTCATTAGTTCTTACTCCTCACTGGAGGTGAACTTAGCAAAATCAGTTCATTCAATTTCAAACACTTTTCCCCACAGAAATCACAATGGACATCCAAAAACTCCAAACACAATCGTGATAAGTTTCAACTCTCATAACATGGTAAGTTTCAACTTCCAGAACATAACATAACACACAATTTCCATCATGCAGTCACTTTCAATTCATATACCAGTGTTCCTTCAGTTTTGAAAAGAAGTACTAGAAGTTATTACTCTAGTTCCACAACGCTCACGGTCCCAACAACGTTTGGGAAAGGGTTAGGGCATGATTGTTACCTAGATACTGTACAGTTTACGGACTTGGTTACTTAAATAAAAGTTCCCTGCTCTGCACCTGGGCCCACATACAGCCCATAGTCAGTCCACATTCAGTATAGGACATCATTGGCCCTCCCACAAGTTTATAAATTTTTTTTTTCCAGATTTTTAGTTCATCCAAACCTTAACCCCAGTTAAGGTTCAAGCTGACCAGTTTCCGAGTTCAACTTCTAGAGGCTATAACTTTTGTTCCCGATATCCAATTTCAGTGTTCTAACTCAATCCCGAAACCTTGAGTCGTCCTCTACCTTTTCTATGTTTAGGGTTTGGCTCGGTTCTATCCTGACCTAGGACGTATTTTCGTTTCTTTCTGAAGTGTCAGTAACTGTCTTCCCCCGTGATGGTCCCGGGAAACTTTATTACAACCCGGACTACACCACTCCAAATGGACTGATTCCAAAACAGGGTTGTTCGGTGCATCCAAGGGTTCCCACGGAATAAATTTCACGATTTTTGGCAACCAACTTTAACTTAGGGATTTTTCCAAAGTCGAGGATGAAGCAGCCCCAAACCCTGCCTTCCAGATTTTGTCCGGGTTTTAGCCAAAATTCTCGGCCTCATAACGTTTTCTCCCAACCTCCAAAAATTAACTTATTGCCCAAATTAGAAATATAATTGTTTTTGCTAAAACTTTCATGTTTAGAGTTTTTACAAAATCGCATAGTAGCTAGGTCCAAAAATTCAAAAACCGCAGACTATACCTGTAGCTCTGGTTTTGACAGTGCTCAGTATTTCGGCCATAACTCCTTTCATTTTAACTTTGATTCATCCAATTCAAAAACCCACGTAACTGTCACATCCTAATATACCTATCATAAAATTCTCAGAATTTTTGAACGACCAGATTAATTATAGCAAATTTTCAAATTCGAGACAAAAATAGTGTTAATTCTGTCCAATTTACCCCTCCTCTTTATGAACAGTTTTTGCACGTTTCGGGTCACCCAAAAATTCACCCGTTCCCGTTAGCCATCCTTAGACCCTCGTCCAGACCCAATCATGCCAAAAGGACCCACTTTTACTGAGACTAAAAAAATAAAACGCCATTAAATCATTGATACGAATTACTTTGAGTCGAAACCGGGGTTAACTCAACGGGATTTCTGCCTTCGCTCAAGTTCAATGCCGAAAAAGTTGAGAGAAAACAATAAAATTTGAATTAAGAACTTGTAATCTTCAATGAAATGAAAGAAAGCCCAAAAGAAGATGAAGAATGAGAATTTTCGAGGCATGGTCCGCATGAATCCAACTTCCCTCGGCCTTTTTTTTTTATTTTGTACATCTTACCACACAAGGACTAGAGTGGCGGCGCAGAGGGCGGCACGGTGGCCGCGGTGGTAGTGCAAGGGTGGAGGAAGAGAGAGAGAGTGAGATAGAAAGAGAGAAAGAGTGGCCGAAGAGGGGGGTGGCGTGAGAGATGTGAGGGAGAGTGGGGGGTTGAGGTTAGGGTTTTGAAATAAAAAGGTAGGGAAAGAGTTTGCATCGGGGTGAACTCTAATCCTACTTAGAGAAGGGTTTCAAATCTTTTTTTTGGGCCTCACGGCCATCACTAGGAAAACATAATTTTATTTTATTTTTTACAATAGTGTAAGAAATAATAATAATAAAAGGATGGTAAAAAAAAATAATGATGTTTACGACAATAACGATAATACTTAAAAAGTTGTTTGACAGAAATCGAAGGAAAAAATCTGAAAATTTAAAACTCCAGGAATATATAAAAAAAAGAATCGACCAAAAGTTTTTCTTAATTGAAATAGATTTCCCAAGAACTCATTTGGCATGACTCGGCTCAAGGTCGGTCCAACCTGACAATTTTTTGGGGTTTTACATACTACCCCACTTAGAAAATTTTCGTTCTCGAAACTTCACTAGGTCATGACACACCGTCATCAACAATATGACTTTCCAGCCTGACTTAGAATTTTCAGGGTTTTACATACTACCCCTCCTAGAAAATTTTCGTCCTCGAAACTGATATGCACCCGATTATGGAAGTAGGTGGGGATATTTGTCTCGCATCTCCTGCTCCGCCTCCTAAGCGGTCTCAGATGTCTCATGGTTGGCCCAAAGGACCTTTACTAGGGGCGCCGTCTTTCTACGAAGGTGCTTTTCCCACCGATCCAGGATATGTATAGGCTGTTCCTCATACAACAAGTCTTCTTGAAGCTGTATAGGATCGGGTTTAATGATGTGCGAGGGATCTGAAATGTATTTTCGCAATTGCGACACATTATGCACTCTCTGAAGTTCAGTCGGTAGCTCCAGTCAGTAGGCTACCTCTCCAATCTGCTATATGATCGGGTACGGTTCGATATACCTCGGGCTGAGCTTCCCTGCTTTCCCAAACCTCGCGACTCCTTTGGTTGGAGAAACGCAAAGAAACACCTGGTTCCCCTCTTGGAATTCGAGGGGTCTACGCTTCCGATCCGCATGACTCTTCTGGCGGCCCTGGGTGGCCTTTATTCGCTCTTGGATGACTCTTACTTTGCCTGTGGTGGCTTGGATCAACTTCGGTTCGATGGTCAGGGCCTCATCGATCTCTTACCAACAAAGTGGAGTCCTGCATTTCCTCCCATATAGTGCCTCGTACGGGGCTATGCCAATACTCACGTGGTAGCTGTTGTTGTAAGAAAACTCAATCAGCGCCAGCTATTCGTCCCACGCGCTCTTAAAGTCCAACGCGCAAGCCTGCAGCATATCTTCCAAGGTTTGAATGGTGCGTTCCGTCTGCCTGTCCGTAGCAGGGTGAAAGGCAGTGCTAATACGTAGTAGCGTCCTGAATGCCTCTTACAGCTTCTGCCAAAATCCCGACTGGAATCTAGTGTTCCGATCCGACACTATGGAACTGGGCACCCCGTGCAACCGCACTATCTCCTCGAGGTAAGCTCGAGCTAGCTAGTCCATGGTCCAAGTGTTTCTCATGGCTATGAAATGCGCTGACTTCGTGAGTCTATCCACTATAACCCAAATTGCATTGTGCTTCCGTTGGGTCAACAGTAATCCTATAACAAAATCCATGGACACAGAGTCCCATTTCCACTCAGGGACATCCAATGGCTGTAAAAGTCCCGCCAGTCGTTAGTGCTCGATTTTTACTCGCTGGCAGGTCAGACACTTCGCAACATAATCAGCCACTTCCTGTTTCATGTTACTCCACCAGAACGTTTGCCTTAGATCCTTATGCAACTTATTACCCCCAAGGTGTACCTAGTGTGGAGTATTGTGTCCCTCATCTAGGATATTCTTCTTGAGTGCCTCTACGACCGGAACACACACACGATTATGGAATCGTATGGTACCATCTTCATGAATTATGAACCCGAGTGCTTTTCCCACCCATATCTCTTCTCTGATCCTCTCGAGCTGGGGGTTGGTGGCCTGTGCCATTCGGATTTCCTCTACAAGGGTCAATTGTACCTCCAAGGTGCAAAGCATATGTTTGGTCCCTAGGGTAATCACGTTAAGTGCTAATCTCCGAAATTCCTTACACAACGCATCTGGGAGAGCTAGTAAACAATTCAGTGTTGGGTACGACATGCGGCTCAACGCATCCACTACTACATTGGCCTTCCCTGGATGGTATTGAAAATGAACATCATAATCCTTTAGGAACTCTAGCTACCTGGTCTATCTCAAATTCAGATTCTTCTATGAGAAACAGTATTTCAAGCTCTGGTGGTCAGTGAATACTTCACAACGGACCCTATATAGGTAATGTCTCCAGATCTTGAGAGCAAACATGACCGCGGCTAATCCAGGTCGTGAGTCAGGTAGTTCCGTTGGTGTGTCTTCAACTGTCGCGAAGTGTATGCTATGACCCGTCCATCTTGCATTAATACACACCCCAACCCATTCCTGGAAGCATCACTATACACCACGAAGTCCTGCTCTGCAGTAGGTAGAGCCAATATCGACGCACTCGTAAGTCTCTTCTTAAGCTCCTGGAAGGCTTCTTCACACTTTTCCGTCCATTCATACCTGGTGACCTTTCTAGTCAAGTTGGTAAGTGAGGTGGCGATCTTTGAGAAGTTTCGGACGAATCGACAATAATACCCTGCCAATCCTATGAAACTCCTTACCTCCGTCAGATTCTTAGGTTTGGGCTAGTTTGTCACAGCCTCAATCTTTTGAGGGTCCACCGACACTCCCTTGTGGGATACTACATGAACTAGGAAAGCTACCTTCTCCAACCAAAACTCACATTTCGAGAAGTTGGCATATAACTCATTCTTCCTTGACACCTCCACGGCTATCCGTAGGTGGTCAGTGTGCTCAACAGGGGTTATTAAGTAAATTAGGATGTCGTCAATGAAGACCACCACGAATTTATCCAAATAGGGTTTAAAGACCTTGTTCATAAGGTCCATAAATGCTGCTGGTGCGTTGGTGAGGCCAAAGGGCATCACTACGAACTCATAGTGGCCGTATCGGGTACGAAATGCAGTTTTTGATATATCCTCATCCTTGATTCGGAGTTGGTGGTACCCCGAACTGAGGTCAATTTTGGAAAATATTCCCGTGCCCCGAAGTTGGTTGAATAAGTAGTTTATTTTGGGCATAGGATAACGGTTCTTGACTGTGATTTTATTCAGCTCCCGGTAGTCTATGCACAGTCTTAGAGTCCCATCCTTCTTTTTCGCAAATAAGACCGGGGCTCCCCATGGAGATGTACTAGGCCGGATATAACCTTTTTCCAAGAGTTCTTCCAACTGTGTCTTCAATTATTTGAGTTCAGCTGGTGTCATTTGATAAGGCATCTTAGAAATAGGGGTGGCCCCGGGGGTCAAGTCGATACAAAACTCCACCTTTCTAAGAGGTGGCATGTTAGGAATTTCATCGGGAAACACATCTGGAAATTCCCTCGCTACAAGGATGTCCTCTAGGAATGATCTCGCATCTTCGGTTTTGGCCACGTGACACAGAAATCCCTAAACTCCTTTACCTAATAGTTTGCGAGCTCTAAGCGCCGACACCAATTTTACTCCCATTCTGGGCCTCTAAGCCCTATGCACTACCTTTTCTCCATTGGGCCCTTTTAGGGTGATATTTCGTTTAGGGCATTCTATCTGAGTCTGATACCTAGCTAGCCAATCCATTCCCAAGATAATTCCAAAATCCGTCAACTCGAACCTATACAAGTCTGCTGGAAACTCACATTTATACATTTTTACAGGGCAACCCTCGTATAACTCCTCGCACGACACCATTTTTTCATTAGGGAGCATTATAGACAGCAGGGAGGATTTTTAGGTGGGGTTTAGCCCCAAGGTCTCAACTAACTTAGCAGAGATAAAGGAGTGCATGGCTCCTGAATCAAACAAAACATCTACTGACTGAGTTAAGAGGGAAAATGTACTCGTCACTATATTTGGAGCATCCGCTGCTTCTTCCTTCTGCATCACATAAACTCGACCCCTATTGTTCCAGGGCGGTTGGCTGGGGGGGGTCGGGACTGAGTCGATTGGGGTGTCCGGTACTGCTGGCTAGAGTGGGCCGCCTACCCTCCCCTGCTTTGGTATGATGATTGGGGCCGCTGCCCTTGTCCTTGACTCTGCCCCTGTCTTTGCCCGGTAGGGGGTGGAGGTAGTGGGCAGTCTCGAACTTGGGGTAGGTGGCTTCCATAGCGGAAGTACCTCTTTACCGTCCGACACTCTCGGGCGAAGTGCCCTAGTTTCTCGCAAGTGTTGCAGGTCACCTTGGGCCGTGTGTTAGGATACTGGCCACCTCAATTAACGTTGCCAGAGTGCTGTCCCCCAGTAGGTCGACGATCCTGCTCTTGTGTCTGAAAATTTCCCCGGTTGTCTCCCTTCCTCTTGGTGCCCCTTTGCTCGTTGAAATAGTTGCTTCGCTCCTTCATTACCCTTTCCACGTTAACCGTCGTGTCGTACAGATCAACGTAGGAGGCGTACTACCTCACCGACATCCTTTCTTTGATGGTCGGGTTCAGCTCGACCTCGAACCTATTCATGTTCAGCCTCTCGTCAGGTACGAAGGCTGGGGCAAAGTGTGATAACTCCATGAACTTGGAGGCGTGTTCGAGGACACTCATGTTCCCTTGCTGCAGCAGCATAAACTCGCTCTCCTTGGCCTTCTAGAGGGAGATGGGATAAAAATGATCCTTAATAATTTCCTTAAACTTACTCCACCCAAACCCAAGCTCGTGTTGCCTCTCCCTTACTATAGCCCACCTAGGTCGGCTTTGTCTTTTAGGTAGAATACATCAAATCCTACCTTCCACTCCTCAGGGCACTGGAGTACATCGAATGGTTTCTCCATCCCCCTAATCCAGTCTTCGAAGGTCTTGGGTAGACCTGGCAAATGGGTCATTCGGTTCGGGTACAGATCGGGTCAAGTTCGGATCTGGTCATGTTCGGGTTAAGTGACATTTCGGGTCGTTTCGGTTTGGGTCGGGTATGGTTCGGGTCGGGTCAATTTTGGGTCAACCAATTTTAGGTGAAATGCACTAGTCATGCCAAAACAAGCAACTTTGTTGAAAATTTCGGGTCGGGTATGGTTCGGGTCGGGTCAATTCGGGTTTCAGGTCCACTTTCGAGTGAGCATATTTCGGGTGTCGGATCGGGTATGGGTCCGGGTCATTCGGTTCGGGTTTCGGGTCTCGGGTCAGTTTTGCCAGGTCTAGTCTTGGGGTCGGAAGTGCCATCATAAACGGGTGGGTGATGGCTTGCGAACCGCTTAAACATATGGGAGTTGTCCTCCTCCGCTCTTTTCTTCCTAGCTTCCATCAGTCTCTGTATTTGCTCATTCCCCTTGCTTTTGAATCATCCCTACGAGCAGCAAATTTGTCAGCTCAGCTCCCATTGGTGGGTTAGTCTCATCAATCTGACTGCGAGACCCGTTCCCGTTCTGAGGGCGCAGGGCCTCCAGTCGCTCCCTGAAGGCTGACATAGAGATGTCTTAGTTCGTAGGGACCCTTGCTGCAGGGTGAGGCCCAGTCAATGTTTCATTGTTGTTGTTTCCTGCCATCCTATTCGGGAAAAATAATTTGGTTTTAGTTTCTCTCCTAATAGTTCATGTCCTACATTCTACTAATTTTCAGGAACACGGTACATGCCAGTGTATCATATAATATTTCACAGAAGTCCGTTCATAGTATACTATCACATTCAGGACACATCCGCCACATCATATATTCAGGTGTCTCATATCACACAGGCATCATGTTTACATAATTGACATTTTTCACAACTAAGTATGCGGGGATTTAAATAACCCAGACGATTTTATTGAATAAAATTTTCAATTCCACAAGAGTTCACATCAGCACTTTCATTACATTCAAATCATAATTCTAGTACCCACAGTGGCTTAATAACAAACCAAGACAATACTACTAACACTTCCTCTAGAAAAGAAAAAGAACAGCTCCCTAAATGCTTCCAACTTTTAATGGTCAGGTGCGTCCAATGGACAGGTACCCCTACACATTCGGCCACACCTGCCCCGCGCCTAGCAGATCATCCTGATTTCACGCTTAGCCCTACTCCCTAAGAAATTCACTTCTCCTATGCCTTCCGATTCCCTGGGTTGTTCGTCCTGTCCAATGTGATCCCCTTGTACATCTTCCCAATCCTCCACCATGTCTTCACTTCCCATTAATTGTCCATTGCTCACCTCAGAGCCTCCCTCAGGGTCCTCTTTAGGTTCTCCCTCTTCTGCAGGGTCTTCATCGGGATCTTTTGTTGGTTCTTCTTCCTCCATTAGGTCTTCCTCGAGGTCCTCTTCTGGGTCTTCCTCATCGCTATACTCCCCCTTGGGCTCCCCATCCATTAATTCATATCTAGCCTCAGACTCCTCCTTAGTATCTTCTTCTACGGGTGGTGGTAGGTTAGCATCCTCAGAGTTAGGGGTGGGAGGTTCATCGTAGGGACCTACATCTATGAGGTAGTCGACTAGTTCATTCAAGTTTAGCCCCATAGGCTGCCATTTACATAGACAACAGTCCCTAGCGACCTGGAATGCTCTCTCCCCAGGGTGAAGTTCCTTAATTCTATAATGCCACAAGGGGTCCCCCGAAAGAGTTAGAAGGAAGAAGAAGGCTTGGTTATGGTCAAACCTCAAGCAATCATTAGGAACCTCAGCTAGTCTCACATGAAGGAAAATTTTGACTCGTTCCAGGTGACTCTCCAGACTGGCCCTGGGAATCTTCCCCAACCTCTGGTGATGACGACATCGTCCCATACAATCACAGTGACGAGTCGCATTCATCCTAGACATTAAAAGACCCTAAATCAGACATATAAACATAAAGAGATAACATATACAAGCATACTCCCTTCCCAACCTATACTCACGCTCCGAGCAGTCCTTAAGTCTACCAGTTTTAGGGTTATTTATTAGTATTATTGTCTTTATCCCTTAGGCGAGCCTTCAAGCCAATTAACTATAGCTCTGATGCTACTTTGTAACACCCCTAGATCTCTAATTCATTATTTAATACTATTATTAACTAAAATGCAGCAGAATTCTAACGGGGTGTTACCGTCGTATTTCCATCTTAGAAATACCAGGCTGGATATCAAGTATAACAAATAAAACAAAAGAACGTCTTAGATACAATCTAGGCTTACATTCTTTAGTAATTCAACACATCAACTGAACAAAACAACAGTTTTTCACAACTTCCATTATTAACTTAACAACTTCCAGCATTCGCACCTCGCTCTGCTCTTACATCCCCAGCCCCAGGCACAACTAGATCACCTGAAAACAAAACATTTTATAAAGGTGAGATAAACTCAGTAACAAGCACCCTTAACAGTCAAACACGGATACAAATTCATTTTGAAAACATTTTGAGGGAAGGGGACAACAATAGGTCTTTCAAGCACACAACTCATTATTACGATCTTCCCTGTTTATCACTTTCAGAATCATAATTCCATAATTCAATTCACAATGCATCAGTCTCAGATAAATCTTGGGTGAGCGACCCCAGTGAGTCTCATGGCCTACGCTCTAACATAGTGTATCCGCTTAACTCATTCCTGACCTACCGCTTCTCAGACGGTTACCGCTTATCTTTTTCTGGCTTACCACTATCTTCAGTGGTTACTGATAACCTGACCCATGTCTCAACCGAGCACGTGGCCGTTCACATGCATGCACTTATTACCTGGGGAAGGCTATGGCCTTCAATCAATTCAAGCCGATTTAGCTCACCCCATTCATTTTCTTTCAGTTCATTAGTTCTTACTCCTCACTGGAGGTGAACTTAGCAAAATCAGTTCATTCGATTTCAAACACTTTTCCCCACAGAAATCACAATGGAGATCCAAGAACTCCAAACACAATCGTGATAAGTTTCAACTCTCATAACATGGTAAGTTTCAACTTTCAGAACATAACAGAACACACAGTTTCCATCATGCAGTCACCTTCAATTCATATACCAGTGTTCTTTCAGTTTTGAAAAGAATTGCCAGAAGTTCTTACTCAAGTTCCAAAACGTTCACGGTCCCAACAACGTGTGGGAAAGGGTTAGGACATGATTGCTACCTGCATACCATACAGTTTACGGGCTCGGTTACTTAAATAAAAGCTCACTGCTCTGCACCTGGGCCCACATAAAGCCCATAGCTAGTCCACATTTATTATAGGACATCCTTGGCCCTCCCAAAAATTTATAAAATTTTTTTTCTGGATTTTTAGTTCATCCAAACCTTAACCCTAGTTAAGGTTTAGGCTGACCAGTTTCTGAGTTCAACTTCCAGAGGCTATAACTTTTTTTCTCGCTATACAATTTTAGTGTTCTAAGTCAATCCCGAAACCTTAAGTTGCCTCTACCTTTTCTATGTTCAGGGTTTGGCCAGGTTCTGTCTCGAACTAGGACGTATTTTTGTTTCTTTCTGAAGTGTCAGTGACTGTCTTCCCCCATGATGGTCCCGGGAAACTTTATTACAACTCGGACTACACTACTCCAAATGGCCCGATTCCAAAACGGGATTGTTCGGTGCATCTAGGGGTTCCCACGAAATAAATTTCACTATTTTTGGCAACCAACTTTAACCTAGGGATTTTTCCAAAGTCGAGGATGAAGCAGGCCCAGGCCATGCCTTCCAAATTCTATCCGGATTTTAGCCAAAATTCCCGGCCTCATAACTCTTTCTCCCAACCTCCAAAAATCAACTTATTGCCCAAATTAGAAATATAATTGTTTCTACTAAAACTTTCATGTTTAGAGCTTTTATAAAATCGCACAATAGCTAGGTCCAAAAATTCAAAAACCGCAGACTATACCTACACCTCTCGTTTTGATAGTGCTCAGTATTTCGGCCATAACTCCTTCATTTTAACTCTGATTCATCCAATTCAAAAACTCATGTCACTGCCACATCCTAATATACTTATCATAAAATTTTCAGAATTTTTGGAAGAACCACATTAATTATAGCAAATTTGCAAATTCGAGACAAAAACAGTGTCAATTCTGTCCAGTTTACGCCCTCCTCTTTATGAACGGTTTTTGCACGTTTCACGTCACCCAAAAATTCACCCGTTCCCGTTAGCCATTCTTAGACCCTTGCCCAGACCCAATCATGCCAAAGGACCCACTTTTACTGAGACTAAAAAAATAAAACGCCATTAAATCATTGATACGAATTACCTTGAGTCGAAACTGGGGTTAACTCAATGGGATTTCCGCCTTAACTCAATGGGATTTCTGTCTTCGCTCAAGGTCAACGCCAAAAAAGCTGAGAGAAAACAATAAAACTTGAATTAAGAACTTGTAATCTTCAATGAAATGAAAGAAAACTCAAAAGAAGATGAAGAACGAGAATTTTCAAGGCATGGTCAGCATGAATCCAACTTCCCCTGCCCCTTTTTTTTTTATTTTGTACATCTTACCATGCAAGAAGTAGAGTGGCGGTGCAAAAGGCGGCACGGTGGCGGCGGTGGTTGTGCAAGGATGGAGGAAGAGAGAGAGTGAGATAGAAAGAGAGAGAGTGGCCCAAGAGGGGGGTGGCGTGAGAGATGTGAGGGAGAGTGGGGGGTTGAGGTTAGGGTTTCGAAATAAAAAGGGAGAGAAAGTGTTTGCATATGGGTGAACTCTACTCCTACTTACAGAAGGGTTTCAAATCTTTTTTTTTGGGCCTCACGACCATCAATAGGTAAACATAATTTTTTTTACAATAGTGTAAGAAATAATAATAATAAAAGGATGGTAAAAAAATAATGATGTTTACGATAATAACGATAATACTTAAAAAGTTGTTTGACAGAAATTGAAAGAGAAAATCTGAAGATTTAAAGCTCCCGGAATATAAAAAAAAAAAGAATCGATCAAAAGTTTTTCTTAATCGAAATAGATTTCCCAAGAACTCATTTGGCAAGACTCGGGTCTAGGTCGGTCCAACATGACAATTTTCTGGGGTTTTACATTTATATTCAAGATGATGCTAAGCTATCAATCAACCAACTAGTGTAGATTATTTTGCATCTACTCTTAACTAACTAGCTGATGTGGATAACAAACAAGCTGACGTGGATAACAACCTAACCACCTTGCTTGTTGCTCCTAGAGCTGCCTTGCTGCCTTACTGTTTCCTCAACCTTCAGCCTTGTATCCTCTACATGCCCCCCCGGTCAAGGTGGAATTGGTGGATAATCCACCAAGCCTAACCTTGAACAGAGATAATTATGCTGATGTTCACCCAGGGGTTTTGTGATAAGGTTAGCAAACTATTCCTTAGAGGGAACATGAGATGTTTTTAGGAAGCCTTCTAAAATCTTGTCACGGGTGTAATGACAATCTATGCACAAGTGTTTTGTCTTCTCATGAAAAACAAGGTTAGCAGCTATATGCATAACAACCTTGTTATCACAATTGAGTACAATTGGTAGTTGAGGACTAATACAAAAATCTTCCATGAGGTGAGACAACCACTCTAATTTAGATGTGGTAGCTGACATGCTGTGATATTCTGCCTCTGCAAAAGATTTAGCCACTGTTTTCTATTTTTTGGTTTTCCATGAAACCAAGGATAAGCCAAGGAAGACACAAAAACTTGTGAGTGATCTAGCTGGGTCTCTACAAGTACCCCAGTCTGCATCACAAAAAACTGTCAATCTGAGATCATTATTCCTTGGATAAAAAAAAGACCCCTGTTAGCTGTGCCCTTGAGATACCTCAAGACATGCACAGTTGCTTGATAGTAAGGCTGCATTGGTTATTGCAAAAACTGACTCAAATGTTGAACTGGGTAGGATATGTCAGGTCTGGTTAAGGTGAGATACAAGAGTCTGCCAACTAACCTTCTAAACTACCTAGGGTCCTCCATCGGATCCCCAATTTCTGTTGATAAATGCAAGCCCTTAGGAAGAGGAAATCTGGCAGGTTTTGCTCTAGTCAAGCCTGCATCAGACAAGATATCTAGAATGTACTTCCTCTAAATAAGAATGATGCCAGAAACTGATCTAGCCAATTTAATTCCCAAGAACTAACGGGCCAAACCAAGATCCTTAATTGTAAATGCTGAATGTAAGGCCTTCTAGAGGAAAACAATGGCATCAATGTCATCTCCTGTAATCAAGAGGTCATCGACATAAACAAGCACAAAGGTATGTTTCCCTTGTGATTTTTTGGTGAACAAAGAGTAATTATTCTTGGACTGTGTAAATCATTTAGCAAGTAAAAATTTAGTCAACTCTTTATTCCATTGTCTGGAGGCTTGCTTCAGACCATACAAAGATGTTTGCAGCATGCACGCCTAGCCTGACAAGGCTTTGGAATATCCTTGTGTTGGCTACATATAAACTTCCTCATCTATGAAACCATGTAGAAAAGCATTATTAATGTATAACTGATGCAGAGGCCATTCTTTAATAGCCGCTAAGGCTATAAACATTCTAACAGTGGTGAGGTTTGCAATTGGACTGAAAGTATGCTTGTAATCTTTGTCTTTAACTTGCTGAAAGCTCATAGCTACAAGCCTAGCTTTATGTCTCTTAATTTTACCATCTGGTCTAAACTTGATCTTGTAGACCCATTTAGAGGTCAAAGCTCTCTTCCCAGGGGCAAGTTGGTCAACTGTCAAGTGTTGTTTTGCTCTAATGTAGAGAGCTCTAACTTTATAGCTTGCACCCATTTTGGACATTGTTGAGGTTGTGCATAGCTAGGAGGCTCTTCTGCTTACAGTGCATTGGTGAGGGAAGCAACATAAGATGAGGAAAAAAGTGCCAAGTTTGAATAAGAAAATAAGGGATAGGAGGTAGCTGTAAAACTTTGAGAATTATGATCTGAATTAGAAGAAGTAACTGCTGTCTGTTTGCTTGTCTATTGTGGACATACAAAATCCTTCATCCATGTTGGGCTTCCCTTGACTCTTTGAGACTTTCTAAGAGGTGGATCTTGGAGTTGTGCATCATTTGTAGATGAGGCAAATTGATCTGGTCTAGTAGAGCAATCAAGAGAATTGGAAGAGGAAGGAGAAACTGAATCTTGTACCACAGGAGAATGAGAATCAAAAGAATGCTGAGAAATAGAGTCAACCAAGGTGTGGTGAGTAGATGAAAAAGGATTTGAGGTAGAGAGTTTGTGTGTGGAAGGCTCAGATGCAACATAAAAGGGTTCACTGGAGGGAAGAACATGGACTGAGTCATCTGAATTCAAAGTTGCAGTATCTAAGAAACCCTTAAAAAGAAAATTTGTCTCAAAGAAGGCAACATCTCTACTGTGAAAAACTTGCTTGGTGTGTAAATCATATAACTTGTATCCTTTAAACCCAAAAATATAACCCAACAAAATACATTTGCGTGTTGTGGATTCAAATTTGTCAGAAACCCTTAATTTTGCTGCAAAACACAAACATCCTACAACTCTCAAATCATGATAATTTGGTGGTTTGTCAAAAAGTTTTTCAAAAGGACTTTTCTAGTTTATATTCTCCATTGGTAGCAAATTGATGACATGACTGGATGAAAGTATGCACTCTCCCCCCCCCCCCAAATGTTTGGCAAGACCTGCTTGAAACCTAATTGCCCTTATAGCTTCAAGGAGGTGTCTATGTTTTCTTTCAGCCACACCATTCTGTTGTGGTGTTCTGACAACATATTTTTGGTGTAAAATGCCTTTGGAAATAAAGAAATCATGGCAAAAGGAATTGATTAATTCAGTGCCATTGTCGCTTCTAATGAGTTGTATTTTAGTTTGAAATTGTGTTTCCACCATGTTGTAGAATTATACAATGGCACTTTTAGTTTGTGCTTTGTTTTGCAGTAATTGAGTCCAGGTGTTTCTAGTAAAATCATCTACTATGGTAAGAAAATAGTGAGCCCCACAAATGTTTGTAACTTTGTAAGGACCCTTCAAGTCCATATGCACAAGATGAATGCTTAGAATGTATGTTGCTTTTATTGAAAGGGAGTCTGTGCATTTTTTCCATTACACAGATTTCACAAGGAAAACTAAGAGGAACATCATCACAAAAGGAAATATGTTGCATCTTGGAGGTATATGTATGCCCAAGTCTTGCATGTATAATGTCTAGACTTGGCATATTACAATTGAATGAAGCTAGGGTAGGTAGAGAACTGCCAGAATGAGAATGGGCTGTATAAATCTTAGTCTCAATAGGGTTAATGGTCCCAACTGGTGGAAGCTTGTATAATTCAGCAATACTTGCAGCAATAGCTATTATTCTTCTAGTTGAAAGGTCCTATATCCAACATTGGTTAGAAGAAAAAAGGGCAAGTAATTTGTGATCAGTCAATAATTTATTGACCGACAACAAATTGAATTCAAAATCTGGTACATAGAGAACGTTTTCAATGCTAATGGTCGAGGTGAGGCAAAGCCTGCCAGCATGTGTGACAATCTTCAAGGAACCATCTGGTAAGGTTATTGTAACAAGTTTAGGCAATGGTCTTAAAAGATGTATTTGGTTTAAATCAGATGTCATGTGGTCAGAAGCACTTGAGTCTACAATCCAAGAGCCATCATAGCTATGTGACACATTACAACAAATGCCAGAATAAGGACTAACAGAGTTATGGCTATTAGAGCATTACCTGCAAAATGATCATATGACTGTAGTTGCTCCTGCTGCTGATCAGTTTTCTTGCCTTGCAGGAACTTTATCATCTGTTGAGCCAAAATTCTACTAAGTTCGGATCAAACTGTCCAACTCTCCCAATGTTAGAAGAACTAGATTCTTCTAGAGGATCATCCTGAATTTGGTCCTTACTTTGTGTAAAAACATGTCCAGCCACTCGTGTGCTAACCTTGCCTCTTGCCTTGTCTTTTGCAGCATCGTACTAATCAGGATATCCAATTATCTTGAAGCAATAATCTATGGTGTGGCTTCTTCTTTGACAATGATCACAAAGCCTGTTGGTTTTTGATCTCTTATTGTCCTTCTTAAATCTTTGACTGTCAGAGCCCTTCGCAAGAAATGCACTAGATGTTGCATTATAGCTTATGAATTTCGAGCAGCAATTGTGAAATTTCCTTTATTAGCCATAACTGTTACTTCTCTCCCATAACTAGCTCCTCCAGTAACTTGTTTCTGTTGCTCCACTCTTTCAATCATCAAACAAGCCTTACGAACTGAAGGTAATGGATCCATGAGTAAGATTTGACCTCTAATGGATTCATAATCCTCATTTAAATGCATTAGAAATTGCATTAGCTTTTGCCTTTGATCCAATTCTATGGTTTTCTTGATGGCTTTGCAGTTAGGATTGCAAGTACAAATAGGTATTTCACTTAGATCAGCATACTCATCACACAACCTCTTCAGTTTAGTGTAGTAAACAGCTGCACTGTCATTACCTTGATATAGATCCTCAACTTCCTTCTGAACTTTATATAATAATGGTCATCTTTGTACTAACTCATTCCACAATTCTTTGGCAGAGTTAGCATATATGAAAGCTAGGGGTGTTCATTAAACGGTCCTGGACCGGACCGGACCGAAGATCAACCTGGACCGGACCGAGGCTATTCGGTCTAGTCCTCGGTCCTGTCCCTTTCCAGTTTCGGTCTTCGGTCCGGTCCGTGGACCGAGCTGAGTTAGGTTTTTTTTCTGGGGGGTTTTGGCTGACTTATGTTTTGCAATTTCCACTAGACTGCCCTTCTTCTTCATTCATTTTGGTTTGTGGCGCAGTGCTTCCAGAGCACTGGTCTGAAGTCGGTCCGGTCCGGTCCGGGTTCTGACCGGTCTGGTCCGGTCCAGGACCGACTCTGGATCGGTCCGGTCCTCGGTCCAAGGTCTGGAAAATTTTCGGTCCTTGATCCAGCTGGTCCGGTCCGGTCCTGGACCAATGAACACCCCTAATGAAAGCTCCAGACAAACTCGGATCAATAGAATTTAACAACCAACTAACTACCATACTATTACACCTAACCCATTGTTCATAAAGAGTAGAGTTTAGATCAGCTTTAGTGCAAGTTCCATTAAGAGATCCTAATTTTACCTTTATACAAAGTGCAATCTTCAAAGCACGACGCCATTGCTGAAAATTCAATCCATTCAATTTGTTGTTTGTCAGTTGCATCCCAGGATGATCCAATCCTTGAAAATACAGTGGATTAGCATTGTAATTGTCAATATTCTATCTAGAGTCTCCTTGATTTGTTGAGCTTGAATCCGCCACAATCAAGAAACCAAGAATTCAATTGAAAACACAAAGGAAATCTCTGAAACTGTAAAAAAAAATGTCAGCTAGATCGAGTGGTGAATCAAGCCACAAGATCGAAGAAGAAAGAAGAATTTTAGGAAGAATGAGTAAGCTAGATCAGTTGATGATTCAAATCAACTTGATTGAAAAGGAAAAAAATCAAAGTTTTCCAAAGATCATGCCTGAAAGCTCTGATGCCATGATAAGAAACTGAAGTTTGTTATCGGAAAGAGAGAGATTGAGGAAGGGAGAGAGTAAAATGAACATCTCTTTTTGTAGGGTTCATGAGTGCCAAAAATAAGTGCCTACAACCTTTCTCTATGCAACTTATATACAAGATGATGCTAAGCTGTCAATCAACCAACTAGTGTAGATTATTTTGCATCTAATCTTAACTAACTAGCTGATGTGGATAACAAACAAGCTGACGTGGATAACAACCTAACCATCTTGCTTGTTGCTTCTGTAACTGCCTTGCTATTTCCCCAACCTTCAGCATTGTATCCTCTACAAAACTAGTAAGAGTTGCTGAGAATTGGAAAAAGTTAGTAAATATTGATTTACTAATGAAAAGAACATGCCCTAAGGATAGAAGTAAACCTAGATTCTAGATATATATCACTACAACAAACATAGTGATTCTCGATACAATTTATAAGGATTGGTGATAGATATAAATGACACAAACTTAGTTTTATGCTATGGTAGTCGTTGCATAATCATATGTCACAAAAAAAGTGCCAAGTGTACTGTCTAGAGTTCTGGCTGCTACACTGCACAAAACTTGTCGTTGCCCTCTTTTTCAAGGGAGGACCGGCTAATGAGGTCGTATATTATGCTGATAGTTTTATTCTTTTATCAAATAATGTTTGTTTTTTCTTTTCTTGCTCTATAATATTTTTGTTGAACACAGAAATAATATTTGTTGTTTATATAATATTTATTTGTATCCATGAGTATAATTCAAGCACATACTAACGAAAGGACAAGATAAAATGTATATCAAAAATATAGTTTCTCACACAAAATAATATTTATAATTTTGAATTTGTCAATACAATTGAATGTTAATTACATTCAGAAGAACTACAAGTCAATATAATTCACAATAATTCAACTATCCCCCCCCCCAAAACAAAAAGGAATATGACAACAATAAAATTGCTGTAAATAGTCTAGGTTTTAGGCTCTAAACTTGAATCTAATGCCAAAATTAGGGCCCGATTACAACTCTCTAAGATAACCAACTCTCCTTGCATCCTGTAACACTTCACTAATCTTTCATTGGTTTGCCATAAGGATTAGTGAGGGAGAGGCAGAGAGGAGAATGAACCTACAAGACAAACAAGTAAACTCTCAAAGTAAACTACAGATCCCATGAATATCTAAGAAGCAACAAATGGGGAAAAAATCAATTTCATATTCCTTTTGAGCAATCTATGTTGAATAACTTCAACAAGACAATGACAGATCTATGAGACAATTACTTTTAACAATTAAAATTATTTTGAAACTGAAGAACTAATTGAGCAACAAATGACGAAGACTGCACTATTTGAGGGACTTAAGGGTTAGTATTCAATATGACCCAGTAGCCATTCTAGGATATTGGGACAAGGATCTGAGAATTTACGGACAAATCCACCTAGATCCACGCGCAATTGTTCTTAGTCGGAGCATTTGGAGATGAATCTACCCAGATTCACTAGTAGTCGCTCTTGGTTATTTTATTGCCATATCTAATGTGACCCACTTCCTTTGTAGGGGTCGTAATTGTCGGTGCATTAACCTCAAACAAAGTCGACTGTGACTTATGGATGTAAATAGGTCGGCTAGGAGAGACAGTGACTGAGGGAAGATCTAGAGATGGAGTGAGAGACTTGGAAGCGAATAAGGCTAAGCAATAGATTTAGGATTGACGAGACCCCACTAAACCCTAAGACTCTATTTGGAGGGGAAGTGTAATAGCTCGATCCCTCATAAGTCGTGGACAGTTATTAGAAACAGCTTCAAAACTCGTCCACTCACCCCACAAATCACCACAAGAGGTTTCTTCGTAGTCGCTCACACGTTGCCTGTGAAACTTCCTAACAGGTCACCCATGCTAAAATTTCTACACAACAAGTACGTTTAATTGTGGAGTTTTTAAGAGTAAACTCCCCAAAAAGAAAGGTACACCTTTCATGTTATAAGTAGTTACTTCAAATTCTTTAAGTCGCACCCGGAGTGGCAACATCCCCACTTGAAGAACACAACTTCCTTGTTGTGCCTTACGAACTGGTCGACTTACATTTTTGATTGACCTACGGTCCAATCTAGAATTTTTGTTACGCTAGGTGACTACTCAGGCCTCACCCGTCCACTAGGTAGCTCATGATCGCAGGTTCACTTTGATGTCATCTGTAATGCCCCAAACTCCTAGGCCGCGAATAATTACCAAGAATGGCTCCAAGGATCGTTGGCTAGCCCCACAAATCGCTACAAGCCTTTTTGGCGTGCTTCATCTTTGCTCACATGCTACCTAAGAAACATCCTAGGGGGATACCCATCCTAAGATTTCTTCACAATAAGAATGCTTAAATGTGGAGTTCTTAAGAGTGGGCTTTTTGAAAAGTAAGGTGCACCTTTGGTGATATAGGTAGTCGTTTCAAATCCTTTAAGCCTCAACTTTATTCTATAACGTCTCGACCCCTTCCTGGGTTACAGGTGGTTACCAAAAATGACTACAAGGATCATCGACTGGCTTAACAAATCGCCACAAGCATTTCTTACTTGCTTCACCCTTGTTTACATGCTGCTTGGGAGACTTCCCAGGAGGTCACAAATCCTAAGATTTCTCCACAACAAGCACACTTAACTGCAGAGTTCTTAAGCATGTGTTCCTCAAAAAGAGAAGTGCACATTTGACGATATAAGTAATCACTTTAATCTTTTTAAGCAACATTTAGGGTATTACAATCACCCCCACTTAAAGAACATAACATCTTCATGTCTTGCTATACAACCGACTTATACGTCACATTGACCGTTGTCCATCCTAGTATCTTTGCTCCCTCCAGGTGGCTGCCTAGGACTATCCCGTTAATTGGAGCAGCACACGATTGTGGGGTGGCTTTGATACCATCTGTAATGCCCTGTCCCTACCCGAGTTGCGGACGGCTACTTGGAATGACTTCAAAGACGGTTAAGAGGCCCATAAATCATCACAAGCATTTTCGACATGCCTCATCCTCACTCACATGCTGCCTTGGAAACTTCTCAGATAGTCACTCATCCTAAAATTTCTCCACTGCAAGTACACATAGTTGTGGAGTTCTTAAGAGTAGGTTTTTCGATAAGGAAGGTACACCTTTGGTGATATAGATAGTTAGTTTATATCCTTTAAGCCACACTCGGGGTGTTACATTCATCCTCACTTGAAGAGTGCAACGTCCTCATTGTACCCCCCTAACCAACCGACTTACTCGTCCTCTTGAATATCAGTTTATACTTAGTATCTTTGCCTTACTAGGTGATTGTCAGGGCTCTGCCGCCCACTTGCACAACTCACGATTGCGAGTTAACTCAAATATCATCTGTAATGTCTCGATCCCTTCTTGGGTTGTGGGTAGTTACGGCAAACGATTTCAAGGATCGTCGAATGGCCCCAAAAAATCACCATGAGCCTTTCTGGCGTGCTTCCCCCTCGCTCACACACTGTCTGGGAGGCTTCCCAGGAGGTCTCCCATATCAAGATTTCTCCAGAACGAGCACGCCTAATTGCGAAGTTCTTAAGAATTGGCTCGATGAAGAGAAACATACACCTTTGGTGACATGAATAGTTACTTCAAATCCTTTAAACCAAACTTGGGGTGCTATGATCAGCCCCACTTGAAGCCACAACATAGGACTGTAAAGGAATCGACTTGGCTTGGTAAGCCCTTGGGCTTGACTCGATTAAAGCTAGAGCTCGGCTTGAGCTCAGTCTAACCAAAGTTCGGCTCAGCTCGACTCAGGTACCTATCAAGTCGAGCTCGAGCCTAGCTAGGTTCGGCTCAGCCGGCTCGACTTGGTCGAGCTCATTTAGGTATTTTGGGTGGAGAATAGCCTATGTTTCTTTAGTATATATACACTTTGTATTATTTTAGATGTTCATAGTTCAATATTAAAGATTTAAAGCCCAGATTTCATAATTTCTTCTTTGAGTTGGGAGGGAGTATTTTAAAGTAAAGTTTTTTTTCCAATAATTTGCAACTTAAGTTCTGTAAATATTTGTAGTTATAAAATTTAAAAAAAAAATCCACAGTAAAAGTTTGGGCTTGGCTAAGGGAAAACTCGGTTTGGTCAAAATTTGATTTGGACTCGATTTGGCCAAACTCAACTTAAAGTCAGGATCGGCTCGGTTGCCAACCTAGCCGAGCTGAGCCTAGCAAAGCTCAGGCTCAACTCCGCTACACCCCCTAGGAACATGCAAACACTAGACAGTGGTTATTTGACTTCCCAAGTTCACTATCACCCTCCCCGCTCTCTCTAAGGTAGGCACTTAACATCCCCTTCCCAGTTTGAATTTCACATTCACTCGAGATAAAGGGATTTTGACCATTCAGAACAATAGACATTAGGGTCAACTCAATTTCGCTTTCGCGGGCATTGCTAATAGTGCCAAAAGGTGGTCTGACAGAGGGATTCAATTCAAGGTAAAGGCTAACAATTGCGAAATAAGTAAATTCAAACGCAGACCCAAAACTCTGTGTCATGTAAAGGTGATTTTTTCCACAGTTTATTTTTTTCCCTGATTGTCTTTACAATATGAATAATAATATCAGCTCTTCCCCCTCTCTGCTTTTAGTCCATGTTTCCAAATTTTTGTTCCCTATTTCACCCATTTCTTTCTCCATATTCTAAGCTCGTGCCCGCTATAGGCACTAAAATTTTATTCGTGCCGTATTAAAATTAAATTAAATTAATTAATTGAGCCAACCCTTTTAATTAATTTAATCAAGTCCAAAAACTTACAAGTCAAGCCCCAAAAAACTCACGAGTCAAGTCCAAGATGAAGCCCAAACAACTTCCAAGTCCAGGGTCAGTCAAAATTCAAGAAAATGTCCAAATCAAGGCTCTAGATGACTACCAAGTCAAGTCATGACCTAAAATCCGAACGATGTCCAAGTCAAAGAGCAGTCAAACCAAGTCAAAGTCAAAGGTCAGAGCCTAAATCGACTCTTAACTCAAACGTCAAACGACCCTCAAGTTAGCATCCGGTCAAAGCTCGAGGTGACTTCCAAGTCATGCTCGAACTAAACCAGGGAGACTCATAAGTCAAGGTCAAAGTCAAAGTCAAAGCAAATAAAAGATCAAAACAATCCAGGGTGATGCCTTATTGAAAGGCCAAAAATCCAGGTCAAGGCCCAAAACTTAGGTCAAGACCCAAAACCCAAGTCAAGGCCCATCTTGATTTTCAAGGGGGGTGAGGAAGTTTCCCTATAAATAGGCCCATACTCTCTTGATTCAAAGGTTGGAAAATCCATCTAAAAAAGAGATAATTAGATGATAATTGTATTCATAGATATTGTACACAATTCTTCCAAATGAATATATAAAAATTCAATCTTTGTAATTTTACAATTACACCCGTATCTGCTATTTTACTTCAAATTTTTGTTTTTGTTTTTTGGCTTTTGTTTTTGTTGAGTTCCTGTTTCTTTATTTCTGTCTTACCTTATCAGTTCGTGTTTTTAAGTCTCTTTAGAGGGGAGATGAGAAAGATATTGGAGGGTATTAATGGTGCAATTCTTTGACTAAAGTTGGAACATATGCATAGTAAGTTTGATTAGGCATGAATTTGATGGCATTATCAAAAGCTTTCATGAAGGCAACCACAATTACAGCAAATATTTGCACAAATTGTGATAATGATGTACGAGGCGGCCTGGAGGAAATTAGGGTCGATTTATCATGCAAATTACAAAAGTAGCTTTAAGATTCTATTGATCATTAAAGGATATTTGTACCAGAAAGCGTACTATGTTCAAAACTCGTGCGATTATATTCATCTAAAGTATTTCGTTAAATTTATAGACGACGAAGCCGGGTTTTAAATTTTTAGAACACGATTATATAAGTAAAGAGAATTTAAACCAATTAGAATGCAAAATCTTTTGTGTGTGTGTGTTTTGGCGTGCATTGGATTGGACTATTATAAATTGCAAGGAATGGCAATATCAAATAACTTATTACTTATATACCATGAGAGAAGTTAAATATCCCCTTCATGTATCCATTCATCCACCTTCAGCATAATGTGGTTCTTGTAACTTAGATCATTAAACCTAATAAAGAGATAAATTGACAATATCAAATCCTAACATTGAAAACAAGGACATATAATTTTAACTTGAGGACACAATCATAGGATAAAGGTTGAATTAGAACAAAATTTTCTATCAATTTTTTTATATTTTTAAAGATAAATTTTTTGGATCAATAAACAAAACAACCAAAAAACTAATTTGAGCAAAAAAATATAAACCGACTTAAACTAGATTGAGATCAAAATTTCGGCAGTCGGTGCTCCCAAAAAAAACCAAAAAAAAAAAGTCACCACTAGAAGATAGATGGATAGACTAGAAGAAACTCATTCAAATCGAATATGGGTCAAACAACCCCTTCATCATATTTGACTTTAAAGAGACCAACCGCAAAGCACTTCGCCGAATCTCTGATACTGGTACACTTGGTCCAGCGCAACAGAGGCAGCCCACTAATGATACACCTCCCATTGCAACAAAAAAGAAAGCCCTATTGGGCCTTGGCTCCTCATCACTGTCATTACTAAAGTTGTTTATGCATGGCAGTTTTGTTGATGATTGAGTCGTTCTCAAGTTCCTTGCCAGCATACAAGGCAATCCCTAGGTTTGGCTATCGAGCAATGTCTCTCTTAACAATGAAGTTAAGTTTATGACTAGAAAGAGGGTAAAAAGACTATAACTTTAAAGAGTGAATCTTGAAAAGGGTGATTAAGGGTCTGTTATTTTCGTTGGGAAATAGTAGTTGGAAAATATGTGAAATTGGTTGAGATTTATAGAGACAGGTTGAAATGGGTGTTTTTTAATTGAAGTGGGTTGAATTTTTTTTATATGATGGGTAAAAGTTGGTTAAAATAGTGGGAAGTTGGTTGAAGTTGGTTGAAGTGGATATTTTTTTAAGTGAAATTGGTGAAATAGGTTGAAATGGGTTTTTTTTTTTTTAATTGAAAGGAGTAGAAGTTGGTTGAAGTTGATAAATTGAAATTTAGCAATGAAAGAATAGGGCCTGAATAGTTGATACTGCTAATTATTTGGGAATGTGTGATGTAATGAATCTCCCTGCATGAACAGGGTAGGTGGCTCTTCATAGACATTGTGCCGAAGGGCAAAGCAGTAATTTTAGACGTCTCTTTTGTGGATTGGGCTTAGCTTGGCCCAGTCTATTCGTGGTAGGTCTCCTTTAACTTAACCACACAGGTTGTCTCCTCTATGGCCGAAATTCAAACTGGATGGTGGCAGGGCAATACTCCAGCAAGAAAACAGATCAAGCGTGGCAATTTTTATTTCGACTCAAGAGAAACTCCAAGAGACTTGACAACAAAAAGGAACCACCAAAGTTGCACCATTTCTCTAATGAACCCATTAATGACATTGCAGCTGAGAATACATGGAAGAACTAAACCCAACTAGAACGTAGCTATGTGATGATCAATTAGGAAAACAATTAGCAACCGCGAGTGCAGAAGCAACGGCGGCGGGCACCAATGCAGTGACCACCGGAGAATCCCTCCGTCCTGCAAACCATGGCGCAGTTGTGGTCTCTAAGGCACATTCCCTTGTAATGGTGACTCTTTGACTCGCATATTCTTGCCTCTGCCTGCTTCACCATTCCCTCTGCCAAATCAAATAAAACAACTTAATGAATAAATATATATGATAGTTTAAAAAAAAATTCAGTGATGACAATGACAAACATGTTATTCACGTAGTGGCACGTTATCTAAAAATGTTATATAACAGTTATCCTTGGAATGTAAATTATAATATGCGAAGAAATATCAATAAAACACATTACACTATACACAATATCAATAACTGGCCGGCCATGTGTATATTGCATGAGTGCAAAATCTACGTCACTTGTTTTTAGTTTAATCGCTGTAACAGACTTTTTACAGCTACTACAACAGAAACTAAGTTGTGCATTAGGCAAAGATCATTGTCACTTTAGTATATGAAGTAGGGGGGGGGGGGATCTTACGGGAGGCAAAGAAGATAAGCAAAAGCATGAAAAACACTTGCACAATAGATTTCCTCTCCATGAGTAGCTTGCTAACTTAGGCTATCCGTTTAATGACTGTGTATGTATGGATTGATTTAAGCACGAGATGACAATGCTTGAAACTCCCCGTCCATTTATAGAACCACATGAAAGCTGTAGACAAAAAACTTTAAAATAGACAACAGAGATTTTGGATCAGAAACAAATATAGTATTTATTGTGCAAGTTCCAATAACGAGATGATAGTACGTGACAAGAGGCTCGATAGGGTCGCCGGCCAGTATCAAACAAATGAAGTGAGCATCGTTGATAGTGAGATCCAACTTTGTTTAAAATTTAAACCAACAACCCTCAATTCATTTCTCCAACAACAATACGTACCATGTATGGATTCTATTCTAAATAGGATTGAGGAGATTCAAATGTAAATGGTATTTTGAATAGTTCAAAGATTATGCTCTGGTTAATTTGAGGTAAATGCAGGTGAAATCTTAAGGGAAGATGGAAAAATAATGGGAATGAAACCGAAAGAAAGTGATAAAGGGGAATGTATGGCTGAAGAGAGAAGATAACATCGTTACATGACAATTTGTAAGCAAAATAATATAACATTGCTTTGATGATTAGTGTTTTTACAGTAGATTTATGAGAACTTGCACGAGATAATGAGCCCAATTTCATATGGAATCATTTATCGATAAATTTCTATGTACTTTGCAGAGAACCATGTGTGCCTGATTGATATCGGTGTTCACTAGCACATGAGGATGTGCAAGAATTGTGTAGTCCAAGTTGGTTTGTGATTTCCATTATACCATAAAATAATGGAAATATGGTTAAAGGTGTTTTTTATTAGAATAATATGACTACCGAACTTTTATATATATATATGTATGTATATATAAAAAGTTCGTTGCTTATGAGAATTTGATATTCAAATGCATTACTTAAGCAATCCTAATACACATGACCTTTTTAGAAGTTGCCCAAGCAATGTGGTGATGCATTTCAAAATTTAGTCAATATCGTTGTGTTTATTTTATTCTTTATTTTTTTTTTGGGGGGGGGGGGGGGAGGTTAAATTGTCCAACCTATTAATTAGACCTTCATGCAAGCATGCCAATAGACCCTGTACAGTTTGCCCTCCCAACAAAGCATATAGGCTTTGTTTTGGCACCCAAATCTCCTACAAGTAGAGGAAATATGGACGGCAGAATTCGTTTCCGCAACTTCCATGTCGAAGGGACAATTTTGGTATCAATTGAGTTATACGTCATTGGTTGGGTCAACGTCATTTAATCACATTCTATTGTAATGTATTTCTTTTTAGAAAGAATTTGACAGAGTTTCCACATTATGTTGTACAGTAACAATAGTTTAGTAAATCATCTCCTCTAAATAACTAAACAGAGTTTCCCATTTTAAGTTGTATAATATTAAAAAATCAGTAAATCATCTCATCTAAATTCGATAAAACTGCCTCATATAAATTTCCCTCGTATAAAAAGCCGTTCACAATGAGATCACAAAAAAGATATGCCATGACTCCGGCCAGGACAAAGGAGCCAGCCACCGAAAATGTGAATGCACATTGATCAGTATTAATTATTAACGTGGCGTGATTGTGGTGTTGAAGTAGAGCATGGTTTGACATAACTAGTGGTGTACTTAATTGATGAATTAACGTTGAAGTTGGGAGACATTTTGTTCAGCATGATTCTCTGCGCAATGCACGTGGTGAGTCACACAGTGGCAATTCCAATGTAGCTGATCATCCTCGACTTTCAAGGTGTATTTGTAAGCATGGGACATCAAGTGCGTAGCTGTTATGCACCAACTTTTTAAAATTTTAGTCCTGGATGGTGACTTATGATTTGGCAAAACTGACCAAGGTCTAAGCCAAATGACCCTAAATAGCCCTATTGATGGGCGTAACTTGATTTGAGCATGGTTCAAGCTTGGCTTGACTTAAGCCTGAATCGATCTTTAACCAAACCAAATCCAAGGGCTTGACAAGCCATTTTGGTTTAGTTACAACCCTAATTATAATGTACCGAAGTCTAATGTATCAAAGTTATTTCCCCACAAATTATTTTTCAACCTAATACAAGTTCATTACATCAAATATAATTTGAGTTGAAGTCAACCCAAACCAACGGCACAAATTGAATCAAATCAAACAAAAACTTTACCAAACTCGAACAAGGAGTCAATTTGATATTTACATATTTGAACACGACCCCAATCTACCTATATTGCCCTTTTTCACACACAAACAGCCTTTTTTTGGTGTTTTGGGCGCCGGGGGGGGGGGGGGGGAAGCAAGAGGGGAACGAAATAGCAAAAATCCACCTTTAAAGCAGAAATGGCTGCCTTTGCCATGAACAAGTGGTTAAACATGAGCACTGCGTTCCTACAGGGGCCAATGCACATCATACACATGAATGCATTCGTTCCCCAATCTCAGCCAACGTGTCTACTTAATTAATTAACTAGTATCCCATGCAGTACACAAAATAGTTTCTCAGTTCTTGAATGTAGTAAATACATATGCAAAACAATAAATCATATAATATCTTACGTAATTTACATGAAATTTTTAATTTTTTTAAGTTAAGCGTTTTCAAACTTAGTGTACAGTTATTAGGTGTTATAAATTATAAGATTTTCTATCTATTAAAAGGTAAAAGATGAATGTTGCCCTAAAGGCAACGTTTAAGCAGCATTAATTACAGTAGTTATACACTTTTCAATGTACAATCATTAATTGGGAAAGTAGAATTAAATGTATTACAACACAATTTTTGTTTTTTCTTTAAAAAAAAAAAACCTTCCTTGATTAATATACTATAATTTGAATTTTCCTGAATTAACCTATCCACTTCCTAATTTTCTCACTCTCCATCCCCACCCCGACATTTTCTCTCTCATCAAGCCTGAGTTCACTCCCTCAATAATTAGCACCTCTCAAACTTTCAACCTCCTTCAACATTTGCTGCTACCAATCTACCACCATATTCCTCCACCATTAGGGAGAAACCTCCAGAGAGAGAGACGACCATCTAAAGAGATATGGTATCGACATGAAAAAGCCTCCAGACCCGCACTTGCCATCATTCAATAAGCAACCACTCACCTTCAGCCTTATTGGCAATAGAGCAATCCCATTAGCCTTTCACCAGATCGCCTTCCTCCTCACAAACGTCGAATGTTTGCGGTTTCAACCCCAGTTAATCCCCAACCACCTTGATTTGAACCCAAAATCAACCCCCTTAAACTGGGTTCATGATGAGACCCCTTACAGATGTCGAGTTAGACATGCCCTCTTATCCAT
This sequence comes from Selenicereus undatus, assembly GCA_017589665.1. Taxonomy (NCBI): domain Eukaryota; kingdom Viridiplantae; phylum Streptophyta; class Magnoliopsida; order Caryophyllales; family Cactaceae; genus Selenicereus; species Selenicereus undatus. The sequence goes on from JACYFF010031959.1 coordinate 20,265,494, forward strand.
CCCTCTCTCATTTATAGTGGATACGCCACATAGATCTCCACCTCTGCTGTTTACAATCAATCGGATCAGGGCATTACTGTCCAAAATACCTCTATTCCAGGTCCCGAACACCTCCATTAAAGTATGTAAGCCGTGAAGTCAAATGATTTCAGAGGGTACACCAAAATTGTCTTTTTGGTCTCGGATGGGCATTAAATTGTCCAATCTGCCTGAATCTCTTTGCTCAGAGATGAACGATGATTATTCTCGACCACCGAGCCACCAAGCTACTTTTTCAACAACATTTGAGTACGGAACCACCAGTCCATGGTGGTGTGATTGCAAAACCGTAGGCTATGCTGTTAGTGGCTTCCGGATTTATGGTTTCCAGACCAATTTAATGGTCATTAGCAGGACTGATGCGAATCTACCAGGTGATATCCCCCCTTTTATTACCTCAAATATGCTGAGTTGCTTGCATGATTGTCGTCGACTTGAGCCATGCCATAATATTCTATGTATATACTTAATTAAGCTTGGTTGTGCATTTATGAAGTGTAGTATTGTGCCTGTAGTTGGGCGTTGGGTTGTTAGTATAAATACAAACAGTAAGATCACCCAGAAATTCCAAGCCTACGACTACCCATTTCGATCTTGCCTAACACTGCCTATGAACAACCCTTCTCCAACTTCTCCACTCTCTCTGTCTAATAGCTCCAATGGTAGTTCTAACCACCATGACAATGTTCCCACTAGTGCTAATTCTGCCCAACCTAGAGAGCTACTTGTGTTGGATGGAATTTGATCTCACCATAATAGCCAACCCGATCCAATTCGACCCACTCACTACGCAAATGCCCTTAAATTCTGTTTGGAGGGTAATGGTAGTCCTCAAGTCCACTCACCTGAGCCAGAACTTTATCCTCAACTTCCCGCAAGTCATCCTACAAGGATCCTTCCCGTAGGACAGACTACTTCCCATCATTACAAGACCCAACCAGACCAACCAGTGCATCCTGACTCATACTCTAGTCAACCGGACGAATTACTTGCTTGTTGTCTGATTGGGAAGATATGGGGGGGATCCTATTCCTGTTCCTGCCATTATTCATAAAACTAGGAAGGATTGGTACTTTGTTAAAGGGCAAATGGATTACATTAATACGGGTAATGATTGGATTATGATCAGATTTGCAAATGATGAGGATACAATGCTTGTATTTGATCAGAGACCATGGCGTGTGAATGGCCTTAACTTTGTTGTAAAAAAGTGGACCCCTTTATTTGATTCCTATACTGCTATCATTAATAGAATTGACCAATGGGTAAGGGTGCCGTGGTTACCTTGGGAATTCTGGGACCAAGACTCTCTAACTGAACTTCTAAAACCTGTAGGGACCATGGTTAGAGTAGATCAAAATACTATACTTTGTCTTAAGGGTAAATTTGCCAGTGTCTGCCTAAATATTGATATAAACCATCCCCTCCCGGGAAGCCTAACCATTGTTAGAGAATGGTTGTCCGTAAGAGTTCCTCTCATTTATGAAGGATCCCATGAAGTCTGCCCCTTATGAGGAGGGGAATCACATCAACTTGACAGTTGCCCCAAGCTTCCTGCCCAGAAAAAAGCCTAAGTTGTGGTTCAAACGTTTGAGGAAGGTACTACAAGCTGTATCTCTAAGGAACCTTCTTCCTCTACCAATTCCCAAATCCCTCTATCTGAAAACTGGGTTACGGTTTCCCCAAAAAAGAGAGTTTGACTTGCTTTTGGCCCTCGCCACAAGAAAATGTCCAATCTCAAGCCTAAGGATTCTCCCATTCCTACCAATGACCCTATTATCCCTCCTACCCAGACTACCCCAGCCCCTAGTAACCCTAAAGGGATTGTGTTGGCCAATCACACAGCCATGAAGAGCCAGGATTAAGGCTCATCCAATGCTGACAAGTTGATGGCTATGGATGATGGTGAAAATGAAGGTATGGATGAAGAAGAAAATGTGGATATGTTCTTGAACCTTGAGAAGATTGAGCATGTGGAAATGTCCACAGATTCATCTAAAAGGAAGAGAGTCGAAGAAGGAGAGGAGTGCACCTCCCACTCCTAGGTTCCTTTAACCGAATGCTGTTGAGTTGTATTTTTTGGTTATGATTGGAACCTACATTTTTTTGCTTATGGTTACTGGTATTGCCTGGAGTTGGTATAACTTCTTTTTTATTTTGTACCTGATGTATTTAGGTACTTGTGTCACCACTACTAAAAAAACTGCTTTTTTCAACAGAAAATGGCGACAGAAAATGAGGCCGTCGGAGAGGTCGGCGGATCCGCCGACGAAAGGATGGGAAAAGAAAAAGGAAAGACGGACTGTCCGACGGACATCTTTTCCGTCGGATTCCGTTGGAAATTCCATCGGCCCACCAGTTATTTTTGACCGAAACTGGGACGAATTTCAAAATCAAAATCAAATTTTTTTTGAAGTTTCCGATGGAAATTTCCGACCAAATTCCGACAGAATATTCCACATAAAAAAAATTCAAACTTTTTTGCCAGAATTAATTGGACGGAAAATTCAAAATTTTTGAATATTCCGACGGAAAAATCTGTCAGAATTCCGTCGGACATTCTCCTATAAAACTCGCACTTCGCTTCATTTTTTCATTGCTCGTTTCGTTAAATAGAGATAGAAGGAGAGAGAGAGGGGGCACCGCTGCTTGTCATCGCCCCACCGCTGGTTGCCGCCATCACCTCCTCTCGCCGTTATTCGTCGTCGACTTTTTCATAAGATTTTCTTATGTGTAATTTGTATAAATTTGTTGTTAATTAAATATATACGTTGAATTTAATAATTTGTGCAATTGGTTTGCATGTAACTATGCAAATTAATAGTTTATATAGTTAGTTTGTTACATTGATGTTAGTTTGTTAGAATGATAATTTATTCTCAATTTTGTACTTTGTTGTTAAAGAATATAATTTTTAATTAATGAAGCTTAATTTAATCCTAATATCAATTTAACGTAAATGATTAGAATTTATTGTGTATTACATACATTGAAAAATTTTTTTGTTGTTCGGTACTACATTTTTTATTTTTTTAAATAAATTTTAAAAATTCCGACGGAATAGTTGACGGGTTCCAACGGAGTCCGACGGGTTCCGATGGAATTCGGGAAAAAAAGATTTTTTTTAATTTTTTTGTGAATTTTTTGTTGCATCCGACGGATGAGTCTGTCGACTGTCCCAATTTCGTCGGAGACCAGTCCAACAGACGAGTTATTTCCGTCGAAACCCCTTCCCGACCCCCGAAATTCCGAAGGATGTAGTCGACTGGAATTTCCGTCGGAAAAGTCATTTTTTGACGGAAAATGTTGTCTTTTATGTCGGAATATCCGACGGAAAAAGTTGATTTTTTAGTAGTGCACTACTGCTTTGTTGACTCCTGTACTTCATGATATACTGTCCAGTATGAGGACAATACTTAGCTTTTGGGATGCATTTGACACATGCATATGGAAGGGAGTCTATGTTAATTGTAACTGTGCTATTTGGTCCATTTATATCAAATGGACATGTTGTCATCTTTATGGTTTGGAAACAAGTTTCTCCCGCTGCCCCTATGCGGTTATTTTGTGTTGCACTTAAATGGGTGGTTGCTGGATTTACTTAAGTACAACAACCTCAGTGTTGCCCCTAACATTGGTGAGTAGCCTGAGTGTTGGTACTAATGGTTTAGTCCCCCATTTATTAAAAAAGTCAATGATGACAACCACCATGATTGAGACTTCCCCGTTGAATAAATCTCTGATGTATAGACCTACCATAGAATGTTTTCAATTATGCGACTGCGGGCTTAGTTGCTCAAGCATGCATTATGTCACTTTCATGGTTTATGTGAATAATCCACTTTTACTTTCTTGCCAGGAAACGTGTAAGCAACACAACGAAAGGAAAGCTGGGGTACTAGCATATACATGGCCTCCGAGTGAAGACCTGAATACCAATTATGTGAGTGAAGAGCTATACCCTTCCAAGGCTATTAATTCGAATGCCTTTGGGCCCAGAATATTTAAGCAAAATGTGTATTTTACTAGCATACCTAATACATGTATACTATGTATTCGTTTCAAAGAGACCGTTGTAGCCTATATAGTAACAATTAACAAGCATGAGCTTAGTATGCAGTAGAGTCCAAATGGCATGAAAAGAAACTCCCTCCCAAACACAAGGCATGACGCTTTACATTATAGAGCACTGATAAAGTTACAACCCAATTTGGAATATGCATTGAAAGGGTGTCTTCTAACCAAAAGAGTGTTTAAAGGTCAACTTCTTCCATGGACAAAGTATGTCTTGCCCTTACAGCCCCCTATATTATCCCAGGACTCATACTTGCATAACCACAAAGGAAAGTCGCAAGAAGATTTCTGTTTACAAGATGTAGTATGATAATCATTAGCTGGAACACACAAGGTGCAAAAAAACCACAGGTAGTCCGGGAAGTCCAATTCCTTTCCAAAATGTTTAAAGCGGACATTATTTTCTTACAAGAGACCTGGTAAATGATAAAAATATATTGAAAATCCTCCCACAAATGGGATTTGAGCATTTTGAGTATGTAGCCCCAACAAACCATTCGGGGGGTATTGTAGTTTTATAGAATAATGGTAAAATTCACGCATCACCCCTTCTGAAAGAACCTAGAGCAATCCACATGCTAGCACACGACCCTGAAAGAGCAGGAGCCAGTAATTCAATTATTTCTGGTGTATATGCGCCTGCACAAGCAAGAGACAAAGATAGGTTCTGGGAAAACCTCCTACATTTCAATCAGGTCGTGGATGTACCCTGGTGACTCATGGGAGACTTTAATGAACTTGCAAGCCCTAATGAGAAAAAACGGGAAAAAACGGGGACAGACCCCCCTAGCAGCAAATTTCAAAGACTCAACACGTTCCTCGCAGGGATTGATGTCGAATCCATCCCGGTTAAAGGTAACATTTTCACATGGAAAAAGAGAATACATACACACTTAGTATATGAAAGACTTGATCAGGCTATAACACGAAAGGACTGGGCAACCATGTATCCCGATGCTATAGAAGAACATGGCAGTTTCACATGCTCTGACCATAGACCTATCATTATCTCGAGCAAATCATTAATGCCTAGGCATAAAGCATTTCCCTTTCGATTCCAGAATTTCTAGTGCAAATATCAACAAGTCGACACCAACAAAAAATTGGCGATCCAATGTGCAAGGAACTAACATGTTCAAACTCACTAGAAACCTCAAGAATATAAAGCAAGCAGTTAAAGGATGGTCTAAGAATTAGTTTGGCCATTATCAAGACAAAATTACTACCAACATGTAGAAAATTGAGTGTGTTGAAAACAAACTGATAGACAACCCGGATAGCTTTCGCCTTAATTCATGGCTACAACGACTACTCAGGCAACGGGAGAAAATGATGTTATTTAACCAAAAATACTGGGGCCGACTATGCCGGAAGGAATGGCTAGTAAATGGAGACAGAAATACTACCTTCTTCCAGTGAAGAGCAAATATGAGATGGAAAAGGAAGCTTGTTATTAAACTCCACGATGACTGTGGCATATGGATTGATAAACAGCAGGCCATAGCAGACAAATTTCTAGCTGACTTTATCAGAAGATACAAATCTGAACATGCTAACCTGCGCTCCCTACCTGACATTGGCCTCCCAAAAATAGTTTCTGATTAGGAAAATAGGGAACTTATAAGACTCCTTAACTTGCATGAACTTCAACAAGCATTATAGAGCATAGATTCTGGTAAAACACCAGGACCTGATGGTTTTGAAAAAGGCTTTTTTAAGAACTATTGGGATATTGTCAAAAAAGACTTGTTCAAATGTATCTTAGAATTTTTTACGAATGGTAAAATCTTAAAAGAAATTAATCACACTTTCATAGCACTCATTCCCAAAATAGAAAACCCAGTCCAGACGAATCAATTCAGACCAATCAGCCTGTGTTCGACGGTTTATAAGATAATTGCCAAAATACTAGTCAATCGTTTAAGACCCTTACTCGACCAAATAGTCTCCCCGTTACAAAGTGCCTTCATTATAGGTAGATCTATCCATGATAATATTTTATTGTCCCATGAAATAATGCACAAATTTGAGAATCTCAAAAGCAAAACGGCTTAGGTGGCCATAAAATTGGATATGGAAAAAACTAATTACAATATGATGGAATGAAATTTTATTCTGAAATGCTTTCCAGAAATAGGCTTCCATCCAACATGGAACACCTGGATAAAGGAATGTATTTCCTCTATATCTTATTCAGTGATTGTCAATGACGAACCCAACAGATTATTCACCATGACAAAAGGAATCAGGCAAGGCGACCCACTCTCTCCGTATATCTTTATCATTTGTATGGAAGCCTTGAGTCTTTGGTTAACTAATGAATCAGCTAATAGGAAATCAGGCATAGGATCAAACTATGCCCAAGGTCCAAAACTATACCAGGTTTGTTCTTTGCCGACGATTGTCTATTATTTTGCAAAACCAACAATGGTAGCTACGTGACACTAAAAACATTATTAGACAATTTCTGCGCCATTTTGGGGCAACTTGTTAACTGCCATAAGTCAGTACTAACTTTCTCGAACAATGCCTCGGGCCAACAGAAGTAGCTAGTTACAAGCATCTTCAATATACCGCATAGAGACTCACTAGGGAAATACTTAGGTTGCCATATATTCCAAGGTCATCCCTCGAAAAATACTTTTAAGGAAATAATCCAGAATGTTACTAGTGAACTCCAAGGATGGAAGGCAAACTGCTTATCCAAAGCAGGCCGAACTGTACTAATTCAATCCCAGCTAGAATCATTACCAGCACACACAATGCAATGCTTCCAGCTACCAACCACTACTAGCCAACAACTAGATAAGATCAGCAGGGATTTCTTCTAGTGTACCACCCAGGCAAAAAAGGGCTTACCCTTCATTGCATGGGAAAGAATATGCTGACCAAAAAATAAAGGGAGATTAGGACTACAGAGAACAGATGCAGTCAATAAAGCATTTCATTGTAAACTAGCATGGCAAGTCCTTACTAAAAAGAATAGCCTCTGGGTGCAAACCATGAGGGCCAAGTACCTTCATAAAGAGGAATTCCTTGCATGCCACAAAAAAAAGCTACTGATTCACCAGCCTGGAAGAACATTCTGAACTGTCGGAATCTCTTAAAGCAAAGTCTCATATGGAAAGTAGGGAATGGTGAGACCATCTCCTTTTGGCTTGTAACTGGATAGAAAATAAGAACCTAATCGACTAACTAAACCTAAATGAAGATACAATCCATATGCCACAAGCCAAAGTCTCTGAATTTATCCAGCCAAATTGAAAAGATAAAAGGAATTCCAATTCCAACACATAGCAAACAAGATTCCTTCCGCTAGGGACTAGATAGCTCGAGTAATTCCAGCACCAAATCTGCAACATGGATAGCACATGATGCTCTCATTCACGAAGCCACTAATTGGAGCTTTAAATGGATCTGGCAAATTGAGACCATGCCCAAAATTAATTTTTTTTTTTGTGGCAACTGTGCCATAAAGCAATCCCAATCAGAGGTAACCTCCTTAAACGAGAAATGAATATTGACCCAGTATGCCCAGTGTGTCTGCGTGACACAGAATCCATGGAACATCTTTTCCATGATTGCCAAATCGTTAAGAAGGTTTGGGAACTGGCTGATAATCATCATTGGTTACCAATCCAGTTCTCACCCAGAGGCTGTCAGGAGATAACCGATGCCTTAAAGAAGACCAAGGAATCCAGGAACCCAAAATTGCTACAGAAATTATCCTTCCTCATTTAGAGTATTTGGAAAGGCATAAATACAACAGTATTCAAGAAGAAATTCTTCAACCCAATAGGTTGCCTTGTCCGAGCCAAAAAGGCATATGCCGAATGGAGAATCTGAACTTGCATATCGGTCGATTTCCACCATCAGGGGGCCTCTTCCTCCCCCTTCACATCCTTTCACCTCGTGAGGTGGAACATCCCCCCAGGATTCATCAAAATCAACTTTGACGGATCGCTTCTCAATTACTCAGCAGCAGGAGGATATATCATCCGTGACTGGACCGGAAAACTACTTAAAGTAGGTGCAAATCCGTATGGTCATACATCAATACTCGTAGCAGAAGCCAGAGCACTGCGGGATGGTATTGAAGAGGTGCTACAAGCAGGATTCACAAAATTATGTATTGAGGGCGACAATCTCATAGTCATTCAGGCCTTAACAAGCAAATCCATAGTGCCTTGGAAAATTTGCACCATCATTGAAGATTTACATATATCGTTACAACAAGCTACACAAGTCCATGTCAAACACATTTTTCGAGAAGCAAACATGGCAGCTGACTGGCTCTCTAAATTTGGCCACACTATCACAGCTCCTTTCTCTTCAAATGTCTGTTTTTCACCAGCGCTTGGTACTATATTGGCTTATGATGTAGTTGGACACACTCGTGTGAGAAGAGGCGTCTAACAGTTCTACTCTTCCTTTACCATTGTAAAAACAATAATAATAAAAAAATTCCTCCACCATTATTGTCGTCCCTACCATCAAATCACCTGCACCACACCACTGCACGCAGCGTGCCCATGAGTCATCCACAGAGGAGGCTGGCCAACTGTGGCGAAGAAAAGATGAAAACTTTGATTCGTTGTTGAACTGCCGGGCTGATCAAAAAAGTGTTCCCAATTATATGATTTTTAATTAAATTTAAATGCTTTATTTTGGGTTTGGGTTCACCATTTTTGCCGGCGAAGCCGGCTAACTAGGGTACCATTTAATCTCGCTGACTTCAGCAGCGAAAGCTGGTTGGAGATACATAGATTCACTGAGGAAGGGTGTCCAAAGTTGGAGTTAGCGGTGCAGTCTACATGAATCAATGGTACTTGTAGAGGCGAACATGGCTGATAGTGGTGGTTGGTGGTGTTACTGACGTGTTTTGTATATACAGAGTTTTTTTTAAAAAAAAAAAATCTTATGAATTAAACCTTTAAATGGAAAGACAATTAAAATGAAAAGCCCTTTCAAAAAACAAAGAAATAAAAAGTTTGTATTTCTTTTTTGTCAAATAAGATTGTAGTTAATATTAATGATATTAGCATTAATTTTTTTTCATATTTGTATGTAATGTTATTGCATTTATTAAACCCTTAACCATTGCCCTAACGACAATGGTTATCAGCATCATGGTAAAAGATAAATGTTACCCTAAAGGCAACGTTTAAGCAGTATTAATTATAGTAGTTATATAGTTTTCAATGTACAATCATTAATTGGGAAAGTAGAATTAAATATATTACAACACAATTTTTGTTTTTTCTCAAAAAAAATCTTCCTTGATTAATATACTATAATTGAATTTTCTTGAATTAACCTATCCACTTCCGAATTTTCTCACTCTCTATTCCCACCCCGACATTTTCTCCCTCATCAAGCCCCAGTTCACTCCCTCAATAATTGACACCTCTCAAACTCTCAAGTCTCAACCTCCTTGAACATTTGCTGCTACCAATCTACCACCACATTCCTCCACCATTATTGTCGTCCTTACCATCAAATCACCTACACCACACCACTGCGCGCAACGTGCCCATGAGTCACCCATAGAGGAGGCCGGCCAGCTGTGGCGAAGAAAAATTGAAAACTTTGATTCGTTGTTGAACCACCGCCCTTATAAAAAAGGTGTTCCCAGTTATATGATTTTTAATTAAATTTAAATGCTTTATTTTGGGTTTGGGTTTGGGTTCACCATTTTTTCTGGCGAAGCCGGCTAACTAGGGCACCATTTAATCTCGCCGACTTCACCAGTGAAAAGTGGTTGGAGATACATAGATTCACTGAGTAAGGGTGTCCAAAGTTGGAGTTGGCGGTGTAGTATGTATGAATCAATGGTACTTGTAGCGGCAAACCTGGCCGATAGTGGTGGTGGTGTTACTGACGTGTCTTGTATATGCAGAGCTTTTTTTAAAAAAAAATAATCTTATGAACTAAACCTTTAAATGGAAAGACAATTAAAATGAAATCCCTTTCAAAAAACAAAGAAATAAAAAGTCTGTATTTCTTTTTTGTCAAATAAGCTTGTAGTTAATATTAATGATATTAGCATTAAAAATGTTTTTTTTTCCAAATTTTTATGCAGTGTTATTGCATTTATTAAACCCTTAACCATTGCCCTAACGGCAATGGTTATCAGCATCAATATTAAAGTAAGTTATGATTCCTTTTGATAAATGTTTACACATATGTCATATATTGATGACCTCGTCTATTTCAGAACTTAGACTTTGATAATAAGACATAACATAAAATTATTGCACACTTTTATAGGTCTAGAAAACTTTCACATATCACAATAAGAATTAGAATATGTATTAAATGAAAGGTAATCTTACCACTCAAAAATGATTAAAAAATGGAATGACTTTTGGTAAAATATTATGCATGACATTTAGTATAATAGATTATTAGAATACAATAAACTTTCTCCTAATATCTTCTTATAACGCCCCAACTTAAACACCTTTTGAATTCCTCTATTAATAAGGATTATGAGTCAGCGGAATGCGCTATCAAGTTAGGGCATTACCGCTATCCCTTAGGAATAAGGCTGCAAATAAAGAAGTATAGTCGACCCAAAAGTAGCATCTGCCAATTATAATGATTACGCCAAATAAGGTCTAAAATTGTTATTAAACATTTCAAAGTAGGCATCACACAACGATTTAAATACGTCCAAAATGGATTTACATGTCACTAAGGCTACACACGTGCTTAAAACATAAGTCGTTTTCCAAATCCTCAAAATGACTAACTAGGAAAGAGGATTAGCAATCAGTACTCCAACCAACTTCTCATGGACCCTTAACCTCTGCAAGTTCCTGTGTCACGTTAAGTTGGTTCTCTTTCCCTAAAATAGTTAGGAAAATATAAACAACAAAAAAAATGAGCTATAGCGTAATATGTTACCGTTATACAGTCAATAACTATTCACAAAGAGTTAGTAAAATCGAGCAAAATTTAAAGATCGACTATGTTTTTTAAACGTCATTTGAAGAACACTACATTTAACATTAACTATGAAATTAATTGGTTTTTGGCCTGAACAAAGACCCAAACATATGTACAGTAGTCAGGTGGTCAATGAACAATGAATTATGAATTTCCCATTAAGAATGAAGAATGAACATGGAACATTAAACATTAAACATTAAACATTGCACTGAACGATTAACAATGAAATGGGTTCTTAAGGTTCCAACAGCCGAGTAAAACTTTGTAATATTAGGAAATGTAAATGTAACATCTTTGAAGGATACAACCAGTGACGTACCTTTGACATTTATTTATATTCTTTTCGCCTTTCTTGGAAATAGATTTAGTGACGCTCTGTATTAATTAAGAAAATTAACGCTCGTGAGTCTTAAATCGTTTTAGTCATACTCTTAGGCTTTGTAGCGAAATGAAACATTTTATTCTTCTTGTAAATTTTTTTTTTCCATCAAAAACGCATCACTTGGCTCCAATATTCCAAACATAGCGCATTGACTTATCTTCTACCTTCAAAAGAAGAAACTCTAATTGATAAGAACACTTTGGGCCTAAGTAGATCATAATATCACAAGCCTTCAATTAGACCTGCCAAATGGGTTATTCGATCCGGGTAAGGGTTGGGTCAAGTTCGGGTAGGGTCATGTTCGGGTTAAGTGATATTTTGGGTCGTTTCGGTTTGGTCGGGTATGGTTCGGTTCGGGTCGATTTCGGGTCAACTAATTTTTGGTCAAATACTCTCTTCACTGTAAAACAAACAACTTTGTAGAAAATTTCGGATCGGGTATGGTTCGATTCGGGTCAAATCGAATTTTAGGTTCACTTTCGGGTGAGCATATTTCAGATGTCGGATCGGATATGAGTCGAGGTCGTTCGGTTGAGATTTCGAATCTCAAGTCAGTTTTATCATGTCTATCTTTAATGATATATGGATAAAAATACTACAAAGTAACAATGTGAAATGACTTAACAAAACCGAACCTAACTGAATAAGCACTTCATCATATCTGCCACAAGATTCAATAATCAATACAGTACAAATATCTGCCACAAAATAGCATTTTTTTTTTCTATCATTACAACTCATGTCAGACATTCTTTTTGAATTATTTGAAAAATTTACCGCGTGTTGGAATAATTTAGTCTTCTGTTTCGGCGAATTTCGTTGCATGGCCTGAATTGTTGATCTTCCAAAAACTACCACTTTGCTTTTTTCTCTCTCCAGCAAAACCTGCTTCTGCACCCTACTTCTGCACCTTTGCCTCTTATTCTCACTTCTTTGGCCGCTCCAATACAGTATCATCCTCTCAATCTCACTCTTCCCGCACCCCATCATGGGCTTCTTCATCCTAAATCGCCCCTCCAAATGCGTCTCTTTATTTTTTAAATTTCAATGTATTCTAAGCATATTTTTCTTGTCTATATATATTAATTTAATTCAAATATAATTTAATTAAGAATGAATAGAATCAGCATATATTTTTATGAATAATTTTATTAACAATATTTTTTAGGTCAAATTATTAGAATAATTACAGTAGTACATTTGAAAACTATGAATTTTAATACCCTTTGACCAAATACAAGATTCAAATGTAACTGGAAAACTAAACTCAACATGAGTAGTAACTCATTTGTCGTTTTTGATTGTGACTAAGAAAGAGAAGCGAAATTGATTAGTCTTTGAATTATTATTTTCTAAAAATTATACCCTTTTTAATAAATATAATTAATCTCATTTAGAGTTTCATAAGTTGAAATTATCGAAAATCCAATTCAAGGGCTAATGTAGTTGTTATTAATTTTAAAAATTTAGACATTTATTGGTTAAACTTTAAAGACTATAAAACATTCATTACTATACTAAAATATAAATCCTAACCATAACTCCTTGTAGTTACATGTTAATTTTTGTATTTACAAAGTGTAAAATATAATTAATGATAAATCAAATCGGTACTTGATATAATTTATTGCTATTTATATCAGATTTTGTTGACTAAATAAATTTGTTATAGTATTTTAAGCCATATCTAGGTAACCCAGGTACTTGTACATATATTTCAAGGTTAACATATGTAAAGTGGTATATATCTCATAAGCAACATTGAATTCAAATAGGTTCATGTTTCTCAAAAGCTGTCAACTTTTAACACCACATTAATTACATTTTCCATTTTATTTGAAATAGACATTTGTTAAGTTGATGAACTAGAAGTCTAGAAGGCACATTACCCAGAGATGCCATGAATAAAGACAAGATTAGCAAACTCAGGTTTGGGTTAAACCTTTAGGTTGAACCTAAACAATGTTGATAATGTTCATTTTATAATTTATATGGCAAGAATTATTTACTTTTAAAAAAAAAAATTGTGTTCATTATTTATGGTACATACATGACACTATAAAAGTTACTAAGGTTTATCGATGGTCATTGAATATAAATATGTATATATAACAATAAATTGATATGGTAAATAACAAGTCACTCCTGCCTTATACCCTAAATACTATATCTAAATCCAATATCCTAAATCCTGATACTTGAGTGTTAGGGTTCAACCCTAAAACATAGGTTCTAAATGTTAAACCCTATACTATAGCTTTACAAACTAAACAAAATATAATTCCAAATTATGAACCACAAATGTTGAATTTAGAACCCTAAACCTTAGATATTAACTGAGGGTCCAAGTATAATGGTCTAATATTTTGAGTTTTGGGTTTAAATTTTAAGATATCTAACATATAACAAGAAATTATTTATGATTTCACATCAAAATTTTGAATTTAATATTTGAGGGATTTCATTTATAGTTTAACATACAGTTCAAACATCAAGGCTTAAGATTTACGTCATGTGCTTTTGTGTTCAGGTTTAAACATTTAAAATATATAGTTCGGAACCATTTAGGGTGATGCATAATTAAGAAGTTTCTAGGCTTAGCCTTCAAGTTCAGGATTTAATAATGTTTAAAGTTTATGACTCAAGGTTCAACCCTAATATTCAAGAACTACATATACTATCTGAAGGCATTTTTGGAGCCAATTGGTTATATCCATGATATTTACTACATATATTTCTTAGCATAGTGTCCATGATAATTTAGTATCATATCCCTAAAATTAACCTATGTTAACCTAGCTAATCTATATATTTTTGTAGGTCAACATACATACATACATGATACATACATACATACATATATAACTTAAAATACTATAAAAAAATTTATTCAGTCAACAAAATCCAGTATAAAATAACAATAAATTATATCAAGTACTAATTTGATTTATCATTAATTATATTTTACACTTTGAAAATACAAAAATTAACATATAATTGCAAGGACTCATGGCTGGGATTTAGATTTTAGTATAGTAATGAATATTTTATAATCTTTAAAGTTTAACCATAAATGTCTAAATTTTTAAAATTAATAACTACAGTAGCCCTTAAATTGGATTTTCGATAATCTTAATTTATGAAACTCTAAATGAGATTAACTATATTTGAAAAGGCATAATTTTAAGAAAATAATAATTCAAAGACTAATCAATTTCGCTCCTCTTTCTCAGTCACAACTAGAAATGACAAATAAATTACTACTCATGTTGAGTTTAGTTTTCTAGTTACATTTGAATTTTGTATTCGGCTAAAGGGTATTAAAATTTATAATTTTTAAATGTCCAATTAAAATTCCTGAAGAGAGAGGCAAAGGGGCAGGGGTGGGCCGTGAGGGTGTTTATTGTTGGAGAGAAAGGCAAAAAGTAAAGGGGTATTTCTAGAAGATCAGTATTTTACGCAATCCAATGGACAACACAAAAGGGCACAAATTGTTTTAAGTGGTGTTTTCCTTGTCCGATAAGGTTTTTCTCCTCAAATATTCCTTTCCTGACTTTTTTTAGTTTTTTTTTTTGTTGTTGTAAAATGGTAAGTGATACAATAATTCAGTAACTGTTTTTTCTGGGATTTTATTTAATTATATTTTCTTCAATAAGAATAGAAAGAAATTTTTTTTCTAACTCTGTTTGATAAGTATATAAACTTGTGAGTTACTTCACCCATTACCAATTGATTTTGGATTAGAATCTAATTTGGGTTTTATACATGACTCTTTGTTGAAGGCTCAATGGATATAAAATTTACATGGTATCAGAGCATGTACGAAAGTGGGTGTTGGAGTATTAAAGTGAATGTTGTCCCACATTGACAAAACTGAAGGACTTGAGCATGTATATAAACTTGTGAGTTACTCCACCCATTGCCAATTGGTTTTATGATGGAACCTTATTTGAGCTTATATGCATGACTCTTTATTGAAGGCCTAATTGATAATAAAATTTAACATGATATCAGAACAAGGTTGCTTGATCTTAATTTGCCACTATCCCCGTTTGATTAAAATTATGTGCACGTGTTAGACCTTGTTAATAACCCACACGTGGGGGGTCGTGTTGAACTATAAAAGTGGGTATTATCCTATATTGATAAAAGCGAGTATTGCCAATTGATTTTGGGTTGAAATCTCATTTGAGTTATATGCATGACTCTTTGTTGAAAACCCAATTGATATAAAATTTAACAAACTCAAATGGCATGCAGTTTGTATTTTTAGTCAGAATCGTATTTGTCTAAACCGCTTCGAAGATTTTCATACCTAATTCTTGCATTCTGACTATCATTATTTTCTCTAGAAACAAGATTGAATTTTAGTAAGAACTAGTTTATCAAATAAATTGTTTTTTCTTTCAAATAAGACAAAAATATGATCCATCAATGAGAAGTATACTATTTCAATGTACATCAGTTTTATCTCTTGGAATCAATTTTTTTGATCGTAAGATTATTCACAAGGACAATACTATCTATATATAGGGTCTACTCATTATAAGCATATTGAACCTACCATATACTCCAACTTGTTCCAACATGCTTAAACGTGCTAATTGTTAGTCAAATCGATTTCAATATGCTCCAATTTGCTAACTGCAAGTCAACTATGCTCTAACCTGCCCAAACTTGTTTTTTACTAGTCAAACATGCTCAAACATGCTTAAACCTGCTCAAACTTGCTCCAACGTACTACATGCTCATCCAATATGGTCATAATGAAGAGACCCCTAAATCTTCCTAAATATTACCAAAATAAAGGACTTATTGCTATTAATGTTATTATTGTTATTATTGTTATAAAAAGGTGAATTTCATGCACCTTATTTTTTCTTTTAAAGTGCTTTTTATACGGCCTCAAAAACTAATCTAAAGTTGCGTTTAAATTGTTTAATGCTCTATGACACCTTATTGCAAGGTGAATGTTTGATTTTTCATACAAGAAATTTTGACAGGTATTTAGTCTGTCAAAATGTGCAACAGAAATTTTGACGAAAAGCAAACTTTTTTGACGGACGCGCAGGTGATATAGATTTCAAAATTGTTTTTGATGAGCTTTAAAATATTTTGACCTCACCTGTCAAAAACCCATCAATTCTGACGGGATGCATGCTTTTCTAACAAGCCCGTCAAAAAGGTTGGAAAAGCTGGGTTCCTTTTTTGACCGGTCTCGTCAAAAATTCTGTCACAGATGTCAACAAATTTAGGCCACGACCCAGCTATTTCAATTCTCCATTCAATTCATCACAGAGACTCTTGCTCATCTCCTTCGCTCACCTCCTCCATAAATCTTGCGCAAGCTCTGCCATAACTCTCGCTCATCCTCTCCTTAGCTCAAGCTCCTAGCTCCTAGCTCCATAAATCTCACCTTCCTCTTCCTCATTTCTTTGCAATTTCTTTCCTTGCTTAACTCCATATTTGGGCGCCCTCTTCCTCATGAATTTGCACCCAATTTGGAGGCAATTTGATTTTGCTATGGTTCGTAGTCGCCGGCGAAACTCCAGATTTGGGCGCCCTCTTCCTCGTGAGCTGAGCAGTGGCCGTGGGACGCCGTGGCCGAGCAGTGGTAGTCGTGGTAGTTGTGGTGGGGTGCACATAGGCTACAGTGGTAGGGTGGTGAGTGCACAGAGGTTGGCTGGCCAGTGGATGGTGAGGGATCGAGTAGTCGGGTGGTTCCCGATAAGTTCTTAACCATTTAATTGAAAAATTGAATTTGTTAATTTTAATGTTGATTAGTTGAAGGTGGTGAGGTACCAATATGTATATGAAATTCATATCTGATGAGGGAGTGGGGACAATTTCAATTTATGAATTGAATGTGCAACATTTTTGAAAATTTTTATGTAATACGTTGTTGCAGTTTATTGGGTCACAGTTTGTAATATTTTTGCAAGGAAATTATGTTGAGTTTTTTGAATTAATTAATCTTAGTAATTTAGATTTATGAAGTACCTTTTTGAACTAATACGCAGTGTAGCTTTTGTATTTATGTGGGAAAAAAAAAACTAGTTGAAAAAAACTAGTGAAGCTAATCAATTTAATGTTTTAGATATGAGACCAAGCTAGCAACATCTACATTATGGTATGGGATTTAAAATGCAATGTGTACGCAAACGACATTGTTACCAATTCACACTATGCTTGTACTTTATAGAATTAATGTATAGTCCACATGAATGTGAAATCTCTATACACTACATAAGTTAAACCTTAAACACTAGAAAACCCCACTAGGCATCATATTAAGCCTACAACAACAGCAAACTCCCAGTGTGGGTCCTGCTTTCACGGGGTCTGGGGAGATCCAGTTGTAGGCAACCTTACCTCTACCGGTATTCCTACCCATAGAGAGGTTGATTCCATACGACCCACCAAACGGTTTTGGAAAAAGGGTTATAGTGAAAAACTTTTGCGAAACCATTTACTGAGTAATCGAAGGAGGAAGAGAAAAGGGGTCGGATACCAAATAAAGAGGGAGTAGAGACATACCTGAACAAACCAAGGGCGCTTAGTGCCGTCACAACCCAACAAAGCACGACCTGTAGACAAGTACAAACAGAAAACCCTACCCACCCTACGCCGCCTAGACTACTGCCTCCTACGGCGGCGGACCCCTACAGTCCGAGACCTTAATCCTGACCTGCCACATCCTCCTATCCTGAGCCATGTCCTCCGTAAGACCGACAACTCTCAGGTCCTCTCTAACCACTTCTTCTAGGCTCTTTTTCGGTCTACCCCTCCCTCTCTTACCACCGGGAGGATTGATCAACTCACACCTACGCACAGGGGCTGCCACGTTTATCCTCTTCACGTGGCCGAACCATCACGAGGCATCATATTAAGCCTAGAAACCCTAAATCCTTAAATTAAAAAAAAAAGGAACCCCTAACTGTAAATCCTACAAACCCGAAACCATGTACCCTACCCTAGCCCCTCATCTAACCCTAGAAACAATAAACCCTAGAAACCGTAAACCTTGAACCCTAGAAAGCCTAAACCCTAGAAACCCAAGCTCTAGAAACCTTAAGACCTAGAAACCAAAACCCTAAACCATAAACTCTAAACCCTAAACCCTAGCCCTAAACCCAAAGAACCGTAACCCTAAACCCTAGAAACCCTAAACCGTAAACCATAAACCCTAGAAACCCTAAAGCCTAAACCCCAAAGCCTAAACCCTAAACCCTAAACCCGAAACCGTAGAAAGCCTAAACCCTAGAAACCCAAGCCCTAGAAACCCTTGAAACAATAAACCCTAAACCCTAAACCGTCAACCGTAAACACTAAACCTTAGAAACCCTAACCCCAAATACCCTGAACCATAAACCCTAACCCTAAACCCTAGATACCCTAAACCATGAGCCCTAACAACTATGACCGAACCCTAAAGCCTAAACCCTAGAAACCCTAAACCCTAACTGTAAACCCTAAATTCTAAACCCGAAACCCTAAACCCTAAACTGCAAACCCCAAGCCCTAAACCCTAAACCATAGAAACCCCAAACCCTTGAAACCCTAAACCCTAAACTGCAAACCCCAAACCCTAAACCGTAAACCCAAAACCATAGAAACCCCAAACCCTTGAAGCCCTAAACCCTAAACTGCAAACCCCAAACCCCAAACCCTAAACCCCCTAACCCTAAACCCTAAACCCTAACCCCAAACCATAACCCAAACCCTAGAAACCCTAACCCTAAACCCTAAACCTTAACCAAAAACCCTAACCCTAACCCTAAAAACCCTAAACCCTAAACCCTAGAAACCCTAACCCTTGAAACCCTAAGCCCTAAACCCTAAAGTGATAATGGTGAACTTCATGCGTACGTCTTTATAAATTGCATATTATCTCCCAAGATAATACAATGCAGTGTCATGAATAATTTTGTATATGATGTAATGTAGTGTATTAGCATGTCTTCTTGTGTATTGATCATTTGTGCGGGTTGAATTTAGATCTTAGGATAGGAAAAAACGAAAATTCAATGACATTGCAACTGAATCTCGCAAATATTGTTGTAAGTGTCACGAGCACTACAAAAAAAAGGTCATGCTTCCACACTTATTTAACCACACTTGAGTAAACGTAGCAAGAAAATAAGTACCCAGTACTATCCCCACACATAATAAGTGCGGATAAATATAACCACGCTTATAAGAGTGGTAGTAAGATAATAATGTATGCCCACACATATTAAGTGTGGGGAATTACCTATCGTAAATATGAAACAATTAGCACAGATATTAAGTGTGGTAGCCAATTTATTTAATTTTTTTTAAATTGTGTTTTTTCTTTAATTAAATCGCCAAAATTAAATAAAAAAAGGAAAAAACAATTGGAATTGTATTTTTCCTTAAATAAACCACCAAATTAAATTAAAAAAAAGAAAAAAAAATTGGCTTAGAATCGAAATCAAAACTCAAGCCTCTGCCTCAATCACTCCCGCGCACCCCTTTGCTTCGTTCTCCAGTTTAACCCTACCAAGTTCGTAAGCGTCTGGTTTGCTCTGGTCAGTGGTGATCGGCAGCGAGGTTCCGGCGGTCACGTGGTGGATTTTGCGGTTTGTAGTTTGAGTCGTGGGCTTGAAATTCCGGCGTCTCCTTATCTGAATTCCGGCCGAAGGTTGAATTGTGTGGTCTGAAATTGATCCCACCATTCGTGGGCTACCAAAGCTTGAAATTTCGGCGTCTCCTGGCTTCCGGCGGCAAGAAATTCGGCCAGTCGCTCAATCTAGAGGTTGTATCATCATCCCCTTTCTCTCATTATCTGAATTTTGTGGTCTGAAATTGAAAATTAGGGATTGTATTGTGTGCCTTTGAAATTGCTTCAATTGAACTCTCTATTGTTGTCGTTGGGTTTTACGTTTGGTCTCCCTGCCATGAAATAATTTGCTGGATACCCATGACCTTAGCGTCCTGCAACATCTCTTGTTTAGTTGGGGATCATGGCAGTGTTTTTAAAGGTTTGGTAGCTGCGTGGGTTCATTTATCTTGTGGGATTGGGATACTAGGAGTGAATTAGCTGGAGAATAAGAGTAATGGTAACTGTCCTTATTTTCTTTTGAAGCCCTTTAATAATTTTACTGAAAAGGGGGGCATTCTAACATAAGAGTATCTACATGTTTTGAGCATGATCTTTAGTAAATTGTTCTAAGTCATATTAATAGTATATTATACTGACAGAAAACAGTAAAGATGACATTTTTCTGTACTTGAGGCATTTGAAGCAGCTAAATTCCCTAATTTTATTATGAAGGCTTGTACTTTGGTATGGGAGAAGTTATCCAAGGTTCATTGGATTGATTGAACTACATGCATTCTGCGATAATTATTATTAGCTATCTAGATATATAATGGGCAACCTTCCCTGTATAGACTAGGGAACTTCAACCATTCATATGTGTTCTATGAGCTGAGTATTATACGTCTAGTTTACTGAGCAAAATGTCGGATTAAAACATGCCCTATTATTTTCCTTCTTAAATCTCTTTTATCCATATTTTGATGTTAATTAATCTTCTGCCTCATTCCTTGTTTCACTATCAAGAGTTCAATGTTCTGTGTATCATTTGAAGCAAATACATTTTATATTAGTATAAGTGATGGACAACTGCTAGCTGAAAAAACCAAATACACTGTAGTCTTAACTTATTGAAATCTGCAAAACCAAAATTGACAGGTGACCCTCTGAGATGTCAAAATGAAATGTGTGTGATAAAATAATGCAAGAGATGATGGAAGTTTAGAAGGAGCATAACATGGTTTTGCATAGAATTTCTAATTTATTGATAGAGGTGACTGTGAATAAAGTAGTGATAGATCATCGAGGTGACAGAATATAAATTAGTCCTACATTGAGAAATGACCAAATTGGAAAGTTTGATCCCAGCCTAGGAGCTGTTAATGTACATAATTAATAGTTGACCAGCCTAGGAGTTGTTAATGCACATAATTAATAGTTGATCATTATCTGACATAGGCAAGTTGCAGTATTCATATTCCCTAATTTATGGGGCTGTCAAGCAGTGATCCTTGTTTTATATAGTGATTAGTAGCATAGGAATAAGGCAGCCTACAGATTGCATTTATTCACATTGATGGTAAGCTAGCATAAAGAATATATTCCAAGAAAGTTTTAAGCAACTTGTTATATGTGCCTCCCCTATAACAGGCTGAGAAACCTTGATATTTTATTTGTAATCCATGAAATAAGTATTGTATTTTGAGTGAATGAATGCAAGTGGCCCATGTTGTGTTGTTGAACAACAATAGTCTGCTTAAAGTTAATTACTCTGCTTTAATGGTCCTATGATTAATGTTATGCATTAGGATGCATTAGAAAGTACAAGTGGAGCAAATTGCAGTATTTAACTTAGAATTTAGAACCTAAGATTGCAAAAGGGGGCTAAAGAAAATAGATTCAAGGCATTCTAACACTTGGAGTGTCACGAAGGGCACTCTAACGAGTTGGTTTTGAATTCAAGTGCAATAAAGCCTACGATGTGCTGGTAATATGATCATGTAGTGTTATAGTGGCCTAATTATTTGAAGCCATGGTTTGCTAAGCCCTTTTCCTGAGGAGGCTGTAAAGAAATCAGTAATTGTTTTATGACTTCATTTGTTATTTATTTATTTTTGGACTGGAATTAGAAATTTAGATTTGAAGAATTCATGAGCTTCATTCAGTTGTACAAATAAAACTCATTGGGTTTATGTGCTTTGAATGTTGGTTCCTCTTCAGTTTGATTTGGACTTACCAAACTTGAAGCTATATAGCTATTAACTATTAAGTAGACTTTAAACCATCGTAATAGTTGCTAAATGCTGACCATGATGTTCTTGATCATTGGATGCATTATTCTAGTAGAGAAATGATTGTCAGATAAAACTCAATGACCATTAAGACCTTAGGACACAAACATAGGCTTAAAATGTACTACTACTTACCCAACAACGAAGAAAGCGTAACCATCCAAATGTCCCCCCCCGGTTTTCTTATTCTATTTGAAAATAACTGGCAGAAAATTTTAATTACAAATCACAAAAAATAATTTCAATTAATATTCTTCAAATCTTTTTCAAATCTTTTTCTCAAAGCTGTTTTTGTGGGTCTTATGGAATCAACCTCTCTATGGGTAGTAATACCGGTAGAGGTAAGGTTGCCTATAGCTGGATCTCCCCAGACCCCGCGAAAGCGGGACCCACATTGGGAGTTTGTTGTTGTTGTTGTTGTATTCTTCAAATTTATAAAGTTATATTCCCAGAATTATTTCTAATTATTTTCAGAAAAATAAAACAGAAAATGACTGTAGAAAATTAAAACATAAAATAAAATCGTAAATTTGAAAACTAATTAACTACTATAAACTAAATACACAAAAAAATAATAAAAACACCCAACTTGTAAAATATAGTTTTCCAGACGAAATAAGACCCTTAAAACTGAAAATAAAAACTAAAAACATAACTTTTTAGGTTGTCTTTGTATGTTATGGAATTTTATTATTTTTTCAACTATGGTTTAATGTATTTTTGCATAGTCAGGTTGTGTTTAAGATCTTCATTACACATCTCTTTTTAATTTTTTCCTTATGGGGTTTGTGTGAATGAAGAGGGTTATAGTTCACTTTTGTATGTTACTAATTAATCATGCTTTGTTTTTAGGTCCTACCACTCCTTTAAATGGATAAAAGTTGGATTAATGTGAATAGGACATCAACTGAATATATTAAAGGAGTTGAATCATTCTTAGATTTTGCTTTCTCCAATGCTGGGGATAGTAAGGTAATCATTTTCCCTTGTAACCGGTGCAAGATTGGGCGCAATCGTTGGTTTAATAGAGATGAAGTGGCATACCATCTCATGTTTTATGGATTTTGACCTAGCTACACAGAATGGGTGCATCATGTGGAATTATTTTATGTGCAATCTACTTCAATACCTCAAAATGTAAGCCATAATGATGCTAGTGTTGAAGCTAGCTTTGAAGGTAATGTGGACACTACTGGATTGTTGAATGATATCTTTGGGATACGTAATGTAGGAAACATTGAAAATAATGCTGCTAACAACATATGGGACATTGGAGATCCAATGTTGGGGTAGATGATCAGTTTGTTGATGAATTTATGTACAATAATGAAATGAATGAGGGAGAGAACGATGAAGATGTTGGGTATAGAAGGCTAGTAGAGCAAGCTGAGCAGGAACTATATCCAGGATCGAGTTTTTCAAAACTATCTTTCATTTTGCACTTATTTCATTTGAAATCCATGTATGGTTGGTCTGTTAAGTCATTTGATATGTTGCTTCAACTCATAGTAAGTGTTTTCCCCCAAGTTAATCCGCTTCCATCATCTTGGAGTAAATGTAAGCAATTGAAGAAGGATTTAGGGCTTAGCTATGAAAAGATCCATGCTTGTCCTAACGATTGTATCCTATACTGGGATGGGAGGGAAAACCAAGATGAGTGTGACAAATGTCATGTTTCCCGATGGAAGGACAAGGATAAGAAAGTGGCAAATAAGGTTTTGCGTTACTTCCCTCTTATACCAAGGTTACTTAGGATGTATAAATCCTCTAAAATAGCAGAAGATATGCTCTGGCGGCATAAAGAGAGGGTTAAAGATGGAATCCTTAGGCATCTAGCAGACGCAAAAGCATGGAAAGACTTTGATGAACAGAATTCTCATTTTGCTTCTGATCCTCGCAATGTCCGGTTAGGACTTGCTACAGATGGATTTAACCCTTTTCGTGTAATGAGTACCACACATAGTACTTGGCCTGTGCTTTTAATTCCATATAATCTACCCCCATGGCTTTGTATGAAACAATCTTCTATCATTCTATCCATGATCATTCCCGGGGAAAAGTCTCCCGGTATGGACATTGATGTCTACCTTCAACCTCTAATTAAAGAATTGTTACAGTTGTGGGACGGGGTAGATGCATTTGATGCATACTCAAAGACAAAGTTTAAACTGCGTGGGGTTCTTCATTCTACAACTAGTGATTTTCCTGCGTACGCAAACTTATCTGGATGGAGCACTAAGGGTCGTTTTGCTTGTCCATCTTGTGCAAGAGATACACATTCCATGTGGTTGGAGAATGGACGTAAATTTTGCTACATGGGCCATAGGAGATGACTTCCTGAAAATCATCCATTTCGTTTTGACGATGTTGGATTTGATGGAAATGTTGAGCTGGGTCTTGCTCCTAAACCTTGTACTGGTAGTGATATTCTGATACAGTTATAGTGATATTTTGATACAGTTACAGGGGTCAAGATTTTCCTATGGTAAAGGTGAAACTGAAAATGTCAGTATAGATGAAAAGGATGAGGAGCAAATATGGAAGAAGAGGAGCATTTTCTTTGGTTTGCCATACTGGGAGAATAATCCTCTTCGCCATAATTTAGATGTAATGCATATTGAGAAGAATATATGTGATAAATTTTTGGGTACGTTATTGAATCTTGAGGGCAAGTCTAAAGATAACTTAAAAGCACGTCAAGACCTACAGGTGATGAAAATACGAACAGAGCTTCATCCTATTCAACGAACAAATGGAAAATATGAAATACCTAATACTCCTTACACTTTGTCATCTGATGAGAAGACACGTTTACTAGCTGTCTTGAAACATATAAGAGTCCCAGATGGGTATACAAGTAATATATCTCGATGTGTCAATTTGAAGGAGCGTAAGTTATTCAATCTGAAAAGCCATGATTGTCATATATTGATGCAAGATTTGCTCCCCATTTCCCCAAGAGCAGCAAAAGATTCTGATGTTGTGGATCTTGTATGTGCATTATCAGCATTTTTCAAGGAATTATGTGCGAAGGAATTGTCGGTTGAGAAATTGGATGATATCGGAGTTAATGTTGTTATAACACTGTGTAAAATGGAGAAAACATTCCCTCCTAGCTTTTTTACAATTATGGTGCACCTGCTTATACACTTAATTGAGGAAGCAAAGCTCGGAGGACCTGTCTTTTATAGATGGATGTACCCCATTGAAAGGTTAGAACATATATTTTTTCTATTATTGTTTTTTTCTAAGTATCTGTATAATGATAGTTGTATTATACTAGTTTTACTTTGACCTATGTAGGTTTCTGGCATTCCTAAAAGGTCTTGTACATAATAGGGCACAGCCCGAAGGTTCAATAGCGGAAGGGCACATTGCACATGAGTGTATAACCTTCTGTTCAAGGTACTTTAATGGGGTGGAAACAGTTTTTAATCGACCACAACAGAATGATGGTAGTAACCCTAATGAGGGACTCTATTTATTTGGTACTGCGGGTCAACCCAAAGGAATGGTGCAAATGGTTGAAATTTCTCAATTAAGCCTTCTACAAGCTCAAAGATATGTACTTTTACACCTTGACGACATTGATGAATATCATAGGTCAGTAGAAGTCACTAATTGCTCCTAAAAATATTATTTGCTAACCGAACATATTAAACTAACATGACCACTTATAGGGTATTTTTGAACGAGCGTATGACATCTTATCCTCACGTGGCAAGTGATAGACTTAAGCAAAAGTGGATGCTTGAGGAATTTCCTCGGTGGATCCAAGAAAGGGTAAATTCACCTTGATAACTAATGTGTTTTCATTAAGATTGTGCTATATCTATTTTGGACTAATTATTTTTAATATTTACACCTTAGGTATCCAACAAAGAATTCGATGATCAAGAATCAAGGTTGTTTAGGGTTGTCGTTGTTGGGCCTAACCCAATTGTAAAGCGAATGAATGCATTTGTTATCAATGGATATCGATTCCACACTCAAAAGAGAGATAAGGCAAAGAAAACTCAAAATTTTGGGGTCATGGTAGAAGCTGAATCACCAATTGTGTTGAAACTTCTAAACAAAGTGCAAACCTTGGAGAACCAACTAGAAGTGCTGAATGTGAAAGTTGGTCCACAAGCTTTAGCCACTCCGCATCATTTAGTAAGTCGTTTGGCTACGAATGTGTAATCTGTGCATTGTGTATTCTTTTATGTAAATTATTTTGTTGTGTACTCCGGGTGTGTGACATGTTGAGTTGTGAGCTTCGGCGTGTGGCCGTTGAGTTATTAGAATGTTTTTTCTTGTTTTTCTCTATTGCAGATACCTAATGTAAGGCTTTAAGCCTGGGTTATGGTCAGGTTTTAGATGAAATGCTGTCAGTTTAGTTCCAGAAATTTTAGGAATTGCAAACATTTCTAGCTGAGGGGTAGGGTTGTGTGTGCTGCTACATTGCTTGTAGTGTCGTCTGCTTTTTTTTTCGTTATTTTGTTCCGCTTTCCTTATGCTCTCAGTTTGCACAATTGTTTATTAGTTTTTTTGGGTTATTAGTTGTAATACATGCTCGCTAATCGTTTTTTGGGTTATTAGTTGTAATATGTGTGTTGTATATTCTTTTATGTAAATTCTTTTGTTGTGTACTCCGGGTGTGTGACCTGTTGAGTTGTGAGCTCCGACGTATGGCCGTTGAGTTATTGGAATGTTTTTTCTTGTTTTTCTCTATTGCAAATACCTAATGTAAGGCTTTAAGCCTAGGTTATGGTCAGGTTTTAGACGAAATGCTGTTTGTTTAGTTCCAGAAATTTTAGGAATTGCTAACATTTCTAGCTGAGGGGTAGGGCTGTGTGTGCTGCTACATTGCTTGTGGTGTCGTCTGCTTCTTTTTTCGTTATTTTGTTCCGCTTTCCTTATGCTCTCAGTTTGCACAATTATTTACACCTAGTTTTTTTGGGTTATTAGCTGTAATACATGGTCGTTAATCATTTTTTGGGTTATTAGTTGTAATCTGTGCGTTGTATATTCTTTTATGTAAATTCTTTTGTTGTGTACTCCGGGTGTGTGACTTGTTGAGTTGTGAGCTCCGGCGTGTGGCCGTTGAGTTATTGGAATATTTTTTCTTGTTTTTTTCTATTGCAGATACCTAATGTAAGGCTTTAAACCTGGGTTATGGTCAGGTTTTAGACTAAATGCTGTCCGTTTAGTTCCAGAAATTTTAGGAATTGCTAACATTTCTAGCTGAGGGGCAGGACTGTATGTGCTGCTACAATTCTTGTGGTATCGTCTGCTTTTTTTTTCGTTATTTTGTTCCCCTTTCTTTATGCTCTTAGTTTGCACAACTGTTTATTAGTTTTTTTGGGTTATTAGTTGTAATACATGCTCGTTAATCTTTTCTTAAATTTTAATCCTTACTATTTATATAGAGTACAGGTTCCCAAGAAGTTTCAAGGAATGCCCAACCATGTGATAAAAACAAAGGCCAAGATTCACCTATATGCGATGGATCTCAAAAAGGTTCAAGGCCTGACACGCCTGTTGATCTGGATAGAAGCAATGATTCACCCAAATCTGGGGATGCCTTCTCTATCTCTAATGTCCTAGGTAGTGAAAGATTATATGTTTGTAAGTTATGTTATATTTTATTTTAGTACTTGATTATATTTCCATGCTAATTGCTTGTAGGGCATGAGACCCAAAGAAGCACAAGGCCATCAAAGCATATCGACTCAATGCAAGGTGGTCACCAAAAGCAATCAGGGAAGACACCAGTAAGTACAAATGATATATAATTAAACTGTTATTCATCGGAAGCAAAAAAATGTTCTGGTGGTTAAACTCGTTCATTTTTGCCTTTTAATTGTTTTTTTTTTCATATTCTTAGTCATTGTCCAAGCAATCACATGGTAACATCAGAACTGAATCCCTTAACCATGGCGACAAGTGTCCTAATCTTGTCCAACGTAGTTCCACACTTCTTAATAATGTTGGTGTCATACCTAATGCTCAACCATCAAAACATATTGCTTTTAATCATGATGGCGGTCGCTCTCATGTGGAACTTTTAACAAAAGCAAATCCTACCTCAAAAGGCACTTTAATAAAGGGTTGCAAACCATCATTGCATAGCCATGCAGAAAATCAGAAGGTACATATATCAATCAAACATTATGTTTTCTTTAACATAAAGTATATGTTCAGTTGGTTATGCATTTATTTATTCTGTGTCTGTCATTAGAGAACTTTTATAGGAATGGACAAGCAAGTCAGAAACACTCCTGTTATATCTTCACATATGCTTCAAAAGGCAGCTGTTGAGTATGGAACTGCAATACGACACGAAAAAAATTGTTTAACTTCAGTAAGAAGATTTATATTTACTTTGAAATCATGTAACATTCATATTGGTATACTTGTGTCGTGGTATCTCATACATTGTTACATATTTTGATTCTAGTTGAGTCGTGCTCAAGTAGACATATTGGTTGATACTGTCGTGAGAAATCATCCTAAGGAGGTGCACCAATATCGTTCTTCAGAGAAGAAGGAACTCATTGTTTTCTACCTAGCGGGAGTGGTACAAATTACAATATTTTTTTTCGAAGTTTTAATTATTTGTTATCATTTTTAAAATTATTTTTCTCTAATATCGCTCTTTAGAGATCACGGAACTCATATTTTTTTTTCTAAGTTGTAATTTTTTATTTTCATCTTCCTTGTAGGCAATGGGAATTTGCAAACGTAAGGTTGAACCAAGTATGTTAGATATGGCGCTTCGAGAAAAATTGGACGAAATTACACTTGTAAGTTTATCACTTCTTTCTGCAGTATAGCAATGTCTTTTATTTTCAAGATGGTTGATGTTTGCTTCAATTTCTATAATGTGGAATGATATTTATTCTAATGGATTGATTTGGTATTTTTAGGTCACAACCAAGGGAAATGTGCAACGAGAAGGGACAAGAAATGGAGGAAATGTTGGCCCTTAATTCCCCTCTCCTATTTTAGACACTGCACATGGATTTTAGTTGAGAAACTCTTGCTTATTGGCTATGTATTTATGTCACATTCTTAGAACATATTTTCACTCTTAGGATGCATCCGGGATACTTTGTTTCTATTTTACTGTCACAGTACTTGTGAATTCTTGATAGCAACAATTATTCCAATAATTATTATAATTTTATCGTATTATTTTTGTAATTTTATAGCTTTTATATATATATATATATATATATATATATGTGTGTGTGTGTGTGTGTGTGTGTGTGTGTGTGTGTGTGTGCTACAATGCTCAAAAATTTTAATTTATGAAGGTTTATATTATTACCAAAAATTGAAAAATTATTGAAGGCGCCAAAAGTTGTTAAAAAAGTTCCCGCCAAAATATTCACGAATTCATTCAAAAGTTAGTTAGTTGTTTAAAAGTTAGTTGAATAGGTTCAAGTTGCAACACTTACAAGAGCAGTGACAAAGAGCGTAGATGTTCACAATGAGCTAAATTTTCCCACACTTATATGTGCAACACAATACCCACATATACATTAGTGGGGAAAGACATCATTCCCCACACTTATAAGCGTGGGAAACGTAACCCTTGCCGCGGATATTAAGTGCGGGGAATATTTCCCCACTCTTTCAATCGGCACGCTTAGCTTAAGTGCGATGAAGAATACCTGCTGCACATATATCCATGGGCAAATACAATTTTAAATGTGGAGAAAGACAGTTTTTCCTGTAGTGGAGGTAGGTGTTATTGATGTACAACTTTCTTCATTGTGCGAAGTTGCTATTATCACAAATGATTAAGTGAATTGCATAATTTTGCCGACTACATGCTTAGTATTCATGTAGTTTTGTTGATATTGTGAGCGAACTTTGGTAACTTTGCTTCTAACCACCATCCTATTTAAGTACCATAACATTTTCATCGTGCGGCATGACACATATAATATGACCTGGATTAAATTTAATAGTGATGAGATTTGAAATGGACGTACCACACCATCGCTTGTGGATGTATCACCGAAGAGATAAACATACTGGCGAATTGCGGGACCAATTTATTAATGGGGGTGGAGGAATTTGATAAGCATGCTCGAGCCCAACATGACTTCATCACGAACGGAGTGTATCGTTACCCCTGTGCTAAATGTAAGAATACTAAATACCTACACCTTGATGAAGTTAAAATGCATTTGTACCATAAAGGGTTTGCACAATATTAGTGGTTCTGGACAAGCCATGGGGAGGTAGAGCCTTCAACTCATGAAGAGGCTATTAACTCTGCGTGGGTGAACCAGTCAAGCCCAGTGTACAATGAGCATGAGCACCAGACTGGAGGTTGCGATGGGCAACAGATGGAGCCAATGCTGAATGATGCGTTCAGATCTGATAAGATAAATGTCGATACTGGAATGAAGGCTAACGTAGAAGCATTTTATACTATGCTCCAATCGGCGCAACAACCATTGTATGAGGGGTCGCACACTCATACTTAGCTCTCTGCATCTATGAGGTTGCTAAGTATTAAATTAGAACATAATATGTCCCATTGTTGCTTTGATGATGTATTAAGTCTGATGCAAGAGATGATCCCGACTCGAAACCGCATTTCGAAAACTTTTAGTGCTATTAAAAGGAGAGTTAAGGAGTTGGGTTTGGATTATGAGACTATTGACTGTTGTCCTAAAGGTTGTATGATATGTTACAAGGGTGATGCAACCCTTTCAGCGATACACGCTAAGATGAACCGACGAGGAACCCTAACGAAAGGAACAAGCGTACCCCATGTGCTAAGATGCATTACACGCTACTCATTCCAAGGTTGCAGCGACTGTACGCATCAAAGAAGATTGCAGAGCATATGTTGTAGCATAGCAATCTTGCAACGCAAGATGGTGCGCTTAGCCATCCTTCCGACAGTGCAGCATGGAAACACTTTAACCGAATGCACACTTCATTTGCTGCAGAGCCACGGAATGTACGGCTTGGTTTATGCGCTAAACAATACTCAAATTCAGCAAGACCATATTCTGCATGGCTGGTTGTTATGTGTGTGTATAACTTGCCACTGCATATTTGCATAAAACTCCCGTACATGTCCCTGACATGTCTAATATTGATTCCACACAACCCTAAGAATAAGATAGATGTGTATCTATAACCACTTATCGATGAGTTGCAGACTTTGTGGAATGAAGGGGTGGATACGCACGATGTTCACAAAAACCAAACATTTAAAATGGAGGCCGAATGGACAATTAGTAACTTCCCAGCATATGGAATGTTGTCAGGCTAGAGTACCGATGGGCTATTGTCTTGTCCAATGTGCCAATATCGGGTACGTGGGAGTTACCTGCGACATGGTCGAAAAATGTCGTGGTTTGATTGTCGTGACTGCTTTTTCCCCCGACACCATGCATTCAGACAAAATAAGAGTTCGTTCACTAAGAACCCAATAGTGCATGGGCCACCTCCGTAGAGGGTACCCCCAGATGTTGAATTTGAACGTATACGTGAGTTCCCTAAAGTGACGGACCAATTAGATTGTCAAATTCTTGGGTTCACTGAGAACGTTCACCACTAGACAAAACGTAGTATCTTTTGGGACCTTCTACACTGGAGACAATAACTCCTACATCACAACTTGGATGTGATGCACATAAAAAAAAATTGTGAAAATATTACCAACACAGTTATGGATGTGTCAGGTAAAACGAAGGACAATGTGAAAGTTCAATTGGATTTAGCTGAGTTGTGTGCACGTGATGAATTACAACTTCGAACATGGGAAAATGGCAACTCATACAAACCAAAACCGAAATACATGTTGTCCTTAGAATATAGGAAGGCACTGTGTGAGTGGATGCGTGGGTTAAGTTTACCAGACGGGTACAGCTCCAATTTTCCTAACATTGTCGACCCTGACAAACATAAAGTTGCAAAATCTAAAAAGTCATAACTATCATGTATTTATGGAGGAGCTCCTACCTATTGCATTCAGTGCATTACTGGCAGATGTGTTGGAGCCTTTAGCAAGCCTGAGTGATTACTTTAGGAACATATGTGCAAGTGTCCTTTCGTGAGAACCAACTTATGGAGATGCACCAACAAATTGCCATAATATTATGCAAATTGAAGACAATATTTCCTCCTGGTTTCTAGATTGTTGTGGAACATCTTCCGATGCATTTAGCACAAGAAGTTTACATAGGTGGTCCAGTTCATTACTGATGGATGTACCCCTTCGAAAGGTTCTTCAAGTGGCTCAAGCAAAAGGGCAAGAATAAGTCGAAGCCTGAGAGTTCTATGGTTATAGTGCACCTCATATACGAAATTAAGACATTTGGTTCCGACTACTTTGACGCAACTCTTCCATCTATGAACTCCATATTTGCAAGAAATAAAGTCTCGTACCAACATAGTCCACCTACAACATTTACGGTATTCCAAATGAAGGGCACTCCATTTGGTCAATGTCATAAATGTTATGTCACACAAGTTGGTTCAACGCTGTTCATCTGCACATACTGCTTAATTGTAATGAGGTGCAATCATATCTACAGTAAGTACTTAACACACTTTCAAAACATTATGGTACTTGTAATGCGAATAATAAGCACAATGTTTCTGTAGATACTTCCGTAATTGGATCACAACAGGAAATGCTAATATGTCGCCGAACACATCGATAAAATTATTGAAGCGAAATTTCCAGAATGACTGAAACAAAATGTGTGTGCTTGTACATACCCCATCCATGTACATTACCCTATTTCATTACTTAATGCATTGTGAAAATTATCACGACATCCTAATTGCTTAGGAGTTTGCACATGGTACAGGTTTATTGTTCACATGTAAACCCTAAACCCTAGAAACCCTAAACCCGAACCCTAAGCCCTAGAAACCCTAACCCTAAACTCAAGAAACCCTAAACCCTAAACCCTAGGCCCTGACCCAATAGAAACCCTAATCCCTAAACCCTAAACCCTAACCCTAAACCCTAAAGTGATAATGGTGAACTTCATGCGTACGTCTTTATAAATTGCATGTTATCTCCCAAGATAATAAAATGCAGTGCCATGAATAATTTTGTGTATGATGTAATGTAGTGTATTAGCATATCTTCTTATGTACTGATTATTTGTGTGGGTTGACTTTAGATCTTAGGATGGGGAAAAAACAAAAATTTAATGACATTGCAACTAAATCTCGCAAATATTGCTGTGTCACGAGGTAGGTGTTATTGATGTATAACTTTCTTAATTGTACGAAGTTGCTATCATAACAAATGATTAAGTGAATTGCATAATTTTGCCGAGTACATGCTTAGTATTCATGTAGTTTTATTAATGTTGTGAGCGAACTTTGACAACTTTGCTTCTAACCACCATCCTGTTTAAGTACCATAACATTTTCATCACGTGGCATGACAGATATGATATGACCTAGGTTAAATTTAATAGTGACCAGATTTGAAATGGACGTACCACATCATCGTTTGTGGATGTATAACCAAAGAGATGAACGTACTGGTGAATTGCGGGACCAATTTATTAATGGGGTGGAGGAATTTGATATGCATGCTCGAGCCCAACATGACTTCGTCACGAACGGAGCGTATCATTGCCCCTGTGCTAAATGCAAGAATACTAAATACCTACACCCTGATGAAGTTAAAATGCATTTGTACCATAAAGGATTTGTACAATATTACTGGTTTTGAACAAGCCATGGGGAGGTAGAGCCTTCAACTCATGAAGAAGCTACTAACTCCGCGTGGGTAAACTAGTCAAGACCAGTGTACAATGAGCATGAGCACCAGACTAGAGGTTACGATGGGCAACAAATGGAGCCAATGCTGAATGACGCGTTCGGATCTAATAAGATAAATGTCAATGTTGTGATGAAAGCTAACGCATAAGCATTTTATACTATGCTCCATTCCGCACAACAACCGTTGTATGAGGGGTCGCACACTCATACTGAGCTCTCTGCAGCTATGAGATTGCTAAGTATTAAATCAGAACATAATATGTCCCATCGCTGCTTTGATGATGTATTACGTATGATGCAAAAGACAATCCCGACTCCAAACCGTATTTCGAAAAATTTTAGTGTTGTTAAAAGGAGAATTAAGGAGTTGGGGTTGGATTATGAGACTATTGACTGTTGCCCTAAAGGTTGTGTGATATATTACAATGCTGATGCAACCCTTTCAGCGTGTAAATTTTGTGGAAGTGGAAGGTATAAACCGATGACGGAGCCTAACGGAAGGAACAAGCCTATCCCCTGTGCTAAGATGCATTACACGCCACTCATTCCAAGGTTGTAGAGACTGTATGCATCAAAGAAGATTGCAGAGCATATGTTGTAGCATAGTAATCATGCAACGCAAGATGGTACGCTTAGTCATCCTTCCGATAGTGCAGCATGGAAACACTTTGACTGAATGCACATTTCATTTGCTGCAGAGCCACGGAATGTACGGTTTGGTTTATGCGCTGATGGGTTCTCACCATACTCAAATTCAACAAGACCATATTTTGTATGGTTGGTTGTTATGTGTGTGTATAGCTTGCCACCGCATCTTCGCATAAAGCTCCCGTACATGTTCCTAACATGTCTCATACAGGGTCCGTACAATCCTAAGAATAAGATAGATGTGTATCTACAACCATTTATCTATGAGTTACAGACTTTGTGGAATGAAGGGGTGGATACCCACGATGTTCAAAAAACTAAACATTTAAAATGAAGGTCGCTTTAATGTGGACAATTAATGACTTCCCAGCATATGGAATGTTGTCAAGTTGGAGTACCCATGGGGCGTTGTCTTGTCCAGTGTGCCAACATCGGGTACGTGGGAGTTACCTGCGACATGTTCAAAAAATGTTGTGGTTTGATTGTCATCGTTACTTTTTACCCCAACACCATGCATTTAGACGAAATAAGAGTTCGTTCACTACGAACCAAACAATGTATGGGCAACATCCACAGAGGGTACCCCCAGATGTTGAATTTGAACATGTACGTGAGTTCTCTAAAGTGACGGACCAATTAGATTATCAAATTCCTGGGTTCACTGAGAACGCTCACAACTGGACAAAACATAGTATCTTTTGGGACCTTCAATACTGGAGACACCAGCTCCTACGTCACAACTTGGATATGATGCACATAGAAAAAAACTTTTGTAAAAATATTATCAATACAGTTATGGATGTGTCACGCAAAACGAAGGGCAGCGTGAAAGCTCGATTGGAATTAGCTGAGTTGTGTGCACGTGATGAATTATATCTTCGAACAAAAAAAAAGGCAACTCATACAAACCAAAAGCGAAGTACACGTTGACCTTAAAGCAGAGGAGGGCACTGTGTGAGTGGATGCGTGCATTAAGTTTACCAAACGGGTGTAGCTCCAATTTTGCTAACATTGTCAACCCGACAAACACAAAATTGCAAAATCTAAAAAGTCATGACTATTATGTATTTATGGAGGAGCTCCTACCTATTGCATTCAGTGCATTACTGGCAGATGTGTTGGAGCCTTTAGCAAGCCTGAGTAAATACTTCAGGAACATATGTGCAAGTGTCCTTCGCGAGAACCAACTAATGGAGATGCACCAACAAATTGCCATAATATTATGCAAATTGAAGACAATATTTCCTCCTGGTTTCTGGATTGTTGTGGAACATCTTCCAATGCATTTAGCACACGAAGCTTACATAGGTGGTCTAGTTCATTACCGATGGATGTATCCCTTCGAAAGGTTCTTCAAGTGGCTCAAACAAAAGGCCAAGAATAAGTCCAAACCTGTAACGCCCCGAAAATTTCAGTTACAAATTTTGATTACTATGTGAATACTTGTTTTATGTTTATGTATTTTAAGTGTTTTACTTTGATATATATATATATATATATATATATATATATATATATATATGTGTGTGTGTGTGTGTGTGTGTGTGTGTGTGTGTGTGTGTGTGTGT
>JACYFF010031959.1:20301788-20321877 GCA_017589665.1 Selenicereus undatus
GTGTGTGTGTGTGTGTGTGTGTGTGTGTGTGTGTGTGTGTGTGTGTGATTTAAGTTCATATGATTATGTTTGGGAAACAAATTAGTTGAGTTCGTGTACTGCTAATATTTTGGTTTTCCCAACCAAAAAAAAAGTCAAAGTCAACATTGACCAGGTCAAAGTCGGTTGGCTATTTTTAAAAGGGGGTGGGGGTTTGATTTTTTCTTCACACACACGCACACACACACACGGCAGAAAAGGAGAAGAAGAAAAGGAGGAAGAAAAAGGAGAAGAAGAAGAGGAGGAAGAAGAAGAAGAATTACAGTTTTGATTTTGATTTCAATTCAAGGTGAGTAATTCTTGTCTTTCTCAACCTAAAATTGAATAGGGAAAGATTAATT
The DNA here is from genome assembly GCA_017589665.1 of Selenicereus undatus. NCBI lineage: Eukaryota > Viridiplantae > Streptophyta > Magnoliopsida > Caryophyllales > Cactaceae > Selenicereus > Selenicereus undatus. The sequence continues at coordinate 20,302,169 of JACYFF010031959.1, forward strand.
TGTGGATTTAGGATTCGAATTTGGGAATCAATTGAAGTTATGAATTTGATATTTTAAAGCTTAGTAGATTAAAACCATAAATTCAATTGTTAGAAACCCACCCTTAAAAGTTGTATGTTTATTTGCGATTTTTGAATTCTATGGATGTTGTGAATTGAAACTATGGATTTTTGGATTGGTTATCTGTATTTGGTTAAATAATATGGTAGAAAAATAGGATGGGATTTAATCTTATGTTCTGGCTGCCTTTCGACTCTATTGCTTCCCCTGACGTTGGAATTGTGGGTTTAGAAGCTACATCACGAAAGTTGGACTTAACTCTATGTGTAGTTACTGGGAAATCCAAGTCAGAATCTCCAACATCTTAATCTAAGGGCGGCCTTATCTAACTTCATATGGAGAAGAGGCTGTGGCGGGAATAGAAACTCTTCGGGCTAGGCACAGAAGAAGCAGTTAGGTGAATTGTGCACATTCATTAATAGTAACAAGAGGATGGCATTTCTTTTTCTTTTTTGACCGTAGTTTCTATTTCCCCCCGGGCCGATTCAACTAAGTGTAGAGTTTTGCTTGAATCTCAGCCTCTCTGAAACTCCGACTAGCATAGCAAATCGATCTATTCAATAGCAATAAGAATAGTACGTTTAGAATGACAAGGGCTAGGGCTAAAGCAATAAGGATTGGATTTAGATGGATTTTGGTAGTCCCCCGCTACACCTTCACAGCAAGGAAAAAGTCTCATCTTCATATCTTAATGGAACATTCGGTCATAGGCCATTTCCCCTTTCCATCCCATTTGAGCATCTTGTTCTCCTTTTCACATGAGAGCCTATTATCTATGATCCTTGATCTTGCCGCTTGAAAAGGGGCTTCTATAAGGAATAGAGCAAAAATCCAGGTAAGAAGATGAATCTGGCTGCGCCTAACTTCCTACTTTTGACGGATTCATTCTGGGCTAAGGGATTCTCTGTAAGCCTAAATAACTGTGGCTGGAAAGGAGTGGATGTGCTGATAAGAAGAAGGAATAATGCGTAAGCCAAAAGAAAGGGGGCAGTCTTGTTTACGTAATAGAGAGGGATACTCAATCTGTCAAAGCCTACTAAGTAGAGATCGATCCAAGCAAGGCTGCTTACCTGGCACTTCCTTTTACCCGTCTATTGCGCTAGAAGGGAAACGGAAACTCTGGCATAGATGTAAGGCTAGATACTTGCTTTTCCTCACATTCTTTATTAAATTGAAGAAGTAAGTCCTTATTCACCCTTGAAGCGCTTGTTAGCGCCGTCTTTTTCAACTTCGGAGGAAAAGACTAGGGCAGCGAATTAGAACAATCTCAAGAAATAGACAATAGTAAGTGTGCTCTCAATTGAATAATTGGCAAGTGAATCAATCTCAAGTATGCTTTGTACGAGTGTTTGCGAACTAGGCGCTCAATCCTTATTTCTTCAACTAGGGCTGCTATACCTATGAGAGAGGAGATTGACGTAGTGGATGAGGATGGGATTCCTATGTCATGCAAAAGGTTTGGCATCTTTATCTCTATTTAGAAAGGGGAGCTATTTAGGGGCTCTCCGCTCACCTAAGAAAAGAGGCATCCATTGATGATCCGCTGGGCCATGTTGCCGCTCTAAGGCTTCTTTAAATAAAGGCGTAAGGAAAATCTTAAAGCAAAGTTCCATATAGTATAGCTTCGGATGGTGTTGACTTAAATAGTGGATCATATGCCCTACTCTCGACACTAAAAATCAAAAGAACCAAAAGGATAGGATCGCAATTCACTTTGTTAGCGCTGCTGAGCCCTTAATGAGATCAAGTCATGCTCTTAGGCAGTCTATTTAATCAAGCTTTAACAAGGTATGAATAGAAAGAATATTAGCATCGGCTCCTGCTCAATCCGAGGCTGGAACTACGCATTGGAAAGTGTGCTTAGTAGGTAAAGTTAGATAGTGCCCTTTTGGCCAATGGGGAAGGGGGGAATTCTCCAATCAAAGAGGGAGAGTGAACGAATTCTGTGAACAGAAACTAGATAATTCATTCTTGGAGGGTATGGATGGGAGCATAAAACAAACCTAGGCGAACTCTATTGACGATAGAGAAAGGGGATTCCCCATCCACTGATGAAAGGTAGCCCGAAGAAAGGTCGGATCCAGAGTCCGATAGGTCCTCTGACACATATGAAGATATCTCCCCCAATCAACATTTTGAACCGCTACACTATACTGCAAGCACCCTCGGTTCTCTCGTTCCATCTATTCTTTCTCATTGAAGTCAGTATCGACGCTTGAGGCTATGAATTGGATAGAATATTCTAATTCCATTTTAGGAATAAAAAAGAAAACCTAACCTTCGTTCGATAGAGCTAACCAACCTTCCCTTTGCTATGAAAGTTTTCCAACTCGCCCGATAGAGCTAGGACCCTAAGGAAAAAATTGTGAATTGGCTCGTAATTATCTGGAACTAAATAAGCTTCGGGGTCTTAATTTCAATTCGAATCTGCATATAGAATATGAACCGGGCTATCCCATGATCGTGATTTGATCATCATTATAAGGGCGTGATAAACCACGCCTTATGACAAAAGGGGAGCATTATGTCCGATCAGTTCTGCGCTTAAAGGGTGCTATGGAAGAAATTAGGCACTGAACTGAGGTTAAGTAGTGCTTATCACTCAGGACGGCCAGACCCCAGTCGTCGGTTTACTGGAAGATTTTATTCAGAGCTTAGTGCAAGTGTCGACTACACGAGCATTCCCTTACTCGGCAGAGCTTTCTTCAAGAAAAAGGAAATAACTATGACGGATAATCTTCGTTCGGACTACACGCCAGTCTTTTTCACCAAGAGCTTGTTCCAAAATGGGGCGCATGGGGGAAGTACTTTGGAATGATTTGATTGGGACGCGTTTGAGTTAATGAGCACTGTTTGCATGGTTCCATCAACGCTTTTCTTGCGTGCAAAGAAGTTGGTTCGAATTTTGAATAACGAAAATAAACAAGAGATGCCCCTTTAATGGGTCGACCGAAGCTAACAAAAGAAAAGGCGTCAGATACCATTTAGTTATTATGCCGACTAAAGCTAGCTGCGCCACAGCTTAAATCTCCCTAAAAATCCCCACTCGTAGCCCTTAGGTTTGACTTGGGTATGTTAAGCATATTCGATTGGCTTCTTCACCGGGTTACGCGACGGGAGTTTTAGGCTTGGCTTATCACCATATCCAAACCGAATGATGAATTTGATTTTGCCTCAAGAAATAGAAAGATTGCAATTTTCTTTGAGGAAAGCGCTCTGATTATCCTATCCAAAAAACCAAAGCCTTTTGAAGAACCGATATGAGTGATCCACCATTAAAGGAAGGGATTACTTTGGCGAATGTCAAATTCGATTATTTATTAATCCATTTCTCCTCTAGTGGGAAGGAATTCACAACCATAAACGTCAGTTCACACGGCTGGAAAAACAAGTACTTCCTTCGTAGCTTAATAAGATTATGTTGTCACGGCTTTGCCACAAGAGTGGATGCTATCGATTCCCCGAACCATAGACCAATCTTCTCATTCAAAATTGACTTATTCGATTTTTAGGACACTGATTCTTAACGCTTAATGGTTAGAGCGCTTTAGTGCTATTTCGAATAGAAAAATACCGGAGTTTGTGGCTGAGGGGATGACTGGTCATTTCCACTGAACTAACCTTAAAATGTCATTTTATTAATTTGATTCTCCCTTGTTCATAGATAGCTTTCAAGCGTCAGTCAATTTTATTGGTTCTATCGGGGAAAAATCCAGGACTGGATGTTTGCATTACGCGGTTCAGCACTCGCCCTAGAATCGGGTTTCCGTCTTCGAAAGGAGTTCATAGTTAGGATGACCAGAATCCCCGGTGATAGAGTCCACTACTCTTTGATTGAATTGCACACCTAGAAGAAGAGGGTTGACGCGTAGAAATGCCATATTTTTTTCTTAGGAAAGGTAGCTGAATCCCGATTTTTGTTGGATAGACTGGGAATGCTTTGCCTAGTGGAGAAGGAAGCTGTAACGAATGAGAATCTCCCGTATTCATTGATCCGGAAAAAAAAAAGCAAACGCAGCTCCAACCAATTCAGTAGGTTTTCTCACAACTGGTCAAATTTTATAAAGATAGGGGGAACTTTCGCAGGAAAGATGCGCTCTAAAAAATGGAAGGAATGAACCCCGGAATCTCAGATACTTAGCAAAGGGCTGACGCGCTAAATTGCCGTATAAAAAAAAAAGAGAGGCATAGCCCATAGCTCCAACCAAGACTTAAGCTAAACCTAATCTTTGCAAGAATAAGCTGCTAGAATCGGTTGCTATTAAAGAGAAGGGCTTGCAGCAATTATCCCACATTCAACTGACTCCCCTGGGTTAAGTCCATTGGGTTTGTTTACAACTGTTAGAATGCGTTCTGGACGTGAATCAGAATTTGTTAGTGGAATGCCCTCTTTCCTTTCTTCTCTGTACGCTCCTTGCCTATGACGGAAGATGAACTGCTATGACTAGTCCCGTCGTTTTCCTTCCCCTAGTGCTACTGTGCTTGCCCCCCTCCTAGTTCCTTCCTTCAAAAAAACCTACCTTTGTAATCAAAACGAGAGATCCAGTGCTCTAAGCTAGTGAATGAGACTAGTGCCTGACTTTCCGTACATGTGGACATGAAAAAGAAATAGATCGAGGAGTGATCGAAGTTGGATGGCCATTCCACTAACAAAAAAAAATGCCATTTCTGGTCAACTCGAAGAATTGATTCAATCTCATATGATAAAATCTTAGGCAATCCGTTTTTTCAAGCCTTTTAGTCCGTTAATAGCATAAGGCCCTTAATCGAGCTTCCTTGCGAGCCTGTGCTTTAGAAATGGTAGTGGCTTTCATTTCAGCAGTCTCTTAGGCAGCATTGGCAAGTAGAGAGCTAGGTCCATCTCTCCTTGGTACAGGGATATATATAAATAACAGAGATAAATCGCAGGATAAACCTGTGGTGAGGAGATTCGTCCTGCATACCACTTCATAAGTGCAAACTAGAATTAGAATTTCCGCCATCAAACTCTTGTTAAACTGATCCACTCTTTGGAGATAGGTCTTACTTAAGTTACAGTATCCAGATGATGCTAGTTTTAGATTACTTAAAAGCAACTCATACACGCTCCTAATCGCATGGAAAGCAAAGCTCTAGAGATTGCAGAAGTGTAAAGTGCAATTTAGCCAGAGAGTGAAATATATCCGTACTATATGTTGTCACAATAAAATCAAACCAAAAGACCGATGACGCATGGAACAAGATGCAGACCAGATCCTGTGAGATGAAGTGTACAACAGTAGTCGCGAGAATGATGGTCTCGTAGAAGTAAAGATAGCAAAGAACAGAAAAGGCCCTATTGGTATGTTCCAATTGCGGTTTATGAGTTCTTTTTGTAAATTCATTGGTTGAAGCCATGAGCAAAGTGCGGCTTATTACTTGAAATGATTTGTTTCACTTGATTTTGATAAGCATTGTCTACGCTCATATTCATATTGGAATCTGCAGGGACTTCACTTAGACTGTCTCATTAATTGCGTTTGGTATTCTCTAAAACTCTAACTGTTCTCGGCTTGCACCTGATGAGTTTTCATTGTGTTCTGTGCGTAAAGATAACGAATTGTATGCAAACCCCAAGGACGGCTTGCGGAGCTACGCTTGGTTTTGATACTCATCCTTGCGCTCTTTCAAATCCTTGACGTATATTGATATTGTATACTAAAAGTATTCAAAGTAAAATACAAGCAATCATGAGTCAGACCATCTGAGGTACCCTTGACACCAGCCTAAAACGGAGTTGTTTCTGAAATTGAAATCCCGACTTGATGGTTGGGGCTGGGTTTGTTATGCTGGTAGATATGAAGTATGCACGACTCCTCTTTAGTAGTATCCTCTTATTTCCGAGAAGTGGAGCCTACCAAGGGTACAGGAAATCCTTCGTTTGCGAGCTTTTATTACAAGATAGCCGGCTGGACAACGACGGGCTTACTGGCTTACTGGCCTGTTCGAATTTATGGGAATTATGGGATTTTTGGAATATTATGAAATTTTTACTGTAGGTTACCCAAGATATTAGGCAACTTCTGGTAAAGTTTCATGAATGTTAGATGTGTATTTTAGAAGTTATGAATTTTTGAGTGAAACTGCTCTGTTGTTGAGTGCAGAAATTTAGATTCTGCTTGAATTATTGTGAGCTATTGGGTTTGCTAAAACTTATTAAATTTTTACTGTAAACTTCTGAGTATGAATTGAAAATTCATGTAAATTTTATGAATTTTGGATGTGTATTTTAGAAGCTATGAATTTTCGATTGGGACTGCCCTGTTTTGGATGCATGGTTTCAGTTACTGTTTTAATTAGTTTGAAGGATTTGTTTGGATAAAATTTATCAAAATATTACTGTATATTTCTTATTATATGGGGTGATTTATGGTAAATTTTTGTGAATTTTGGTGGTGTATGCTAAAAGTTATGAAAATTTGAGTTTAATTCGCAGATTTTTCATTATTTTGGCTGACTGTTTGAATTTCTGGGAATGATTGGCCTGAACAAAAATCATGAAATTAATATGTTAGAATCTATATTTATTTTTCAATTTCCTGCTAATTTTGGTGAAGATTGAATGTGTATGCTGTGAGTTATGAATTTTTGAGTTAATGTACCTCGTTTAGTGTACTTATGGATTATTTGTATGTATAATCCATAAATTAGGTAAGTTTCCTAAAAATTCTGATTGTGCGATGAAGTATGGAAAACTTGTGAAATTATTTTGAATGGAATTATATTTTGTTTTGATTACGTTTTTGTTCAAACTGTGGGGTTTGAATTTATTTGAATATACGATTTCATTAAGTTATGTTTTTGGGGAAAAAGATTCGTGTCTTGACTGAGGCTATTACATGACGTTCTAGAGCTATGGCCATAGAAGTGGTTGTCTTTGTGTTTGGAGCTGTGTGAGTCGTTGGTTGGTACCTTGAGTGGGCACTGCCCGGTTCGCCAATTGACTCCTCAGTTTGTGTTATTTGGGAGTTGTGTGGGTCCCTGGTTCTCCAGGATGTGAATGTGACTCCTCAGTTTGTGATTTGAGGGCATCTATGTACTTTAGAGCGTTGGGTCCCTGGTTGGTACCTTGAGTGGGCATCGCCCGGTCCACCAGGATGTGTTTGTGACCCTTGTGTTTGTGATGGTTCTTTATGTGAGTCATGAGTTGATTTCCCCTAAACTAAAAGTTTTGTATTCAATTAAGAATGTGTGATGTGTTGTGCAGTTGGTTTTGGCTTGAATTTTTGGACTTTGGATATGATATGGAATTGGGTTTCGTTTGGATTTGGTTTTGAACTTTTGATGTTGTAAGACACATGTTATGTGTTTATGGCTAGTATGTGAGCTTTTGTGATAAAGTTGCTTTGATGCGTGTACCAATTGTGGTTATGGGCGGGCCGTTAGGTTGTTTAGCATGTTTTACTTTCTTTTGGACTCCACTGAGGACTATAAGCCCAAAAGACATGATTGGTATGGGACAATCATGGTTAGTTTAGTGAATAAACTAACAGCAAAGCTAGTTCAAGGGTTCAAGTGTAAACGTGGGTCCTTGAAACGTACCTGGTATGGGACATGTGCGGCTAAATTAATCTAATTGCCTACCTCATAACAGAAATGTGTGTGCGTTTGTGATATTTATGACCATATTAAATATGAACAATATAAGTGCATTTTTTATTTTTGAAACATACGCGTATCATCTTATCGCCCCCTATATGATATATGAGATGTTATGTTTATATGTCATAAGATACGTGTACTGTGCGCTTATGTGTTAATCGGTTAATGTGCAAAGTGTAACAACGGGGAAGGTAAGGGTTATTCACTGGGTTCAGGGAGCTCATGACCTCACCACTTTTCAGGTTTTGAAAGCGAGGAGGGACCACAGGAGCATTAAAAGAACTCATTTGGACCTGGATGGCTCGTTCTATGTATATGTTATGGATTATGTTTAGTAAATACAGTTCTGTATTTTGATTTGTAAGAACATTGGGGATACGGTTTAAGTATGTATGTAATGTGTGTTTTAGATTGACCTTCCTGAACTTCAATTAGATTTCTATAAGAGCTTCCGCTGTTATCGCCTATGAACGGGTTAAGTATGGTCAATTAAGGTCATTAAGATCATAGAGCCTTGTGGCTGCTCCTAATCGGGCATCCACGGCGGTGACGCGCCCACCCCCCCTTCGGGCGGGGCGTTACAAAACCTGAGAGCTCCGTGGTGATAGCGTACCTCATATACGAAATTAAGACATTTGGTTGCGGCTACTTTGACGCAACTCTTCCATCCATGAACTCCACATTTGCAAGAAATGAAGTCCCATACCAACATGGTCCACTTACAACATTTACGGTATTCCAAATGAATGACACTCCATTTAATCGATTTCGTAAATGTTACCTCACACAAGTTGAGTACAATATTGCCCATCTGTACATACTGCTTAATTGTACTGAGGTGCAACCATATCTACAATAAGTACCCAACACACTTTCAAAACATTACGGTACTTGTAATGTGAATAACAAGCACAATGTTTCTGTAGGTACTTCCGTAATTGGATCACAACGGGACATGTTAATATGTCGCCCGGAGACATGGATAAAATTATTGAAGCCAAATTTCCAAACTGGCTGAAACAAAATGTGTGTGCTTGTACATACCCCATCCGTATGCTTTACCCTATTTCATTACTTAATGCATTATGAAAATTATCATGATATCCTAATTGCTTAGGAGTTTGCACATGGTGCAGGTTTATTGTTCACATGTATTCAATGATGAAAGGCAATCATAGTTACAACAAATGGCTGAAGGACCAATAAATATTGTGCAGCCACTCATAGGATACAAAGTGCATGGGATAAGATTTCATACTAGAACAAGAAGTATGAATAAGAAGACCTACTCATGTGGTGTTCTAGTGAAAGGAACTTCGGAAAGGGATGGAAGTGGGGTGGGTTACTATGGAGTGCTTGAGGAAGTACTCCAATTGGAGAACCCAGGGGAGCCTATAAAACGATACTTACTATTTTGGTGTGAATGGTATGATCCATCTAATCCTGGGGGTACACGGTACTCCAAGTTGAACTGTACACATGAAATTAATATCCAACGCAAATATGTCAAGTATGGCCCTTTCATCATTGGGGATGTTGCATACCAAGTGTTTGACATCCCATACCCATAGGATGTTCCCCATAAAGCAAATTGGTGCACTGCTTTGATAAATAAGCCCAGACAGTGTCCAAACGTGCAAGGGGATGCTATTAAAGTAAACCCCATATTCCAAGAAGATGTAATGGCGTCAACCTCTCAAATTTTAGAAACCTTATCACAATTCTTGGTTGATGTATCAAGGGTTATGGATGAAGTGCAAGTTGTCATTGTCGGGCTCATCAGAAGAAAAAAACACGATGATGTGGACGAGTTTATGGAGTGGGAGTGGGATGATGTTGAAACAGATACCGAAAATGACGATGATGAAATGCAATACAAGTCGGATGACGATGATGAGGATGATGATGCGAACATAAATGACGAAGACGATCGAGATGAAGATGATGAATGTTAATTTGTATTCATTGCGTCCTACTTAGGTTTTCTATATATGCAGTTTTAATAGTGTCTGTGTACATTTTATGTAACTCTCAAATAAGTTACTTTATGAACATGAACCTTTGATTTGCACTGTTAATTAAATTGTGAGAATATTGTGTTCACTCATTTGCATTGTTACATTTGATTTGCAATAACTACTTTTCTATGTTAAGGTGACAGACATGGATCCGCAACGTCAGCGGCGCTGGAGAGGAGGGGCGTGGCTTTCGGATGAAGACAGTCATTCACCGGATGATATAGGACGGGCGCACGTATGGCTCCCCTATCAGAGTTCCATTGATTGGGGCAAATAGTACCTCCTTCATGCCTACCCCACGGGTGGATGCACGCATGGGGTTCTCCTTTTTGGACCCGAACGAGGTCCCCAGACTCAATCAAGATGCAGGTTTGCAAGCATCCCATGTTGGAGACACCTCAGGGGCGGGAGGAGTGAATACGGCATTTTGGAACGCTTTTGGGTCATTCATGCCATACAACGCGAACTTGATTATGAGCGTGCTAGGAAGCATGCAACAAAGTTAACCATTGTTTCAGCCTCCTCTACACCCTACTCCACAACCTTCTGTAGAACATAAAAACATAAAAACATAAAAAATTAAGAAATAAGAAATACAAAATAAAAAATAAAAAATTAAAATTAAAATGTAAAAAATAAAATATAAAAAATAAGAAATACGAAATAAAAAAATAAAAACATAAATAGCATAAACAACAAAAACACATAAAAAAAGAAAAAATAAAACATAAAACATAAAAAAAGAAAAAAAAGAAAAAAAAATTAAACATTAAAAATTGAAAATGAAAATAAAAAATAAGAAATAAGAAATGAAAAAATAAAAACATAAAAAACATAAAATCATGCAAAAAAAATAATAATAAAAAAGAGTAAAAAAGTAAAAAGCAAAAAAATAAAAATAAAATAAAAATAAAATAAAAATAAAATTAAAAAATTAAAAATTAAAAAATTACAAAGTAAAAATTAAAAATTAAAAATTAAAAATTAAAAAATTAAAATTAAAATAAATAAAAATTAAAAATTAAAAATTAAAAAATTAAAAAATTAAAAATTAAAAATTAAAAATTAAAAAATTAAAACTAAAAAATTTAAATTAAAAAAATAAGAAATTAAAAAAATGAAAAATAAAAATATAAAAATATAAAATATAAAAATATGAAAACTAAAAATAAGAAAGAATAAACAAAAATTCCACAAAATTTCGATAACTTCATAAATTATCACACATGAATTACATTCTCATTATTTTAACCCACTTCAACCCACCACATAAAAAATATACCAACTTCAACGCACTTCAGCCTACATTAATGCACTTCAATATAGTTCAACCTATTTCAACCCACCTCAAAAAAAAATACCAACTTCAACCTACCTCAACCCACCTCAACCTACTTCAACCTACTTCACTCTTTTACCCACTTAATTTACCCACGAAAACAACAGGCCTTAAATCTTATATGATACTTTACAAATTATTAAAATTATGAAGGAAGTGGGTTGAAGTTGGTTGAAATGGGTTGAAGTAGGTTGAGATAGGTTGAAGTAGGTTAAAATAGGTTGAAGTGGGTTGAAATAAGTTAAAATATATTGAAGTAAGTTGAAATAAATAAATATGGATTGACCCACGAAAAGAACAGACCCTGAGTTGCTGAGACTGAGGGGATGAGCCTTTGAGAGGTGATCAAGATTTTAAGAGATTGAGGACAGAGAATCAGATTGGGCAGAGCAGACCAATTGGATTTTGAACATTAAATGGTGATATAAACACTTTTTTGGATGAGAGGTGTATATGATTAGTTACAAAATCCTTTCGCACTACTGTAAAATATAATAATTTTTTTCAAATTTACAAAATTTTGTGGACTAATTGAATTTTGAACATTAAACAGTAATATGATTAGTTAACTATATAATTACTTTAGTCAGTTGGGATCATAGTAGTGCGAAAGGAAGAGGAGGTGAAATTCGATGGTCCTCTCTATGTCTCTTTATATCCTTGGTATGTATTTTTTGAGGAACTGAAGAAACATTGCTTTACGTTCTATCTAGCCGCCTCAAGTACTGTGAAGGTAAATTTAAGGGGCTAATAATGTGGTAAAATCCAGCCTTGCTAACGTGCTACGTCTGTGCCATGTCAATGCCATGCCACTAGGCAAACTGGGTCAAGAAGGCCATTTGCGTCAAGTACGGGAAGGAAAATTTTGGAAATTACACAACGACCTAACCTAAGGCGCAACATTCAATGCATTGCCAAATACCAAGTGGCTCAATTGTCATAGCATTCCCCCGCCCATTGATGATAACTCATGTCAGACTTCCTGTTTTCCTTGTCTGATGAATCGTTTCTCCTCCTGCCTTTCTTATATGACACGGAGTTTGCATTTTTACAGTCAGAAGCGCACTCATTTAGACAACTCCCAAGATTTCCATTGATAATTCCAAATCTCGCATTTTCATAATCACTAGTTTATTTAGAAATAGAATTGAATTTTAGTAACCGCCACTTTATCATTTTTTTTTTCAATTAAGGCATAAAATATTATCTGGTTTTTAAGACAATAATATCTCTCAGTATGGGTTCCGCTTTCGCGGAATTTGGGGAGATCCAGATGTAAGCAACCTTACCTCAACCGGCAGCTCTGTCCGTAGAGATGTTGATTCCAAAAGACCCACAAAACAGGATTTTGTAAAACATTTAATAGAGAAATGCTTTTGTGAAAATATTTTATGGAGCGAAACTAAGAAAAAGCAGTAGGAAATTGCCTTAGAAATACTTGTAAATCAGGTGTCGATGACTATGTAAATATAAGTATAAAATATCAGGGGAATGTACTATACCTTAATACACCGAGGTATGCCAACAATGTCACTTCCCAAATGCGTGTATTACCTGCATACAAACATAACATACGAACAACCACAACCAAACCTACCTCATTGCAACCAAGAGGCACCTACGAGGATAACTCTATGTTATCAAAGGTTTTAGTCCTATCCCGCCATAGTTTTCTATCCTGAGTCATGTCCTCCGTCAACCCTACGGCCATCAAGTCCTCTCTGATCACATCATCCGAACTTTTCTTTGGTCGTCCCCTCCCTCTTTTACCTTCAGAATTACAAATCCTATCACATCTCCTCACTAGAGCATCCACACTCCTTCTCTTCACATGGCCAAATCATCTGAGTTTTGTTTCTCTCATCTTATCTCTGATAGGCACCACTTTAAGTCTTTAATAACTTCATTACTAATTCTATTGATTCTCGTATAACCACACATCCATCTAATCATCCTCATTTTTGCTACCATTACCCTTTGAACTTAAGTTTTTTTTATAGGCCAACACTCCGATCCATACAACACAGCAGGTCTAACTACCATACGATAAACTTTGTCTTTTAAACCTACAGACATCCTCTTATTGCATAGCACGCCTGAAGCATACCTTCATTTTTGCCAACCCACTTTAATGCGGTGGTTAATATCTACGTCAATATCCCTATTCTGCTGAATTATTGAGCTTAGATATTTAAATTGCTCGACTTTTGGTCTCGTCATCCCATCAATGGTGACTTCTCCCCTCTCATCTTCTCTTCCACTGAAACAGCAATGTAAGTATTCATTTTTCAATTTACTTATTCTAAATCCTTTAGATTCAGAGTATGTCTTCATCGCTTCAACTGGCCATTAACTCCCTCTCTAGTCTTATCAATAAGAACGATGTCATCAGCGAACAACATACACCACAGTAACTCATCTTGAATTCCTTTCGTAAGTTCATCAATAATCAGAGTGAAAAGAAAAGAGCTTAAAGCAAAACCCTGATGCAAGCCCATACCCACATAGAAGTCATTGGTAACCCCTACCCACGTCATAACATTCGTCCTACCTCCCTCGTACATAACCTTAATAACTCGATTATACTCAGGTGACATTTCTTTCTTTTCCAAGCAACTCCATAACACTTTACGCGGGACTCTATCATATGCTTTTTTCAAATCAATGAAAACTATATGAAGATCTACCTTTCTCTCTCTGTACAATCCCACGAGCCTTCTAGGGAGGTAAATCGCATCTGTGGTCAACCTGTCAGGCATAAAACCAAATTGGTTATCTGAAATTACGATATCCTTCCTCAACCTTCTCTCAATCACCCTCTCCCACAACTTCATAGTGTGGTTAAGTAACTTTATACCCATGTAATTATTACAATCTTGAATATCTCCTTTGTTCTCATACAAATTAAAGGGATGACTGTACTAAACCTCTATTCTTTGGGCATCTTAGCAGTCCTAAAAATAACATTGAAAAGCTCCGCTAGCAATTTCAAACCCTCTATACTCAAACACTTCCACACTTATATCGGTATCTGATCTGGTCCCTCAACCTTCCCACTGGTCATCTTCTTTAGGGTCTCTTTAATCTCGTCCTTGCTAATAGGTTCACACAATCGATGATCAAAATGACTCTTACTACTCTGACTTTCCCTACTTCGAAAACCTTCCATGACTACACCATTTAGGAGTTTGGAAAAATATCTCTGCCATCTCTCCTTGATTTCTACATCCTCAGACGACACCTTATCATTTTCATGTTTAATGCACATCATAACACCCAAATCCCTTGTTCTTCTCTCTCTAGCCCTTGCCAATTTAAAGACTTCCTTCTCACTTTCCTTGGTCTTCAGTTTTTGATATAACCTATCATGAGCCAAGCTCTTAGCTACAGTAACAGCTTGCTTGGCTACCTTTGTTGCTACTTTATATCTAACTCTACTAGTCTCTTTCTCTTCATCCGTTCCACTGTTCGTGAAAGCAGTGTATGCCTCTTTTTTCTTCTTGACTTTCTCCTTTACCTCATCGTTCCACCACCAGACTCCTTTCATTCTGCTGCCACCTCTCCTAGATGTACCTAGAATTTTCTTAGCCAACCTTCGATCTCTCTAATAACAGGATTATTTACAAGGATGAAACTATTTATGTCTAGATCTCTCCAAACCGAGTATAAATGAAGAAATTATTATTGTTGTTGTCGTTGTTGCTATGGGGGATGAATTTCATGCATCTTATTTTTCCTTTTAAAGTGCTTTTTGTATGGCCTTAAAAACTAATCTAGAGTTACGCTTAGTACTCTATAACACCTAAATGCAAGGTGATCTAATTGGACACTTTCTAATTTGTTTTTCCTTATTCTGCTTCGAATTCTGACACCGACCCATATATATATTTTCCTTTCAACGAAAAAAAATTAGGGAATTCATTGACAAATACACCTCCCCCTAAAATTAAAAAAAAAAAAAAAAACCCAAACCCTAGCCATTAACATTCAATTTTTCACCTATTTAAGTGGCCTACGTTGGCCATCTTGTTGTAATTATAAGCTTTAATTTGCTTTTTTCACTACATTATCGTAATAGTTAGAAATCTCTTTATGGATCTTTTGACATTGGCATCTCTGTAGATTGTGATTGCTTACATCTAGATAGGGAAGACATTAATGAGCACTGGGAGGTTGTTGTCATTGTTGTATTATCATAGTAGTTAGCTATGATGCATAGATATTAACACATTGATGTAGATACAACACAATACATACACGAGAAACATCAATTTTTAAAAAATTAGGGCACAAACACGGCATGAACACTACTATTAAAAATTATGAAAATTAAATTTAAAACTACCAATTTTGTTGACTAATTTTTCTATATCTTTTTAAATGTAAACTAAGCAAAATATATTCTTGAAAGCTGAATAGTAAAAACGAACCGCCCTTATTGCTAAAAGTAAAAACTATAATTAATCATTAATCTAAGATTTCACTAATAGTTGAGTGTTACCAAAAAAAAATGAAAATGTCTTATCAAAAAAAAAAGAAACAAATGACATTCAATATTACCAAATGTCCTTAAAATAGAAAAAAAAAACGATCAATGGAGTTATATTAATAATTTAAATTGCCAATAATAGGCTTAATAAAGCAAAAGAAAAACTTACAACTTCGTCGATTTGTACTTGACACACCTGACTCTATTTGTCTAGCACGTGTATCCAACCTATTTTAAACTTTTTTTAAAAAATTTCAAATTTTGGAATATTAGATACGTGTCTGATGAAGGTTGATGTCATGTCGAAGCTCGACCAC
This sequence comes from Selenicereus undatus, assembly GCA_017589665.1. NCBI lineage: Eukaryota > Viridiplantae > Streptophyta > Magnoliopsida > Caryophyllales > Cactaceae > Selenicereus > Selenicereus undatus. The sequence goes on from JACYFF010031959.1 coordinate 20,318,012, forward strand.
TAAACACAACCCAAAAGAAGTTATCTATTTTTCATGTATAAGTAGTTAGTTTATGATAACTTGGCATTAAATAAAATTAGCCTTTTCAATTACGAAAGCGGGTCTCTCCTATCTTCCATTGGTTAATATTATCTCTCTTTTTTGGAGGGTCTTTTTAATCATTGACAAAAGTTAGCAAGAACACAGGAGTTATTGGCACGAGATAAGCTTATTGGTCAATTAATGGGATCCATTATTGATTTTCTCCATCACAAAAACTACAAGTGTAGGGCTTTTTAAGAAAATTGCATTATTTAAAAAGGACAATTAAATGGAAGATGATCGCTAATATGTCGCAGCTTATTTCTTATGGCCACTTAACATCATATACCTCATACAATTTTTTTTTGTGAAAATTTGTTACAAATAAAAAGTTAAAAAAAATGACAGCAGAATCTATAGCTAGTTAGCTACTATAGCAGTGAATTGAAAAATATATTTCTTCTGAAGATTTCATTGATTATGAACCCATAAAAACATAACAAGCGTAAGAGTCAATCAAAGCACAACTAGGACGCACCAAATCACATGCAATACATACAAATTGATGTATGTACGCATTCATAGGTTACTAGAATACTAGCTAGCAGGGAAGGTTATTGAATATCAACTATTAAGCAATTCACAACACTCATACATAAGTCACTCTCACACAAATTGAGCTATATATGACCTATGAGAAGATGTTGCAATGCATTAGCAAAGCTTGGTGCAGAAGCAGCGGCGGAGGATGCCACGGCACCGGCCACCGGAGAAGCCCTCGTTCCGGCAAACGTATGCACAGTTGTGGTCGCGCGAGCATGGTCCTTTGAAGTAGTGGCTCTGTGACTGGCACACCCTCCCCTCTGCCTTCTTCACTCGCTCTGTAATTTTTATTTTTATTAATTAGGATATTAATTTATGCATATATGATTAATTTGGGAATATAAATTGAAAATATGCATGCTATATTTTCAGAACAAAATGGACCAAGTTATAACTATCTTGTCATGAAAACAAAGAGACCTATAGATCACAAAGCGTAAAGATACACTAGAAACCACTAAATATAAGGAATATAATGCAAGTGAAATTAAAAAAGGAAAATGCAGCTTACGAGAAGCAAAGAGAACGAGGAACATAAGGCAAAGAACAAAGACTCTCCTCCCCATGGCAAATTTATGATCTTCAAGGCCTAACTAGCTTTTGCTGAAAATCTCTCCCAGACTTAAGCTCAGCTCAGGAAAATAAAGGCAAGATATGTGTGCGGTTTTATATTGTGGATAATGGTCTCTATATATAGGGAAAGAGTTATAAGATAATAAATTAAACTAATATTATCATATAGCTAGGATCATTATTTATAATGATCCCATATAATAATATTAATTTAAACATATAGGTAAGATAATTTAGTGGATGTCAATTAGCATATAATAAAATTTCAAAGAATTGTTACCTATGAATTTTGTGTATGTCAATATTTGCACTGTCTTAGGGCATGTTCTTTTCTTCTTATTATAAATAATTTATTATTGCTTAATGTTGATGAATATTGACTAATATTGATCAATGCTGATCAGTGCTGCTCAATATTCATGAGTGTTGATTAGTGCAGAATGCTGATCATAAGTCAATATAATAAGTTAACAAAAATAAGCCCTTTCACGAAAGACAATTTATCAACTAACTTAACAGTTGTTAGTTTGCATAGTTAATAACACTTTTCAAAATTTGTTACTAAAAATTGGACTCCAATTTTGTTTATATTAATTTTAACACCTCCCTTTGCATTGAAAAAAGTATATTAGCTAACTTAAATTATCATCTAAAATTTCAAGCACTGTACAAACATGGAAAAAATAATTAAAGAAAGAATGAAGAAATATTGTTAAAAGGATTGCCTAATCACCAGCATTACAAAATGATAGATATGACCAACTTTTGTTACGTTATCAAGTTTGATCTTCTAATAAAATATAGATAGGGAAGAAATTTTCAACTTAATATTTAATAATGCGCTAAAACTTTGCATCATAGTAATTTAAGAACAGTCTAATATACAAGTCTAGTGACAAGGAACGGTCAATTTTTGGCTCTCTCACCAAAGCCTTTCAAAACATAGGCTCTGTTTAGCAAACAACTGTTAGCTGTTTATATTAGCTGTTTATATTAGCTGTTTGTCTTAGCTATTTGAATTAGCTGTTTTTTGAAAAACTGTTTGATAAAATTAACTGTTTCTGATAAAGTTGTTAGACAAAACGCTAATTCTTCAAAAAGCCCTTCCAAACAGCTCATGGAATTAGCATTTTCAAATTAGCCTTTTGGATCCAAAAAGTTCTTCTGAAAAGCTCTTTCACCAAATACCTAGATTAGCTTTTTTACTTGGTCAAACAACTAATTTTGGTGTAAAAAAATTCTTTTTGAGTAAAAAATTCTTTTTGAGTAAAAAATTCTTCAAAAAACTGTTTATCAAACATCCCATATTCATTTGATTCAAAGTTATTCCTATGTACATATTTGCTCCTCTCTTTGATTTAAAAATGATAAAAATTTTGGCCCTAATTAGTCATTCATGTAGGACAGTCTTCACATGTCAAACCCGCATTCAATGGTCACGCATCTACTTCGTTTGTCCCTACACATTGCGGACACTAGCCAAACTTATTTATTGTATTTTACCAAATTTTTATGGGCTCCAGGCAAAATATTCTACCGCTGCGTCAATATCTATGCAATAAATTATTTTTGCAGAGAACCACTATCATGAGCAAATTTCAAAATTTGAGGACTTGAATTTTTTCTTGGCAAATATCATAGACCTGGGTGGGTGCTAGGTCTATAAAAATTAAAATCGATAATGACATATTGATGTATATTTTATTTTTGGGGAAAAGGATGAAAGAATAGCAGGTAAATTTTAGAAAAATAAAAATTATAACATATGATAATCGAATCTAGACTTATCAAATGGGTCATTCAGTTCAATTGGGTTGAGTTAAGTTTAGGTTGGGTCACATTTCGAGGCAGTTCGTTTTGGGTCGGGTGAACTTCGGTTTGGGTGATCAACTGATTTTTAGTCCAATATGCTTGTCATGCAAAAATAAATAAAAAAATTCGTCTCGGGTATGGCTGGGTTCGGGTCAATTCGGGTTTCATATTTACTTTCAGGTGAACCTATTTCGGATGTTAGGTCGGATATAAGTACAGGTCATTTGGTTCGAATTTCAAATCTTGAGTTAAGTTTATCAGATCTAATCAGATCATTTGGTTCGCTACTACTATATAATTTTTTTTTTCTTTTGGGGGGTGGGGGATCAGAAGATTGAAGGCATAGTCACATGAAAGTAAGAGTAGTAGGTGCACTGCCGGATTCAGAGTCTAGTACAGAAGGTGATAAACTTATTATGTATTGAAGTTGCTAATTTTTGTCATGAGTTTTTGGTCCTTTGTACAGTAGTTTCAGATCTTGATATCTGTATTTTGCTTCGGAATTTGACTGACCCGATTTGTTTGTGTTGTATGTTGTTTTCTGTTCAGAAAGTTTTCAAATGGATGATGGAAAGTTTTTACATGAGAGTCCTACTCTACTAGCGTGTAAGCTAGTTATTTTTCCTTCCATGACAGCTGCAAGTGAATAGTACTGCAACCTATAGTGGAATCAATTTTTTGTTAAGGACGGTAGGTTACTATATATGACCTCTTCGACTAAAACTGTGCCTATGTAGGATTCTTAGAATACGAATTTAACTGATAGCATTTTTCTACTTGAATTTAACATTTAAAGAATTAAAGGTAATACAATAAACTGATATGCTCGCAATCCTAAATAGTGTTGGTATCATATA
>JACYFF010031959.1:20331877-20384442 GCA_017589665.1 Selenicereus undatus
TGTGTGTGTGTGTGTGTGTGTGTGTGTGTGTGTGTGTGTGTGTGTGTGTGTGTGTGTGAATGTAGACGCTGTGGTAGCGAGACGTGTCTCATTGGTTATTAATACTGTAATTAATATTTGATATTTATGAAAAATTACATGATTTATTATGACAATAAAAAAAATGTGTTCATTGTTGCATTTAGAAAGTAAAGAAATCTAGTAATTCTTGTATGTTAATATTTTCAGTAAACATTATAAATAAACACTATTCATCAAATTAATTATAAATTAAACTCATAATAAAAAATATATTTAATGAGGTTTTTATAATGAGAGAATGAAATGAAATAATTCCAATATAAGGCGGATAGGAAGACATTTTGGCTCGCTAAACATTAATAAGCACTAGTTATACAATTAGTCACAAAATTTGAAAAATAAATCATAATAGAACTAAAATTCTAAAATAACCTATCTAAGTTGCAATACTCAAGGTTAAGACCTAGCATTTTATGTAGTTGGGAACATATAAAGGTTATCGCTTATGGGGAAAATTGTGTCTTCCGATTTGAAGGAGATTTGTTTGCATATGATTAAGGCAGATAAAACCCTACCAAGCAAACAATTGAAGAATAAAATGGCCGAAAAAGATTCTACAACATTCTATTCGATGTCCAAATGAAAGAAATAGAAGCAGTTTTTGCATTCTTGTACAAACTTTAGGCAAGATTACAGTCACAAATACCTCCCTAAATACTCTTTTTCCCTCTTTAGGGCTTTTAAGCACAACTAGCTCATGCAATCTATGCACACTTTAGAAACACATAAATGATGGGATACAATACAACATACAAATTATAGTGGCAAATAATACAAAGCTTTAACTGACAACGAACTCTCCGCTTGCATGGACCTCTCTCACCGTCTTCTCATACTCATCCTCTTCCTCCTCTTCTGGTTGATCTGAGCCTTCGTTTGTACCATCTTCGTTCTCGGACTCCCATCCTGGGATAGGCATCGAGACTGGAGGGGGGTTCCGCGCCTCATTCACAATTTTCATTATCTCATCGATGCTTTGGAGGGAAGACAGAGTGGGGCTGTCTCTCTGGTAATATATGGCTTGAGCTTGCTCTGTCAGTTCCTTTGGAAGGCTCTTCAAAAACCATGTGTGGCTTTTGATTTCCTTTATGGTAATCCTCTGCAAACCCATGTATGTCAAAAAGAATCAAGACCAATGTATAATTGTTTAATCACACAACTAGTAGTCAAATGATAAAAAATACATCAATATGGTTTCCAAAGGATACTCATCTTAGAACAAGTCATGAGCTGATATTAACCAAATAAATCCCACTTCAACCGGCTCTAATATGTGTTATCTGCTGTTCAAAATGTTAAAACATTTTGACATAACTAACTATGGATTGGCTTCTACCATTTTAGACTAAAAACCAAAACTATAAATATTGTACCGGTTATCCTACCGTGTTTTCAGTAAAGGGAGACATATCGAATTTATGTACCGTTGTATCGGACTTGTGCCGTTTTGAATTTCAAAAATTAAAGTACAAAAAATTTGAAATTTTAGTGTATCGGGAGATATTTGACCAAAAATACAGGTATTGCGCAGTATTTGACAGTACGGAGCGGTATTAACCAGTATTTAACTAGTACAATACCGGACAATAGCTTGTATCATTTTTTTACCGGTACGGCACGCTGCGGCTGATACCGGGTGACGGTATTTATAACACATGCTAAAAACACATAATATTGCCTAGCCTAACTCCTGGAGACAATATTGGAAAGTTTCTAGCAGAGCCCAAGTAACATAGGCCCAATGCACAATCTCAATAAGCAAAACTAATGCCCCAAGCAGAATATCAATACCGTGGGGCCGTGCCTACTCGCCTCCCTGCAGTAAAATGTCACTTTACCTTTTAGAATGAAATTTAAGGCAAAAGGAGAAATCATTAGTATACTGTTAATATCAGAAAATATGTTACTTTTGGCATAATATTAATAGAAATGACCAGTTTACGCGTATTTGCCAAAGCATCATGGCTTTCATTTCGCCACCCTTCTTGAAAGTTTAACGTAGTGCTGATAAGTGCAATCAAGCCACGCCAACACCAGAAAGTGAAAGTGGGTAAAGAGAATAAATCTGACCATACTTAACTGTGCACATTCACAAATGGGTACATCATTTATCCATCTACGGAGAAGAAAAATATGATTGAAGAGTAAACGCCGAAAAATATATTAATAGAACCAAGTATCCCGGTAGCAGCCAAGATCCATATAAACTCACGAAGCACAATCATAGTGAAATTCAAGACATGGACGTACCCTTGCTGGGTTGGCAGTAAAAATTCGAGAGAGCAAGTGCCTGCAATCCTGTGATATATGAACGTATTCTGGGATTTTGTATTGGGCAGCCATTATTCTCTGCAAAATATATCATCAAGAGTTTCCCATTTGAGCAAATACAGGAAATGAGTAATGTGCATATAGGAAAAGAGTAGCGTGTGTAGATGTGCAGAAGTTAATGGAGTGAGCATACAGTAATTGTCTTTCGGAAGTTCTTTGGATCCTGTGGGTCTTCAAAAGGGTATGCGCCCACCAACATAACATAAAGGGTCACTCCACAAGACCAAACATCTGCCGTCTGAACATCAAGTATAATTTCAATTAACATGAAATGTGAATCACTAAACTGATACAATTCCTCAATTAATTAAAAGACATTTTGAAAGATACGAGTAAACAGAACAATTGCGAGAAACAACTAAGTACAAGTGCTACACAACTTCCTGCAGACTAAATAAAGTTTCATGCAATCTAAATACTATGCAATGGTAAGACTGTCCAGAAAACAAAGGATAAGTGCCTTTGAGCCCCATCAATGTTGACAAAGAGCAGGCCAAGTGGTAGAGTAGAAACAATACTTCTATTATAAACTTTCAAGAGAATGTACAAAAAGTAGGCAAGACTTCGATGCAATTATTGCAATACTTTTAGGCACTCTCTCAAATTAAATTATGTGTGAGACCTCTCTCACTCTCTTTAAGAGCCTCTCTACCTCTCTTGTATGAGCTGTTGCACTTTTTGTGGATTCCTAAACCAAGAGCCCTCAACCCTATTTACACTAACTCCACCTCCTTAAGATGTGGAGATTTGATACAAGTGTCAGAATCTTACAAGGCCTATTATTACATATCTTACATTTTTGTTAAAATATTTTTAGTGGCTAGTACAAAATCTAAAACATCCTGAGTAAAAATCTAGATATTACATTTCTAAGATTTTATATATATTGATATATTGTTTCTAGATTATTCTCTCTTGAAAAGTGGGCGACGTTTATTATCTTTATGTTTAGCAGCCAAGACCTTCGGTGAAAACATAATTTGTGGAAAATGACAGCCATGAAGATAATTCCTAAATTTAGCCTCTTAGTGAATCAAGTCAGAATGGGTTCCAGATGATCAAATGTTCGAGTCAAACCTTAATAGTTCGGGTGACATTCCAGCTTACTTTGAGTTTGTCACTAAGCTTGTCAAAAAGACCATGAATCATGGTTAGGGAAGTTCAGGGCACTTCAGAGTAGGCTAAGTCAATTTAGATGATAATGAAAATAAGGTTGCCTAACTCCATATTTCAGTTTGAGATCCTGATTTAGGATTCTTGGATCGCTCAATCAGTTGAGATCACTTAACAGAGATTGCATACAATAATTAATACTGAATCAATATGGTTCTGGATCATTCTTGGGTCAAATCAGGCACGAATGAGTTCCAACGTGATTATTTATTAATTCAGCAACTCTAGCTCTGCGACCAACGAAGATGAATTATTTGACCCAAAAGACAACCCCCCCCCCCCCCCCCGGGGGCCCAATGGGGGGGGGAAACAATACTGCTATTTAGAGTCCACCAGCTGATATACTGTAACAACTCAGAGTACATTAGATCGTTGGATAAGCTAAGCTTTATATTGTTTATTATTCATTTGGACTTTGAGTTGTATCCCATGACTCTATCATTACTGCCGCTGCATCTGGAAGTGAGATAAGAATCTAGATAATCTCACCGCAAGATAAAGATGCATTGACTTTGGCCACATGATACAATTACAATCCCATATCCCATCCCCATTCCTGTCCGCCAAGAGTAAGTTCAGGTGGTTGTCAGACGTAGGTCTGAGAAAACTGACAAAGTTTCAATTTTAAGGCACCAAGAAAGACTTGTGTAAACACGCTTCCTTCAATTGCTCTTAATAAATGTGACACAGACAGATCAATTCAGCACTAAATACGGCATACTTCTGGTGCCATCACATGGGTTGCCGACCAGGACATGCTAGATAGCCCTCATTCATAACTGTGATCCACCATATGCATTTATCTATCGAAACCCCATAGAGATTGAAACCACAGACCTTCTGTCTCAAGAAGGCATAAGCAGAAAGATGAAATTTGAGAAGATGCATCAACTTTGCTTATGTGAACAGTCTTTCTTTGAAGACAACTACTACTTCTGTTTACTGGACTTCATTTTACACCTATAAACAGAAACACTCAGGCAATGGGTATACATATGGAGACTCCAATATCCTAAGTCCTAAGATTCTTTGAAAACAACTAAGCGCAAAACTTGGACATATATCAAATTCGAACACTTGTACCTGACCAGATAACATAGACCACGAAGGTCTAGCATGGAGATGATTGGACCCTACCCAGCATGAGGGAAGGAAGGTCTGAATTTACAGAATCTTACAAGTAAAAGCATTGATATTCATTTCTAAGAAGACATGAAGTTTTCTGAACAGAAACGAGGCACATATGATGCTTGCATCGCTTCTACCAGTCAGCTCAGTTAGCAAATCCACATCAAATAGGAAATAACTAGTCCTATATGCCCAATGCAGGCCTCATCACTTTTTAACTTTTTGGGACTCACCTTTCCATCGTACTCTCGCCTTGAAAGAACTTCTGGTGCTATGTAAGCAGGAGTCCCCACTGTTGATTTTGGCCTTGAATGCAGAACAGATGACTACAATTTAAAGTTTACGACAAACACATTATTAAACTGATACACATGCATCATAAAGGTCCAAAAGACCCTGGCAATTGTGATCTTGATTCATAGAAACAGTGATTGTTAAGACTTATCAAACCTTCGAGTAACCGAAGTCGCATATCTTCAGGCGAGGTGCAGCGTTTCCATCCAACAATGTGTTCTCTAATTTTAGATCTCTATGGCATATTTGCTGCAGGAACAATAGTGAGGGCATGCCACATAAGCTTTCAATTTTCCATTAAGACGAACAAGGGCATCAGAGACAAAGTTGGTTTTACCATGGAATGGCAAAAGCTAACACCAGAGATCAGCTGCTGGAAGAAATATCGAGCCTGTAAGAATTACAACCAAAAAAATTGGTATGTAAGACCATGAATGTGCAATAAAATCGGATCAGAACTAGGGAGTAAACTGGGATCCATTCGCATTTTGTCTTTTTCGTTTTTGGATGGAGATTGGAAAAGCTCAATTAAATTTGAAAAGGCAAAAGGATTCAAATAAAAGGTAAAACACCGTAACAATGTTGTGCAACATCTTAACACTTTAACAGTACTCATCGAATATGGGAAGTCTACAATTAGACTTACTACATCTTCTGACTTAAGCCCAAAAGTGAAAGGCCTCATTGTTTGATACATATGCATATAGGCTTATACGTCTCCAGCATTTAGCCATGCCCTACAATACAAAGTCCTCATTGTACCTACAAATACAAAGGTTCTCCCAGCGCTTCCCTCACTGTTTGATATCGAGTTCTAAAGAGAGTTGGTATTATGCAACTTCAACTACTAGCCAGGCACCATCTCCAAACCCTTGAGAAGCTTGCAGGTAAAGCAGAGGCAGTGCATAACCTATGTAAAATTTCAGGAGCTTGTGAACAAGGCATCTGCATTTTGGTATGATCTTTATTTATTATTATTATTATTATTTTTTTAAGTAGCACATGAGAACCTAATTATGGTGTTTCTTCCAACAGATATTTCTTCTCATCAAACCCACACTGACTGTGCTACAGTTAAGGGAAACAGAATTTCAAATATAGCCAAGCAAAGGGGAAAATGTTTTTAAGTCTTCTTTAAGGAAGAAGAGAAATTTATTGGTAGGAAGAAGAACTAAGAAATATATTTGCAGAATATCAAGTAGGAGCAAAAAGAATTGTCAAAGGCAAAAAAAGTTCTAAAGAAATAAAGAGCATGAGAGAATTACCTCATCCTCACTAAAACGACCAGCAGTGCAGATCCGATCAAAAAGCTCTCCACCGGCCGCATATTCCATGATAATCCCCAAATGGGTCGGTGTCAATACGACCTTTTTCGCATTCCATTCATTTATTAGTTCCTTTTTTTGACCAATTTAATTAATACACCCCCCCCCCCCCAAAACAAAAAAAACAGGGGATCCCTAATAGAGGAAAAAAGACACTGCAAGGGATGAGGGCATACATACCTCCTTAAATCGAATAATGTTAGGGTGACAAAGTGACCTGTGATTGATGATCTCTCTGGCCACATTCTCATCAATCTGCCCACCAAAAAATAAAGTGAAAACACAGAAATTTAAGAAATGGATAATTGGGATTGATAAGTGTTGGCCAAGAAGTAGTTTTTATACCTTGTGGCCTCGTTCGATGAATTTCATGGCTACAAGCTCTTTGGTTTCTTTGTTGCGCATAAGCCTTGCAACCCCAAAATTCCCAGCTCCCAATCGCTTCACTTCCTCGTACTTCTCCATTCTCTCTCTCTCTCTCTCTCTCTCTCTCTCTGAGGTGCGTTTTTTTTGGGGGGGGGGGTAAGAATCCAGAAACAAAGATTAATGTATGAAGAAACTGCACATGCAATGCATACAAATGGAAGTGAGTGCAGACAGTTATAAATAGTGATACGTAAGCAAGTAAATAAAATAATTAATGCCAGAAAAGAGGAGAGAGACAGAGCATGTGGGGTGAGGGAGAAGAGTGACGGAAGGGAGACGGGGAGAGAGAAAGGGAGAGATAGGGGGGTTTATGGGAATCCATGCCACGACCGACCGACCGACCACGTCTTCTTCACTCAAATCAATGTTATTTTAGAAAATGAGTGTTCATCTGATGCTTTCATTTGTAGTATCCGATCACACACCCAAGTTTTAATTTTTGAAATTCTGGTATGTTATATCAGTAAAAATTTTATATTTTTGGAACTTATATTTCATCATTTCTTCAATTCATGGAACTCTAATTTAAATAATCCAATAAAAAAATTTATCATAGACTCACTTCATAACACAACCTATTTTTTTAATCATATAAAAATTATTTATAACCTCAAAAAAAAAAGAAAAAACAAAAAACAAGGAAGGATGACACGCGGGGAGACTCGACTGGCCGAGTAGGCTTGCGGATATCGGCACGCGTGGCCTGGGCTGGGAGGGGGGCGGGTGACCCGCGTGTGGGGGGGTTGCTCGCGTGCAACCGGGCTGGGAATGCCCTAAGGTTGATGAAGGTTATTCATTCGCTTTTAGACTTGAGCATCTCTACCACTTGAGCACTTGATTTTTTTCGAGAAATCATTGATTCTCTAGAGCTCTACATTCAAGTAGAATTGGTTAAAACTTAAAATTGATCAAATTAAGTATTTTTAGACAACAATAATCTGTATTCCATAAATAGACATCAATCATTTATACTTAAGAAGTCGTATACAATATTATTTATTTTTGAGAGTTTTTTTGTATAATATTATCACATAGTAAATCATACATTAACTAAATCATTTAATGATTATTAATTTATTTATCACATGTAAATAGTATATTTCTCCATATCTTTCCGAATATTACAATTTGCATGTGATAAATATAGTATCATGTCATTGCATTATCAACCTTTAGGGATATCTATTTTCTTTATATGAATATCGAATAATAGATACTTTGACTCATATGTTTAATTGTGTGGTAACTTACTTGTTACGCAAGATTAAATGTTTTCTTTATATTTCCCAACACTATAAGTCATATGTGATATTTTGACCACAATATCATCAAATGACTAAGTTCAAATATGCTTAACTTGATTTTGACATACATAAAATAAATAACTATAAATGACAAAGCATTAGCCGCTATCTTTCAAGTACATATGGATTGTTGATTTCCAATACCTGAATGCCAAGTAATTGACATACCTTCAAAAATAATAAGCCAAAATATAACAAAGACACAAATATGAATGACAACTAAAGGGACCAAAGTCATTCTAAGGCAATTGCTAGGTCGTTGAACAACAGTGGAGCCACATGATGCACCTTAAAGCCATTTGAATAATATGAAATAGCAAAAAACTGGTGAAGCTCAGACCACGTTCGAATTCGATATAGAGTTACTAACCTGAAAATTTGTTGATGCCTATCAAAATGACCCTGGTTTTTCTCACACTGCAATATAATTGTCCCAAAAAAATCCTTAATTCCCACTGGTTGCCAATTCTCCGCGCTTCTTTGGTCAGTTGATTTCGATGTTCATGTCCATGTCCCGCTCCTTTTGCCAACCCCCTACTGGATTGGTCCATTTTTTTTATGGGAGATTTTTAACATAGATCAAAATTTTTAAGTCTAATTGACTTAAAATCAAGTTATATTTAGGGTGAAAGAATATTCATACAAATCGAATCATTCCAGGAGAGGCTAATTTCGTGGGTTTCTTAAGGTCAATCCCAAAGGTCAAAACTTACCTCATAAAATGTAATTAATATTGCCTAGAAAAATACCGATATAAGTTCGTTATGTAGTTTGACTCTTGTTACTTTTAATTAAGGTTTTGCGTTTGAGTCTTGTAAATGAATAAAACCTGTAATATGAGAGTTTCATCATTTATGACCTAATAGTAGCTCGACTATAATAAAACAAAAATTTTAAAGTCCAAAAAAAAAATGCTTAGGATAAGAGCACACGAATTTAATTTGCATCAAGTTTAGACTCATGTCCAAATAACTTGTCAAAAAAATATGGTTATCCAAGTGAACTGGACTAATGTCAAAATAAATTGATTAAAAAATAGTTATTACATTATCATTGATACCAAATCTAAATCTAACTCTCTTGTAAATTCACTAGTAAAAATTCACCTTATTCCTACGGAAAACATGTTCGTTGAAATCTCCGATGGAATTTGGACAGGTTCTAACAGATTCGCTAGAATTCCGATGATTTTTTGGACTTTTCCGACGGTTTCCAACGGAATTCCAACGAGTTCTGGATGGAATTTCTATCGAAAAATATTAAAAAATTCTGAATTTTTTTTTTCACCACGAGTTGAATTGAAGGAAAATTCAAATTTTTTTGAACATTCTGAAGGAAAGATCCTTCAGAATTCCGTCAGAAAAAACAACTCTTTTTATTCCGGCAAAATCTTCCATCGGAATTTCTCTTATAAATTTCGCTCCATTTTTCAGTGCTCGTTCACAAAACAGAGATAGGGGGAGCAATGCATTGCCGCCGCTTGCCATCGTCCCTACCATCGTCACCTCCTCCTACTGTCATTTGTCGTTGACTTTTTGAAAAGGATTTCTCGTGTGTAATTTGTACAAATTTGTAGTAAATTAAGTATATACGTTGAAGTTAATAATTTTTATAATTAATTTGTATGTAATTACGTAAATTTGATAGTTCATATAGCTAGTTTGCTACATTGATGTTACTTTGTTAAGTTGATAATTTGTTCTCAATTTTGTGCTTTAATATGTTTTTAAAGAATATAATTTTTTATTAATCAAGTGGAATTTAATGCTAATATCAATTTAACGTAAATAATGAGAATTTATTGTGTATTAGATACATTGGAAAATGTTTTTATAGGTGGGTACTATATTTTCTAAATAAATTTAAAAACGCAGATGGATTTTCGACAGGTTTCGACGGAATTTCCAACGGATTTTCGATGGAATTCCAATGGAAATTCCGAAGGATTTTTTTCTAATTTTAAAATTTTGAAAATTTGAAGGGCAGTGTGATTCTGTTGGTAATCAATGGAATTTTTCCCAGAATTCTGTCGAAAAATCCTCCGACGGATTATGTTAGTCTGTTGGAAAGGCTTCCGACGAACCATATTTCGACGTCCTACGTAGGTCGGAAATTCCGCCTGAAAATTCATGTTCCGACGGAAAGCTTTGCTTTTTCAATCGGAAATTCCGTCGGAATAATGATGTTTTTTAGTAATGATTGAAATCATCATAGTAACAGGAACGAGGATGCATGGGGGAACCTACCAACTTTAACAGACCCAGTGAATATTCCATGCATATCACTCCTTTTGTACTGTTGTTATTCTTGGAGTTCACTTTTTAGGTCAAATTTTATGAACGTTAAATGTAAATACAATAGAATGTATAATTCATATATATTTTGAAGAGTCGCTGTTAACAGTAGTTCTAAAATTCTTAAGATGATTCTTTGTGATTTAAAAAAAGGAAAAAAAATAATGGTCAAAATTAGTCCTTGAACACCAAAAATAAACTATAATAATAAGAATATAATTTACGGAATACATTGTTATAAATGGGTCTATAAATGACCATAGAGATTGATTTGAGGTAATAAAATTTCTGTATTTATTTTCTATTTAATCATCTGGTAGTAAGTCTTGTGTGAAATCATCTTACATAAATCATATCATAAGATGAATGCTTTTATTATGACTTTTAATAATTAGTTGAGGTGATTAATAGTTTATTTGTGGACGACTCTAAATTAAAAAGGTACTCCAAAACATATTATCAATAACTACAAAATCTCAAAAAAGTCACCCCTAAAAAAATTTGTGAGAATAATAATTATGTGAGCTGGTTTCATCTAAGAATATGTGATTATACATATAACTAATAATTAAAAAAAGAATTACTGCATTAATTTGACGAGGATCTGAATATGATTATTTAAACAAGATAAGCCTTGAAGTAAATTTTAACAAAAACTGTTATCATAGTCTCGGGACTACCTTATGAGATAATTGCGAAAGAAAAGCCCTATTTTTTTTTCTTTTAAAATCCCTAAAAATTAATTTTTTATTGGTTCTTTTTTGAGGGGGGGGGGTGGAACCCCATCAAATATGTAAGACTTCTATTTTCTGTGGGTCTTGGAGCCTTTATGTTACTAGTGTTGAGTTTTATTGACCCATAGATCTCTTCCATCACATATTTTCTTTATTTACAAGGCTCAAACCTGAGGCCTCATAGACTTAAGAAGAACAAGTTTCACATATCTAAGCTCCTATATAAGTGTCTATCGTATATTTTTGGTGTATGACAATGAAGTCCTCACACGCGAGCCAAAGAACAAATAACATTACATTCCCCAAAACAGAAACACAAGATGAACAACTGGGCCTGGTAAACTCCTAGTCAAAACACATGGTATGTAAAGAATCCCTATTGTTCTTGTTTCTCTCTTAGTGTCACCATATAATCCACTCACTAGTGAGTGGAACGATTAAGAAGAACACTTGGAAATAAAAGTGAGAAAGAGAGAGAGGGTGGGTGTCGGTAGTGAGACCTTGACAAACGATGATGTACAAGGGAGGGGGAGGCAGTGGCGGTTGTCAATGTTGACTTTTCCCCAAAAACCAGCACCAGTGCCAAGAATCCACTTATACACTCAGCCAATAAGATTTACAAAAATGTATCCCTAATGTCACCGTTATTAGGAAAAATCACTGCCAGGTACCCCACTTTGTGTGAAAATTATAAGTGCCGGACCAAATTATTAGAATATATTTAAAATGGGTAATATTCTGTGGAAACTATTTCAAGGGGACCATTCACTATTTGCATTTTCTTTTTAAGCCCTTAAAATTTTCATATTTGCATTTTAGCCCAAATTCAAAAATTGTGCATGTCAAAATTTTCTTATAAGTACTATTCGAGGCCCTTTTTCAACTGGTATCAGAGTCACGTGATCAAAAATAATTAAGCTAATTAATGCTTAATTAAGTTAACTAATTGTGATTAACTGTGATTAATGCTAGAATCATCACCTGCTTGCCCTCGACCAAATTATTCACATATTGTTCACTCACCAAAAGGACTTTCTCGAACATATGCCGACCAGGATAAAGACCAATTTACTTTATGACATTAGAGAAGAAATATTTTGTTGACTCCCTTAGTGGCTAAAAAAGTTTTGATGAAACACAAAATTCATTAGAGGCTTCGATATAAAAAGGGACTTGATTATTGAATTCAAGCATGAAGCACTCAGCAAGAAAAACGTGGGAAATGAACAAGCAAATGATATATGTGCATGATCTCAGCTTATTAAATTGACTGATTGCTTAAAAGTCAATTAAGGAATTTATTTAGCTGCCTTAAAAAGTCTTGAGCAATATATTTGCCATGATTCTTATATGCCATAAGGGAAATACACACTGAAGAAAAGTAGGCAAGCATCTTTACTTGATTGAAGAATATTTTAAATGTGAATCAAATCAGGCAATTATCTTTTATTGATTGAAGAATATTATGAGAAAGCCTGGTGCAAAGAATTTCTGCAAAGATTTTAATGAAGGCAAGGTGCAGAATTATATCAATCAAGATCGTGGGAGAGAGGGAAAGAAAATCCAATCAGAAGCTGTCAACCGGAAGTTAAGCCCCTGAAAATCAGTTCCAGGATAATCTGATCAGAATTTCCTTGATGGTGCACGTCCAGAAGTGCTTATAAATAGACGTCCAAATCAAGGAGAAAGCACATCAAGCAAAAAGCAAGTGTGAAAGCCAACATTGAGAGCTTACTTTGAAATATTGTACTAAACATTATATTGTGATCAAAAGTCGATAGTATTTTGAGAAAATTATCAAGGAGTGAACTTGGGAGTTGGTGTGAGGTCACAACTCCCCCCATACTTTAATCAAGATGTTGATTTAAAGTATTTTGGGATCTCTAGAGTGAGGTAGCTCTGAGAGATTGTGAAGAGTTCATCTTAATAAAAAAAATAGAGAGTTGAATCCTAGAGTTGGATAACTCTACACGGAGACTTAAGCCTGATTGAGGTCCAACCTCGTTAACATATCGTTGTTTTTAATTCTTATTTATTTCCCACATTTATTTTCAATTCGTTAAGTTGATTTTAAATTTACTACGATCACCCTATTCAACCCCCTCTAGGGTGATTCGACTCTTCAATTGATATCAGAGCCAGTCCCACACTCTTTGACCTAACAGTCAAGTGGGTGATGATCATGGCTTTCTTTGGAGATATCAATATCGAATGTTGTTCTATTGTCAGACCTCCTCTATTTAAAGGAACAAACTTCTCCTATTGGAAAAATGTCATGCAAATTTTTATTGAATCTACTGATATGGAAAATTGAAAATTGTGAAAAAAGGACCTTACTCTATTCCTAAAATTAAAAATGACAAGAGTGAGCTCATTGATAAACCAAAGGATCAGTACACAAGTGCTGATTGGGAAAAGCTCACCAAGAATTCAAAAGCTAAGCACATCCTTTACTGTGGTTTAGATGCTAATGAATATAACCATATTTCTGCATGTGATACATCTTAAAAGATCTCGAGTAAATTAATAGTTACTTATGAAGGGACAAGCCAAGTTAGTGAAACCAAAATGAACATGTTCATACATCAGTATGAACTATTCAAAATGCAATCAGATGAATCGATAAAAAAAATATGTTTAGTCGATTTACTGACATCACTAATAACCTAAAATCTCTCGGTAAGACTTACACAAATGAAGAAATGGTGAGAAAGATTCTTCAATGCCTTCCAAAGAATAAGTGGGGACCAAAAGGTTAGACAAGTGAAGAAGCCCAAGACCTCAAAAAACTGGAGTTCGACGATCTTCTGGGAAAACTCTTGACACACGAGATTCATCTTCAAAAAGATGAAGGAGAAAGCTCAAAAAAAGGGATAGCCCTTAAAGTCGCACAAGAAGATTCCACCTCTGAGGAGGAAGAAACCAACGATAATGATGAAGATGTCTTCTCATTAATTGTCCGAGGTCTTAATAAAATGGGGATAACGAAAAACTTTAATCAACGAGCGTTTAACTTAAAAGGATCCACATTAAAAAGAAACGAAAAATTCAAAGCTAAGTTTTTAAATAAAGATAACTCTAATATCAGTTCTTGTTATGGATGTGGTATGCCAGGTCACTTATTAAAGGATTGTCCAATCATCCAAAAAATGGGTGAATCATGGAGATTTAAAAAGAAGGAACAAAAAAGAGCAATGATCGCAGCTTGAAGCGACAGTGACACTAGTGATAGTGAAAGCGATGAGGAGCATAACGCTAACATATGTCTCATGGCAAAAGAAGGACAAGAAGAGGAGCATGAAATTACTAATGAGGTAAATATTGCAGCTCTTTTTTAATGTTCTAAAGACGAATTAATCAACGCCTTGGTAAGTTTCGCTAAATTAGAACAAAAATATTCATCTAAATATAAGGATCTTAAAAAGAATTTTCAAGAATTAAAACAAAAGAACGTAGCTCGTGAAAAAATAAACAATGACCTTCATGACAAAATTAGAGGCCTAGAAAATAAAATGAAGAATTACAAGCCAAGTGTGACAAAGATCACAAAATAATTCTAAAATTTACAAAAGGGCAAGAAAACTTGGATAAATTGCTATGTACCCGAAGAGCATCATTCAATAAAGAAGGAATTGGATATAATCACTCTAACTAGAAGAAAACCTACAGAAATTTCTTTGTGAAAACCACACCACATAAAGAGGATACAAGAACATGCAATTACTACTCAAAAATTGGTCATACTATCCAATCATGCCCTCTTAAAAAACCATCAGTTAGAGTAATTCAAATATGGGTCCCTAAGGGAATAAGACCACCTAACATGATAACTAATAATTTTGGAACCAGATTTACCGCCAAAAGTAGCAGAAAGGTTTGATTTCGTGTTTTGCAGGTGCGCTTGAAATCCGGGAAAGACTTAGCGGGAAAGACTTATGGTACCTTGACAGCGGATGTTCAAGACACATGAGCGGTAATGCCTCCCTGTTTACCGAAATCAAAAAGAAAGGACATGGGAGCGTTACATTTGGTGACAAAGGTATAGGTAAAATAATTGGTGTTGGAAAAATCGATAAAGATCCCTCCAACTCAATTGATAATGTTATCTTATTGATGACCTAAAATTTAACCTCTTAAGCATATCTCAATTATGCGATAAAGGAAACCTCGTAACATTTGACTCCACTAATTGCATTGTAAAAAATAGACAATTAGGAAAAGTAACCCTTCATGGACCTAGAATTGAAAATGTCTATGCAATAGATATCGATAACCTCCCATCTCAAAATCTGTCGTGCGTTAAAGTCTCACATCATGAGGACAATTGGTTATGGCATCGAAGGTTAGGCCATGTGAGCATGCGTACAATTAATAAATTAGCAAAAAGGGAATTAGTGCCAGGATTTCCCTTATGCGTTTTTCAATATGATCATGTATGTGATGCTTGTGCTAAAGAAAAACAAGTACGTAGTTCTTTTAAGTCAAAAAATAATATCAGCATGTCTAGACCATTAGAACTACTTCATATGGACTTATGTGGACCAATACCTATACAAAGTCTAGGGCATAGTAGATATATTCTTATAATTGTCGATGATTATTCTCGTTTTACTTGGGTATCCTTTTTAAAAGAAAAAAAAGAAGCATTTAAAGAGTTTTCTAAAATTTGTAAACAATTGCAAGTTTACAAAAACTCTCCAATCGTCTTCATTAGAAGCGATCGTGGTAGAGGATTTGATTAAAAGGAATTTACTGAATTTTGCAACAATCATGGAATTGCTCACAAATTTCAGCACCACGAACACCTCAACAAAATAGGCCAGTGGAAAGAAAAAATTGCACTCTAGAGGACATGGCACGCACCGTGATGTGTGAAAGCAGTGCTCTTTAAAGCTTTTGGGCCGAAGTAGTGAATACTGCCAAGTATGTCCTGAATCGGTGTCTAATTTGATTAATCCTAAAAAGAACTCCTTATGATAATGGCAAATGTCCTAACATCTCTTATTTTAGACCTTTTGAATGTAAATGCTTTGTTCATAATAATGGTAAAAATAATCTAGGAAAATATGATGCGAGAAGCGATGAAGGAGTATTTGTGGGATATTCCACACACAGTAAGGCATATAGAATTTATAATAAACGTACCAAAACTATCGAGGAAAGCATTCATGTGATTTTTGATGAATTTAATGACGATGTGTTAAGTAGTTCTATAGCCTAGAATCTACTTTTAAATAATTATGGTGACAATGAAGAAGAAGCAGCAAAAGAAGTAAATCCTGCTAATGAACAGCCACAAGAACTACAAGAAGACCCCTCACCTCAAGAAGAAGAGGAGTCCACAACTGAAGAAAACTCCCCACCTAATGCATCACAACAAGAGGTAACCCAGAAACAATTCAAGTGTAAATCACCTCATCCAATAGATAATCTATTGACAGATATTTCCACAGGTATAAGAACCCGCTCATCTCTATGCAATTTTGTGCATTCTTTGCTTTTATATCACTTATCGAACCAAAGAATCACCTAGAAGCACTAAATGATGCTAATTGGATAAATGCTATGCAAGATGAGTTAAATCAATTCGAAAGAAATCAAGTACAGACACTTACAACTCGACCAAGTGATCGTCCATTTATAGGGACTAAATGGGTGTTTAGAAATAAATTGGACAAACCCGAAAATGTTATAAGAAATAAAGCAAGATTAGTGGCTAAGGGATACAATCAAGAAGAAGGCATCAATTTTGATGAAACATTTTCCCTTGTTGCATGTCTAGAAGCAATAAGAATGCTATTGGCACTTGCATCATATATGAATATAAAACTTTGTCAAATGGATGTAAAATGTGCATTCTTAAATGGATATCTACAAGAAGTCTATGTCGAACAACCCCCGGGCTTTGAAAATCCAGACTTTCCTAATCATGTTTATGAACTTCAAAAGACTCTTTATGGTCTAAAACAAGTGCCCAAGACTTGGTATGAGAGATTGAGCAAGTTTCTTTTAGAACATGATTTTAAAAGGGGGCTCATTGATAAAACCTTATTTACTAAAACCAAAGGTCCCGACTTCATAATTATTCAAATTTATGTAGATGATATACTTTTTGGGGCTAGAAACAACTCCCTTTGTGAAGAATTTTCCCACCTCATGAAAAAAGAATTTGAGATGAGCATGATGGGCGAATTAAACTTCTTCTTAGGCCTTCAAATTAAGCAATGCAAAGATGACATACGTTAACCAAAGCAAATATGTAAACAAACTGCTAAAAAGATACAAAATAGATCAACCCAAACATGCTAAGACACCTATGGCTACAACTGAAAAGTTAGACCTTGCTAAAGAAGGTAAATCGATTAGTGAAAAGGTCTATCGAGGCATGATCGGTTCACTACTTTATCTTCCCGCTAGTCGACCTGACATCATGTTTAGTGTATGCCTATGTGCTAGATTTCAAGCATCCCCTAAAGAATCTCATTTAACATGTGTAAAATGAATATTTAGATACTTAGTTGGGACTAAAAATTTAGGACTATGGTACCCTCGAGGAGGAGACTTCTCTTTGGTGGGATACACTGACGTAGATTATGCAGGCTACAAAGTTGATAGAAAAAGCACATAAGGAACTTGTAAGCTCCTTGGACCATGCTTAGTTTCTTGGCATTCCAAGAAGCAAAATTTTGTTGCCCTCTCAACAGCAGAAGCAGATTACATCGCGGTTGGTGCTTGTTGTGCTCAACTACTTTGGATAATGCAACAATTACGGGATCTTGGGATAAATCTCAAAGAAGTTCCTATAAAATGTGACACTAAAAGTGTTATCGATATCACCAAAAATCCAGTCCTACACTCCCGCACCAAACATATTGAGGTACGTCATCATTTTATTCGAGATCACGTTCAAAAGGGGCATGTTACCCTTACATTCGTACGTATGGATTATCAACTAGCTGATATTTTCATTAAGCCCTTGAGTGAGGAACGCTTTAAATTTATCCGACATGAACTTGGAATGTTAAACATTGATGTATAAATTAAGGGGGAGCCCTCTCTTATAACTAATTCAGTTTATAAAGTGAATTTCAGGCACCTTCATTCTCCTTCACTCATGGACGAAAAATTAAAGATCCCAACGAGATGGTCCATTATCATATTTAATTAGGTACTCCGTAAAGTCCTAGTCTAATTGACATGGCCTGAAAATTCAATTTTAGTGCCTTGGATTAAGATTGGTACAAATAAACGGAGCACAATTGATAGATAAAAGTTACTTCATAACTTTCTGTCTATCATACACCAACGAGATTTCAACTTCAATCTCCCATATGATTTTTGCCAAATACTAAGCTGTCTTCACATCTATGGCAAACATATCTTTTTTTTGGCAATTAAGGCACTCAACTACCCCCATTTCCTTATTCCACCCTCTCTCTCTTACTTTCCCTTTCTAAGCCCCTCTCCATTCGAACCACTTAAATAACCCACCTGCCTCCCCTACTCGAAAATCACCATTTCTCAAACCTTCCATATTTCTCCCAAATCGACCACCATTCTTCCCAAAATCATAATCTTCCATCAAATTCTTCCCTAATCTAGCATTACCCAGCTATAAATTGGATATAAAATCATCATTCACCTCTCTCCAACCCTTCACCATTACCGGTGCCCTCGAAGCTCCTACCGCCAACAATGGTGCCCCGAACTAAGGGCCTCAAGGCCACCTCTTCTCCCCGAAAAATGCCATCATCCACCTCCAAATTCCTCAAAATTGCTCCTAGGTCCGCTCCTCTTCGCCACAGCGCTCAGATCTCTATCCGACCAGTTGTCCACTCTACCATTCGCTCGCCACCAGGCATCCCTCACATGATTTCCGACTCCACCACTGCCACAGATCCTACTTGACCAACGTCTTTATCCTCTCCAGCCGCCGCCAACTCATTCTCCACAGCCGACACACCGACCTCCGTCGATCACACAACAACCCTCATCCATCCCTTCACCACGACCCACTCCTACCACTACTAAGGTAATCCCTCTCGCCTGGTTCCATTCCAACTTAGCTAGAGAGAAATTTCTGAACCAATTTGTAAATTGACCTACCCATGCTTGTGAGAGAGTAGAAATTGCATCCTTTTTTGCTGAGAATTTGGGTTTTATTGAGTATTTCTTGAGGAGTAATTGTAGAAAGTTGTTAGAATTAGGTGCTGATTACTACCCCCAGTTAGTTCGAATGTTCTATGCCAATCTTCAAATTGTTAAGACTGGACCCGTCATAGCCCTTGAATGCCAAGTGAAGCATACCAAGTTCACTCTCACTGAGTTTGAGTTGAACACCATCCTCCATCTCCCTACTGTCACCCCATCTACTATGTCCCAGACTTAAGCACAAAATAGATGCTTGACTGAATTTGCCAACCCCTATAGTCAAACTAACCCAGCTCATCTTTCATATCTCATTCTCAAACAAGACCTTCGCCTCCTATACTATATCATTGTTCGCACCAAGCTACCAAAGCCTAACTCCACTAACAACATCAACACCAAGACCGTTGAGTTAAGCTACTTGCTTATGACTGGAAAACCAGTCAACTTTGCTTGGTATATTCTTGGGGCAATGTCTAAAGTCAGCTCTATCTGGCGTCCTGCCCTATTGCCTTATGCAACCCTCTTAACTCTTGTGTTCACCCACTTTGGAGTTTGCCTTACCAATGAAATTAAAGAAACAAAACCAGCGCCAATCATCACTCTAGCCTCCCTGAAACACATTCAGTTCTTCAAAATTGAATCTGGTGAGTGGAAATTTGTAGACGATATGACTCAAGAGGAGCTTGTGAGTGTCTCCAAAACGTTTGGCCAACATGTTAAAGTTCGTCTCACCTCTCCTCAAATCACCTCTTTTCCCTCTCTCCTCGACCACATCCTAACTCTCGATGAAAAGGTCTATGAGCTACAAGAGACAGTCAACAAACTTGAGTATATCATGGTTCAGCACACGGATTTCCTCGATGGGATTGCCCATAATAAGGCTATCATTGACAATCGTCTGAACCACATCTAGACCTTGCTCACCACTCACATCTATGAGGTCCATCAGAAGCTTGGTGATCTCATCACTATGGGAAGCCTAACTCGACAGTGCGCGCTCAAAGCTGTTCCTCTTTCTCCTGCTGAATAAGCACAAAGCTCTGTCTATGCTGCACAACTCCTATCTGCTGCCAAAGCCTCAAAGAACAAGCCTTAACATTCTAGTTTCGGTTTCTTAGTCAATTAGCCTCTTGTTGGTGTGCTCCAACATTTTTTTTTCTCACTTACCTCTTTTTGGATTAAAGAGGGGGAGAAAGTGTCGATTACCATCTATGGTATTAGTTGGTATTAGTTGTTTAGGCTCTAAAGTCAGTTGCTTATCCTGTTAATTACTTATTTTGCTAAACTACGCCCATTTTGCTAAGTGATGTTATTTGAATGGCTAAAATGGTTAGATCATATACTTCTTCAATATCTCACATGGTTGTGACAAACTCAACATGACACAATACCTTCTTAATATGTATATGTGCATCTGTTTTCATATGAACTTAGCATGACAAGATTAAATAAGTTAATTTTGTCTTTCATCAAAAAGGGGGAGGTTGTTGAGGCCCTTAGTGGCTAAGAAAGTTTTGATAAACACAAAATTCATTAGAGGCTTGGATATAAAAAGGGACTTGAATATTGAATTTAAGCATGAAGCAGTCAACAAGAAAAACGTGGGAAATGAACAAGGAAAGGATATATGTACATGATTTCAGCTTATTAAACTGTCTGATTCTAAAAGTCAATTAAGAAATTCACTTAGCTACCTTAGAAAGTCTTGAGCAATATATTTTCCATATTCTTATATGCCATAAGGGAAATACACGCTGAAGAAAATTAGGCAAGCATCTTTACTTGATTGAAGAATATTTTAAATGCGAATCAAATCAGGCAATTATCTTCTATTGATTGAAGAATGTTGTGAGAAAGCCTGGTACAAAGAATTTCTGCAAATATTTTAATGAAGGCAAGGTCCAGAATTATATCAATCAAGATCGTGGGAGAGAGGGCAAGAAAATCCAATCAGAAGCTGTCAGCCGGAAGTCAAGGCCCTGAAAATCAGCTTCAGGATAATCTGATCAGAATTTCCTTGATGATGCACGTCCAGAAGTGCTTATAAATAGACATCCAAATCAAGGAGAAAGCACATCAAGCAAAAAGCAAGTGTGAAAACTAGCATTCAGAGCTTACTTTGAAATATTGTACTAAACATTATGTTGTGATCA
The DNA here is from genome assembly GCA_017589665.1 of Selenicereus undatus. Classification (NCBI taxonomy): domain Eukaryota; kingdom Viridiplantae; phylum Streptophyta; class Magnoliopsida; order Caryophyllales; family Cactaceae; genus Selenicereus; species Selenicereus undatus. The sequence goes on from JACYFF010031959.1 coordinate 20,353,272, forward strand.
AAAGTCGAGAGTATTTTGAGGAAATCATTAAGGAGTGAACTTGGGAGTTGGTGTGAGGTCACAGCTCCCCCCATATTTTAATCAAGAGGTTGATTTAAAGTATTTGGGATCTCTAGAGTGAGGTCGCTCTGAGAGATTGTGAAGAGTTTATCTTAATAAAAAAAGTAGAGAGTTGAATCCTAGAAGTGGTAATTCTAGGAGGAGACTTAAGCCTGATTGAGGCCAAACCTCGTTAAAATATTGTTGTGTTTAATTCTTATTTATTTTCCACATTTATTTTCAGTTCGTTAAGTTGATTTTAAATTTACTACGATGACCCTATTCACCCCCCCTCAAGGGTGATTCGACTCTTCACATTTGAACATTGGAAAAGGGGCATGAATATTATCTTAAACCTAAATATTAAATGGATTGTTGCTAATTTCCTAAGCTATATCGAGCATTGCTTTTCTAGCACTGTAGCTTACTGGTATGATTCATTAATTGAGGATGGTAAAAATATATTAAGAATGATGGAAACACCACCTGCAATGTTCAAAACTTTATGTAAAGAAATTGAAACTAAGTTTATCGGAGCTAAACTTGATTCTGAAGAAAAAAACAAGAGAATGGCGGAGAAAGATTAATAATATAGAATTATGGGATATGAGATATTTGAAGAATTATATTGCTGAATTTAGTCAAAACTTGGGCATAATAAAATCAATCTTGGTATGTTCTATGAAAAATTGTCATATCCTATAAATTCCATAATTAATGAAAAATACATTGCATGGCTTGAACGAACATATTTCATTGATACCATTGGATCAATAATATCTTATTTAAGAAGATGGGTCAATGATCAATGTCTTGATCTCCAAAAGCAAAAGAATATTAAGAAGCAATTCCTAACTTGCTGCGATTCGCCTCATCGATGGGGAAAAGAACCTGAAAGGAGAAGAAAAAGAAAATTTTATAAGAAAAGAGTTTGGAGAAGAAAAGGGGAGAGAAATATAAGAGAAAATGTTAGAACAAACCAATTCCTAAAAAAGCGACAATTTTTTAGGAAAACGGCTTATTGGCTTGCAGGAAAAAACAACTACAAATGTTGGGCATGCAGAGAAGTAGGACATTATGCTAATGAATGCAAAAATAAGAAGAATAACAAGCTTATTGAAACCTTGGGTAGCCTAGATTATGTTGAGCGTAGTGAAGATAAGGCATTAGACCTAGCCCTAAATAACAACAAAGGGATTGTTGAAATTATATTGGACAATGAATATGAAGAAAGTAATTATGAAGAAACAAGTCATATGATGGAGAGTAGCTTGGTTAGCCTTGGTGATCTTCAAGGAGAAGAGTTTGTGGTAGACAACAATCATGAGGAAGTCAAAGGAGATTGGGTTCTTTTCATAATCTAAAAGGACATGATCTATAAAAAATTCATCTTTCAATTAAAAGGCAAATACATATGTGAAATGGTGGAAGGAGACCTGGATATAAGGGATTGTAAGTATGACATTGGAGAAGTTAATCTCATTAATTGGAAAAATATTCTTAAACATAACAAAGATAGAAAGTATAGGTATATCCATGTCGGAAGTATCCAAGTTCAAATCACTCCATTACAATATTATCGTAAAGATATTAATCTTTATGCTTTACTTGTGATATTAGGCATACCAAATTTAATAATCAAATTATCACACGGATAAAGACCAATTTATGTAATGGGTTAGTAGGATTCAACTGTCAACCAGAATATTGTGTGAGTCTAAAGGATGAATTTACTAGAAACTTCCTATCCCTTAAGATCAAAACAGTTGGGATGGACATGAAAACAGGAGGATATCCTTTAAGGATACTTTGAAAAATTATCCACAAATTAGATAATACAATAGATCCAAGGACTAAGGTGACGATGGTAGAAGTAGAAAAATTTGAAAGTCCTACCCCTATGCAAAAGATCCAGAGGATTAAGTCCAATCCTCACGAGATAAGAATCGATCATTCATGGATATCTAGCTTTGCTAACCCTACAAAGATCAATAAGAAGAATATAATAAAAATTGATGAGGAAGGTAAAATCACCATAAAACCCCAATTATTAGGAAGCATGAGTACAAGATCAAATTGCGGAGAATGAACTTCATCAGCTAAAGAAGAGCTTAAAGAAGATGATACAATGCGTATGACCAGTGAAATGAGTAGAATGAGTTTTGAACTCGCAAGAAATAGTATAGACCGAAGTATGAGTCTAGAAAGAAAGGTCATTGGGTACAAAACAAGAACTGTTAGTGAGCTAATTTATGAGGATGGATTAGTAAAAAATATGACTATGGAGATATGCTATGAAGTCACCAACACAAATCCTAATAGCATCTATATCCCAACAAACGTATGGTTAGAGGGATATAATAAATATGAGTTGTGTGCCTACATAGAGAGTGGTTGTTCTGTATGCTTTGGGAAAAGATCATTATGAGCCATAATGAGGCAACAGAAGGGTTATCCATAGTATTAGGAAGCGTCCAATGCATTATACCGGTTCTATGGGCTACTGATCAACCTTCTCATGATATGATTATTGAAAATAATTTTCAGAGATTATATTCTCCATGCACACAGACCATAAATAAGATAATATTTACAAAAAATGGTCACTCTATTCCTATTGAGAAATTAAGTAAGGATTACACCCATCAGAAGATTGAGTTCACACGCAGCCAGCGTGGTGAGAAGGTAATGCCTGCAGAATGTGAGGTAGCATTAGCAATTTCTTTAGTCGAGTTATCTATTAAAGAGCAGATTATCGAACAATAAGAAAAATTATACAAAGAACTCTCCTCTGATAATCCACTAAAGTTTTGGGATAAAGATAAGACCTTTGCAAAAATTACTTTGTTAAATCTCAATACTATTATTCAAGTCAAACAAATGGTGTATACACATCAGGATGTTCCAGAATTTGATAAACAAATTAAAGAACTCCTAGATAAAGGATTAATCAAAAATAGCAAGAACTCTCACACCAGTCCTGTTTTCATGGTAAGAAATCATGCAGAGAAAAAAAGAGGAAAAGTAAGAATGGTGACCAACTACAAAAAGCTTAATGATAATACTGTCTTTGATGATTATTATATTCCTAACAAAACAGCCATTTTCAACAGAATTCAAGGAGCCTCCTGGTTCTCAAAAACGGATTGCAAAAGTGGATACTGGCATATAAAGATGGATGAGAAAAGCATTCCTTTAATTGTATTTAGTGCCCCACAAGGACATTATGAATGAATAGTAACGCAATTTGGTCTTAAAAATGCATCTTAAATATTCCAAAGAAGAATGGATAATATCTTTAAAAACCTTAATAATTGTTATTTGGTTTACATCGATGATATCCTTATCTTTTCCAAAACCATAGAACAACACAAAAATGATGAATTAGCGGTCACACAAAGATGTATTAATCATGATATTATACTTGGCAAAAACAAGTGCATTTATGCTGAATAAGAAATTGAGTTCTTAGGTCTAGAGATAAAAGCTGGACAAATTATTCTACAAAAACATATTCTGAAAAAAATAGAAAATTTTTCTAAAAAAATTGAAGATAGGAAGCAGGTAGAAAGATTTCTGGGATGTCTCACCTATGATCAGATTTCATTAAAGATTTAGCTAAATTAAGGAAGCCATTGCGGCAGAAACTCAAGAAAGAAGTAAGTTGGATATAGACCACTAATGACACAAAGATTGTTCAAAACTTCAAAAAGATGTGTAAACATCTTCATATTCTTAATTTGCCTAATGAAGGAGATGATTTAGTTCTTAAGACAGATGCCAGCAATAAGCACTGGAGTGCGACACTCAAAATCAAAGAAAGAGAAAAACTCTGTAAATATTGCAGTTGAAGTTTTAATAAGGTAGAATGTAGCTATCCCACGATGGAAAAAGAAATCCTTGCAGTCATAAGGGGAATGGAAAAGTTTTTAATCTTTTTAGCCCCAAAACCCTTTCTGATTCGAACTTATTGCAAATGAATACTTGGTTTTATGAAAAAAAATTTATCAAATATGAGAGCGCTCGGGCAACTCCTGCATTGGCAATTATGGCTTAGCCAGTTTTCCTTCTCTGTTGAACATATATAGGAATCGAAGAACTCTCTGACAGATAGTTTAACTCAAGAACTCACCAATGGTGATCATCAAAGTCGACCTTCTTCTAGAAAAGGAGGAAATTCTCAATGAGATGCCATTCATACTAGAATGGGTTTCTCCTTCTAGTAAAATCCATATTGATAACTTAGAGCTCTATATAAAAGGTAAATCATGGTTTGGTCTACTTTCTTCTCCCTACCTAATAGCCCAAGGATTTTCCCTTCTAGAGTTGCAAGTTAATTACCATAGATGTCCTTATGATATCCAAGAAAAAATAAGATCTTATGTTCAAGAAAAATGGTTCAATGAGTGGTATGCAGCCTGCATCGATTATTATCATAACTATTCTTATGATATTTGGGAGTCTTAGAGCACAATGATTTCTTTTCCTAATAAGTCTGGAGTTGGTGGTGTTAGTTTCCCAACCAACTCAATCTCTCCAAATGAACCTCTCATTAAAGCTTGGGAATACGGGATGATAGTTTACTTTATGAAAATTCCATATACAAAGTTCCCATTTTTCTCAACATTAACCAAATTCCAACAATGCATGTTCAAGAAGATCAATTGGATTTTTATATCTCCTAATGGTCTAACAAAAATTCCATACAGCAGACCTCTATATTTGGAGGTACATTATGCACTAGTCGAATATGAAAATGGAAAGTCAAACCAACTCATTATCTTGTCCAGATCGCTGGTTACGACGATCCTTATGATCAATGACAAGAGTGGTTTCCAGAATGAGGAGGATTTGTTACTGATCCCAATTTAGCAAGAGCCATTAGTTTTTACAACATTTATCGTCAAGCTTTGGCATTAATTGAACAATGGAAAACAATAATGCACTGTAGAAATACTACTTTCGCCTATGATAATGAGTTTAAGGAACACATGAAGGCGGAAAGAGCTGTCTCAGAATATATCTTTGATTATCTCTTTGATGTTGGAGCTAGAAAATTCTTATTAGAAAAAGAAAATAAATATCTTCTGGACTTATTTGAGAAATAGGATCCAGAGCATCTTCAACTAGATGAAGGTTTTGATGATTATCCAGATAATGATGGTCTGAAAGATATAATTGGAGATAAAAGCATGTAGAATCTCAATAATGATGACTAGTCTTATCATCATTAAAAGCTCTAAAAAGTGGTTGCTCCATTATTATACTATTTTGACAAATGTCAGGTATGTGAAATAAAGTAGTGTACTGTCGCCATGTGAAAAGTCTTTATGTACTATAGCCATGTGAAAAAATCAGTATGTACTGTAGCCATTAAGGCCTCTTATGTACCCCCAACCCTCTATAAAAAGGAAAGTCGAGTGCTGAGGAGGGACACAGTCATTTGAGCATTCTTGAGCAAAAGAGAAGTCGGGATTCTCCATGAGCAAGAATCTCTAATGATCTTAGCTTAAAATCCCTTTTCAAGCTTTCCATTGTAATATTTCCACTTTCGAGCTCTCAATAAAAGAAGTTTTCCTATTAGGAAACGTTATTCAATTGAACCTTATGTCTTAAATATTATAATTTCTTGATTAAAGTTTCACTATCCTTTAAAAATATATAAACTTGATTGGTGATTACGGTCCAAGGTAGGAAACAAAACGGATCTGTATTGTGTCTGATCTAAGGAAGGTGGGGTTGAGATTAGCAATATTTGTAAATCGGAAGTTAGAGGAACGCCGGAGTCTAGCGCTGACTACGTTCAGGTAATGGTCGAAACTCTCTAATTAAGCTTTAATTATTTTGCTAAGCATAGCGGACCGTTAATCACAGAAAATATAATATTTATGATATAAGTAGTAGATTGTGATAACTAGTAGCGTTAAAGTCATTATTAGAAGTCCAAACAAAAATATAAGCTTAGTTTTATTAAAAAGTCCCAAAAAGTTCAGTACTTGCTTGTTAAATCTCATTTTGGGCAAAAATAGCAATTTCAGAAAGTTCAGGGACTAATTTATAAAGAAAAACTTTGGCCAGTAACTATTTCATAAAATATTGTCCCCTATTAATAGTTTACCCAAAATAGTATATACTTGGGAATACATTCTAAAAACATTGACCCCTAAAAATGATTTCCATAGAATTAGGTTACCCCAGAGTCATAAATTGTTGTTATTGTCATACCTAATAGTTAATGTTGGGTTTTATAAATTTTAACCATAAATTTAATAAAACAATAATTATTTTAGCATTTTAGCAGCATAAAGCACTTCTAAAAGTTCTAGAATGGTTCCTTTTTATATTTTTCTCATATAATAATAATAATAATAATAATAATAATAACAACAACAACAACAACAACAACAACAACAACAACAACAACAACAACAACAACAACAACAACAACAACAACAACAACAGTAGTTAAAGACATTTTGTGAATACTACTAAAAGGCGATTAGAATAATAAGTAATTGGACGCAAGAAGTACCTTTTTTTATTCATTGATTGATGATCATTATACAAGTCCTTCACTTGCCCCAATATCTACTAAACCAATTTATGGTTGGAGATTTTTAGTCCAACTTGTTCTCAATAATACCTTACTAGTAGAAGACAGTTTTTAAGGGGTTTTTTTCTTTTTAAAACAATGGCAAGTGTAGGGCCCCTTGTAGACCCTATAAGGTTATTGAAGAGGCTGTAATCGTAAGTAGAAGATTGTGTTCAACAAAAGAAGTTAAAGTAAATGTTTGTAAAACTTAAGAGGAAATACATTGCTAGTTAGCTCCAAGGATCTAGTAGTGCTGCACAAGAACATAGAGGCCACTCATAATCCAATCAAGGCGGAGTAGGTAGATAGGCAACATTGATGCATGGAGCATGAACTCCTAGGCAAATAGTGTACGCCATATGATACTAGGTATTTACTATTTCTTTGTTCTTTGATGACAATTGTATCATCTAATAAAAATCAAAAAAGTCAATAAACAAATAAAAGAAGATGGTACGTATGTGTGTAATCCGAAAAAGATGGAAGGAAAGCATATTACTTTCTCTCTATACATCACAAAGTCTTTCACAAAGATAACATAAAACATGTATCTATGTATCCATATAGATCTCAGTGCATATCTTTGCCCTCGTCTGTAGGGTACCGCCTCTCTCCGTCTAAACCCTAGATGTGTGAGTATCTTTGCCATTGTCTATAGGGCAACAGTTGATAGTGATTGCCTCTCTGTAGGCTGGTTTTGATCATCTGGAGGCTATCATGTATTGTCGTTCTGATCCTGATTGCGTGCAATGTGAAGAAGAGCACGATTACATAGGGAAGGGTTTATTCCCACGGTTGCGTCTGGACCAACCCATTGCGATAATTATGGAGTCTGGATTGGAGGAGATTTGAAATAGGTTGAAACTGATGGAGGCTGAAGAGGAGGTTGTTGTATTTGAGGAGGAGGTTCCATCGGAGAAGGCTGAAGAGATTGAACTTAGTCTGATTGGCAAACTGCTAACCACTCAAAACATCAATGGCAAAGTAATGAAGACAGTTTTTAAAAACATATGGAAACCCTCAAAAGGGATGGTAGCTGTTTGAGCTAAAAATGTGCTATTTTTAATGTACTTTTTCACCGATTTTATGCTCGTTTTAATAATATTTTTTTAGGTTTTTAATTGATTTTATTTTATTTTGCAGATTTTGAATAAATGCGGAAAAGGGGCTGAAATGGCGGAAAAAGTGAGCAAAATATAGGAAATGTTGGAGGTTGAAGAACCGGGCCAAATTCCAGAAAAAACAGGCCAAAGAAAGAAGGAAGAAAAATAAAAAAAATCGGTTCAGAAAAAACCAAACCGGTCCAGCCTGAACCGGACCGGCCGGTTCAGCTCTGATATCCCCCCTCCCCTTCTCATTTTCTCTCTCCTCGCTAGTACTGCCTTCTTCTTCTTCGTTTCCCCCGAACCCAGAACCCCATCCCCTACCCTGCTTCACCGAGACCCAGAAAACCCTCACAACCTCATCGCCTCGCCATCTCCTCTCTCTCTCTGCCTCGTCATCTCCCTCTCTCTCTTATCCCTTCCCAAAACCAGCCCATAGTAACCCCTATCCCTAAACCCAAAACCCGAAATCGGAAACCACCCTCGCCCACAGTAACCCAAAACCACCTTTATCTCCACCATCACCACCCGTCAACCACGCTCCAAATGCCAGCACACCACCACAGTTGTCCCCAACATCCACGATCCACGCACACCAGCAAATCGAGGGTTGAGGATCAAGATTCGAGTGGGGCTTCGGGTATAAAGGCAGGAGGACGCCATTGAAGCCTGAGCATAGCGTAGCTTAGGTAAATTTTAGGTAATTAGGTTAGTAATTTAGGGTTAGATTAGGATTTTAATTTCGGTTTTAGGTCTAGATTAAGTTTAATTTCGTTGTTCATTTCGATTTCAATTTTCGTTTTTAATTTCAGAAATTGCAACTTAGGGTTTATGCATTTCGGTTTGCCTAGCTTCGAATTTCTGTAATTGCTTTGCAAATCGAGTTTTCAGTAGCAATTCTTAATTCTGGTTCGATTTTGCAAGAGTGTGGGTTAATTGAGTTTATTTCGTTGCTTTCCCTTCGATTTCCCCTCCCCTGTTATGTTCTGTTTCGATTTTTCTGGGTCTAACAATGGCGGTTTCGCCATTGATGATGGAAGGCTGAGCTTCAAGCAAGGAAGCCCGAAAACTGGTTAAATTGCGTTCATTTCCCCTCCGGTTCTGTCGAATTCCCATTCCCCTGTTCATGTTCTCTGTTGGTCTTCGAATTCACCATGGCAGAGCCGTCGTGGTGGTTCGAGTTCTTCTCCTCGCCTGCTCTGCTCGATTTCCTCCTGTCTTTGGTTTGCTTTTGATTCCCCTGGTACAATTTTCAATTCTGCTTTTTGTGCTTTGCTCTCAATCTGTTCAGTTGTTGCTGAATCCCCCTCCCCTACTGCTTAATCGAATACCATAATTTGCTTAGTTAATTCTGGAATAATATTGGTTAATTGTTAGGTTTTGAACCATGATTAATCTCAACTTTAGTTAAATTAATTTCGTTAATTAACATAAACATAAGTATTAGTTTAGGTTTAGTGGATTTAGTTTATTAGGTAGTTTTAATTCTTAGTTAAAAACAATCGTTTAGTAGATTAGATGAGTTTAGGTGAATTAGGCTGTTAAATTGCTTTAAATAATTCCACTTAGTTTAGATAATTAGTTTTAATTGTTTCATTAAAAATGACCGAAATTTCACGTCTTCCCTGTGGACCGACCCTTAAAGTACTACGATTGACAACCGTAGGTGCTTGAGGTATCCCTTTTCCCTTTTATTCACTCACTTTAATATAGTTTTTAATTTTCACTCACCACCCCTCAAAAAACCCTTCAACAGTAGCGTATAAGATGGATGAAAACTTATTTCTTTTTCAGTTTTTTCTCTAAGAAGGATAAGGACTACATCCTCAAGGAGGGACCTTCGGCTTTTGATGGACATATTCTTCTACTAAAGGAGTGGACGGGACTTGAAAAATTATCATAGATCAAATTCGACAAAGCTCGCTTTTGGGTTAAAGCATATGATGCCTCTGGAGTTAAATAGACAAAGGCTTTCGCATAATTCCTTGCGTCAAAATAGGCGATTTTGTTGAATGCGAAGAGACTAACATGTTTGCTGCAAATAAGGCCTTATGCTTTAAGGTTGATGTTGAGGTTAAGCCTCCCCTACTGAGGGGGGTAAAAGTGATGATGGAAGGAAGACCGTGCCAGATTTACTTTAAGTTTGTTAAGCTGCCAGATTTTTGCTATGGATGTGGTTGCTTAGGGCACGTCCTAAAGGACTGTGACAATGTTGATCCTGATACCCCAGCGGAGGAGCTTGAGTATGGAGCTTGGCTTCGCACATCCCCACTAAAATCTAAAAGAAGAAACGCAGAAGAAGAAATCCAGGAGGAGCGGAAGCTACTTCTGGCCTACAGGAGTAGCAAGCAAGGGACTAAGCTCAGAAGTCGTCTCAACTTTGACGAAAGCAACACAGTACAACAAGACCCTCGCCCTGCCAAGATGGTTATCGATGAAAATGAGGCTATTACCCTGGGCAACAAGGTGTTTAAGAGGAAACTGGAGGGAGACAACCCTAGCAATAGTGGAGAAAAAATAAGAATCAAGGAGAAACCTATGAATCACCAAATTTCTGATGAAACGGCGGAGGTTGCTAGTTAACCCCGCCGAGCTAAATGAGTATCCTTTGTTTCAATTTCCGGGGTTTGGGCAAGCCCCAGGCAGTTAAAGACCTTCAGGGCCTTATACGAAGGTTGTTGTCGAACTTGGTCATTTTATCTGAGACCAAGCGAAATAGAAAGGAGATGGAAAATGTTAAAGAAGAACTGGACAATTTTTACGGTGTATATGTGGAGGCTAGGGGAAGAGCACGTGACCTAGCGTTATTATGGGATAAGACTGTGGCCCTTAACTTACTCTTTGACTTGTCCCATCACATGGATGCTTCTATCCAGTAGGGAGAATGGGAGCCGATGTGGAGATTTACTGGAGTGTATGGATGGTTTGATATGCAACATAAACGGAGGATGGGCGAGATGGTTGTCGACTTGAAAACCCATGCAGACTGACCGTGGCTCATTGGGGGGGATTTGAACGAGATTTTCTATCACTTGGAGAAGAAAGGAGGCTCACCAAAGCCTCAGTCACATATAGATAATTTTCGTGATGCTTTTATTGAATGTGGTTTGTTTGATATGGGCTTCTCGGGCTATGAATATACTTGGTGCAATTACCACGAAAATGGAGTAGTGGTTAAGGAGCGCCTCGGTCTATCACATTGATTATAAGGGTTCTGATCATCTTCCTACCATGCTCAGAGCTAGACCAAACAGAAGATGGAGAAGAAATCATGGCAGTAGTTTCAAATTCGAATATATGTGGGTCACTGCCCCGATGTTATCGCCAAGGCCTGGAAGAATTTGAGGAAAGCTGACTGTGTGGAAAACATGGTCACAAAACTTGAGGAATGTGGCAAGGAGCTCTCAGTTTGAAACTGAGAACATTTTGGCAATGTTACAAAGGAGATTCAGCGGCTAGAACAACAACTCAAACTACAAACAGATGCTATCAGCCGTTGAGAGATACTGGGCCATATCAGGGAGTGGAAACGAAAAGAAGAAATCCTTTAGCTGCAACAAGCGCGATCAAATTACTTGAGGTTTGGGGATTCTAATGCTCGATGGTTCCATTCATGAGCTAGCATACGATGAGCATTGAACTCTATTGATAGCCTTGAGGACGAGAATGGTGTATTACAATTTGACCCATCCAAACTGAGACATATAGTGACCAACTTCTTTGGAAATCTCTTTTCTTCTTCAGGCCAGTCACATATGGAAGAGGTCCTAGCATTTATTGAGCCTTGAGTGGTTGAAGAGATGAATTACCAGCTATATGCACCATACACAAGAGGGGAGGTTGAGCAAGCGCTTCATCAAATGCACCCCCACAAAGCCCCGGGACTTGATGGAATGTACGCCTTCTTTTTTCAGCGATTTTGGCACATTGTGGGGTATAATGTAACTGCAACAGTATTAGCTATATTGGAAGGGCACCCGATTCCGTCATGCTTAAACCACACTTTTATGGCACTCATACCAAAGAAAGTGAAGCCGACAGTAAGGGTTGACTTTAAGATGATTAGTCTTTGCAATGTAGTCTACAAACTTATTACAAAGGGGATTACTGATCGACTGAAGGTGATTCTTAATAGTATTGTATCGGAATCGCAAAGTGCATTTACACCGAGAAGGCTCATAACTGACAATATACTCAATGCTTTTGAGTACATTGGTGAGAGGACATATGGCCATTAAGCTATATATGGAAAAGGCATACGATCGCGTCGAATGGCCTTTTCTATCAAGGGCCATGAGTAAACTGGGCTTCCGGAGTTGTTCGATTGAATTGGTGATGAAATGTATCAAGTCTATATCGTTCTCTTTCATTATTAATGGCATCCCCTCGGGTCATGTCATACTAAGTAGAGGACTTCGACAAGGTGACCCCATATTACCTTACCTTTTTCTCTTTGCCTCGGAAGGGTTGTTGGGTCTCCTTAAAAGATCAGTGGAACGTGAGGTGTTACAAGGTTTCGACTGTGTCAAGAGGCGTCAAACATTTTCCACCTCCTCTTTGCTAATGACACTACAATTTTCTGCAAAGCTAACAGATCCCAAGTATTGGTGATCAAGGAGATCCTGAGGAAATATGAGCTAGCCTCTGGACAAAAGGTGAATTTTGATAAATCCAACATTTCTTTTAGCAAAGGAGTAGCAGCCGCGATGAGGAGTAGTATCACCCACTGTATGGATATTTGAGAGGTATTGTCGCATGAAAAATACCTAGGCCTACCCACTACTATTGGCAAATCAAGGAAAAAACCTTTTCTCTTTATCATTGATCGGATTCAAAAATGTATGGGTGGATAGATGGACAGACTAGTGTCCTGGGTAGGAAAGGGAGGTGGTGATAAAAGCGGTTGCTCAAGCCGTCCCAACCTACGCGATGAGTGTCTTTAAGTTCTCCAGAGACTTATGTGGGTCCATCCAATCTTTGATCAGTAGGTTTTGGTGGGGTTACGGTCAAGATAAGAGGAAAATCCATTGGATTAGTGCGGCTAAGCTTTGTCCCCGGAAGGATGATGGAGGACTTGGCTTTCGTGACATGGAGGTGTTTAATGAGGCTCTTCTAGCAAAACAAGTATGGCGATTATTAAAGGACAATACATCTCTGGTGGCCAGATTCTTAAAAGCACTGTTGTAAGACCCACATTATTTGTTTTCCGTTAAGCTAACTGTATTATCTTTTTAAGTTATAAAATCATATTTTTAGTAACTGTATGAGTTAAATTATTATCGATGTGCTTATGGGAGCTATAATTTTATAAAAAGGGATTATTATTGCTATTATTGATTTTAAAGTTCATTCGTGCTATTTGTGCTTTTAAATTATATCGATAGTTTAATTTAGTTATTCGATTTATTTAGTCGTTTCCCGAATGCGATTAGGTTTTCAACCTTAGAATTAGTTTGTGGTTTATTGAATCGAACCTAGATGTATTTGGGATCGAACAATCGGCGAAGGGTCATATTATCAATTCGGGATAGGATGTTAGGTTCGAGATACGAATTAGACTAGCAATTGACCTAAAAAAAAAAGAAATCAAAAGGGGGCTGAGAACCCCTTTCTCTTCACGGCAAAACACAACCGGGGGGGGTCACTACCTTGCCCCACGAACCGCCACAGCAACCAAGAGAGAAAGAGACGACGGGCAAGCAGGCGGCAGCTGGCTGGGCAGCGACCAGTGTCACGCCCGGCGACCCTAGTTCACGCCGCGTCACGACAGGGAAAGGAGAGAAACGAGGGTTCAGGCCAGGCGTCGGTGTCGGTGATGGCGGAGATTGGCGACGATGTGGCTCGACAGGGGGTATGGCGGTGACGGCGGCACTACTGGTCTTCCGTCTGTGCCGGCAAGAGAGAAAGAGAGAGATTGAGCGAGGCTAAGGGTTAGGGTTTGAAACCCTAACGCACCACCACTACCACTGCGACCGTCGACGTTTGAGGGTGGTTCCGGTGACCACCAAAATGACACACATAGCCGCAGAACCGGACTTGAAAGAGGGTTGATTCGGGTCTATATTGGGCGGCAGTAAGAAGCAAATTTTCGGGTCCTTGAGTGTCCAAATTCAGCCCCAAAATCGGGTCCTCTAGCTTGGAGTCCAGGTGGGTGTTCCTCGCCTCCTAAATTAGTATTAATTTCGAAAACATTTTCAGCAGTTTAATGTTGCATGTTAACCTAGGTTTGCTTCAATTTGTGTATAACGCTTGTTGAATGACCTAGATTAACTATTACATGCAAGTTAGTTTAACGTGTTTAGCCTCGATTCAAGTTAATTAGTTGATGCATGAAAAAGAATTAAAAACGAAGTTAGTTTAGCATGTTTAGCATCGATTCAAGTTAATGAGTTAATGCGTAAAAAAAGGATTAAAATCAAAATTATATTAACGTGCTTAGCTTTGATTCAAGTTAATTAGCTAATATATGAAAAAGAATTAAAATCGAAGCCCCTTTAACATGTTTAGCTTCCATTCGAGTTAATTAACCAATGCATGCAAATGAACTAATTTCGAAGTTAATGGAATGTGTTTAACATCACATCGAGTACATTAGCTAATACATGTTAAAAGAATTAATTTCGAAGAAATATAAACATGTTTAGCTTTGATTCGAATCAATTTAGTTAATTCAAGATGGATGCTTTAATTCGAAGTAAAGTACGAATGTTTAGCTGAGATTCGAACTTAATTAGTTAATCCAAGCTTAAAGTTTTAAGTCGAATCATGCCTGGAAACTAACTTCGAAATGAATCGTATGTGTCTAAAATCAATGTACATGAATGTTTAGTCATTCCATGACTATTTATGAACCTCGAAATGGATTATAATTGCTCAGAATCGACGTATGTCCGTCTAGTTAATTCATAATTGTTTATTAAGTTCAAAGGAACTGTAAACGTTCACGATTGAAATGTGTATAACTAGTTCACCCGTGTTCGTTAATAACCACGTAATAAACTATCGATGCTTAGAATCGATACATGTACGCGTAGTCAACTCATGCTCGATTGTTAGCTTCAAAGGAAACGAACACCTTGAATGGACTTATGCCTAAATGACCTAATTAGGTTGGATTTGTAACTTCGATAGAATAAACGAATGCCTTGAATCATATTAAGTCTAAGTGGCCTATTTAGATTCGAATAATGACCTCGATGAAATATATGAACGCCTAGATTCATATTATGCTTGTATGGTTCTAACCGTTGGTTGCAGCGCATTGCTAATTGCTATTTGTTGGTTCGGCAAGTTAAGCATTGGTAAGTTATGCAAGTTTACATATCGCTCTTCAGTATATCATAATGATTAGGATGCTAGATTGTGAAATTGAAACCGAGATGGTAGTTGGATGGTTTGAGGAAGAACTATGAGTGGTTCGAGGTTTTGTGGTACGGTGCTTGTGAGGAGGGAGTTCGGGTTGTGAATTGACCGCAATCGTGTAGATTGTGAGGCCATGTGTGGCTCATTGTGTTGAATTGATTATGAAGTGCTTAAATGTGATACATGTGGACCCCTTACCAATGTGATATATGTGCTTAAATGCTCAAATTGCATTATGTGCATAAGGGTGAGTTTTTCAAAGAAAGATTTCATATTTTGAAATGATAGTAGCCATAACTATTAGTGCATGATGGCCTATTTTAATTAAATAAAAACGATTTTGGGAGTGAACTCGCTTGAAGGGGGGAATCCCTAAAGAGTTTTACAAAAGCGTGAGTTGCATGATAAAGGATTTCGCTGTGAGAGGCAGCAAACTTATTAGTCGTTAAGACCAGTTTAAATGGCTAAGATAAGTGCTTAGGGACAATAGATAGGGAGTGAACCTGCTTGAACGGGGGAATCCCTATAGCCTAGGGAGTAGTCCCTGGAGACCCTGACGAAGGTTAAGGTCCAAAAGTTAGTTACCATCCCGGGAGTAAGAGCTTAGGGGATTGAGTGTAGATCTCTCCCAACCAGCACTTTATGATGATCTTATGCCCAGAGTAGTTTCCTATCAAATGAGAAAAGCAGTCGGCGTCTCGCCTTTTTAAGTATTTCAGAAATAAAGTTTTTAAGGGTCATTATGAGACTAAGATGAAAGAGATTCTTTCAAAGAAAATGAGCCTCAAGAGGCTAAGAAAAGAGTTTTTATGAGCCTCAAGAGGCTAAATGAAGTGTTTTCAAAGAAAAGAAAGTTTACTATGCATGACTTGTGCATATCATATGAATGAGATCTTAGTAAAGTATCGAAAGTGTTATGTGCATGTTCCAAGTATAAGTTGTGAATGAGATGCTAAGTAAGATACGTTTACGAAAAGAAAGTCTTATGAGCATATTTCACGCATACTCTATGAATGAGATTTGATTGGGACTTGAAATGCGTATATCTTGTGCACATAATGTGAATAGGGTTTCATGCATAGTTCGAATAGAACGCTAAGAAATCATGTTTATGAGAAAGAAAGTTATGTGTTTAGCCTCGTTGCTTGCTTAAGTGTTTAACTGCCTGTTAGTAAAGAAGTTTGGTCATTTAGGGACCTAGAAATATGTTAAGTGGGTAAAGTGAAGCTTATGGTTAGTGATATTTCTATAAGAATTTCGTGAATGCCTATTATGATAGTAAAGTATGGATACGTGATATGTGATTAGTAAAGATACTATTGCCTGCAACGATTTGGGTTTTAAGGGGGTTGGGGGACACTCACTGAGTGTGGTTGCTCATCCCACTACTCTTTCCCCTTTTCCCCAGGTTTCCTTTATAACAGGAAGATGTTGAGTCATCTATGTCAAGATGGAACCTGTTCTTGCTTGCCAGGTGTCGTTTAGATCCATTTGAAGGGATCTTGCGTGCTTAATGAAGTCATGTCATGTGTTCTTAGTTTGAAATTACTGTAAACAAGTATTCTAAGTTCAAGTAATGCATATTGTTTATGAGTCGCTCTGTATGGCCATATGAGTCAACCATCCAGTTAGCTAGATGTCTTTTTGGTCAAAGTTAGTTATGTGTTTTGGGATGTAAACCCCATACTCCGGTTGTGTGAACCGTTGAGCTGTATCTTTTACTTTTTCTATATTAATGAACTATTCTGTTTAGTGTACTCCGAGCGGGTGGCTCGTCGAGTTATGAACTCCGGCGTGTGGTCGTTGAGCTATGTTTTATATGTTTACGCTTCCGTTGATTTACAGGGACTTGTTGTAAGGCGTTTAGCCTGGAAACGGTCAGTTTGCAAGGGAAACTTTGTTCGTTTCGTCCCAGAATTTGAATAAGAAGTTAGGAAAACGTAACATTTTCGGCCCTAGGGGTTGGGGGTGTTATAACTGTACTACCCTCGAGCTAATATCTTAGACGCAGAGCTGGGCCAAAGACCCAGTTTCACTTGGAGAAGTCTATTGGGAGCAATAAAGGTGGTCTGCAAGGGCTCACGATGGCTTATTGGTAATGGGGCCTCAGTTAATGTTTAGGTAGATCAATGGATTCCAAGACCTTCAACCTTTAAAATAGTATCTCCGAAACCAGCCCACATTCAAAACCTACAAGTAAGGAATCTTATTGATGCTGACTTAGGATGCAGGCGAGAGGCTTTCATTCGAGATGCTTTTTTGCCATGTGATGTGGAATTGATCCTGGGTATGCTGTCACGCACCTCCTGGCCTGAGGATAAATTAGTTTGGCACTTCTCCCCCAAAGGGCTTGTTTACCGCACGCTCAACATACCATGCCATTGTTAATGAAAGAAACTACTAGCAAGGGAGCTCGTGGGGTGCTAATGGGCATACATGGAAGTTAATTTGGAAATTAGACATTCCCCCATAAATTCGATTATTTGGATGGAGAGCTTGCAAAGGGATCCTCCCCACTAGATGTAATATTGCAAAACGGCTACTTGCATTGGGGATGTCCTATGACATTTGTGGGTGTCGGAAAGAATCCGATATTCACTGTCTACTGGAGTGTCCTTTAGCTAGGTGTATCTGGGAGTCCAGCTCTATCGACAGACAGCTGTAGGATATTGGTAGATTCGGAACTTTTCATGACTATGTTGAGCTAACGGCCAAACGTTTAAATGCTGATGAGCTTGTAGAGTTTGTGGCTATTTTATGAGAATGTTGAAATGCGCGGAATCGCTTTATGTTTCAGAAATCAGATAAGAGACTGGAGGTTTTGAGTGAGAGGGCATGCTCTTTTGTCCATAGTTATAGGGAGATGAAGCTGAAAAGTGATGTGGCTAAGGAATTGCCCCCTTGCATATGGAGGCCTCCTCCAACTAGGTTACTCAAGCTAAATTTTGATGGTGGTAAAATTGGAAACAAGGGCCGGGGATGGGGCTTTGTCCTTCATATTCAGCACGGAGACATTGTCCTCACTGGAGTCAAGCACAGCCAGGGGTTTGTCGAGCCAGAGGTAGAAGAAGCATGCTCTTGTCTGTTTGCACTACACCAAGCCAAGGATGCTGGACACACTGACATCATCGTGGAGGGAGACTGCCTGGGCCTTATTCAAATGCTTAAGTCCAGGATTGTCCATGACAATTTCATGGAACTAATAGTTAAAGATATCTTAGCTCTAGTAGATTCTTTTAGTTTTTGTTCATGGTCATACGTCAAGCGGGGGGGGGATCGAGTTGCAAATACTTAGTGCATTGACAACCGTTTAGTTTATCTAGTCGAATTTAGGAAGTTGATGCTCCAGACGGTATTGTTTCTCGGGCATCGGAGGATATGTTTGTTTATGTTGATTCCAATTTAATATAACCCCCTTTGTTTTGATCAAATATATATATATATATATATATATATATATATATATATATATATGTATCCATATAAGTCTAGGACTATAGTGTCGCTTCCCACCTATAATTCGCCAAATGGCTCTCGGTGGCCGATCTCTTCTGAGTTTGTATATTCGAGATAGTACAACAATTATGACCCTACCATACCCAGTAGGTAATGGAAGAGGACATGACACACAAATATATAATCAGCAATCCCAAGGGAAAATTAATGAATATATAGTCGATTAAATATATATGAGTAGACCAAATGATTTAGTTTAGGTCAAATTGGGTCACGTTAATCAGATATTATTCAGGTTTGGTTTGGATCAAGGGTAAAAGTTGACTTTGAATTAGTTGATCTTTGATCGAAAAAAGTATTAAAAAACTTCTAGTAGGATCACCTTTTTGCGGGTCTAGGGAGATCCACATATAGGCAGTCTAAGTATTGAGAACATTTATGCAAACAGAGAAACATCAAAAAAGTTATCTTTTATAAAAAAAAAGAAAAAAAACAAAGATGAAAGCTAGGTCAAGTTAATTGGGCTAGGATCGAACTTAGGTTAGCCTATTTTGAGTATGGATTCAAGTATTTGGTCATCTGCTTAGATTTTGATTTCATGTTAATCTTCAAGTATATGCATGAAAGACTATCAAGATTTCTACAATTGAGACAACTTTAAACTATATGGCTTCTAATGTATTGTACACAAGCCTATCACCCTATTTCCAACAATCAAACTCTCAAAGAAAGCATATTGACGAAGTTTTCATCCAAATCCCAAATAGAGTATGATAGTCATTCCTATTTCTATTATGAAACGAAATTTAACCTTGCTTTATTTAATCCCGAAATAATCTGAACCCAAATTGTCAAAATTGTCAGTATATGACAAAAATTTAAGAGTAAAAGATGAGAGAGATCACAAGTCCTTACCCTTTGGTCGTGTGTTTAGTATCTTTTCTTCATTGATTTTTTGCAGCCTTTTAACATGGGCATATATACAAGTGAATAAGTAAAACCTTATCACAAAAATATTACCCTAGCTTGAGAGATAAGTTACACAAAATATAGAATAAAATAAACACATAATCTAATACAAATCATTTCCTAGTACTCCTCCTCAAGTTGGAGCATGCAAATTGATCATCCCAAACCTACTTTTGAGATATACAAATTGTCCCTTCCCAAGAGCTTTAGTGAATATATCTACGTATTGATGTTTTGGATGTCACATGAATAAGTACAAGTATGCCTACCACGAGTTTTTCCTGAATAAAATGACAATCAAACTCAATATGCTTTGTTCGTTCATGGAAAACACGATTCTTGGCAATGTCTAATGTTGCTTGACTATCACAGAAGAGCTTCATAGGTTGCTTATGAAAGACTTCCAAATATTCTAAGAAACTTCGTAGCCGGGCAAGTTCATAGTTTGCACAGTCATGGCTGTTTATTTAGCCTCCGGTGAAGATCTAGACACAATGAATTGCTTCTTGGTCTTCCAAGAGATAGGAGATGCTCCAAGAGCAATAAAAATATCTAGTCAATGATCTCCTAGAAAGAGTACACACTCCGACTGTGAATGACAAAATCCATAAAGTTGAAAATCACTCTTGGCATGAAGAAGTATACTTTCCCCTACACTATCTTTCAAATAACGGCCTCCATGTGCTCTTCCATTTGAGGTTGCATAAATTATGATAAAATATATACCACATAATTCAACTCAGGTCTCGTGATGGTGAGATAAATAAGTCCTCCTACGTGTCTACGCCATCTTGTCGTATCTTTCAACTTTCTTCCCATAGCCAAAGCTGGCTTATATTTTCTTCAAAGGGAAACTTGGTAGGTTTGCCCCCCTAAAAGGCCACACTCCTCACTTGTGTTCAATTCATACTTGCGTTGACAAAGAAACAACTCTTCCGGGCCCTGAGATACTTCAATCCTAGGAAAATACTTCAATAGTCCAAGACCCTTTGCTAAAATAAGCATGAAGATAAGCTTTGAATTTCTTGGAAGCTTGTGAATCATTGCTAGCAAGCACAATATCCTCCGCGTGAACTAAAAATCATCCTTGCGGTAGATAAACAATGAATAATTAGCATAAAAGCGAGGAAAATGATATTCACACAGTTTAGAAGAAAGATAAGCAAACTATTGCCTTGTAGCTTGAAGAAGTCTATGCGAAGACTTCTTTGATCGATAAATCTTGTTGGGATTGCTAGAAGAGAATCCAGGGGCCATTTTCATGATAACTTCCTCATCAAGTCTCCATGCAGGAATGCATTGTTGACATCCATCTAGCGTAGTTCCCAACCTTTTGCAACTGCAACTAATAAGAAACATCTCACACTTGTCATTTTGGCTAAGGGGAAAAATGTCTCATTAAAATCAAACCCTTCAACTTGACGATCTTCATGAATCATCAATCGTGCATTATACTGCTAAATACTTCCATCTGAATTATATTTAACTCGATAGACCCATTTGCAGCTAATAGGCTTCTTGCCAGATGGCAAATCTTCAACTAACCAAGTCTCACTTTCTTCTAGGCTTGGATTTCTTCTACCATGTCTTGCTTCCACCGTGGGCCTTTAACTGCTTTCTAAAAATACTTAAGCTCAACCACCTTCGTCAGTGCAACCACAAAATTTTGATTAGAAGTACAGAAATTTTTACACATGACATGATTTGTGATAGGATAACGCGTACTTGGTGAAACCTTTTAAGGTAAATAGACAACAGAGGACACACCTTTAGGGTCCTTGCACTGTAGCATAGATAGTCATTCAAATAGGATAGACTCGCAAGTTTCACACCCAGATTCTGACTGGGCCTGCTGCACTGCTTGGTGCATTACTGCTGACTAACGCCCAAAATTCATGTTTGGAGGATTCAAATCACCGAGAGATGAGCATGGCCTAACAGCCCGTTCTGGTGAACCATACTCCAAGGCAATAGACTGATATGTGGCAATTCTCCCCTTTCATGCACCATGCCTAGGGGTGAGCGGAACCGGGTACCTAGTTGGATTTTTAAGAACCGGGTCTTAGAATTTGGAACCGGTTGGAACCAATCTAAGGTACTTAGTTTTTAAGTAATTTTTTTGAATTTTTTTCACATTTTCCCCTAAGAAAATAGGGAGAGAGAGGGATTAAGGGAAGTTGAGTACTCATACCTGAAGTCAAATTCCTAAAACCAAATTATAAGGCTAAATCAAATACGCAATAAGCAATAAAGGATATTCATGTACTCTAAAATAAACTCCAAGAATTTGAGACAATGTTAATCAGAAACCTAAAAATTAATATTACAACACGAAGGAGAAAATCAAAATGATTTTAATCCACTTGAAATAGACAGAGAAAAAGAGGAAAACTACCAGAATAATACAAAAACAAATATGTAATAAGCAACAAAAGTCATGAAGAGAAGAACCAAAACTTGAAGGAAGAAATCTATGGCCATCAAGATACATAAAAAGTAAGTCAGGGATAAATTGAAAGAAAAAATGACAAAGGGTTAAAATGGGGTAGTTAGAAGTTGGGTCTCGGTACAAATGCTACACCACTTGAGAAATCAAGGTTTGTTTTTTTATATTTTTCCATCAAATTCTTTAACTTTTGAGCGGGTACCTGGTACTAGGTCCTTGTCTAGATTCAAAATTTCAGGGCCCAGTACCTGACCTAGTTATAATTGGTTCCTAAATTTTGGAACCGGTCCCGAAACCAATCTAACTAGGTCCAGACCAGTTCTGGGTCTAGAACTGGGTATCCAGTTTTTTTGCTCACCCTTAACCATGCCTTGTTCTTGTGATGGTGATTGGTGTTTTTCATGGGTAGGGCCTACCTTATCACTGTTCCTTGCTTCATCTTCATGAGAGAAAACAGTGAGCATAGGATCTCTTCCTTCATGAAGAGAATCTTCCTTTCAGGCTGCAACCTGCTCAAAATGAAATATATGTTCATGGAACACAACATCCCCGGCTAACAAAGAAATCTTCAATCTCCAAATTGTAAACCCAACATACTTTTTGGCCAAACAAATATCCAACAAAAAGGCACTTTTTACTTCTAGTAGCAAACTTGTCCTTAGTCTTCATCCTATTTTGTGCTAAGCATAGCATTCCAAAAACTTTCAAGTGGTCATAGGAAATTAGACATAAAGTATCTCATATAGAGTGTTGCCTTACAATACTTTACTAGGTGTTCCATTTATCAAATGGGCCAGTGCAAGTACACAATCCCCCCAAAACTTGATCGATAAGTAGGGTTGGAAAAGGATATCATGAGCCACATTTAAAACATGTGGATATTTATGCTCTACTCTTCCGTTTTGTTGAGGTGAATCAACACAAGAACTTTAATGTGTTATCCCAATTTCAAGATAAAACTTATTTCATTGTGGCCTAGGTAAACTCGAATCCATTGTCACTAATCATTACTTTAACCTTCCTTTCAAATTGAGTTTTGACCATAAAAATGAAAATCTTTAGTAGATTACTTATTTCATTCCTTTCATGTATGAGGTAAACCCAAGTTGCTTGACTAGCATCATCGACTATTGTTAGGAAATTGTGGGCACCACAAGAGGATGGTTCCTTGCTAGGCCCCCATATATCATAGTGGACAAGATTAAAAACATACTTGGTTTTATTATAACTCACATGAAATTGACTATGAGTTTGCTTTGCATGATAACAAATTTCACCCACTTTATTCTTGCTTTGTCAAACATAACTCCTAAACTACTAGGAAGAAGAGACAAAATTTCGCTTGATAGATGTCCTAACTTCCTGTGCCACATACTAGAAGAGTTGACTGCATTGACTTGATCTACCTCCAATTACCCTTCTTTGAAATAGTAGATTCCTTCTTATTGCTTACCCACACCAATCGGAGTCCTCAAAGTATGGTTTTGTAGCTCACAAAAATTATCGAAAAATGTCATGACATAATTCAACTCTTTACTTAATCTAGCAGTAGACACAAGATTGCATTTTAAGGATGGAACAAGTAAAATGTTGCTTAATTTCCGCTTTCCCCCTAGCAACATGGTTCCTTGCTTGCTTGCAAAGATATGTGTGTCGTTTGGTAACCCAATAGATATAGTTTAAATTCTTTGTGTCTCTTGCAATATGGTTAGATCACCCGTTAGATGGAATGAGGCCCCACGAACAAACATCCAAGAGGTTTTACGTGATAGCTTCTCAAAACTGACCTTGGGCATATTAATGAGGCTTAGAAGCCTCTATACCTGCTCATTTGTCAAATCGGGAATTGTAACTTGACTGATGCCATTTTTTCCTCCTCTGTTTGCTCGGTCTCCATGGCCTCCATGCCCACGACCACGACTCCCACAGCTCTGCGGGTATCCTATGATCTTGTAGCAGTTAGCTTCTCCGTGCCCATAATGCCCATAATGCCTGCACGTCAGTTTTTTGTTTGTTGTTGAT
Organism: Selenicereus undatus; assembly: GCA_017589665.1. NCBI lineage: Eukaryota > Viridiplantae > Streptophyta > Magnoliopsida > Caryophyllales > Cactaceae > Selenicereus > Selenicereus undatus. The sequence continues at coordinate 20,377,261 of JACYFF010031959.1, forward strand.
TGTTTCCTTGGCGCAAAAGCTATCACATTCTCATATCTATGATATCTTAGCTTCTTCAAAGATGGTGTCAAGAGAGGGCAAAGGATTAAGTGCTAGTTCTTGGCTACGAATTGTTGAGAAAATTCCATCAGCTAAGCCCATTAAAAATTGATGTGTCTTCTCTTCATCCACCATCTTCATGAACTTGTTTCTGACTTCGAATTCGTACTTCCCATACTTACAATGCAGTATCTTCACATGATCCTTCAATTCACTCCACATCCCCATTAGTTTGAAGTAGAATTCCACAACTTCAAGTCCACCTTGCTTGCATGAGGCAAAATCGGTTTTTAATTGATTTATTTTGGGAGCATTTGCCACGGCATATCTGTTCTGCAAGTTTCCCTATATAGCTTGAGCCATCTCTACGTAAGCTCCGCTAGTATAGAGTTTTAGATCGATAACATTCACAATCCATGGATATATCATGAAGTTGACCATCTCCCATGGGTTCAACTCAATCGAATATTCTCCCTCTTCAGGTTTGGCTTTGTTAGGGTTCCTTCTATGAACCCTAATTTGTTCTTTACTTTCAAAGCCATCCTGAATGCGTTCTGTTATAGATCATAGCTTTTCCTATTGAATATCATAGAGATAATAGTTACATTGGACCCTTCTGAAGGATGTTGATAGTAGGTTGATTGACTCTCAATGACAAACTCCTTACCTCCGCTCATCGCTATGTTATCATGAAAAAACTCAAGAGGAATGGATGAAGGAGATTACAGCTTCTAACCCTTTGGCCATGTGTTTAGTGTGTTTTCTTCATTAATTTTTTGCGACTCCTTAACATGGGCATATATACAAGTGCATAAGCAAATCTTAATCACAAAAATATAGTCCTAGCTTGGGAGACAAGTTACCGAAAATATAGAATAAAATAAACACAAAATCTAATACAAATATTTATTTCCTAATAGTATATGATTAAATCAAAACCACCATTGATTGAAATTTGAATAAAGATGCTTAGAGACTAGAGCCATAAAAGATGAAAAAAGTCCAAAAGCAAGATGCAAAATGAGACTCCAAAAGAGATGGAACATGACGTTAACAATAGTCATTAATCAAGATCTATTCAACATAAACACATGTTTCAATTCTAGCTTTCATGCTCAATATATTCAAACTTTCAACTATGGATTTTCTTTTTCAACCAAACATCCAACCCCAAACTCTTCACTAATTCAGTCCATTGATTCATTCCTTCTAAGAAACCTCACCATCTTAGAGAAGGTAAGCCAAGAAGATCCACTATGTGTTCAAGCACTAACGTTAGCTTTGTTCATCTCTAATACTCACTCTCGAATTTCCTCATTCCTCTTTTCACTTCTTCCCCGTCCGCGAGCCCCTCAACTCCTAAACATGTCTTTCTTCTCTTATTGCTATTGCTATCCCAAATCCTTAGCATTCAGATGTTGCTTGGTGTACAAAGGCCAAGCGAATAAGCCACTGCACAAACCATATCTTCAAGCACTGACTTCCACCGACAATGAGTAACAAACCTGGTTATGGCCTTGTGCCCTAGGATCTCGCATGTGGGAGCCCATGACTTCACCATTTTTCCCCTCTCTCTCTCCTTAGGGTCCTCTCCAACAACCCTCTTGGTAAAATTTCATCCAAGTCGTCACCCTTGCTCGGTTGGTTCTTCACAACCCACAAGAACCTCACCTCACTTCTCTCTAATCCTAGAGTTATTTGCTTTAGTTGCTCAATGGAAAGGGCTCTAGCATTGCTATCAAAACACAAAAATACCACACTTCGGTCTAGTTACATGTCCAACTAAGAAATACAATCCCTCATACATGCACTATTATCGTCAGTGGGAATAATCATTGGGTCAATTTAGTATATAGGAAGAGGGCATGCCATATTTGGAGTATATGATCCAAGACAAAGGGCTATAGTGGCTTTAGGCTCAAGGGAATCGAATGTGTTTATGAGGGCCCATTGGATCTCTACATGGAAATGGCAGAGTCAATGAAGTATCTATAAGCTTGAGTTTCCCGGTTAAGTAATGACTCGGGAAAGTGAGAGGCCTTGATGGGCGATAGACTGAGGACTTGTATAACATCATCATGAAGTATCTTTGAAACCTTTTTCATGGAGAATATGTGCATGAAACAAGTGTAAGATAGATAAAAGAGCAGAAGCATAAGAGGTGAAGTAATAGAAGATTGAGAAGCCTAATGCCCAATCATCTGGGGAATAAATTGTGGAGGAGATAATGAGAGCCAGGACTACAAAAGAGTGGAAAGGTGTGGAAATGGCATCAAGGATATGTTAAGAGTGTTGAAGAACCATCTTCTCTTTTGTTCTCCTGGAAGAATGTCTCATTCCCAATGTGCTTTGCAGGTGGAGAAAGTACTAAAGAAGCTTATAGAAAGGCCTCACTTTTCACTTGGAATCAAATAGCAAGGTTTATTTCTAAATTTGTATCCAAGAAGAACTTCCAAAGTAAATAAACTACAAAGTAAATAAACTACACAATTTCTTGAATTAGCTATGAGAGTGGAAGCGGGGGCACATCTAGATTTAGTTATGCCAGGTAGGCGTCTACACTCTATAGCACTCACTGGCCAATTTTTTTTTATCTACATAAAGGTCCTTAGCCTTTTCTTTTCAAAGGACACCCATAAAGGTAATTGGTCCTCAGTAAATTCCATGAAACAAAAAAGTGGGACACCATTATACAAAATTATGGGTCAGCACTTTATTAAAGTGTCATCTATTAGGAAATTCGAGCAAACTAATTGCGGAAGAGTTAGGATGAACAATGATAATCAAAAGTAAAACAACAATAACAAGAACAGTGAAGAACACCAAGATTTACATGGAAACCCAAAACGGGAGAAAACCACGGACGGCGATGAGCGAAGAATCGACTATGAGATGGGAGAGTACAAAACTGATCTTAGAGTGATATGTTCTAGGAAGATATTAGAAAGCGATTACAAATCACTCAGAACACTCTCTCACAAAAACAGGAATAGCAGAAGTTAAGCTCTTATGGATGCTTATGTTTATAAGATATTGGGATGATTATTAAAGCCTAGGCTAGGCCCTTTGTAGAGTATTTAGAGATACAAGGATGGAAAAAACCCTAGGAGCAACCCTAGCTGCCAAGACGACAAAACCGTAGCCGTCATGGTCCGTAGCTCGAACTCCTTGAAGCCCGTGGTGGATTTTCAGAGTTGATTCTGGGCCATTAAACCCAACAATCTCCACCGTGGACCAAAATCACCAACACCCATAGAGAACACCGTCAAAGGGCCCCAAAGGGTAATCAAAGGCATGGAATGCCAACTAAGTTCAGGCAATGCTGGAACTTAGCAATATGAAGAGACTTGATGAGCATATCTACAGGATTCTTCAAGGTATAAACTTTCTTCAATGTTATGTCTCCTGTAGCAATGGTATCTCTGATGAAGTGGTACTTGATACTAATATGCTTAGTCTTCAAATGGTAGGCATCATTTTTTGTGAAATAAATAGCAGTCTGGCTATCCGAAAATACAGTACTGACACCTTGTGAAACTCCAAGCTCAGTAATAAGGCCTCTCAACCATGTAGCTTCTTTGACACCCTTATTTGCAGCGATATATTCATCCTTAGTAATGGATAAAGCTGCAATAGACTGTAGTGATGCTTTCCACGAGATTGCACCCGCACACAAGGTGAAAATATAGCCAGAAATAGAGTGCCTACGATTAAGATCCCCACCGGAATCAGAATAAACGAAACCTACAACATCATAGGTTGCAGTCTTGGATTTGTCAAACACTAAACATCTGTCAAGAGAACCCTTCACATAGTGAAGGATCCACTTTACAACCTCTCAATAATCCTTACCAGGATTGTGCATATAGCGGCTCACCACACTAACCGCAAATGCCAAGTCAGGTCTAGTGCAGACCATATCATACATGAGACTTCCAACTGCACTAGAATAGGGAATATGAGACATTCTCTCTATCTTCTCTTTGGACTTAGGACAGGACTCGGCTGAAAGCTTGAAATGTGCAGCCAGAGGATTGGATATTGATTTACAATTATCCATATTGAACCTATCAAGGACTTTCTCAAGGTACTTCCTTTGAGATAGGTATAGTTTGCCAGTCTTTCGATCCCTGTGAATCTCCATGCCGAGTATCTTCTTGGTTGCGCCTAGATCCTTCATCTCGAACACATCACTAAGCTGAGATTTCAACTTATCGATTAAGGTCTTATCCTTGGAAACAATGAGCATAGCGTCAACATACAATAACAGATAAATAAAGAAACCACCAGATTGTTGAAAATATACACAATTATTATAGTGACATCGTGTATAGCCTTGCCCTATCATGAATGCATCAAATCGTTTATACCACTATCAGGGGGCTTGCTTAAGTCCATACAAGGACTTTGTTAGTCGACACACACTGTGTTCCTTGCTAGGAACAACAAACCCTTCAGGTTGCCTCATATAAATCTCCTCCTCCAACTCACCATGAAGGAACGCGATTTTGACATCAAGTTGCTCCAACTCCAAGTTAAATAGAGCAAGAAAAGCAAGCAGCATTCTAATGGAGGTATGACGTACTACAGGAGAAAAGACTTCATTAAGTTCAATACCTTCCTTCTGGTTGCAGCCTCAAACAACCAGCTGTGTTTTCCACCTTGCATCTTGAAGGCTGAGAATGCCCTCTTGTTGCTTGTAGATCCAATTGGCCATTAGAGCACAACGACCTTTCAGCGGATCACATAACTCCTAAGTCTCATTCTTGTACAGACTCTCCATTTCTTCTTGCATAGCCATAAGCCATTTTGGGGCTTCAGAATACGAGGAAGGTTCAACGCCTTCAGGTATCTCCTGTGCAACGACCAATGCATATGCAATCAACCCATTCCCTTCATCATCTGAGTAACGTGCAAGTTTCCTGATGGTTCTTCGTGGTCTATCATGAGCAAGAGAATAAGTATCTATGGCTTACAGTTCTGGACTTGGAATGTTGGCATTGACTTCCCCATACTAGACCTCACTACTAGAATGAGGTAATGTGTCTCCACCTTGTGGGACATCTGTAGGAATCTTAAACTCTACCTTCTCACTGATATCTTCCTGATTACATGTAGAAGCAGACTTTTTTCCAAGTGAAAACAAAACCAGTTTCATTGAAAGTTATATCCTAACTTTGAATGACCTCCTTCGAGTCAGGACACCACAGCCAGTATCCCTTAGATTCAGATGCATAATCTAGAAACATGCACTTGAGTGCCCGCATGGATAACTTCCCATTGTTGCGTAGGTAGAGCATCCAAATACTTACAGAATAGAATAGTCAACAGAATTACCTGACCAGACTTTTTCTGGAATTTTGAAGTCAATAGAAGAGTGTGGAGAACGATTCACCAAATAACAGGCTGTTGAAACAGCGTCTGCCCAGAAATGACGACGATGCCACAAGTTGGCGTTAGGGAGCATACAGCGAGCTTTTTCAAGTAGAGTCCGATTGATACGTTTTGCGACTCTGTTTTGCTGAGGCTTTCCAACTAGGGTCTTATGTCTGGCGATACCGTGAGTGGCGCAGAACTTATTGAAATTAGACTCACAGTACTCAAGACCATTGTTAGTCCTAAGTTTCTTTATCTTTCTCCCAATTTGGTTCTCTACGAGGGCTTTGAATTTCTTGAACATAGGAAAAGCGTCGTTTTTCTGCCTCAAAAAATAAACCCAGACTCTTCGAGAAAAATTATCTACAAAGGTCAACATATAACGTTTTCCTCCAATAGAAGGAATTCTAGGCGGACCCCACACGTTAGAATGTATATAATCAAGGATACCTTGAGTACGGTGAGTAGTAGTGGAAAAACTAACTCTCTTTTGTTTTCAAAAAACACAATGATCGCAGAAATCAAGTTTTCCCATACCTTCGCTACCAAGTAGACCTTGTTTGGTTCGAATTGTCATTCCCTTCTCACTCATGTGGCCCAAGTGAGCATGCCACAATTGAGTAGAATCTGCTTCGGATGAGGGGGCGGTGACTGCAGCAGAACCATTCACTGTGGAACCTCGGAGTATGTAGAGACTCCCACATCTTACTCATTTCATAAGAACCAGCGCACCCTTAGAGATCTTCAGGTCCCTACCTTCAGCGGAATACTTGCACCTATTGGATTCGAGGGTTCCAAGTGAATAAGGTTGTGCTTCAGGTCAAGAATGTGACGGACATTGGAAAGAGTGCTCAGTACACCGTCTTGGGTCTTAATTTGAATAGTGCCAATGCCTGTGACACTGCATTGGGCGTTATTGCCCATGAGAACGACACCTGAATCCAGTGGTTCATATGCTTAAAACCATTCCCTATGGGGACACATATGATAGGTGAAGGCGGAATCCATAACCCACTCAGTAGCACCTCTGTTGCTAGTTTTGGTGACTAGTAAGACATCACCATCTGACCCATAGTCAACAACTGCAGCTGCAATAGATTGACTGCTCTTATCTTCTCGTTCCTTCTTGTTCTTCAATTTGTAACATTCCGCGACCAAATGCCCTAGCATTCTGCATTAATTGCAGAATATGCCGGATTTACGACCTTTCGACTTCGATCTGGAGTTTCTCCTATTTGTACCCTCCTTTTCAGAGGATCTTTCTCTTACAAACAAACCTTCTGCTTTATCATCAGAACGCACTTTAAGATCAAACTTTTCTTAGGATAGTAAGTTAGACTTAACATCCTCAAAAGATAAAGTGTCGTTGTTGTTATACAAGAAAATTTCCTTGAAGTGTTTATAAGATGAGGGCAGAGAGACAGCCAACAATATAGCCTTATCCTCATCCTTAATCTTTACATCTACACTTTTAAGATCGATAATAATCGAATTAAAATCGTTTAGATGCTTTTGAACAGAAGTACCTTTTGCCATCTTGAAAGTGTACAACCTTTCCTTTAATCGGATCTTGCTGGCGAGACTCTTCGTCATATAGAGTTCCTCCAGTCGAACAAAGACCCACTGCAATTGTCTTATCAAGCACTTCTCGCAAGACATGAAGCGTCAAGCACAACTGTATGGCCGAAAATGCCTTCTCCTCCAATTCTTCCCATTCGTCATCGATCAAAGAACCATGCTTCTTCTTCTTCTGTTTTGCCCATTGTT
>JACYFF010031959.1:20413271-20478813 GCA_017589665.1 Selenicereus undatus
AGACCTGCATAAGAGCGATCTCGAGGGAAGGGAGAAGGGCGATGTGAGTTGAATGGAAAAGAGGGACAGCATCTGAGATTTCGACAAGTCCCTTTCCGGCATCGAATCGGCCAACCAAGATGCCATTAACGGCGGAAGTTGTGTGCTTCAAGGCATGGAGGACTAGCTTTATATAAGCAGTTTGGGCGATCTCATACCTCAATTCCCCCGTCATTGACTCCTTCGCAAGCAATCGTCAATGGCGGGCTTTGGATTTTTGCCAATTCTCCACTGCTCTGATACTTCACAATGACAATACCTGCTCGCTTGCTCAACCAGTACAGGATAAAAGAGGAGGGGAGGGCGAGAGACAAATTGGGGCAAAATCAACATAAAATATATATTACAAGGGCTGCAGTGGTGGACCGGTAGTTGTTGAGGTTTGTGGTCTCTTGTTCGAAGTTTCATAATGCCAATAATAGTTTCCATGCTCTTTAACTCAACAACTTACTATGAGGTTCCGATTAGGATTTTAAAAACTGTTTTTCGGTTAAATAAGTAAGAGCTGCTGGGAGGATGGGGCAATGTCGAACATAATCATTGATTTTAAAATGAGACACTCATACAAATACACACAGACATACAAAATCGGCGACTTTATAAAATATAACAAGTGTCTTGAATTAAACAATTCAATACATACGCTAGAACCTTTTGGGGGGGTTCTACAAACTATATCGCTTAGTAATATTTAATCACAGTGTAAGCATGCCTAATCATATCAAATGATGAAATAGATACAACGGTACACCATTAAACGGTCCCTAGGAGTTAGGATTAATCCTTGCTAGGCAAGGTTCTCCTAATGCTTTTCTTTTATTGTCAACCCGAAAAGAAAAAACAAATTACTTTATCACTAGCAATCACTTTTGGAGAGCTTTTATTAAAAAAAATGCCACTCAATTTTTTTGAGCTAAATGTAATAAAAAAACTTTAAAATGTCATCGTATTTTTTATCGGTTGCAGTGGGTTTTAATTTATTTTTTTAATATCCTGACTTAATTAAAGCTCACATAATTAAGATTGAGTTAGTAAAATTATTGGTTATAGATCACCAAGCCACGCTAAATGATTTTGAAAATATCAATAATTTTGAGCTGAAAGGCAACAAGGGAATTATGACAAGGATTATTAGAAGTTCCTTCTTACACATTTTTGTGATTGACGAAACTAGTCTGAACCCGTGCTTTGCACGGAGTATGTTCAAATAAAAATTTTGTAGATATGTTATCGAAATAATAAACGAATAGTTATGGTAGACATGATTAATATTATAATTTAGAGGAAATAATGGAAAAATTCAATGAAAAAGTTAAGTATACAAACACTTCGTGCATAATTAATGAGATTAATATTTGAAAACTATATAATTGTGAAAAAAGTCTATATAAGTATGATAGAGACAATAGATAGTGAATTTGTTACAAAGCATGCTAAATAGGGTGATGATAAGTCAATTTATGACGTTATTGACAAAAAGTCCACATCCTCTTCTTGTTGGTAAGTAAAAATTTATAAAGTCGTTAATTCTCTAGTGAAGTTAGGTAGAAACTATTTTAAAGTCGGTTTAGTTTTAGTTTCGCATGTAACACAAATAAAATTTGCCTTTCAACGAAAATAATTTGAATATTATATTTATGCTATTATATAACTTTTTTGACTATTTAAAGTGGTTCATGAGGGGGTGCTAATATAATTATGTATTCACAATTTGTACATTTGGTTTTTAGGTCAACGTAATAGTTTCATGGGTTTTGATATAAACTTCCAATGCCCTTATATTGTCTTGCAAGAGAATGGTTGAGTTCAGATTTGTGAGTTGAGATATTTCTTAGTTTGAAGTATTATGACAATTTGTGGTATTTTATTTTAAACGGTAAAAGATTAATTATAATTTTAGGTGTTTTATGAAGAGAATTTGATTATTGGATTTGTATGGTTTAAAAGAGAAAAAAAATTATTTTATTTTTTCTTATGCGTTAAATAGATTAGATTTTGGTCAATGTGTTTGAAACGTTAAAACATTAATTATACTTTTAAGATTTATATGAATTAAATATAATTATAAGATATGTATGCTTCAAAAGAAAAAGAAAAATATTTCGTTTATTTTCTTATGTTAAATAGATTATATTAAATGTGAAAGAAATTCAGCTTCATGGGCCTAATATGATGATCGTGTTTTATTTTTAATTTTTTTTATATTTCACGTTCAACTCTTGCAGTATGCTATATTATGCTTACAATATGTAATTTTTTAGCACAATCCTTACATATATATGATCATAATTAATATTGACTATGTTATCAAATTCAAAGAGAAAGATAACAACGACGATAGTGACAATGACGACAACAACAACAATAGTGATAAGGGAAATAATTATGGAAATCATATTTATATTTATATTATCTCTAGTAATACATGTTCTATGTATATTTGTATCAAAAAAAGACAAAATAATAATAATAATCATGGAAATCAAAAATGTTTATTATTTCTACATAAATGTGTATATTATATTATGTGATAATAATAATGTGTCACATAAGGTTTTACGGCTTGTTCAGTAATTATAATTTAGTTTCCTTAAGTTAAAACTCCTAAAATATGAACTTATTCTATAATAATGAAATAAAAAAAAAATTATATCCATTATAATCTCCTAATCTCTCTTTGATAATTAGATTATCATAATTAATATTGACTATGTTATCAAATTCAAACAGGAAGATAACATTGTCGATATCGACAATGACGACAACAACAACAATAGTAATAATGAAAATAATCATGAAAATTGTATTTATTATTCTATTATCTCTAATAATACATGCTCAAATTTATATTTTTATTGAAAAATACAAAATATTAATAATAATGATGGAAATCAAAAACGTTTTAGTCTGTATGAGCCACAAAGGGCAATACAATATAATGAGGGATGGGCGAATAGAACTTGAGACCTAATATGTCCAGTAAAGAGTACAATACAATGAGGGAGGGGAGAATCGAACCTGAGACCTAATGTACCCAGTGTTCAGTAAATAGTACAATAAAATGAGGGAGGGGGGAATCGAACCTGAGACCTAATGTACCCAGTAAAAAGGGAGAGATTGGCAGTTATCAAGATAAATCCAGGGGTTGAGATTGCCTAAGATTTTGATCAACGGTTGTAAAGTTTGGATTAATGAGAAGCTTGGATTGAGGGAGGGAAACATTTTTAGGCATCCACCCATTCTAGCATTTGTAAGATAAAGATTTTATAAAATGTTACTATGATAGTTGTGTACATAGTATGACATATGTGCGAATATAGGTTGTACAGTGGGATCATTTTTGGTAATAAAATCTTTTGCCTTATTACCCAAAAAAAGTTTGGTATTAGCTTGACTTGTGTGGATTGAAAATTTGCATGAAAAGAGTACATAACCCAAAAAGGGTTTTTTTTTTTTTTGGGTTGTTGGAGGAAAGAGCTCCCTTTCTTTACATGGAAAAATTTTATGAAAAACAAATCTTATCTTTCTTTTAGAAAATGAAAAAGGCCAAAAGAGGGGATGTTATAATATATTATAAAAAAATAAGCTTTCCAAAGACGAAGAGAATGAAAATATTATTACAAAAAGAAAGCATGTGTCCAACAAGGGCTATTTTTAAGAAATGGATTTTTTTCCCCCTCTTGACGTGGAAATTTTTTAGAAAAGAGGAAAAGTAAATAAAACGATTTAAAGAGAAACTATTTTGACTAAAGTCAATAGGCTAGTGAGATTCACAAAATATTTAAATGATATAAGTTGGTCGCTTGGGTATTCACTCTATAGAGGGCACTCTTTGAACCAAACAACTAGGCTTTCAAAAGCAAGTACAAGCTGATGAAATTGAACGGAACAAGAGGTACGTATATTGTTCGTATATTTGAGTAATGTTGCATGCTTGAATAAAATAGTTGGTTTGAAATTACTATGAATAATGCTTTGAAGGTGGATCATATTGAAAGCAATGTGGAAAGAAAGTGGAGGACACAAGAGGGATGAATACCCACTTAATTGGCAATTTCTTATGTGCTCCCGAGAGCACATGCTCTCATTGTCCACGTATATATATTTTTCACGCGTGTATTTGTCATATATTAATTTTTTAATATATATTTGATGATGTAGCGTGTGGGAGTATGTACTCCTAGGAGTATGATATATATATATTGCACTTAATTAAATAAAGGACCCGGGAGTGTTCACCTACAAGTACCGAAATATCAAATTAATAATGAACTTATTGTGAAAGATGATCCCACCTAAACAGAGTTTATGTGACACGGAAAGTTTATGAAAGTACAAAGATTATTTTTTTTTGATGTTTTTAAATAAAATGAATTTAAGAAGTCACACGCGCTGGTTGAGTACAAAGGAATGATTTACATTACAAGGCTAGGCGTAATGGGCTGGTGGCTTATATTTCAAAATATTTTTGAAATTTAGTTTTTAAGTGAAAAGATTCGAGATATGACAACTCCAGATAAAAAGGATAAGGATGCCGCTTTGAAGACGTGACACATTTTGTTAATTGTTAAGCACGTGTTCAATTTTCTTGCATTCCTAAGTTAGACATGACTCTTGGATGCTTATAAACCAAGGAAGGGACCTATTTATGCTATGTTGGATTTTATGTGGCAACTTTATATTTTACTGCCACTTGTTTTAGGATATGATGGGTACTAAACTAAAGTATATATGTCAATAAGGGTGAACGAGAAATTATGTGTAATTAGTCACTACTTGTATTCTCCAGGAAATGTTGAGCTTATTAAGCAGAATAGGATGCTTCTTAGCGACCTTGCTATTAGAAGACTTTCATGAATGAATTTTCTCTTATAAAAAAGAAACTAAAGAAAGAATCAGCTTCAGCATTGGAGTTTTGTAAGTTGAGGTTTAGATGCATATTCATTTATAATCCTAAGCTTATGGTTCAAAAAAAAAAAATACTATGGAAAGTTTTCAAGAGCCTTGTTTCTTAAAAGAAACAGTGGTAATGCCTCAATAAATTGAGTTTCGCTGCATAACTGTCAAACATAACTCGACACTAATTCTAAATTAAAGACTATTTCTAGTTGGGATATTACAATCTTTCAAATAATCTTTGCATGGCTGGTGAATATAAGACCCCCCCCCCCCAAACCGATTTCCTTCTAGTTTTTCCTTCATCCCCAAATTAAATAGTTAGGTTTTCTTTTGACATCCTAACAAGATCAACACACTTTAAATCATCAAGGAAGCTACAATAAATTGACTTGATAATTGCGAGGTCTACACAAAATTAAGCTTGAAGAACCCTAAAGATGGTTGCTTATTGTCGAAAGCCTAATCATGCTTGCGGATCTTCACTGCACATGGGAACCAAATGACCCCTCTCACTTGTTGTCTTATTCGTAAAATGCAAATTGCAAAGCTAATTTTAGGGTTTGTTCATCATCAGAGAGAGAGAGAATCAGTTAGGTATAAACAAGTTGTTCTTAGAGCATTTGCAGTGGACATTTCAAATTTTGAAACTCTACTCTGTCACATTAGAAAAAAAATTATTTTGGAACTTGTATTTCTTCACTTTTTTAACTCATGGAACTTCAATTCGGATTACATAATAAAATATTTATCATGAACCCACTCATAATATACCTTGTTTTAAACTACCCAAACAATATTTTCAAGGTAAAACAAAGAAAAAACAACAAAATCATAAAAAGACAATAAAAACTTAAAAATAAGATGGAGCGACACACAATTCCATCTCGCATGTTGCCCCACCTGACACTCATATTGGAATTACTTTGTGTCAAATTGAGGGGAACTTGGACTCCTACTACTAGAACACATCCCACTAACTAGAGGTGTTCTAATAGAGAAATCGGAGATAAAAGATCATCACAAAATTCAATCTTTTGTTTAATTTTTCTTTAAAATTTTATCTAATACTCATTAGATGACTCTTTACCAGTTATCAATTAATATCACTTTTTAATTTACTTGCTATAAATAATTATAATGATATTTTTTTGCTTCATTAAAAAATTTGGTGAACGGATTATAATTTACCAATGGCGGATCTTTAACTCGACAAGTTGACCACCAAATGCAAATTGTACTTTGTATATATCATGAATCATAGTCATTTCTCTAACAACTCTTTCATCCCAAAAAAAAAAAAAAAAACTCTTAACAACTCCCCCGTCGATAATCTACGAGTCAGATCGATCTCTCTCTATCCAAGTTCAACACTCTCTCAGCTTCACCATTGCAAACTTTTTCTCAGAATCAAAAGCAACTATTTCCCCAAATCGATGGCCATGATGATCAGGAAATCAATCACCAGAACCCTCTTGAACTCCTCCCTTTGCTCGTCGTCCTATTACTCCTCCTCATCAAAATCACGCATCATTGAATCCGCGATCACCGGCTCTCCGAGCATCGGCACGGTAGGCGCGACGCACCCGACTACGACCCCTGCTTGGTTATCTTCTGCTTCGTATAACGTGGGAGGTGGGAGTTCGTTCATGCGAGGGGTGATGTTCACTGAGCCAAATAAGCCACTGACTATCGAAGAATTCCACATGCCTCGCCCTAAAGCTAATGAGATTCTCGTCAAAACCAAAGGTAATTTCTCTCTCTTTCTGGGTATTTCAATATGGGATTTGTTGGTTCAATTTTAATGGGTCAAAATTCAATCATGGTAATTGAATTTCATTTTTCAACTTGAAGATAGACTGCAAAAACACCACCTGCAGATGCAGTTTTGCTCTCGCCATACTGGGTGTCGGGAAATCTAGATGTAGGTAGTCTTATCCGTGCCAGTCAAAGTATCAATTTGAATGGACCCACAAGAAGTTTTGCTGGAAAGGGACAGTTGAAGCTAGTGAACTCTATTTTGTACCTTTTTTGAAGATTGGAAACTTGTAATGGAGGCATATGTCTATGGTTCTACTTTCCAAGATAGTTAGAGCCAGACAATAGTGATAGTGACATTTATATGGATATTTTCCGTGAACTGCTTCAGTTCCCATTTTGCATCATTGTGCCCTTGCTAGAGAACAACTAATGCAGGAGCTGTAAAATATGGCAAGCTATTTTTCCAAAGGAGTGTATGGATGGAAGATGGGCTGCACTTCCAGCAACTTTCCAGTGAAGATGAGATCACTGTGTTTCTAATTAGATTCCATCCGTATGCATAACGGTAGCTTAAGTTGCAGCAACTGGGGCTGGAGTTGTATAGTGGCAGACGGGGTGTAGCAGAAGGTTTTACATGACTTACGTGAACTTTCTGGATTCTTTTGTGTCATTGAACTGCTCTTTTCTGGCTTGAAGTTCAAGCATGCCATCTTCTAGCTGTAGAATCACATGTCCATGTCGTAGCATATCTGCGTCTTGCATTAGTGTCCGTGCTTCTTAATCCTAGATTAATTAACACAATACAGGGGAAAAATGTATTGTATTCTTGGGTACTCGCAGGAGCTTGTCTAATCTTTAACCCTTGTATAGGGAACGTTTTATCTGCATATTCTTACATTGCTTCCGGGCGCACACTCCCAGGGTACAATATAGGACTTTTCAATACAGTAACTGTAATAATATCCATATAGACATTGTCCATGAGTGGCTTCCATTTTCATTTTGCGTCACTTTTTTTTTTTTAACTTTTATTGAACTGAAAATTATCAAGGAGGAATTCATTGGCAGGGATGTAAACAACTAAAAAAGCACCATTTGCTAGTATTTGGATCGATGATGAAGCTTAAATAAACTTGATGTGAAATATAAGGAAAAGGTGTTTGGGTTATATGAGTGACCCAATCAAAAAAGTTAGTCTCAAGAAAACAATTCATGAGACCTTTTCATTCAATAATTGGTGACTAAATTTGTGAGTGAACAGTAGACTCTCATTCTCTGCCATAGAATTATGACTTAACATCATGGGCGAGAAAAAAATTTAGGTTCAATGATGCTCATTTGTGAAAATGCTGAATAACGATTAGCCTTTTGCACCCCCCACCCTCCCTAATCACTAGCATTTTCGTGAAATACAAGTTCTTCAAAGAGTCTATCTAAACCAATGTGCAATAGTTATAAGGTTGAAATTATCTTTGGTTTGAGGCAAAAGAAACTTTAGGTAGGAAAATAGCGGATCACTGTCACTGTTTCTGATGATGTCCTTGATTGGTGATCTATTAACGAAAATATATGGTTTTTCATGAATATTATATAGGCCTGAGTTCTACCATCATTCTCTTTTTTATTGATGCCTTTTTTATTTGTATTTTGGGAACAAACCTCACTGACAGTTCATGTCAGTGGCTCAGTAGTTTTAAAAGGCGTGAGGTGCATAGAGTACCAAAGCGTAGGGCGAAGGCGCACGCATCATGGATGGGAGGCGCACTTCTATGCAAAAATTGTTAAAAGTCTTTCACATTTCACAAAGCACATTTTGCACAAACAAGTTGGATAAATGCATTAAAAAAGTGATTAGATATTAATATAATTACTAACACTGCAAATAACCTTAAGATATGTTATTTTATCATCGTAGTTTCCCAATGCATACACTTACCATATAAGCATAACTCATCTTTTAGCTCCCAAGGAAGGAAAAGAAGAAAAAAGGTAAAGGCAAGGCTAACAAAAAGAAGAAAAAGGGGAGAAGATATAGTCTTGCATCCTTTAGGCACACCTCATCCCCTCTAAGGCGCTGCCCTCGTAGCCTGCCTCAGGCGGGCCTTTTTAAACTTTCAGTTTCATGCATATTAATTTCCCTGATTGTGTACTGTAGGGATCGATAATGGGTCTTTTTGGTATTTTTTGTATTCATGTTCTACGCTTTTTTTTTTCTCTCTTTTTTTGGGGGTTAGGGTGGGGGTGGAGTTCTTGACTAGAAAGAAGCCACTGAAAAGATGGGTGGGTTTGGCAGACTTGTGATGTTATCTTGTGATTGTTATTTGGTGCAGCCTGCGGAGTATGCCATTCTGATCTTCATGTGATTAAAGGTGAAATTCCATTTGCCAGTCCTTGTGTTGTGGGTCATGAAATAACTGGTGAAGTGGTAGAACATGGTCCACTAACTGATAACAGGATTCTCCAAAGGTTCATTATTTCTGTCCTTGCCATTATCTTCTGTTTATGCTTATTAATTTTGATTTGGATAACTGAATATCAGGTTATGGAATTTGTGGTCAAATAAATGATGTGGAACTTCTTTCTGAAAGAGTTGACAATAGTTGTAAGCATAATTAATTTCGCAGATTTCCAGTTGGATCACATGTTGTTGGAGCTTTCATCATGCCTTGTGGTGGCTGTTCATTTTGTTCAAAGGTAAACAAAATGATCTCGATTTCCGTGCACTTGTTGCAGTTCTTCTTCTGCTCATTATGCATTCATTTGAAATAGGGACAAGATGACCTTTGTGAGGATTTCTTTGCTTATAACCGGGCCAAAGGAACTCTTTACGATGGTGAAACACGATTGTTTCACAGGAGCAATGGTACATGTCATCTTCTAACCACTGTTGATGCTCTGATTTCGTTGGTTGTTTGTCCCAATGCTGAATATTGTTGTTCATGCTTCATGTTGTTTTTGATTCCAAGTGTTTCATGCTTTCTGTGCTTTCATCTTTGGGTTGATCTTTTGTAGCGAAATCTGCTGTAGGTTGATGTTTCAGCTAAGACCACAAAGTAAGAATTGTCAAAGTTAAGGTTCTGTGGTTGTTGACTTGCCATTCCCTGAGGAGAGTTTTCAACAGCCCCCCTTCCCCCCCAAAAAAGAAAACTCCGAAAGCCCTTTTCTCTAAAAAATTTAGAAGAAAGGAGAAAAGAAATGATACACACTTGATATGAGAGCAGTTTGGCTATTGACATGCATTGAAGGCTATTCAAGTTGATATGTTCATAAGGTAGAAAATGGGAAATCACATTTAATGTAAACCCTCTATCTGATTGTTTGAGTTGCAGATTGAGCTTAGATAAAAGTATCAATGATGGTGACCACATTTGTCTGCATTTATTCCATTTTATGGAGCTTATTACCTTACCTATTTGTCACGTTCAATAGGGCAATGTGTGTATCTTGCCGAAACCCTGTGCTTGTTCTTGTTGATATTCTGAATCTGGTAATCTTGTATGGTACTTTTGCTTTAGTCGGTCCTTTTTTGTCTATGTGGACATCTCTAATTGTTCTTAATAATATTCGACAATTTACCCTAGTCCAGATTTTGAATCCCTTTATTTTGCAGGGAAACCTGTATATATGTACAGTATGGGAGGCCTTGCAGAATACTGTGTTGTCCCAGCACATGGATTGTCTATACTGCCGCACTCATTGCCATATACGGAATCCGCAATTTTAGGATGTGCAGTTTTTACTGCATATGGTGCTATGGTTCATGCGGCTGAAGTGCGGGGTGGGGACTCAATTGCTGTGATTGGCATTGGAGGTGTTGGCTCCAGGTATAACCCAAAAACATTATTTCAGCGTGATTTGTTTATCAGATGAGCAGTAATGTGCTTTGTTTATGAGGAAGTCTGCTTGTACAAGCTAAGGTGTATTAGGCTTGTAATTCTGTTCTGCTGCTGCTGCAAAGGTAAAAGCACCGTCCTTTATCTTACACATCTTTGTTGATTGACTGAAACTGTCAAGCAATGTGAAAGGAAAATAACTCCAGAGCAATTACTCGTCTGTTTTATTTGTAAACAAACACATATGATGATGAAATTAAATTCATTGGTCCACTTTATACTAGAATAGGTTTTGTTTCTTTGTTAAAAAATACTCAAGAAATGGAACATTTACCGAAGTACAACAGATATGGTGTTGTACAGTGAAGCATCTTATATTTAAATTTTTTTAATGAGTTGTACCGTCTCAGAGGTAGTAGGACATGGCATCAGGTTAATTTGTTAATTTCAACTTTTGTGTTGTATGCAGCGTAGGTATGAGAGAATGAACATGTGTGTGAGGACATTAGGAAGGGACATAGATGACTTCTGATTAAAAATGGCCTACAGCAAAGATTGGCTTTAAGTTTTAAGTCCATCATGGATGAGCTCAGTAAAGGGGATTCTAGATGAGGTACTATGGTGTATGTTTTTCGCTAGTGATGTCCGTCTAAGTGATGATATTAGAGGAGTCAATAAGTTGGAGCATTACTGGGATATACCCTAGAGTTTAAGGGTTTTAGAGTGAGCAGGTCTAAGATTGGCTACTCAGAATGTAAGCTCAATGAAGAGAGAGGGGGGTTAGAAAGCACAATTGGAGATATTTAAATACCAACGATTGATAAATGTAAATACGTGGGCTCAATCATACAAGGTAAAGGAGATAACAGGATATCATGGATCTTGTGAGGGTAGGATGGCAACAATGGAGGAATGCATAGGGGTTTTGGGGGGGGGGGGGGGGGGGGAGAGAGAGAGAGCTTTCGGTACGTTGAATTTCATTTAGGGGAAGAACGGATTCACAGGTATACGAATAAATTGATTCCAGCTGAGATTGGAGGCCTCAGAATGGAAGTCCACTTCAATCAACTCAAATTCTACAGTGGACATCCTTGGGGAAGTTCTTGCTGCATTAGTGCATTATGCATAGGCCACTAGCTGCCGCACACGACTCAATTCTCATAGCTTTATGTTAAAATTTGTATCATTCCTTTCAAATTGCTACTTAAAGAGTAGCAATGGACATATAGATTTCTGCTCCTTATCTATCCTAAAACCCACATATCTTGCTTGATAATCCTCTGATGGAGCAGACGCACCATAATCTACTCTTTTAAATTAAACTTGCATTTATGCCTCAAATCACAAGTTAGCTGTGGGCTTAAGTGGTGAGATACATGCATGTATGTCTATGTATGAAATAATCATTCAATTCTTGTTTTTGTCTTTTATTTATTGTGTCTCTGATGATAAATAATTCCTCAGTTGTTTGCAGATAGCACGTGCATTTGGTGCTGCTCCTGTTATTGCTGTGGACATTAGTGATGAAAAGCTTGAGAAAGCTAAGGCTGTTGGGGCCACTCATACAGTAAATGCCAAGAAAGAGGACGCCATCGAAAAAATTAAAGTACTTTGCTTCCGTCATTTTTTCCTTCCATTTTTCCTTCACATAATTACATGTGCACGTAATTCTTTGAATCCAGCGCTCCTGTTCTGTAATTTTGGTGATGATGCATGTTTAAATAAGCCACTGAGGATGAATAGTGGAATACTGTTTATGGATTCAACGTATATTCCTAAAATCATATCCAGATGACTCGTTCCTCTTGGGTGTGAAATTTACTATCCGATTTGGTTCTGCCCATGGTACAATGGTTATTGTGTCAGCAAAATGCTTTTGTCAATATATATCATATGAATTATGCCGACCTTTTAACTTTATGGTCTATTTGACTTTTATGTAGAACTAAGGCAGGTGGAAGATGACAAATACCATCAGTTACAGTGTAGCAGTGTATTTATGAAATATAATGGTGGTGGATGTTTAGGATGGTCAAATTCAAATAAAGCAATGTGGAAAATCACTCTGAAATTGTGGGCATATTATTTATAAACTAGGTGCTCTTTGTGATTGTCAATGTCAGTGATACACAGACTCTGAAGGCCTTTTTACTTTTTAGTGTGATCCTTATGTCCATACTAGGATTCTACATGGGCTTTTGATGATCGCTGGGTAGATGTTTCATTCTTGTTAGTGTAATTTTCTTCTATGGGTATCATCTTTGAAAGTTGGGGTTGTTTCTCCCTTTCCATTTTGGCTTAGATTGGGTAACTTGAAGACATTCAGAGGCTGTGGTTTTATTATTCTTATCGTTGAGTACACTAATCTTTTACGACGATAGAATGATATTGACTCTCAGGTTGATTTTCTCCTTCCAAATTGCTTTGGACAGGAAATCACTGGAGGAGTTGGTGTTGACATTGCCATTGAAGCACTAGGAAAACCACAAACATTCCAACAGTGCACCCAAAGTGTTCGGGATGGGGGAAAAGCTGTTATGATTGGCCTTGCTGATTCCAGTGCCAGAGGAGAGGTGGACATAAACCGCCTTGTTCGTCGACAGGTATATATGTCTTTAAACTTCCAGATCTGTGAATCATTGTGTTCAACTTGCTATGTCTGATGTTTGCCTCTCTGAGATCACTAGAGTTTGGAATCACTACTTGTGCTTGCACATGCTTACCACTAAGGTGTGAACTCAGACAGAAGTCACCGAACACCGCTGTTAATTCGCGGGCCTAATCTTGAGGCTCTTACGACTTTGGAGACTTCAGAGTCCAGACATTATGGACTTCTGTGTGTACTGCATTTACATCATGTTGCTTGCACTTTCAGCTTGCAGAATCTTTGTTCTATGATGGGTTTTGAGACCTTCGGTCTTGTTACCTTATTCTATTGAATGGGTAAATTTAACTGAGGATCTTAGTTGATATTTTTGTGATATTGGGCGATGTGGGTTTCTGTTGGACTTGGCTAGGTTATTTTTTTAGTCCCTAGGAGATTTAGGTGCTTGGTTACTTGTTGATATCCTTTGAACTCCATGCAAGATTTCTGGCACTTTTGCTTGTGCAGCAGTCCACCTTATTGGTAATTTCTGAGACTTTGAATCATTTGTCTTACTACCCAATTGAATGAAGATTTCAGTAAGTTACTAGTTGACCAAATATACACCACTTTAACTAGATAGATAGGTTTCCCAAAACCGTGAGGAAACTCTGACACGTATGTTAAGCCATTCTGTTATGGATCTTTTCCAAAATTGCCATGAATCTTCATTATGAGCTCTGTGGCTTCAAGCTTGCAGGAATGGCCATTGAGATTTTCTGACTCAGATGTTAAAAGACCTGTTTGCTTCTTCTTGAAGCTGGTGTGTTGAAATTTTCTTTGCCTAAGAGTGGCATTCAGTTCACTAGTTCTAATTTTCTAATCGGGAGACAATTAATGTCATACGAGTATGACAAATTTTGAAGCTTAAAATAAAAAGAAAGGCTAGCTGGAATTCCGTGATGTTGCTTGGTAGTTTCTTCAGTTCCTGTGGTATAGATTGGATGCTAATATTTCTGCTAGTGGTATGGTGAACAGGTGAAGATTGTTGGTTCATATGGAGCTAGGGCTAGACAGGACTTGCCCAAGATAGTTAAGCTGGCAGAGACCGGAACATTTAATCTAACTGCAGCAGTTTCCAAGGTATACAACTTTGAAGAGGCAGACAAAGCGTACCAAGATTTGAATCAAGGCAGCATCATTGGCCGTGCAGTGGTCAAGATAGCTTGATGCTAATTACCGCGCTCAAGGAATGATCGATTTGTTCTTGTTCCCTTTGGGTGAAGAGCGCAAAAGAGGGTGGTATATGATGCTAACCACATGTACATGTACATGTATGCTGAATGTATCAACACTGTTCATTTCGTGAATAATACGAATGCTGGGGATAGAAGTGCAGTTCCAGAACAGAATGTGATCATTTCAAGTTCCCTTAAGATTGGGAATATTTCTCTTCCTTTTCACCTCTTGTCCTCTCTGATTTCTTTTTATTCTCAATTTGGCAGTCTCTGACTCTGTTTTCAGGCACACTGGGATTCTTTACCCATCTTAAGCTTTGGAAGTCAGTAATAACAAAGCCAATGAAATTAACTGTGAACGATTATTCGAGAGGTTGCAAAAAATATTACAGATCAATAGATACGAAAGGTACTCTTTTAAACATATGTAGGGGTCAACTGGAACAGAGTTGAGCCTTCAATGTTTGGTGGGCTGGGGATGTTGATTAAAGGATGAAAGGAGGATCCGTTTTGATTAATTACCTATTGACTCATCTTATTGGATCAATAATATCTCGAATTCAGTGAAATGAAAGATTCAAAACCAAAAAAATATTATCTATTGACTCACAATGATTGTAAATTTTGTCACCATTTCATCGAAGATTTATTGTCAGATAGACACTTTTGTGATAGTTTTTAACATTAATAATTAATTTAAAAATGACTCTGAAAATAGTCAATATTTGATGATTGAATAAGAAGTCACCTACAAATTAAGAAATGACTAACAAAAATTTGTAGTTGTTTGAAAACCTTAGAAAAAATCACCTCTAGAAGAGTTAATCTCACTATGGTAGTCTATAACTCTTGTAGACAGTCTCATCTAAAAATTTATGCTTGAGAGAAGCCATGCCCTCGACTCTCTATAGGACATTAGCTGTTGATAAACATCAATAGTACCCATCAAATTAGGCTTGTAACTTTCAAATAAGAGACTAGCCGTCTATATAATAACTATACTTAAAATTGAGTGGTCACACCTTGATTAGACACTTGGTAATCACTCATTGAAAAAAATATTGTTTTCTTTTCTCTTTTCTAAATTATTGATTTTAGATATTAATTGAGATGTATTAACAAGAGTAATTAGATCAAATTAACGTAGGCATTCAACTCATAAGTTTCACTTTGCATTGGGAAAGTTACTAAGTTTTAAATTTTGTGTTTCATCTTTTTTTTCCTTTTTTTAAAATTAAGTGGTAGTATCTTCTTAAAACCCGTGTAAATCTTATACTCAATTTTAATATTATAAGTATAATCATAAAATCATAGATCAATAATATTAGAAATAGCATTTTGAAAAATTGTGATTTAAAGTAAACTTATTTTATTATAGTTTCATTAATATATATTTTATAAATATTTTAGTTCGCCAACTTAATAAAAAAAATATTTTAATTGTAGTCATAATATTAATTAAGAATATATAAAATAGCTATCAACTGTCCATTTTTTCCTTAATACTTTAATACTTTTCATATTTTCATAGGGAAGTATGTCTAATTAATCATATTTTAATTTTCTTTGAATCAAACTTTTGTAATTGATGGATATCTATAAGAATGGCTTCTTCATTTAACTTATTATGTATGGATTGATTTCATTATGTTAACCTTAATTAATTGTAATAACTTTTTTCCTTTTAAGAGGAATGGTAGTATAATTACAGTCAAAAAGTGATAGGCAATGTTGGAATCTAGAAATTATATTTCACAATTCGTGAAAAAGGTATATTAATGGCTATACTACATTTGTATGCTGCAATTGGTGACTTAAAATTATATTGGGCTCTTAGACTATTATTTATCAAAATAATTAATTCATTTTGATGAATGACAATAAGGTTTTTGCTCAATAATATATTTATTACATATATATTGACTTATTAGATAAAAATCCGTTAAAGTAAAAAACTATATCAATCCATGCAAAGCATTGGTTTAACACTAGTATAATAGCCAAAAGTCAGTTCAAATGTTTACCACCTAAAACAAACCATCGACACACTGACAGTGGCTCAAGATATCCCATAAACTGATAAAAGCAACCAGAAACTAAATGGAAGAATATGTGACACAGACCAAAAGAGAGGGGGCCACAGGTAATGGTATGAACACCCCATGTACACTGTAACAGACGGGTTACTATCATTTAGATTGAGGGCCGTGGTAACGTCATGTACAAAATTGGCGCTCAACACAAACTTCTTCCTCGACAAACAAATGATAGTAAAGCCTCTAGGCTTGTACAGTTATATATTCTTTCATTTTCATTTATGATCTCCATTACAGTGCAGTCGATGCCCAAAAAAAAAGCACTGGGTGATCCATGAATTAGGCAAAATCTTGGTTAAATCACCGATTTCGGGAACATTGCTCTCTGTCTAACACATCAGAGCCTTCCACTTGTTGGAAAACTTAAGGAACGCCAGGGTAGGATTATTCTTAGAAGGGGCTTGTATTCAGGAGGAACCCAAACCAACCTTTCTTAAATCACCAATTGCAGGAACACTGCTATCTAACACATCAGAGCCTTCCACTTGTTGGAATACTTAAGGAAAGCCAGGCCAGGATTATCCTTAGGAGGAGCTCGTATTCGGGAGGACCTACGAACCAACCCTTCTTCCAAAGCAATTCTCTGGGCAACTTCCTTTGATCTCTTTTGCAATTCTTTGCTGCAAACAAAAAACCCTTACCTCAGAGGATGATGTGCTGGAGAGATCATCATGTATTCTAAGGAACGCCAGACCTATGTATTTCCATATCAATTATATGCAATTGAAAGTCCTTCAATGGACCAGACAGAAAAAAGTGGAGTTCATGATCCTTAAAAATAGGGACTACAAAATGACTCGTTAGATGCAATTGCTATGAGCCTATGACGCATGCTTTTGTGGCAGGATATAAGACCAGTAAACACTCGAAAAGAAGGAAAGATATCAGTGGGTTCAGGAAATCTGTCCCTACCACCCAGGAGTAAAACAAAACAAGCACTTGACTGACCAAACAGGAAACATTGATCGTAAAACGTCAAAACTGAAACACTTGTGCAAAAGCAAGACAACAAGGATCTCATTCTTCAAACAGCTGAAGCTGCTCTAGAAGAGCAACGTATGTTTGTCCAATGAAATCAAGACAGATCTAACATGGACAACATTTTTGGGGAGACTTCAGCAGTGGAAGCCTACATTACCCCAACTCTTCTTTGACCTAAAGTAACCCACATCAGGCACACACAATACTCAAAATGCAAATGGATGCATAATTTTAGAAAACAAATTTCAGAAGTTTCTGAAATAGGTATGCCAATACCTGGACATGTACCTGTACTGGTGATCTGACACTAGTAGCTAAGGCCAAAAATATATACTAGAATGAAAAAAGTACTTTTAGAGTAGAAAGCTGAAGATTGTAGAATGAAAATTTTAATCCATACTAGAACAATGTATCCAATGCAAGCGTGCAACCTCTTCCTCAGGCCACAAATGAGCAAAAAACACCTTGCTTGAACCCAAACGTTTTCCCGAGTCGAGGATGCCACAATTAGGGTTCACAAAGATGAACGATAGAAGGAAAGGGAGGGGGATGAGGACGGGTTTTCCTTTGTACACTAAAATTCATTGTGGATATCCTTCAATGGTTGAACATCAGGACAGCCACAATGATGAAGCTTAAAAACATAGCAATCTCCCTAGGTGATTGCAAATGTGATAATATGGATAGAAGCCATATTTGAGAGAGGTATGCCTGGAGAAAAAAGCACCTCACCACTTGTTATTGAACGGTAACAAGTAGGGGAAATAGAAACCGTTAGCAGCAGCTGGTGGTCCGCACTTAATACCAAGAAATTGGCCAGCAATCCAGTAATAATCAGGATTAAGCTGGCCTGCATTCAAATAATAGAAAGCAGAAGAGGAAGGCATTGCTGACTGATATGTGGCCTTGCTTGCATTACATATTCTATTGTCTTAGCTAAACATTCACCTGAACAATATAATGACGCAACATGTTCCCCCCCCCCCCCCCAACAAGCATGCTTTTCCAGATGTGATCAGTGAGTGTCAAGCTGACATGGCTCAAGTATTGCAACACACTGAAGACAAAAAGGAGCCATTGACAGAAGCCCGCAGAGGCATTAGATCACTTTTTACAACGCACAATAACTTATTGAGGAGTAGTAACCAAAAACCATCCATAGATAACATAGTGACGAGGACAACTTAGTAGTTCACTGGGTTATATTTGTTCATGAATTGTCAGACACTCACCATATTCTTGTGTAAAACTTTTCAAGTTGCCTTTTGAGAGTCCTCTCTCTCTCCCCCTTTAGGTTCAAAGAACCGATTAGCATATCAAGCTGCGGACAAAATCAACTTCACATAATCAGAAGAACAAGCACAGGAAAATATCTCAAATTTCATAGATTATAGCCCATGGAAAAGAAAATACCTCTTCTTTGCTGGTATAGTAGCCCCACTGCTTAGAGTCAGGACTCTCAACAAATACTCGCCCATCACGTCGGAAAAACCAGTATCTATTATAATCTCTATCTTTACCGAGGGGGTTACAGCGGATAACTCGTTTCTCCATTTCCCTCTCAAGAAATTCTTTCTGAACCAAAAGCAGTGAATAATTAAAATGCTCCGAGTTGCCAAAAGTACGTGCACAAATATGTGCATGTCCGTAACAAATTTACATTTGCAGGCAGGAACAGCAACAAACATACAGAGAAAGAATTGCAATACCTACCCTTTCTTCTTTGCTTCTTTCTAGTTCTTCCAGCTTCTTAGATTTTTCCTGCACTTTACTGCTTTGATCACCACTCTCACTACATAGACAGCAGCAGAAGATACGGCTCAGAACAAAAATCTCAGTATAATAAATATTATGGAATATGAGAAAGCAGACCTCTTTTGTAATGGATGCCTCCGATCAGATGACATTTTTTCTATACAATTTCCATTTTCCATACCGTGATCATTGTTCCTTCGAACATCCAGGCCATCTTCAATAATATTTGAACTATGTTCAGGAACTACACCATTGTCTTCAGACACGATTTTCGAATGCTCCTTTGCCTCTCTCTTCTTTTTCCCTTCTACTGCTTCCCCTCTTTTTGAAGCAGCTAGAGCTTGTCGTTGTTCAAGGTATTCATCCAACTTCTCCCTCACAAGATCAGTGGTAAGAACTTGGTCTACCAATTCTTTTAAGATTCTTAATTTGATAGGTGGATCTAATAGGCCATAGTGGCCCCGCTTTATAGTTGGTATTTGAGTAGTTAAGTCAGAAATGCCAATCATTTCTATAAAATCGCACAAGTACTCTGTCCATGTGATTAAAGTAACCTGGAAAGAAATTTCAATCAACCATGATCAGAAAAGTGACATGATATCAAAAAAGGGTATGGTGAAGGGGCAATATGGCACGAAGCTCCTATGGAGCTTCTATAAGCAGCACGGATATTTTTACTAGTATCCTGAAAAGAGAATTCAATCAACCATGATCAAAAAGGTGACATGATATCAATAAAGGGCACACTGAAAGGGCAATATGGCAAGAAGTTCCGATGGAGCTTCTATAAGCAACACGAATATCTTCAAGGGGGGGGGGTCTTCTAGAAGGATTTTTTACCTTTGGTTTACACTTCTTTTTCTGCAAAACCAAAAAGTATTCTCCCTGCTCTTTGATAAGCAAGCGAAGAAGTGCTGCATGCGTTTCCACTACAAGTGCAAGATTGCCGTCTTTGTGACAAATTGCCTTCTCAAAATCTTCGAGAGAAAATGGCCACAAGCATAGCAGCCTACCAAAAGATGAACAAAAATCCCAAACCATCAGAAGATTCCCAACAGAATCTAATGGAATGCTGAAGTCTCTCAAGGGGGAAGGACGATCTGTAAAAACTGGATCATCAGCACCAGGCAGCACCAGCTGGTCATCAATTGGGTATTTGATGGCTTCATCCCCTGCAAATTTATAAATTGATAAAATCAATGACCCATTTACCCATATATACTTTTTACCTGCACGTAAACTGAAGTGAAGGAATTATTTAACAACCAGTTACCACCAATATGGCTTTGATAAAGATACCCACCATTCCGCAGATCATTACGACCGCCTAGACTGTCATCACATTTCCCCTTTTCTAGTTTGTCCTGCTTATGTTTTGCATCATTTCCTTCCTGAGATTCCTAATGAGGATATTTTAAACAAAAAAACACAAAAAGATATTATTTGCTTAGAGCAAACAGTCAAGAACCAAATAAGAAACACTAGAAGGGAAACGGGGTCCACAGTGACTTCTCCATACCTCAATTTGCTTTCTCTTCTTGTTGCTGATTACGCATCCATTCAGGAAGGATATTTTGGATTTTAGCTCTTCTGGTGGGTCAGTAGGAATTCCATACTTTGATGCCAAATTATTGTGAATTACCCATGGAAGACTTCGACATGTGGACTCCCTGATAAAAGATTTTAAGACCTGTCTACCAAATGGAAGCTTTTTACGGATAAGATCTTCTTCACCTATCACGGCAGTTCCATCAGTTTTACCATCATTCGTAAGCCATGCCACTTCATACCTAGATTTGTTAGCTTTCTCCTCCAAAACTTTCATTATCTTGCATGGATGTACATAACCACC
Source organism: Selenicereus undatus (assembly GCA_017589665.1). NCBI lineage: Eukaryota > Viridiplantae > Streptophyta > Magnoliopsida > Caryophyllales > Cactaceae > Selenicereus > Selenicereus undatus. The sequence goes on from JACYFF010031959.1 coordinate 20,434,307, forward strand.
CTTTTTTCCTTGCAATTCTACACCCTCAACCAGCCTCCCTTGCAGATCTGTTTTGATCTTTGGGATCAGATCACTCAGTGGGAGCATACCTGTGGAGACAGGGGGAAAGAATTGAGCATACATGATGACATGGAAGGGAACCCCTCGCCCCCCAAAAAAAAAAACATAACAAGAAAAAAAGAACAAAAAAATAAAGGAAAAAGCTCACAACCATAGGAAAGCACAAAAAAAGTACTGTACAGTCACATAAGGGCTGCATCACGTCTGATATCTTACCGTGAACCTTATGCATATGGCTATTTGCCTACTTCTATTCTTGTATTACAAATTTCTGATTGTCATATTAGTCTTCTGGTTGAAAGAGAACAAAATTTTTAATTGCAATAAAAGCAAACAGATCACCCTAACCCCCTGGTGCTTTCAAAAATTATCAATATTTTAGTCTGAGAGGGTGCAGTTGCAGATGATACTTATAATCCATGATGCAGCATCAGTCATTCAACAAACAGAATGGAAGATCTGTTGCAAGATATGGATTAATTTGCACATATAACTGCTACATAAGCAACCAAAGGTTTCAATTGAAAAAATTGAATAAATAAATAAAATTGTGCTAGACATATTCTGCTCCTTAAATTTTCAGTCTCGAATCCTAAAACCTGGCCTCAAACTCCAGCTTAAATTGTATAAGCATCTTGCACAGTTGCCCTTCTTCACTTTTGTCAATTATTTTCCCCAACAAACTCCCTATTTACCTTATTTACTCTTTGTGACACAACCAATTGCTTAGATGCAACAGTTGCATAACCAACAACTATCATCATTTTCCCTTCTTCATTGTACATCCATACACACTTTGTCAGTCACCTAACATGTGATATACATCAACATATGTTTCTCTGACTAGCAAAACTCACAACACCAAGATGGGAAAAGGGGGAAATTAATTGACTCCGTTAGCTTAAAGAATTAGTAAGTACCTGCAAGAAAATCAAGTAAACTGCTAAAAGCAGGGGCTGTGATGGTGGGTAAGAAGACCATCCCTATGGCTTGGGTCTCAAAGATTCAGTTGGATCCACACCATAACAAGAAACCTTGAACTAATTGGAATGGAGATATTTAAAAATTTCACATAAGATTATCCAAGAAAGGATTTGGACACCAGGTGATGTTCATCTTGAGATTCATCAAAATCACTTTTCTGGTGAGAGAGAAAAAAAGGGGGACAAAGATTGATATAGCTTTGGCCTTCATTGAGGAAGAAACGAGGATTTTTGCAAACAGACGAGATATAAGAGGAGCATGGGGTTAGCTAAACTCATGATCACAGAACATCTTTTTCATTTTTCTAAGGATTCATGTTGATCATAGAACATTTTCGACATCCCCATGGTGCCTTCGTATTTTTTTGATTGCTCATTACAAAAATAAAAATAAAAAACAGTTGATTTTGAGAGTCTCATCAACATGCAAAAGTCACACTTTTGCTTCTGAGTTGAGCTTTGAAACAAAACTAAGGGACTGAGGACTGAGAACCACCGTGGAACAGCCTAAGTTGCTTAACTAGGATGTCCGCATGACAATGTTATTATTATATAAGTAACAAAGCAAACACTTAAAAGTGCCAGGCAGTTAAAAAAAATAGATCAGTACTGCATAACTGGAGCAGTTTTCACCATCTAGTCCCTCAAAATTATATGTATCCAGGTTCTGAACATTCCACAATGACAGTCTTCTTAGATGCAAACAATTTCATTTTTCTGGCCAAACATCAAAGAATTGAATGAACTTGAGTGAAATGACAGAAAAGGAGCTTTTGCACTTCTGATATCATCCCCCATGAATGTTGATCTGACATATATTACTATATAAATTGCAATCACCGTCCATTAATGTCATATATCTCCAATTTACAAGAGTACTTTAATTCTTTTATGGTTGTTTTGTTATTGTTCTCAAAGGAAGCCATGAAGACAGATTATAACAGGGTTCAAACCCATTTCTCAGTAAGGACTTTGCAAGCTAAGCTAGCTGACATAACCCTCCTCCCAGGGAAACCTCCTTTTCTCCTTTTTTCATATTGCAAATTAGGTTTAAGTTCATATTACAAATCACTTTTACCTCTAAACACAAACAGAGCAGGTCTGAATTTTCCTCGTCAAAAAAAATTAAAAAAAGGGGAGGAGAAGCGAGTCTAAATGTGTAATATAACCATCTACACCCACATTTTAAGCACACCACCTTTGGATTTGGGCAAAGCCAATACAAGAACCCTACTGCACTTGACACACAAATACATAACAGCTCCGCTCATTTCATCTATAATTTTGAAGCAGCTATCCATTAAATTTTTCAGCCTAATTTTCACCAAAATGTCAGAGCTTTACTAAATTCCAGAACCCAATAAATCTCCAAGCACTTACACAAAATTGAATGCTCCTCTACAAATTTAAGACTTCCAAAAGCTTAAGACATCTACAAATTTTAGGGCCCATGACAAATTACAGAGCTCCTAAAAAGTTTCAGATCTCTACCAAAGTCTCAGAGCTCCAGCATAAATCACACAGAAGATCCTAAAATATATCCAAAGAAGTCAAAGGCCAAACATCTTTCCCTCCTGGCTCCAACACCATGGTAGTTCGTTAAAAATCTTAAGATTCGAAAAACTGAAGTCCTAACATCATTATTTTTTTTTTTTCCAAACTTTCCTGCATGGAACAATATTTCTTTTCTGCTAATGGAAGAACATTTGTCAACTTTTGCAACACATAAAGGAAATTTTGACTGTTCCAGGGCTAGCCCGAACCGAACTCGCAGTTATGCCAAATGTTTTTCAGCTCGTGGAGAAAATGTGTGACGGTTGTTTTTCATCTTCTACCAAAAAGTCAAGAAGGCACAGCAGCAACACCTCAACCCGTGGAAATCGAATGATGTGCTGGCCATCAGCTCAAGGATTGCATTGAAAAATCTGAAATAAGAGAAGGAATGCAGCAATTATGGATGAATTTCCTATCACTCATTCAAACTCTAAAATCATGCACAGCAACATTCATGATAAACATCTCATATTACTTGTGCAAGCAGTTGATCTACTTCATAACGATGTCACTACTGCATAATGAGAATTGCTTTCTGCATTTTATAAGTCATATTTTCCCCAGTTCAGTTAAAGGTGAGCTGCTGAGAACATGAACATAAATCCAACTTGATATCATGGATATCCTTCCTACGTTCATCATTTTAGACAAAGCTTAAATGGGACAAACTAAGAAAGAAGATGGCCAGCTCTTTCATTTATGTTGACTCCCGTAGTAACCAAGGAAGTTTTGATGAAACGCAAAATTAATCAACACCTAGCAAGAGATTAAAACATAGAACAAAAGACATGCGTAGGCTTGGTCGAATGAATTGAAAGACAAAAAGACAAGCCAACATTCATGGAAAAAACGTGGATAATATATGCATAGAAAATATGTGTATGAGATCTTATTTGATTTAACTTGATTGCTAGAATAAAAAAAAATTAAGGTATTCACTTGGCTGCATTAAGAAGTTTTGGAAATTATATTTTATGCTCCTTGATATCCTCCAGAAATGAAATGCAAAAATAAAGCAAATTAGGCAAACATCTTATCTTGACTAAAGGACACTATGAGACTACATGCTGCAGAGAAAGAATTACTGAGAATAAATTCTTAAAGGCAAGGAGCTAAGTCATATCAATCAAGACCACGAAAGGAGGCAAGAAAATAAAATCAAATGCTGTCAAGAAGAAGAAGAAGACAGGATCCTGAAAATCAGCATCAGAGTGGTCTGATCCAAATTGCCTTCTTAGCCTTCATCCAGAGCTGCATATAAATAGAGAACAAAAATAGGCATGCAGCAATACTGTACAAGAAGCAAGTGTGACAGCATTAAGAATCTTCATTTTAAGCTATTAAGTATTTTTGTAACAAGAGATGCTGAGTGACATTGAGGAAATCCTTGTTAAAGAGCGAACTTGAGAGTTGGAGTGAGGTCACAACTCTTCCCGTACTTTAGTCAAGAGGTTGATTTAAAGTATTCGGGATCTCTAAAGTGAGGTAACTCTGAGAGACTAAGAGTTCATCTTAATAAGAATCTTAAGAGTTAAATCCTAGAGTTAGATAACTCTAGGCGGGGACCTAAGCCTGTTGGAGGCCCAACCTCGTTAAAATATCGTTGTGTCTCTTGTCTATTTTATTTCTGCATTTAATTTCTGTCTTCAAAATTTGTTTTTGAAATATTGTAGAATCTCCCTATTCACCCCCCTCTAGGGCGATTCGACTCTTCAATTGGTATTAGAGTCAGTCCCACACTCTTTGACTTAACAGTCGAGTGGGTGACGATCATGGCCTTCTCTGGAGATGTCAATATTGAAGGACGCTCAACTGTCAGACCCCCTTTATTTAAAGGAACAAACTTTGCTTATTGGAAAAATGCTATGCAGATTTTTATTGAATCTACTGACATGGAATTATGGAAAATTGTGAACAATGGTCCATATACTGTGTCTAAAATCAAAAATGACAAGGGGGAAGATATAGATAAACCAAAAGATCAGTACACTAGTACTAATTGGGAAAGACTCACTAAAAACTCTAGAGCTAAACATATTCTCTATTGTGGTTTAGATGCTAATGAGTATGCCTGTGACACCGCCAAACAAATCTGGAATAAGCTTATTGTTACATATGAAGGAACAAGTCAAGTTCGCGAGACTAAAATGAATATGTTTGTTCATCAATATCAATTGTTTAAAATGCAGGATAATGAATCTATAAAGGACATGTTCACTCGGTTTACTGATATTACCAACAATCTAAAATCACTTGGAAAGAGCTATTCAAACGAAGAAATGGTAAGAAAGATTCTTTGGTATCTTCCAAAGAATAAGTAGGGACCAAAGGTTACTGCTATTGAGGAAGCTCAAGATCTCAAGAAATTGAAACTTGATGACCTCCTTGGAAAACTCCTGACTCATGAGATACGTCTCAAAGAGGAAGATGGAGAAAGTTCCAAGAAAGGAGTTGCCCTCAAGGCCACGAAAGAAGAATCTCCATCAGAAGATGAAGATCCAAATAACGATGACGATGAAGCCTTTTCTCTCATTGTGCGAGGCCTTAATAAAATGGGGATGAAGAAAAGATTTAATCAACAAGGGTTCAACACCAAAGGGTCCACATCGAAAAGAAATGAAAAGTTCACCGAAGATAAATTTTTTAATAAAGATAATGCTAACATTAGCTCTTGCTATGGCTGTGGCATGCCAGGTCACTGGTTGAAAGACTGCCCGTTAATTCAAAAAATGAAAGAAAAAAGGAGATTCAAAAAAAAGGAAAAAAGAGCTATGATTGCCGCCTGGAGTGATAGCAAGACAAGCGATAGCGAAAGCGACGAAGAACGTACCACCTGTGTGATGGCCAAAGATGCACAAGAGGGTGAACAGTCTAAACATGAAAGCACTAATGAGGTAGATATATCAGCACTATATGAATGCTCTAAAGATGAACTAATTGATGCCCTAGTTAGTTTTGCGAGTCTAGAACAAAAGTATATGTCTAAATATAAAGACCTCAAAAAAAAAGTACAAGAATTAAACCAAAAAAATTAGATCTTGAAAAGTTGGGTAAAGAACTTCACGACAAAATTAAAAACTTAGACACCGAAAATGCTGAATTATCAATCAAGTGTGATGCTAAACACAAAATAATTCTTAAATTCACTCAGGAACAAGAAACTTTGGACAAACTTCTTAGCACACAAAGAACATCTTTTAATAAAGAAGGAATCGGATATAACCACTTCAACAGGAAGAAAAATTACAAGAACTTCTTTGTAAAGCCAACTAAAAATGAGATGAATGTCAAGACATGCAATTATTGTTCAAATAACGGTCATACGGCTCACTCATGCTCAATTAGAAAACCATTCTCAAAGATTGTTCAAATATGGGTCCCTAAAGGAACAAGACCTCCTAATGTATTAACTTGCAATTTCGAATCTAGATTTAACGCCAACAGCAGAAGGAAGGGTTGATTTTTTTGTTTTGTAGGTTTACTTGAAATCTAGACAAGACCTGTGGTATCTCGATAGTGGATGTTCAAGGCACATGAGCGGTAATGCTTCCTTATTCACTAAGATTAAAAAGAAAAGACACGGAAGTGTCCCCTTTGGTGACAAAAGTATACGTAAAATTATTGGGTTTGGAAAAATAGGTAAAGATTCCTCTAATTCCATTGGCAATGTTTACATGGTTGACGGACTAAAATTTAATTTATTAAGCATATCTCAATTATGCGATAAAGGAAATCTAGCTACCTTTGATTCAACTCACTGCACCGTTAAAAATAAAAATTCTCAAATAACTTTCCTTTATGGACCTAGAATAGATAATGTCTATACTATAGATATTAATAATGTTCCTCCTCAAAATTTGTCATGTTTTAAAGCATCGCATAATAAAGAAAAATGGCTATGGCATCGAAGACTTGGACACGTCAGCATGTTAAACCCCGGATCAACTCTCCTTCCATCACTCCTCCAGCATCCCTATTTGGCCAAGTTATGGACATTGATGAGCGACTTTATGAGCTCCAAGAAACAGCGGATAGACTTGATTACATTCTGGTTCAGCACACTGGTGCTTTAAATGGCATTGCCCACAATCAGGCCACCTTACATAACCGCCTCACCGATATGCAATCGTCTCTCACCCAACACCTCTCTGCACTCAACCAGAATGTAGACGATCTTCTTCACATCTACAGCATCACTCATCGCTATGCTCTCAAAGGTGTACCCCTGACTGATGATGACCAAGCCTAATGCGCCAACTCTGCTACTCACCTCATCAAAGCCGCTCGCAACTCCTCCCAATCCCGGCTCTAATCTCCCTCCCCCTTGTTCTCTTTTGCATCTCCTTTTCCTTGTTCTGATGGTATGCTCACACATTTTTGTCCCATAATTCTCTCCTTTTTGTTGAAAGAGGGGAGAACTTGTGTTAGTTAGTAATGCTTTCACTTTGTCAGTTAGTAATGATTTAACTTTGCTAGTAACATTTTAACCTTGCTAGTAGTACTTTACTCTTTAACTTGTTTACATGTTATGCTAATTATATACCGATGATGCTACCTTAAATTACTTACCTTGCCAATTCACATCTACTTTGGCTAAATGGCTTAACTAGTAGCTCAAATGCTTGGACCATATACATTTTCAATATTTCACATGCTTGTGACAAAACTTAGCATCGCACTAATATGTTTACAATCTGCTCAATATGATATTGCTAAATTAGTTAATTTTGGCTTTCATTAAAAAGGGGGAGATTGTTGACTCCCGTAGTGACCAAGGAAGTTTTGATGAAACGCAAAATTAATCAACACCTAGCAAGAGATTAAAACATAGAACAAAAGACATGCGTAGGCTTGGTCGAATGAATTGAAAGACAAAAAGACAAGCCAACATTCATGGAAAAAACATGGATAATATATACATAGAAAATATGTGTATGAGATCTTATTTGATTCAACTTGATTGCTAGAATAAAAAAAAATTAAGGTATTCAATTGGCTGCATTAAGAAGTTTTGGAAATTATATTTTATGCTCCTTGATATCCTCCAGAAATGAAATGCAAAAATAAAGCAAATTAGGCAAGCATCTTATCTTGACTAAAGGACACTATGAGACTACATGCTGCAGAGAAAGAATTACTGAGAATAAATTCTTAAAGGCAAGGAGCCAAGTCATATCAATCAAGACCACGAAAGGAGGCAAGAAAATAAAATCAAATGTTGTCAAGAAGAAGACAGGATCCTGAAAATCAGCATCACAATGGTCTGATCCAAATTGCCTTCTTAGCCTTCATCCAGAGCTGCATATAAATAGAGAACAAAAATGGGCATGCAGCAATACTGTACAAGAAGGAAGTGTGACAGCATTAAGAATCTTCATTTTAAGCTATTGAGTATTTTTGTAACAAGAGATGTTGAGTGACATTGAGGAAATCCTTGTAAAAGGGTGAACTTGAGAGTTGGTGTGAGGTCACAACTCTTCCCGTACTTTAGTCAAGAGGCTGATTTAAAGTATTCGGGATCTCTAAAGTGAGGTAACTCTGAGAGACTAAGAGTTCATCTTAATAAGAATCTTAAGAGTTGAATCCTACAGTTGGATAACTCTAGGCGGGGACCTAAGCCTGTTGGAGGCCCAACCTCGTTAAAATATCGTTGTGTTTCTTGTCTGTTTTATTTCTGCATTTAATTTCTGTCTTCAAAATTTATTTTTTAAATATTGTTGAATCTCCCTATTCACCCCCCTCTAGGGCGATTCGACTCTTCAATTTAGTTCATTTTCTAGACAGCAACACAAACCCTTTGGCCAAATTGCTCAAATTTATTTCTGCTGGGAGAAAGCTGAAATCATTTATTTTATTCTCTAGATACACAGCACAACACATAATTCCAGTAGCACATCAACCATATAGGTGGGCCACAGCGCATCTTCTGTACATATATTCTCAGCAGTTGTTAAATAAATAGGCGGTTGGAACTTGGAAACTTGTAGCCACTGACAAAAGCTGGCTTACATTTGATTAAACAGGTGGTTGGAGAGTTGTAACTACTAAGAACAGTTGAAAGGAACTTCTGTTGTGTTAAAAAACTAGATCACGCAGATTCACCATAAATCAGAGAATTCAATCTTTCAATTTTGACCACCCAACTGCTGGAAGAAGCATGCAACTTATTGTTGTAACCCCCCCCCCCCGCCAAACAGAATAAAATTATCATCTTTCGGAAGCGATCTAAGAAGGTACCTTCAACAAGGATTTGGGCTGATAACGGCTGGGACCGCTGGGTTCACTCTGCAAGTAATGTTACAGGGCCAAAATGACAAGAGAGAATGAATTGTCGAAATTTAGTGATTACAAAGAATAGTGGCAAATACTCTTGAATCCTGATTTGCGAGACCGACAACTTCTCCAGAGGGAAGAAGCATAGAGCCATAGACTTGGCTGGACAGGCCTACTGCAGGGAGATGCTGCTAGATGAAGGAAGACCTTTATTGCGAGGATGATTAAATATGTATTATTGAAAGAGGAATGCAAGTTGACAGTATGAGCTCTTCGTGTCCTGCTGTCATAGAAAATCATTATCATTTGTTTTTTGTGTGTCATCTGGATGTGTCGATGTGGATGTGGATGGGCATTTTGAAATGGGTTAACAGCACTAGAACACCAAATCCTCCCATGAAAGTAGGCAAACCTCAGAACTTCCGTGTGCTCTTGATAATGGTTTCTGTTGCTTCTCTTCGATTATGCAGTGAAAAATGTCCCTAACCCTTCCTTCTCAAACTCTGATTCTTTGCATCATGAACAGTAGTTTGGATCTCTAAATTTGATCATGTATGCAAAGGAATACGGTTTCTTAGTCAGGACCTACTGGCTTTGGCTTGCTAGATATGAATGATCACAAGACTGCAGCATATCGGTTTCATTTCAACAAAAAAGACAATATGCCTGGCATACGCATGCTAAACAACCCCCTTCCCCAAAAAAAAAACGGGGAAAAGAGAGAGAGAGAGAATAAAGAGCCTTTTCAAGCATCTAGTCAAAGTTATGCTTAACCTAAGTTTCCATAGCAGCAGATAGAAGCAAAGGTATGCACAAAAGAAAAGACAAGCAGACCTGTCTATTTAGAACCAAGCCAAGTAAGTGCAAGGATGATAAGCAAAAACCAAAAGCATTATTATTGTGCTAGGAAGCTCTTACTATATTGTACAGTTCTCAAAACTGGTTCAATAAACTCTTCAGGAAACATCTGAACCTTCTCTGCTGCACGATGCTCGGAGACTAAAGCTTCCTCGTATGTCAAATTAGTCTTTCCAGTTACCTTACATGTCCACACTCTCTGGCGATACAAATTTATCCTCTTCAAGTACTCTCTGAGTATAATCAAGGAACCCAGGAAAAGAGAAAAAACGAAGAAAGATTGTGCAAATAGAGAATTCAATCAGTGCAAATTCTTAAAATAAGGATACCGATAATCCCGGAAAATCTCCTTTGTGAACCGAACTTGAAATACAGGCTCACATAGCTCTAAATCATTTGGCGGTTCCAACAATGAGAATGGTTTTCTTTTCAGAAGCGGCATTTCTGACTCAATCAGCCAAACAAACAACTGATGCCCAGTTCTTCACAGTTGCTGCCACCAAGCAATGGGTCAACACAAGAAACAACAAAACCCTACCATGTCCATAAAGCAACAAGAATAGCAGACAATCAGAGTAATCCCTGAACAATTTGGCGGTTGGCTAGTGATTTGAACTCACTGAGCGCCAAACATCAAATACCCAGTACATGGATGATGCCCAACAAGCAATGCATCAATAAATGCAAAACAGAAACCCTAGCATGCCCAAAATTCAATAAGAATACAAAAACTAGGGCACAATTAACACAAATCAAGCAACAAATTGGCAATCAGCTGCATGAATAAGGCAATACACATCCACAATGATCCAAAAACGAGCAGCTACTCTGGAAAAAAATATATCAAAAACCCCGAAAAAAACGCGTTGAAGAGGTTCACCAAGTCAAGCAACCGACAAGAAGACGAAACAACCCAAAGTCGTTTTTGCTGCTTACTAACATTGAATTGAACTACCCAGATAAGCATCGGAATCAACAGGCACCAATCACATTAACCCAGGATGCAAATTTGCGAATCAAAATCAGTTGAAAAATGGTCAAACGTACAAACACTTCGTTCCCGCCACACCCAGAAGCATAGACGGAGCAAAAGGTGAGAAAAGCACAGGGAAAAAAAAGCAAGGAAAGCAGGAAAAATGGAGAGAACTTACAGAATGTAGAGGGTTGAGTGTAGGTCAATGGCGAAAAAATTGCTGGAGGAAGAAAGCGAAACAGTGAAGGAGGGGGAAAGAGAGAGAGAACCGGGGGGCGGGGGGAGAGAGAAAGCGGAGCAGCATAAATTTTTGAGTTTCGGTGGAAGCCTCTCGCGCTCTTCCGTTTTCGTCCCTCCCTCGAGGAACTGAAGCATAATTTTTTTTTTAAAAAGAACTTATTTTTATGCAGTAATTTTTTTATTTTTCTCTTTTTTCCTCTTTGTTTTTCATATTCTTTTAATTTTAATAAATATTAAGAACTTTTTTCTTTTTCATTATTTGGAAAATTAATTTATTGTGCATTAGACGGAATAAAAGTTGATGAAATTGGAGGAAATATAAATTAGTATTATTTTTCACTCTTGTTAGTAATTTATTTTTTTTAAAATTTGTTTTTGGTTTTTTTTCCTAATAAAAAGGCTCTTTCACTTGAAATTCTCGTCAATCCTTTCCACGGTTTTTCCCCAGGGCTTCCTTTCCTTCCAATCCTTGACTCTACATTTGATTTCATTGGTTTGCATTACATATTTGTTAGCCACATATTTCGCATGTCAGGGTACGGTGAATGATATGGATCAACTTGTTCTGTTCAATCAATGACTTTGGAACAATAATGACACGGGTTTGGAAGCAGAAGTGGACCTACACAACACACTCGACAATAATACATTAGTTAAAAAATTTATCCTTGATTGGACGATTAAGAAGCACACAGCAAATAGAGTCATGATACAATAAGCCTGGAACCCTAACTATGGCTTAGCTATTTTGGAGTTGAGTGATGATGTGTTTCTTTTCAAATTCAAGATGAATGGACCACATTAGGAGAGCACAACATAGGTTTACCATGTTAATCATGGGTAATCATCTAGGCCCGAAAAAAATGGTCCTCTAATTCGTGTGTCAAAGACATCGACTTCAAAAATGTCATATTTTTAAGTATGTTGATTTGGAGTCCCCTGAACATGCGCTACAAGAACAATTATGAGAAGATAGGGGCAAAAAAATCAGTAACATTTCATGCAAATCATTTCAGTGCTCTTTAATTCAGGATCATGGTAGGGTAAAACACTTGTACGCTAAAATTGTTTCATTGAAATCTCTACGTGGTAATCCTAATTCATCCATTGTTTTTTATTTTTATTCAAGTTTTTGATTTTTCGATCCCATGCTTCTTTGATTTATGTTTAACTTGGTTTTCCCTTTCTTCTCCTTTTTTCCTTTTTTTAATATTCTTATGCTTTTACATGCTCTTCCTTCTATTGTGCTCATGATTTATCGAAACATATGAATATACTTATCAAAACCTAACTACTCTCAAGGTAAATTTTTTGAAAATTTATTTGAAGTAATATGACAGTCCTGACTTGCTCAGTTGCTCTTTGATGTTTTAAGATTACAAAATCAAAACCTAGATAATTTATCTCATGATTTATTTTGAAGAGACATAGCATGTGTTACTCAATGCAATGCATCAAACGTTATCGTAAATGCAAACTAGTTCAATGGTGCCTTTTTAACGTATAGACCATGCCCCTATAACATAGTACATACATATAAACCTATATATAATGGAATATTATGATACTCAATATATGCCTCTTCTGAAGTAGTGTATAAATATGTTAATGTGCTCTCCTATAGGCTATCACAATAGACTAATTTCATTCAAACAACAGCAACAACTTGCAGTATGGGTCCTACTTTCATGGGATTTGGGGAGATCCAAATATAAGTAATTTTATCTCTGTAAATATCTCTACACGCACATAGACTAAAAGAGACATGTAAACAAAATTAAGAAGACATTTTAGAAGTTGAAATTCTTTTGATAGACAAAAGGTAACATGTACATGAAATATTAAAATAAAAAAATTAAATATATATGAGAACAATGTATGATACCTTAAATAACAAGAGGTGAGATAATAATAATCCAACCAAGATTAGACTACTACTAGCATTTAAGAGTGCAGCAAACACAAAGGACATAGAATAATAGTCAACACAATATAATAACATTTCCTATGCATTCAAAAGCCAAAGGAAGGACAATAACCAAGCTATCTATGGTATGGAACCTTAATCATATATACTAGAAAATACTCATATCCTAAGCCATGTACTCCATAAGTCGCAAATAATTCAAATCATGTTTAATCACTTTGTCCTAACTCTTATTTGGTTGTCCTCTTCCTCTTCTACATTCTGAAAAATTAATCATTTCATATCTCCTCACAAGAGCATTCATACTCATCAGCTTCACATGACTAAACCATCTAAGTCTATTAATCTCTTATCTTATCCTCAAATGGTTCCACTTCTAGTTTGTCTTTAATCACTTCATTTATAATCCGTTCTAATCCCACATGTCCACAAACCCGCCAAATCATCTTCATCTTTGCTACGTTCAACCTTTGAATTTGAGTCTTCTTGATTGGCTGACACTATGAGCCATACAACAATGCTGATCTAATTGTCATGTAATAAACTGTCTTTTATTCCCTTGTATCATTCGACACCCTTGAAATCTTCTTCTAGTTTTGTCATCCAACTTTTATATAATGGTTAATGTATTTGTTAATATCCCTATCTCCTAAATGATCGAGCCTAGATATCTAAACTTCTCGACTCTTGGTATTGCCACACTACCAATGTTGACTGTGTCTTCACTGACTCATTCCTTTCCACTATATCCAACTTTTAAGTACTCGATCTTTGATGTTCCTAATTTAAAACCTCTACACTCTAGGGTATGTCTCCAACACTCTAACTTGTTGTTAACTTTATGTCTAGTCTTAGCAATAAGAACAATATTATCAACAAATAGCACACACCATTATATCTCATCTTAAATCTCTTTCGTGAGCTCATCCATAATAATAGTGAAAAGTAATGGGTTTAAAGGTAATCCTTGATGAAGCCCAATGTCATAGGAAGTTATATGTGTCCTCTCCTAAGGTCTTAACACTGGTTTTTACTCCCCATATATGTCCTTAATAACTTACATATACATAGCCGACACTTCTTTTTTTTTCTAGGCACTTTGATAGCACCTCACGCGATACTCTATTGTAATCTTTCTCTAGGTTTATGAAGACCATATAGAGATCCTTGTTTTTCTATCTCTGTATAATTCCATGTGTCTTCCTATGAAATCAATTGCTTATTTAATCGATCTATCCCGCATACAACTAGTTTGATTCTCGCAATTGGTATATCCTTCCTCAAACCCCTCTCAATCATCGTCTCCCATAACTTCATAGTGTGACTAAACAGTTTTATACATCTGTAATTATTGTAGTTCTAAATATCACCCTTATTTTTGTAGAGTTGGATAACTATACTTAATCTACTGATTCTTCATTTGTGAGGCAACTTGACAGTCATAAAAATAACATTTAATAGCTCAGTTAACGAAGTAAACCCCTTCTCACCTAAACACTTTCAAATTTTCACAAGGACATAGTCTAGGTCGTAGTCTTTCTAGTCTTCATCTTCCTTAAGGCCCTTTAATCTTCTCTTTGCTAATATGGCTACAGAACCTACAGTTTTCATGAAACTCTTCCTCACAACTCTAAGCATTCTTAATCAGCTCGTTATTAAAGTGCTTATAAAAGTATTTTTGCAATCTTTCCTTTGCTCTTATTTCCTCTACTAGGACCTTATTGTCTCCATCTTTGATGCAGTATATGCTTCTCAGGTCTCTTGTTTGCCTTTCCCTAACCCTTGCTAACTTAAAGACCTCCTCCTCGCACCTTCTTTATTATCAAATTAATTTCTAACAAAACCTTTCATATATCTATTATTCTTTTTTATCGTGATGACTTTATGATATAACCAACTTCATGCATGTCGATTCTAAGTCCAAACATCGTTTTTTTTTTTGAATTCCATTTTGGGAATTTATATACCTATTTGTTTCACATAAATGCGCCCTCACTATGAAATGATGACTTTGCTCGGCAGTGTCGATAGTTAGATTGATCTCAAGTATGAAAGACTTCCTAGGTCTTGCTTTAATTATAGTAGATCTAGGCATGAAGAAAGGATTTTTGATAACTCTATCAAGTATAATAATTTCTTTCAAGCATAGATGAGAGTGGGGGGAAAAACTTATGATCCATATGTACATGGTCTAGGAGAATAAATTGGAGTGATTTGTTCAATGAAAAAGACAAATAATCCTTTGATTGATATTACAATTCTGTTGTTCCCCAAGTGGGAGATCAGAACTTGGGTGAAAACTTATCAAAGATGTTGCTGGCCATAGTCCTAAAAGGCTACTGGGAGATACAGGGCACAAGAATGTTGACCCTAAGGGAGTGACATAGCCTATTGGAGTTAGCTACTGGAGCTAAAGAAGGCATGTCAGATGACCCAAAGTAGAATGAAGTAGAGAGCCTTCATAGAGAGGTTTATGCTTAGAGATCCTTTCCTTCGGAAGAGATTGAATTGGGGGGTTGAAAAATCTCAAGAAAAGTTGTTAACGTTGATGAGTCTTTTGCTTGGTGCATAAGTCATTTCATCAACCAACCTTTACTCATCTTCAAATGTTATTGTTGCTAGTCTTACAGCCAAGGAGGCAGACCAAATCATATCCCCTAATGGGGCCATAAAAGATCTTTTCTCAGAACTGTCGGGGCTTAGCAACCCCCTAACAGTGGATGCCCTCTAATCCTGGCTTTGAAGGGATCACCTCAGTGTCATTTTCATCATCTAGACAATATTGGCTAGTAATAATCTCAAAAATACCAGAATAAGTGTGGCTTTTTAATGGTATATGTTGGGTTGTTGGGCTTCATGGGCCAAAATCAAAGGCAGTTAGGGTTTGTCTTGAAGCGCAGTTTCTCCTAGCGGCTAGGGTTTGTCTCTAAGAGTAAAAACCTGGTTTTCTAGACCCTATAAAATGGGGTCATACATAGGATCTAAAATCACTACAGAATCACTCCTGAATCCCTAAACAAATTGAATTGTGAGAAAGATTACAAGAGAAGTTGTAATTCTGCTGTTGGATTAAATCACTTGTTGTGATTGTGATCGTTTTGTATTCCCCCTACTCATATAGTGAATTGATTGTGCTCGTCTCCGTCTGTGATTTTTTCCCGCATTAGGTTTTCACGTAAATCTTGTGTGTTGTTGTTTTGTTCTTGTTATCTTTCTTTAAGTTTCTGAATCTCTGTTTCATTTTATTGCTTCTGCTATTAGTTTGCTATAATTCCTAACAAGTGGTATCAAAGCTTTGGTTTAGGATGTCTTCAATTATGAAGGTTGATATTCAGAAATTTGATAAGGAGATTAGTTTTAATCTCTGGAAGGTGCAGATCAGAGCAGTTCTCATCCAACATAGGTTGTGGAAGGTTCTGCAAGGACCTCACATGAAACCCGAGAAGGTGACTGACGAACAATGGGCAATAGACCTAAAGAAGAGGCGTGGATCGCTCACGGACGAGGAATGGAAAGAACTAGAGTTGAAGGCGGTTTCAGCCATTCAGTTGTGCCTAGCACCGCATGTCCTACGAGAGGTGCTTGATAAAGCAACTGCAGTGGATCTGTGGACTTGGCTGGAGGAACTCTACATGACGAAGAGTCTAGCCAACAAGATCCGTCTGAAGGAAATGTTATACACCTTTCGTATGGCTGAAGGTACCCCTGTTCAAAAACATTTGAATGAATTTAATTCTATTTTGGTTGATTTGGAGAGTCTGGATGTAAAGATTGAGGATGTGGATAAAGTTATTCTGCTTGTTGTGTCTCTACCCTGTTCTTATAAACACTTTAAGGAGGTTATGCTATATAGTAATTCTGATACTATATCTTTTGAGGATGTCAAGTCTAATATGCTGTTTAAGGAGAAATTTGACCATGATATCCATGCTGATCCGGCCGAGGGATTAGTTGTTAGGGGTAGAACTGAGCAAAAAGGGAACGGTAATAAGAAAAAGAACCGATCTAAGTCTAAGAATCCTCATTCCAATGAGACCTGCAATTATTGTGGTAAGTTGGGTCATATTCAGGCTAACTGCTGGAAACTAAAGAAAAAGAAAGGGAAAGAGAAAAAGGAGAAAACTGCTACAGCTGATTGTGTAGTAGAGTCAGAGTCTGATGGTGATGTATTGCTTGCTACCATGTCTTTGGCCACCACCTCTGAAAAGGGGTTAGGTGATGATTGGGTTTTAGACTCTAGTTGTACGTATCATATGTGTCCTCGTAGAGATTAGTTTGTCACTTATGAGCCTGTTGATACTGGAGTTGTACTTATGGGTAGTGATGCTGAGTACAAAGTTGCAGGAATAGGTACTGTACAAGTTAAAACCCATGATGGTATAGTTAGAACTTTGTCTAAAGTTCGTTACATACCTGATATGACTCGTTGTTTGATCTCCTTGGGTACTCTTGAGACTAATGGTTGCAGGATTGTTATGAAAAATGGTGTCCTAAAAGTGACAAAGGGAGCCATGGTGGTAATGAAGGGACTGCGGCAGGGCAGTCTCTACATCCTACAAGGAACTGCGGTTACAGGAGTAGTTGCAGTTGGTACAACATCAGTAGATGCTAATGATACAAGATTATGGCACATGAGATTGGGCCATATGAGTGAGAAAGGGATGACCATTCTAAGTAAGAAAGGTTGTCTGGGTAGCGCTGGTACGGGTAAGTTTGATTTTTGTGATCACTATGTTTTTGGGAAACAGAAGAGGGTGAGTTTCTCTAAAGCGAAGCATCGTACTCAGGGATCCTTGACTACATTCATTCTAATCTGTGGGGTCCTTCGAAGGTTCCTTCTCTTGGAGGTAAGCGCTACATGGTAACTTTTGTTGATGATTTCTCATGCAAATTTTGGGTTTACTTCTTGAGACAGAAAAATCAGACATTCTCCATATTCAAGAAGTTCAAGGCTCTGGTTGAGAAACAGACTGGGAGAAAGATCAAGAAACTTAGGACTGACAATGGTCTTGAGTTTGTTGAGTCAAAGTTTGAAGAGTTCTGCACGATGAATGGCATAGCTAGACACAAGACTTTGGTTGGTAAACCACAGCGAAATGGGGTTGCAGAACGAATCAACAGGACTCTACTGGAGAAAGCTCGATGTATGCTTTCAAAGGCCGGGCTTTGGGATCGCAAAGCTTTTTGGGCAGAGGCTATTTCTACAGTCTGCTACTTGGTGAATCGTTCACCACACACCTCCATTGATTTTCAGATTCCAGAAGAAGTATGGTCAGGTAATCCTGTTGATTATTCTAGCTTGAGAATATTTGGGTGTCCTGTGTATGCCCATGTGAATAATGGAAAGTTAGCCCCTAGGGCTGTCAAGTGCATATTTCTTGGATATGCATCTGAGTTTAAAGGATACCGCATGTGGTGTCCTGAGTCTAAGAGAGTCATTTAGAGTAGGGATGTCACTTTCAACGAGACTGCTATGTTATCTTTTGGGAAGGATTCTATTGTTTCTTCTACTGGTACAGGTGATCAGGAGGATACCAGTATGGAGATAGAAGTGGAGACCGTTGCAGTTCAAGGTGGAGCTGCTAATCGCCCTAACAGGGAGGCCCAGGGTACTGAACCTGACACTATCAGTTCTGATCAACCTCAAGTGGAGGTTGTTCACTTTATAGCTCGTGATCATCCTCGAAGGGAGATCAGGAGACTTGCCCGCTACAATGACGATGAGGGACTGATAAGATATGCACTTTCAGTTGCAGAGGAGGTGCCTGAAGGTGTGGAACCTTCTACCTATACTGAAGCAATCTCCTGCCCAAATTCATCCAATTGGATCCTAGCTATGCAAGAGGAAATGGAGAGTTTGCAAAAGAATAAGACTTGGGAACTGTGTGAGCTACCTAAAGGCCGGAGAGCCTTAACTGCTAAATGGACCTACAAGAAAAAGGAAGGAATTCCTAGAGTTGAAGATGTAAGGTGGAAAGCACGCCTGGTTGTTCGTGGTTGCAATCAGAAAGAAGGTATTGACTACAATGAGGTATTTTCACTTGTTGTTAGACATACCTCCATTAGAGTGCTTCTTGCATTTGTTGCATTGTTTGATCCGGAGTTGGAGTAGCTTGATGTAAAGACTGCATTCCTTCATGGGGAGTTGGAGGAGGAAATCTACATTAGGCAACCCGAAGGTTTTGTTGTTCCTGAGAAAGAACAGCTGGTATGTAGATTGAAAAAGTCCTTGTACGGACTTAAGCAGGCTCCTAGGCAGTGGTACAAAAGGTTTGACACCTTTATGATTGCACAAGGATACACACGCAATCGATATGATAATTGTGTGTATTTTAGACAATATTCTGATGGTTGTTTTATTTACTTGCTATTGTATGTTGACGATATGCTGATTGCCTCTAAGGATAAATCCTTGATTAGCAAGTTGAAATCTCAACTCAGTGAGGAGTTTGAGATGAAGGGCCTGGGTGCAGCAAAGAAGATTTTAGGCATGGAGATTCAGAGGGATCGAAAGGCTGGTAAGTTGTACTTATCTCAAGGACACTACCTTAAAAAAGTACTAGGCAGATTTAGTATGGATAACTGTAAGACAGTTTCCACACCCCTTGCTGCACATTTCAGATTGTCTGCTGAATGTTGTCCACAATCTAATGAGGACATAGATAGAATGTTTAATGTCCCTTATTCTAGTGTTGTTAGTAGTTTGATGTATGTCATGGTATGCACTAAGCTAGACTTGTCACATACTGTGAGTGTGGTAAGTAGGTATATGCATAATCCTGGAAAGGATCATTGGGAAGCTGTGAAGTGGACCCTTCGCTATGTGAAGGGTACTGTTGAAAGGGGGTTGGTATTTGATAGGAACAAAGCTGCTACATATGATGTTACAGGTTTTGTTGATTCTGACTATGCTGGTGACCTGGATAGGAGAATGTCCATATCTGGGTATATCTTCACTATGTGTGCAGGTGCTATCTCTTAGAAAGCATCGCTTCAGTCAGTTGCAGCTCTATCTACTACAGAGGCTGAGTATGTTGCTGCTACTGAAGGAGTGAAGGAGGCTACTTGGATGAGGGGCCTCGTTACTGAGCTTGGAGTTCCACAGGCTGCCACTGTGGTGTTTTCTGATAGTCAGAGTGCTATCCACCTGACTAAGAATGATGCCTACCATTCGAAAATCAAGCACATTAGTGTCAAGTACCACTATGTCAGAGATATAGTTGCTGCAGGGGAAATAATGGTAAGGAAGGTTCATACTTCGGAAAATCCTGCAGATATGTTAACCAAGCCTCTACTTATAGCTAAGTTCGAGCATTGCTTTGACTTAGTTGGGATTCACAGTATCTAAGCGCCCTTCGGGGCATTGCCCCTTGGGGGGGGGGCATCACCCTTCGGGGTGCGATGACGGTGTTACAGAGTTGGTGATTATAGACTTCGGTCCAAGGTGGAGATTGTTGGGTTGTTGGGCTTCGTGGCCCAAAATCAAAGGCGGCTAGGGTTTGTCTTGAAGCGCAGTTTCTCCAGGCGGCTAGGGTTTGTCTCTAAGGGTAAAACCCTGGTTTTCTAGACCCTATAAAAGGGGGTCATACCTAGGATCTAAAATCACTCCAGAATCACTCCTGAATCCCTAAAAACACATTGAGAGGTAGCGAATTATGAGAGAGATTACAAGAGAGGTTGTAATTCAGTTATTCGATCAAATCATTTGTTGTGATTGTGATCGTTTTGTATTCTCCCTACTCATATAGTGAATTGATTGTGCTCATCGCCGTTCGTGGTTTTTTCCCCCATTGGGTTTCCACGTAAATCTTGTGTGTCGTTGTTTTGTTGTTCCTTTAATTTCTGAACATCTATCTTTCATCCTATTGCTTTCGCTATTAGTTTGCTCTAATTTCCTAACAGTATATGTTTGCATAGTAATGGATGGTTGGGGAGGGCCCGGGAGGAGTTTGAAATTTAGGGATAACATTGAGTTATATGTACTCTCAAATTGAAAAGACCATTATATTTTGACTGCTATTTTGGCTAGTAATAATGAGGCAATATGTTTTGACATTTGTGGCAAGGCTTTAAGATTGGACAGGCAAAATAGAGAAATGTAGGATTTGGTACTGAACGAATGAGCTTTGAGATGCCTCCTCTCTTTATAATTTATGATAAAAACGAATATAGGAGAAGATTTCTAAGACTTTTGCATTCCAATTATCAAACCTTCATTTGAGCGCCCCTCTTTTTCACCCATAAAGTCCCTAACCAAGAAATATAGGTCATCCCATAACTATAAAACTGCAGCCGGTTTTTTGATGAACTATTTTGATGGGAAGTTTATCTATCAAACATTTTGACGAAATTTTAATCAAAAAGGTAGGATTTTGATGGTGCATCAGTTATATAGATCTTTATGTAATTTTTAATGAACTATTTTGATGTAAACTTGATTCATGGAAAATTTTTATGGATATTTTCACAGAAAAGTGAGGATTTTGATGGGTACCATGACGGACTGTCAATCTGTCAAAACATGCTTCCTCATATATTCTGATAGGTTGTCATTTTGATGGGTACCATGACGGATTGCCAATCCGTCAAAACATGCTTCCTCATATATTCTGACAGGTTATCAGACCATCAAAATCAGTATGTCACTAATTTTGACAAGTCAGTCGAAAAGTCAATTTCGACCAATGACTTTTTGACGGCTATAAATTCCATTATAATGGTTCATTTTCCGTCATAATTGGCCCAAATTTTCATAAAAAATCCGTCAAAATTTGATCATTTTTTATAGTAAATTACTACTACACCACACTCTTCATAACTTAGCAGACGAATTACATTCACAAAAACACTAAGAAACCATTACTCAAGTACCGAGGACATAGTTGTTAATTCCTAGCAATCACCATCTTGTAGTACGTATCGATTGAGCCTGAATGACACCTCGTGACAAGATTAATGCAAACCATGAATTTAAGGGTTAATTGTTGGCGTATAAGCCAATTAGGTACATTATATATTAGCTCCTTCAAGCCTAACTTATTCATCATAAATTACCAATTTATTTTTTTAAATCTTTTTTTCCCTTCTTAATCCCTGGGGGCTTTTACGGTTTTACCCCCTCGTTCCAGCGTGCGAATGTGTTGTTGTTTACTATTATCCATAATTTATCTCCTTTCAGAGAAATTATGGCAACAAGGCTTGTTGCTCGGGATGCCTTGAGACATTGTTATTTCTCGTTCACCTCATTTATACATTTAAAATATCTTTATAACTGCATTAACATAGTTGGGTCCATTGTTGAGATTTTGTTCTTCCTTATTTTCTATTGTTAGGTGGATTACTTGTTGGGTATCTTTTGTGGATTGGGATCACTCGCCTAGGTTTAGTATAGAGAATTATGAGATTTAGTTACCAAATAGACAATGATGGTAATTTGTCTATGACATTTTAGTGGTTAGAGTTTCTTTTGTTTTTTTGGGTGTATATGAGGTGCAAAAGTCGATGTAGGTGGGATTCAAACCAGGTCCTTGGCAACAACTTCGAAAGGCTTTATCAACTCAACTAGTTGGCACCCATAGTTTAATTTATTTTTAAAATAAGGTTACCGTCTTTAAACTAGAATGTAATTAGATTAACTATCTATTATTAGATTTATTGGTCTTGCATAGGTCCAAGATATGCAGCACCACATTTTAAACATTAAAACAACCCATTTATAGTATTAATTTTGTTAACTTGAAATTACTTCAAATTTCTGGCAACGCTTATATGAAGCTCGTGTCCATAGACTTGAGACATGCCATGAAAGAAAGCAAATAAGAGAACAACCTACACACGAAGAAATTAAGCATTATAATGCCTGTCAAAAACTACTGCCACCACAAGCGTCACATCAAATTGACAAAGATTCGTGGAAAGCATATTGAATCAACCAACAAATCAAGGATTTAAGCACCAAATTGAAGATTAAAAAATATGTGGACATAGATATGTTACGCTCATTGAGATTTAACAACAATCTAGTTATAACTAATACTTAGACATAAAAACTAACCTCACTAGATATTCTAAAAAATATAAAAATAAACTTACTAAATGCTTAACACCATTTGTATAGATGCTTTGCACAATTAACATGAATGATCAACATCTTATTCTTGAATGCTCAACAAATTAGCCTTAAACGTTCAATACCATTAGACTAAAGTGCTAAACATTCCAATATTGAATGCACAAAATCGTTAACGTCAATGTTCAAATACCCCATCCCTAAATGCTTAGCATCCTATATAACCTTAGTAGCCTGTGTAGGCACTAAAATTTTAATAACAAGTGCCATATCAGAAAATTAATATAAATTAATTATTTCGGATTAGCCCATTTAATTAATTTATTGGGTCGAATCGACTACCAAGTCATGACCCAAACGACTACCAAGTCAAGAGTCAAAGTGACTATTAAACCACCAGTCAAATAGACTAACAAGTCAACAGCCTAAGAAGACGAATAAGTCGCAAACCCTAATAAGGAGAGGGGAGTGTTTTGCCTATAAATAGAGCACTACTCCCTCCTAATCACGGGTTGGAAGATTCATTCACTCTAAAGGTGTTCTGAACACTCAAGGGGCTAATTTATCTGAAGGAAGACAACAAGCACAAGCAAAGCACGTGCCGTCTACCATCGAAGATCAAAGAAAGCTTGTCTTGATTGAGATCAAGCCTCTTATGCCCTCTCTCAACACCAAATCCATTGAAGTTCATTCAAAGGAAGTCAAATCTACTAACTTGATTGGGATTCAAGTCAACTGACCCTCCTTTAAGTACAAATTGGAGATCGAATAAGAGGATTTACGATATTTGTTCTTGTAACAATTATACAGATATTGTACCCATTCTTTGATATAAATATAAAAATTCACTTTGTTGCTCAATTTCTTGTCTAATGGATTGCAGGCTCGGAATTTATGTTTACAAATTTGGCACGCCTGGTGGGATATCTCTGTCTCTCATCTCCTTCTCCAAGCAAACAAATTCAGCACTCCTTTGAAGAAGAAATGACTCCTGAACACGTCATCCTTCAATCTTCGAAGAAGAAAACTATCAGATCTACATCTGAAGTGTCCATAAAAGCTATTATTGCATCTGGCAATCGAAACACTAAGATGATGACTAGGAGCATGACCAAAGTTGCTATTTCCATCACCCCGAAACAACAAGTTGTGACTCCAACTTTGCAATCATGCAAAACTCAAAAATTTGGCTCCAACTTGCCTGCTGATGGAGACGCTCAAACTGTTTCCTCCCTAATTTCAAGCTAAAACCTTTTAGTGTCTACAATATGAGGAAGACTCTACCCTGTGCACTGGATGAATTTCATGCCTATAGCAGTAACATCCTTCAACCTTTCGATGAGGAGGATGATGACTATGGTAGTAGCGATTCTTCACCAATATCTCCAAGGGATTCACTTTTCTCATAAGTTGAAGTTGAATCCTTTGACACTATCATCATGCCAGTCATGGTGACAAAGGCTATCAACTTGGAGGAAGAATTGGCAAACATGAAGGCAACTCTGGAAAGACTCTCCAAGGTGAGTGAAGAAAGGATGCACAAATTAAGCGTCAAAATAAGCAGATTGTTGATTTGAAAAAGAAGCTGGAAAAGCGGTCATCTTAAGCCTCAAACAAAGGCTTTAGCACTGAAGATTCTGACAAAGAGTCCGACCGCAACAAGGAGTCTGACGATGAGCCCAATCCAAAGAATGATTCAATGTCAATTGAGCAAATTCAAAACTTGACAGCGGATGCGGTAAAGATCCATATACAAGGAGGTTCTCGTAGAACTCATTGTTATAGCAAGCCTTATACGAAACGGATTGATGCACTATGGATGCCTCAGGGATTCCAACCTTCAAAATTTTATCAATTTGATAGCAAAGGGAACCCGAAGCAACATATAGCGCACTTCATCGAGACTTGCAATAACGCCGGCACGAGTGGTGAACTCTTAGTAAAGCAATTCGTGCGATCTCTTAAAGGTCTTGCGTTTGACTGGTATGCAAACCTTGTTTCTACATCCATCGATAGCTGGGGGTAAATGGAACATGAATTCTTGAATCGCTTCTATAGCACACGCCGTGTGGTCAGCATAAGTGAGTTGACTAATACTGGGCAAGGGGATGAAGAGCCAATCATAGATTATATCAATCGCTGGCGTGCCCTCTCATTGAAGTGCAAGGACCACTTGCCCGAATCTTCTGTTGTTGGGATGTGTGCTCAAGGAATGGAGTGGGATATCTTATACGCTTTGTAGGTAAACAAGCCCAAGACTTTCCAAGAATTCGCAACACGAGCTCATGATATGGAGCTTACAATTGCCTACTATGGAAGACAAGTCGATGATGGTGAATTAATGACATCGTCAAGAAATAGAGGCTCCATGCTAAGAGATTCTGAAAAGAACGAATATTCTTATTCTGAGTATAATGCACCAAAAATGCTTGACAAACTTCTTGAGAAAGGACTTGTAGAACTTCTAGAGTCAAGGTGTCCTGAAGAAATTAGAAGGACTAATGACCCCAACTATTGCAAGTATCACAGGATCATCAGTCATCCTATAGAGAAGTGCAAGGCATTCAGAGGACAAGTCCTGCAACTTACAAATGAAGGAAAGATCACATTAGACGAAGAAGACACTGAAGAATCTGATTGATCGTTTATTATGATCATATTGAAAAATGCTTCGCAATATGAGTAGCCCAAAATCAGCATTTAGGATGAAGACTTTGAAGTCGCAATAACAACTTTGACTCTTAAAGATCCCCAAGTCGCAAAACAATTTTGACTCTCAAGTCACCCTTAAGACTTTCAAGTCCAAACTTCTAGACTTTCCAGTCATCATAGACTATCAAGTCATCCATAGGACTCTCAAGTCATCAAAATTAAGACTTTTAAGTCTTTAAAGTTCAAGACTCATAAGTCCTTGAAGGCAAAGACTCTTAAGTCATCAACATTAAAGACACTTAAGTCTCCCAAAATTCAAGACTCACAAGTCATCAAAGACAAAGACTCTCAAGTCATCAAAATCTAGACTCTTAAGGCTCTAAAGTTCAAGACTCACAAGTCATTGAAGGCAAAGACTCTCAAGTCATCAAAATCAAGACTCTTAAGTCTCCAAAGTTCAAGACTTACAAGTCATTGAAGGGAAAGATTCTCAAGTCATCAATATTAAAGACACTTAAGTCTCCCAAAATTCAAGACTCACAAGTCATCAAAGACAAAGATTCTCAAGTCATCAAAATCAGGACTCTTAAGTCTCCAAAGTTCAAGACTCACAAGTCATTGAAGGTAAAGACTCTCAAGCCATCAACATTAAAGACACTTAAATCTCCCCAATTCAAGACTCACAAGTCATCAAAGACAAAGACTCTTAAGTCATCAACATTAAAGACTCTTAAGTCTCCCAAGTTCAAGACTCTCAAGTCATCAAAATTAAAGACTCTCAAGTCATCAAAATTAAAGACAACTAAGTCTCCCAAGTTCAAAACTCTCAAGTCATCAAAATTGAAGACTCCAAGTTTCTAAGTCATTGAAGTTTAAGAAGAGCCTAAGTCTTCAAAGTTTAGGATGCCAAAGTCATCGAAATTCATCCAAAGTAGGACTCCTAAGTCCTCAAAGGTAAAGACTCTGAAGTCATCAAAGTTTAGAGTTATCAAGTTATCAAAAGCTTAAGACTCCTAAATCTTTGTAGTTTAAGAAAAGCCTAAGTCTTCAAAAGTTCAAGACCAACAAATCATCGAAGTTGCTGACTCTCAAGTCGTTGAACAAACATTTATGTCATCTAAGCAGACGCTAAATTGTCACAAAAGTGTTGCAGATTCTTAGAACTCATTCAAATTGGGCGCAATGGTGACATATGTCCCTTCCTTTGACATGGTGATAATAGTGCTAGACCCTCTTTGTTCAAGATGTCCACCTCCTCCAAGTTAGCATCAATGACAACATAGTCGTCTTCCTTCAAGTTGGTAGCGACGGTGCCATAACCTCCTACTTCAAGTTGGTAGCACCGAAGCCATAACTTCTTCCTTCACGTTGGCGACGCATGGCTCCTCCCTCAAGTTGGTAGAAATATTGTCATAACCTCCTCCTTCATGTTGTTGACGTACGCTACCTTCCTTTGAGTTGGTGGCGACAACAACGTGACCTCCATCTTTATAAGAGGGAAAGTCACCTTGAGGCGGATTCGTACGAGTAAGCCATCCAAGGGTTAGAAAAATAGGAAAAGTCACACAAGGTGGATCCATTCAAGAAAAAAAAACTTTCGTATGGTAAATCGTAAAGAAATGATCCATTTAGTCCAAAGTTTTAAGCATCTGACATTTCAAATGATAAACTTGCACACACACAAAAAAACGAAAAGAGGAAGACAGGAGCAAATGCAAGCAGAGGCTCTTCAGCAAACATGAGGGTTTTCGCCTTGGAGGATTCATGGTTAACCCGTTGATGTACCCAAAAGGGTCAGACATTCAAAAGTTAACAGGTACTAAATCAAATTCGCCTTTTGAGAACCTTCGCTCTTGGAATGTCGCCTTAGGAGGAAATTCAAGGTTAACCCGTTGATGTACCAAAAAAGGTTAAGCATTCAAAGGTTAACCGGTACTAAATCAAATTTGCCTCTTGAAAAATTTCGCCTTTAGAAGGTTGCCTTAGGAGGAAATTCAAGGTTAACCATTGATGCACCCAAAAGGGTTAAACATTCAAAGGTTAACCGATACTGAAACAAATTTGCCTCTTGAAAACCTTCGCTCTTGGAATGTCGCCTTAGGAGGAAATTCAAGGTTAACCCGTTAATGTACCCAAAAGGGTTAAACATTCAAAGGTTAATCGGTACTAAATCAAATTTGCCTCTTGAGAATCTTCGCTTTTGGAATGTCACATTAGGAGGAAATTCAAGGTTAACCCGTGGATGTACCCAAAAGGGTTAAACATTCAAAGGTTAACTGATGCTAAAACAAATTCACCTCTTGAGAACTTTCGCCTTTGGAAGGTCGTCTTTTGAGGAAATTCAAGGTTAACCCGTTGATGCACCTGAAAGGGTAATACATTCAAAGGTTAACCACAACAAATTATTGCCAAATCTAACAAGAAATAAAGAATTAGTAATATTGCATAAATTTGCAAAATAGCCTTCACGCAAATAAAGAGAAACGGGCAGATTGAAGTAAATAAGCGAGAAAGATGCAAATTTTAATTAATATTATCTAAGAAAAAGAAAAAGAAGAAGAAGAAAGGCGAAAGTAGGTAGTAAGCAATGTAAAAGGACGACAATGAGGTCCAGTTGCAATGAGGTGTTAGTGACTTTGGGACCAACACTTGGAGGCAATTTGCTTCAAATTAGCATATAATCGCTGATTAAAGACGCCATGGTTGAACAGAAGAAGGCTCTGTCCTTTTCCCAACCATGAACCAGGGGAGAAAGAAACAAAAATAAAAGGGGGTTCTCGTCCAATGGCAC
This sequence comes from Selenicereus undatus, assembly GCA_017589665.1. Classification (NCBI taxonomy): domain Eukaryota; kingdom Viridiplantae; phylum Streptophyta; class Magnoliopsida; order Caryophyllales; family Cactaceae; genus Selenicereus; species Selenicereus undatus. The sequence goes on from JACYFF010031959.1 coordinate 20,462,687, forward strand.
AAAGGAAGCCAGAGCAAAGTGAATGCTGCTTAGGCGTTCATGGTTTCAAGAAGCTTATCAAGTGAAATTGCTTCAGGATGTTTACAATCGATGCATCCATTGCGTTGAAAATCCCTAGCAAGCTCCTAGATGCTGATTGGTGGTTTCTTAATGTGTAGGCTTCATTCTTTAAGACAGCCACTGCCCACATCAAGTTCATGAGGCTGACTTACGGCTAATGAAAGACATGATTTTCTTTTCTTTTTCTACCATTTTATTCATTGCTAGTGTAAGGGGGTTAGGTTTAACCTAGTTTCCTAATATATAAGTTCAATGATGGACGTACCACCAAAATTTTTCTTGCGCCCATCGATGAGGCCCAAAAAAATAAAAATAAAAATTACTGCCTTTGTCAATTAACACCCTCTTATGACATGAGATTCGACATGGGTGCTATAACAAGACAACTTGCAAGCTAGCTCTTATTATCTATCAAGCTTCGAGATTCGACCACATTAGATACTTCAAAGTCATCGATACGGTCAACTCTCGAGGGGGCAATTTATAGGCACTAAAATTATAATAACAAGTGCCATATCAGAAAATTAATATAAATTAATTATTTCAGATTAGCCCATTTAATTAATTTATTGGATCGAATCGACTACCAAGTCATGACCTAAACGACTATCGAGTCAAGAGTCAAAGTGACTATTAAACCGTTAGTCAAATAGACTAACAAGTCAACGACCCAATCAACGGCCTAAGAAGACGAATAAGTCGCAAACCCTAATAAGGAGAGGGGAATGTTTTGCCTATAAATAGAGTACTACTCCCTCCTACTCACGGGGTGGAAGATTCATTCACTCTAAAGGCGTTCTGAACACTCAAGTGACTAATTTCTCTGAAGGAAGGCAACAAGTACAATAAAAGCACGTCTCGTCTACCATTGAAAATCAAAGAAAGCTTGTCATGATTGAGATCATGCCTCTTAGGCCCTCTCTCAAGATCAAATCCATTGAAGTTCATTCAAAGGAAGTCAAATCGACTAACTTGATTGGGATTCAAGTCAACCGACCCTCCTTTAAGTACAAATTGGAGATCGAATCAGAGGATTTACTATACTTGTTCTTGTAACAATTATACAGAGATTGTATCAATTCTTTGATATAAATATAAAAATTCACTTTATTGTTGAATTTCTTATCTAATTGATTACAGACTCAAAATTTTTGTTTACAGCATGAATGATCAACAGTATCACGCTTAAAACTTTTCTGCCTTTTCATTGCAATCCATCTTCCTATTTTTGTGCTCTCTTCATATAGACATGCATACTTGCACAAAAAAAGAAACCCTCAAAAATCAATAAATTGAACACTATACAGATCCCAAAATGACCAATGAAATTCAACTAAAACAACAAAAACCATAACAGAGTGCAATCAAATTCAAATAGAAATTTAACGCAAGTCGAAATCGAAATATGATCTATAAAACTGCAACTGATTTTTGACGGACTATTTTGACGAAAAATTTATCCATAAGAAATTTTGACGGAAATTTTGGCAAAAAAGCAAGGGTTTTGACGGTGCGTAAGTTATGCAAATCTTGATTTAATTTTTAATGAACTGCTTTGACAGAAATTTGATATGTCAGAAATTTTTATTGATATTTTGGAGCAAAAGTGAGGATTTTAACGGGTACTGTGATGGACTGTCAATCCTTCAAAACATGGTTCATCACAAATTCTGATAGGTTGTCAACCTGTCAAAATAAGGCCGTCACTAATTTTGACGGGTTAGTCGAAAAGTCAATTTCAACCAACGATTTTTTGACGGCAATAAATTCCGTCACAACGATCATTGTCCATTAAAATCTACCTAAATCTTTGTCAAAAAATCTGTTAAAATTTGATCCTTTTTTGTAAAATGAAAGCAAATTTGGAAAGAATGTCATGGATGGAAAGTTGTTTCTCAAAGAGAGAGGAACCGGAAGAGAGATCTTGCATTTTCAAAAATCAAGGAAAAATAAAACATAGTTGAGAGAGAAGGAGAGAGAGAGAGAGAGAGAGAGAGAGAGAGCCCCCCGCATTATAGATCAATGGGAAAAGGAATTTCGCACATACATGCTCCAATTATAGCTAAAAACAATGATGGGGTGGGCTTCGAGTCTATGGACCCGGGCCTATTGTATAAATTGTAAGTTTCAAGTGCGTTACAAGAGTTAACCTCAAACCTATAATAAATGCATTAATATCATTAAGTATGTCATCTTCTCTCTTATAATATAAATTATTTTCTAAAAATAATTAAAATTAGGGCATGCTTTTTTTGACTTATGAGAAGTGTTTATGGTTGAAACATGCTGAAACATACTTAAACGTGCTGAAAATTAGTTAAACATGCTGAAACATGCTGATTGGTTAAAGAAAATATAAATAGGTATTTTTAATAAGTACTTAACAGTGCTACATTAGGTTGAATTGTGTTGAATTACACTGAGTTATGCTGAAAGTTGTTGAACTATACTGAAAGTTGCTGAATGCTAATGATAAGTACTTATAATAAGTTGAAAAGAATAATCTTTATCAAGAATATATCTCAGACACTTTGTTGAATTATGCTGAATTATGCTCAATTATATTGAAAGTTGTTAAATTCTGCAGAAAGTTGTTGAATGATGATGATAAATGGTTATGAAAAGTTGAAAAGAACAAGCCCTTATCAGGAATATATCTTAGGCACTTCTGGAAGAAATGTCATGCTTCATCATTTGCTCTCTCATCACAACCATATACCACACTCGCCCTACCTGCTAACCATTTAGGCAAACACCATGGAAATAAACTTTCAAACCTCACAGCATCACCCTAGATAGTATCTTCAGAATATTATTTGTGTTCTACTTTTACATTGGAAATCGCTAAAAAGCTTACAATTAGAGATTCACTAAAGATTAATAGCGATATATGGTTTGAGGGTTTATCTACATTCTTAAGTATATAATTAAATTCGTTATTGCCCACATAATCATTTTTTCTTCGACAATCTAACATTTTATGTGTCAACAAGTAAGAAATAAAGTGTCCAAGAAATGCCTAACAAGTAATAAGCAAACATAAAAGCATAAACATTAGTATAATAGAGCTATCTTAGCTAGATGGATTTTGATGGGCATTAATTGTTGTCATTGCGTGGTACGATGTACTCAACTGATTACTACTACCCATTAACACATTTGCTGATTGTTAATGGGGAATTTCAGGCCAAGTAGCCCCGGTTACCTCATACACTCAAAGAGAATTGGGTATAGACAATGTAAGTAACCTATTATTAGAAGTTTTACGAGAGTTTCTAAAAATAGTTAAATTTCATGACATATCCCATTTGATAGCCATGTATTTTTTATGAATCCAACTAGAACACAATGTGAAAATAAATATATGTTCTTTGAGGTTAAATTGATGAATATTATTACTGAGACTCATGTTTATTTCCACACTATATCTCAAACAAGTTTTTCAATAATATGGGAGTATTGGATGAAATATCTCTTAAATGTTTGTGTGTTCGAGATAATGACTCAAATGACATATTATAATAATGAGTGTCATTAACTATTGTGATTAGTTATTATCAATATAATTCGTGTCAACATAAAATAATAAAAAGAATAGATAATTAGAAACCAGCTAAATGCTACTTACTTATGTCAGATGCCAAATCTTTTGCTTTCGATCATTGAAAAAAGCACTTGTGTATCATAACATAATATACTGCCAACTTTGTCCCCTTTTTATTAGCCATGAAGTTAAATTAAGCAAGTATAGCCAATGCAAGGGATTGCAAGAAAGTCTTAGAGGTATATTTTATCCATTTTGGCTATAAGCAATTGGAATAGAAAATGTGGCAAAAGGATCTAAGTATGTTTCCTCGGGTAAACCATTCACTCTCTAAAGAATTCAATGAAAACAACCTTATCCAATCGCCTCTTTTCTATGCTCTTTTATGAACCACACATCATCCAAATTCTTGTCATTTTCATTGTTGTGAACCACTAAGCACAAGTTTTTCATCAAAGCTCTAACACCAATTATCCTTTCAATTCATGAGGGCTAAGAATCACCCTCCCATTGTGTTCACATACATCAAAGCATCTTGTTATGTAATGTTTTGCAAGAAATTCTTAACTCAGTGTCTAACAATTCAACTTTCAATGAAGATTATGATTATTACTGATGATAATTGGTTTCATAGTGATAAAATACATCTTCTTATATAAGCTTTAATTCATCTTTAATCACTGATAGAGGTGGAAATGGGTTGGGTATGGGGGGGGGGGTTTAGCCATACGGTTGCCCATACCCATTTTCAAAATTAATACCCATAACCATATTCAGTAGGTGTTATAAAGCTATAACCATACTTATACCGACTGGGTAGTGATTATGCGGGTTTTAGTCGGTACATATAGATAAAAAAGAACTAAATCCATTTTATATCCACATTCAATATCAAATAACCAACATGTCATAATAAGACCAAGCTTCCAACATGCCATACAACACTAGATATACCTAAAAGCTTCCAACTCCAAGAACAAATTAGCACTTGAAAATCACAATTTTCAATAAAATATCCCACCAGTGTCTTCCATACAATACAACTCAAAGCAACTTGCAAAATGTCTAAGTCCAAGCAACAAACCAAAACTTTAAATAAATGGATACGGGTCTTATATAAGACGAGTACAGGGCATGTATTGATATCAACGATTATGGGGTAGGTGAGACCCATGCCTATATCCTTTTTAGCAATACACTTCCCATACCCATTTTTTCTTCCTATCTTCAATACTCATACCCATACTCACCAGGGTGGGTTTTAAGTGGGTATGAGTTTTTTTTGTTTAGCTCTAACCACTGACCAACGAATATTGTCCACCCTATATACTTGGAATAATTGTAATATTTGAACTTGTTGGGAATGGAAGCTTAATATAAAGTTAACATACACTGTGACAGCTTCACCCTTCTCTAGTCTTGAATAGTTATTGATAACCACTTTAAGGATTGGTGATTAGCTCTGATTACCACAAGCTTTTCTAGGGAAAACTTCACAGGAGGTCACCAATCTCACGAGTACTCCACAACAAGTGCATTTAACTATAGAGTTTTTAAAAGTGAGCTCCCGGAAAGGAAGCTGCACCTTTGGTGATATAAATGATTGTATCAAATTCTTTAATCCACACTTGGAATATTGCGCACACATATATGAACACATACACACTATAAGAGCATTAACAAAACCAAATTGTGAAAACCTATCCATATTTGGGGGGAAAACCACAACCTAATAGCAATTGGTCCATCCACTAAAACGAGAAAATTTAGGTTATAACTGGGTATACTCATGCCTCTCACTCTTATCTTGTTGATGTTTGACTTATCCCACCCTTGCCAATCCATCTCCCATGTACTCATATTCTTCCACTACCTGGGGTTTGGGGTGTTCGAAATACATGCTACTAGCATACTCGTTTTTATTTATTTCGGAAGTAAGTTGCATTATGGGTATAACTGTACTTATAATTTACATATTGATAATTCAACTTCAAAGTGCATTACTGATCCTTATTATTTTGAGATGGTCAGTATGATTCTTTAAAGTCAGAATATATTTAGAATAACCCATCTGAAGATTTGAATCATATAAGAAAAACTACAAAATGCTAAGACTTAATTCGCTTGGTCAAATCTTAGCTTGGATACAATTTCTTAACAAGTCAAGCTAAGTCTAGTCAAGCTCATGCTCGATTTAGGCCCAGTCTCACATCATCTCTCAAATCTCATGACCCTGCAGTGAGTCAAGAGTGTCCCACACACACCTTTCAGGATGTCTTTCAACCAAGGGCTAAGAGACCTATTTGTAGGGTCAAGTCTTCAAAACGTTGTAAACATTTCCTAGCTATTGTTTACTAACTTTTCATATATTTGTCAATGAAGCTTAATTTTAGTTTCCAAAATATTTATTTGCTCCGCGCCCCCCCCCCCCCAAAAAAACACATTATACAAGTTGCTAAAAATCTAACAAGGTAAATCAATCTTGAAACCAGTCCTTTTCATCTTTGAAAACTAGTCCCTACGTACAACAAATCAAGAAAGCCAATTTTCAGTCCTTTTCTTTTTCCCCTTTTCTTTCATCTTTTCCTTTCTATGTTTTTCTTTTCATCTTTTCTTTTTCCTTTAATTTTTTCTTCTTTCTACATTAGTTAGCTAAACTAATTAAACATGATTTTCTGCCGTCCCGCACCCATTTTGTGAAACTGTGACATTTATAAGTTGTTATGATGTTATCTTATGAAATTGAAGTTGAAAAAAAAGAGTACTGTTGTTTAATTTGAGATGTGATGCAATAATTATATAATGTCTCTCTAAATGGTTCATTATAATGAATAACAATTATTGTTAATAGGGATAAATTAAAAAAAATCAAAAAATAAGGATATGATGTTCAGGTCAAACTACTAGGGTTGAGTTAGGGTTGGGATTTGCCTCTAATTGCAGGTTTTTCAAGTTCAGGTCAAGAAAATTGTGTTGAAAACCTAAAATTTTCGGCCAGATTCAGGTCTAATTTTCAGGTTGGTTTAGTGTTTGCCAAGTTTATATACATTTGTAGTAAAAGATGGGTAGAATCAACAAACTCTAATGCTACATTGGATAATGATGTAGATTTTATTTTTTGTTTTAAAAACTCTTTTTACTTGCAAGTGCACAAAATCAATTGTAGACTAGTGAGGATAGGGTGTTGATCTCACGAGAAATAATGACAATTTTAAATTTAGCTTTTACGAAAAAGAATAATTTTAGGGATGAGTTCAATTATTAATATGAATTAAAGAAACAAAAGAAAAGCAAATGAGTTAAGAAAATAGAGAGAAATTAAATTAGAGAAACATCTAGGGTTTTAGATTTCACCAAGGACACAAATATTTAATCACTAACTCAAATGGGAATTCAATTAGTCTCTTGTTTAACCTAAGCTACAAGCACTAGGGCATGAATTAGAAAGATGAATTATAATTGTCAAACGATATTATTTACCTGGTAGTTAGCATGAATCATTCTTTTTAGACATAACTCATCTCATCTCTAGCATAAATTATTTAATCTTAATAATTATAATTTTGAGCCCAATTGCATGATATCATATTAGCCTATAAGGTCTAATATGTAATTGAAATAACAAACTAAACTATTGTAATCAACATAAATAAGCAATACTATTAACATGCATAAATGGGTTAGTTTCAAATATAAACTCAAAATTATGCAGCAAGAGACAAAAATAACCCCAAAAGAAGTTAGCAAAATTATATTATTAATCAAGGATCCATCTTAATCCTAAATAAATATTTTAGCCGACCATAGTTAGTGAAAACACCATCAAAGTTGGTCTAGCCCTCTCTCAATATTGGTATATTTCACTTTCTATGCCCAAATGTTGATACTCAATTACACAAACTATATAATCAGGCACAAACTCTCTAATTTGACTCACAAATGAGGTGAGAAGAGATGAGAAAAATAGCCACTAAAGCTTGTTTTCTTATAAGCTCCTTAACCCAAATAGTTGTCTTAAAAAAACTATCTACTCTCTAAAAAAAAATACGAAAGATAGAAGAGGAGGAAATGGAGGGATGCTTGGATGAGTGGGTGAGTTATGTCCAAAAAGAATGATTCATGTTAACTACTGGATAAATAATATCATTTGATAATTACAATTCATATTTCTAATTCATGACATAATGCTTGTAGCTTAGGTTAAAAAAGAGACTGATTGAAACCTCATTTGAGTTAATGATTTAATATTTGTGTCATTGGTGAAATTCGAAGTCCTAAATCTTTCTTTTATTTGATTTCTCTCTATTGTCTTGACTCATTTGCTTTTGTTTTGTTTCTTTAATTCATATTGATAAGTGAACTCATCCCTGGAATGATTTTTTTTATGGAAAAACTAAATTTTAAAATTGCTATTGTCCTTCATGGGATTGACACCCTATACTCGCTAGTCTACAATTGATTTTGTGTACTTGCAAGTAAAAATGGTTTTTGAAAGTAAACAAAAAGGGTTTTTGAAAGTAAACATAAAATCCACATTAAACTTTTGGCGCCGTTGCTGGAGGATGAATAGTGATTTTTATTTTTCTTTTCCTTTTATTCTTTTTATTTATTTGTTTTTTTTAACTTTTTCTCTCTATCCTTCTCAACCCCCATCCTTTTATTTTTTTCTTCATTATTTTTATTTCATTTTTCTTTATTCCTCGTTCCATCCTAATCTAACAGCTTTATTTCTATTATTTTGTTTATTTTATTTAATCTAACAAACCCCTTCTCTTTTATTTCATTTATTTTCTTTTATTTTTATTTTACCTTGATCTTTATTTTTTTTCTTATTTCGTTTGGTGCTTATTGTGGTGGTGATTTCATTCTATTCTCTTGATTGTTTGTGGGTTATGTGCATGGCAGACATTCTTTATTCTTATATCTTGAAGAATATAATGCTAAAATTGAATGTTCTCTTAGTAGGATAAGAGATAAGAAACGTGAATCTAAGAAAAAGATGGCTGAAGAACAAACTTCACCAAAGCAACTTACGGAGTATTTCACTCCCATCACTTATGATTCACAAGCACCGGTATGCCCGTTGTTACATGGCCATTTAAGATTAAGCATTCTCTCATCCAAATAGTTTCACTCCCTTATGGGCTACAGTGTGAAAATCCTTTCGGAGATGTTGGTGCATTTTTAGACATATGTTCTACTTTCTTCTTAACTTATGCCTCTAGTGATGCTTTTTGTTTGTGTCTTTTTACTTTCTATTTGAAAGATAAAGCTAAAGCTTGCCTAGATAGTAAGACAAATATCAACAGTTGGGATCAAATGCAAAAAGAATTCTCGAAAATGTTTTTCTTTATTAGTAAACCGACTACCTTAAGACGTGCTCTAACCACTTTCTTACAAGATAAAAATGAACAACTGCATGAAAGTTAGGGAAATGTTTAAAGAGTTGTTAGGAAGTTATCCTCACCATGAGGTACCTATGTGACAACTCATCTAGAGTTTTTATTCTGAATTAGATGAGCATAATAGGCAGATGGTTAATGCATCTTGTAGTGCTAGTTTCTTGTATAAAACTCCTGAAGAAGTTTGAGAATTGTTTGAACATTTGAGTATAAATTTACACTGCATCCCACTTCCTCACATTCTGATTTGCCTAAGCAATTTGGAAATGAAGGGACATTTATGAGATTTCACATTCAATTGACCTTTCCACTAAAATTGATGTTTTAACTAAAAAATGTGATCAACTATTACGCATGAACAAAGTATCTAATTCCCCTTTTATGCAAGATGTGTATTCGATTTGTGTTAATCCTATGCATGCAAGATTGTCCTTGTGTTGGTAAGTTTGACTGCATGATTGAACAAGTGAATCATGTCTAAGGATTTCCTCAATCCAATAATTCCTTATCCAATAATCCTTATTCTAATACTTATAATCATGATTGGAGGAATCATCCTAACTTTTCATGGAGGTCTCAAAATGTTGGCAATCCTTAAGCTCAGTCTAGCAGACCTACCCTTTATAGTTTCCAAAATCAGAGATATGCTTCTTCTCCTTTTCATCAAGCTCCATCCGGGAGCTCTGATATAGACAAGATAATTTCTGCTCTTGGTATCTTGACTTTTGTTGTGCAAAATATTGATTCTAACGTCCAAAAAACTGAGTCTAAAATGCACATTATTGACTCTCACTCACAATCTATAGCTAAGTTAGAAACTTAACTTGAGCAAGTATCCATAGCTGTAGGTAAAAGAGCAGAAAGAAAACTTCAAAGCCATCCCATACAAAACCCTAATGGCCAACAATTTGAACAATTGAAAGTTCTAATGGTTCTTATGAGTGGTAAAGAAGTTGATAACAAGGTGAGTAAGAAGTAACATGATAAAGAGGAAAGACTTAAGACCATTAGGAATGACCTTAAAATTGAAAGGAAAATGACCTATCCCCTTCGCCTCTTGTGTCTAATCCCATTGTGTCTAATCCCATTATCACATATGAGCCAAGGGTTCCTTACCCTCAAGCTTTGGATACACCATTTTCTTCTAAGAAAAATAAGTAAAAGAATGGCATTCTAGAGACCTTTAAGCAAGTTAAGATCAATCTTTCCCTCTTGGAAGCAATTAGACAGATCTTGGCATATGCTAAGTTCCTTAAAGACATGTACACTTTTAAAAGAAAATCTAAAGATGACAAGTCTAAAAAGGTTCTTCCAAGTGAACAACTGAGCTTGATTTTGAAATTTAGCACTCCATCTAAGTTCAAAGATCATGGTGTTTCTACTAATTCATGCTATATTGGTAATCACAAAATTGAAAGGGCACTTTTGGATTTGGGTTTTAGTGTTAATTTGATACCATATTCTGTTTACTTTGAGTTGGGAATGGATGAATTGAAACCTTTAAAATGTACCCTTGAACTTGCTGATACGTCAGTTAGGACTCCTAGGAGGCAGATAAATGATGTCTTGGTTCAAATTGATAAAGGATTCTTTCCTGTTGATTTTGTTAAGTTGGACAAGGACGTAGTCAAGCTTCTAAGTAAATTCCTCTTATTTTAGGACGTCTCTTCCTAGCCACAGCTAATTCCACCATTAGCTCTAGGTCAAGAATGATGGATGTCTAAGTCATGAACATGTTAGGCTTAATGGATGTCTAAGTCATGAACATGTTAGGCTTAACATTTTTAAAGTTTCTTTTCAACTTGTGTTTGAAGATGATTCTAAGTGCTTCTTTGTTGATATGATTGATGAAATGATTGAAGAAGTTTGACCTACCATTTTGAGCAGTGATTCCTTGGGAACTTGTTTTTCTCTCGGGAATTTGAGCTTATTTGACTTAGGAAGTACAGTAGACAAGACCCCACTCATCATCTTGAGTCTTCCTCTTGGGTGTTCACTTATGAACCCCTTCCACCTTTGGCTAGTTCTCCTATGCTACCTTTTATTATGTTCCCACCAAAACTTGAGTTGAAACATCTCCCTGATCCACTCAAGTACGTGTTTGTAGGCCCCAAAGAGACTCTAGCTATCATTATATCTTCTCTTTTATCTTGTGATTAAGAGAAAGAGTTGATTCATATCTTATCAGATCATAAGGGTGCTATTGGATGGTCAATTGCTGATTTGAAAGGGATTAGTCCCATTATTTGCATGCACATAATTCACTTAAAGGACAATGCCAAACATGTTAGACAAATGCAACGTAGACTGAACCCTTATATGAAGGAAGTTGTTCAGAAAGGGGTAGCAAAGCTTTAGGATGCATGCATTATCTACCCAATTTCTGATAATCAATGGGTCAGTCCCGTTTAAGTGGCCCCTAAGAAATCTGGCATAACTGTGGTAAAAAAAACAATGATGGTGAACTAATTTCTACTAGGCAGACTATAGGGTGGAGGGTGTGCATTGATTATAGAAAGCTGATTTCTTTCACTAGAAATGATCATTTCCCCCTCATGTTCAGAAAAATTAACCAGACAAAGTTTTTACTGTTTCTTACATGGGTATTTTGGTTACAACCAAATAACTGTATATCCGCGGACTAAGAGAAAATGATCTTTACACGCCCATCTGGTACATTTGCCTATCAGATAATGCCTTTTGGTTGTGTAATGGACCTTCCACGTTTCAAAGAAGCATGATGGCCATATTTTTTTGTTATATTGATAATTTCATGGAAGTGTTTATGGGCGATTTATCTATTTTTGGTTCTTCTTTTGATGTGTGCTTGCTAATCTATCCACTGTGCTGAACAGATGTGAAGAAGTGAATCTTGTCTTAAGTTGGAAAAAATTATCCAATGTGCCGAAAAGATGTGAAGAAGTGAATCTTATCATAAGTTGAACAAAAACATCACTTTATGGTCCAGGAAGGGAATTTGTTGGGTCATATAGTGTCTAAAAAGGGGATTGAGGTTGATAAAGCTAAGGTTGATCTAATTTTTAATCTGCCTGTTCCTACTTCTAGGACACAAGTTAGATCATCCATTGGTCATGCTGGTTTATCCATAGGAGATTTATTAAGGATTTTAGTAAAATGGCTATGCCGTTTACTAATCTCCTTACTAAAAATGCTCCTTTTATATTTAATGAGTCGTGTGAAAGCTTTTGAAAAGGTTTGATCCTTATTTGTGTTAGCCCTTATTGTGCAACCTCCTAATTTTTCTCTTCCATTTCAGACTATGTGTAACATATTTGATTTTCCCATGGGGGTTGTTTTAGGTCAAAGGGTGAATAAAATGCCTCATGTCATATACTGTGCTAGTAAAACTCTAACTGATACTCAAAAGAATTATTCAACTATTGAAAAGGAGTTGTTAGCTATAGTATTTGCACTTGATAAGTTCTTTTCATACCTTTTGTTCTCAAAAGTGATTATGTTTACTAGCAATGCTGCATTGAAACATTTATTAGCCGAGAATGACACCAAATTAATACTCGTTAGGTGGATTTTGTTGCTCAAAGAGTTTAACATTGAAACAAAGGATAGGAAAGATTATGAAAATTCAGTTACATACCACTTGCATAAGATCTTTATTGAGTATACTGATGACTTAGTTTTATTTTTTGACTATTTTCCTAATGAGTAATTGTTTGTTGTGTCACATGCCCCTCTCCCTTGGTTTGTTCATATTGCAAATTACCTTGTCACTGGAAAGATTCCTCCATAGTAATCTAAATAAGAGAAAGATAGGTTCTTTTTACAAGTAAGACATTACTATTTGGAAGACCCTAATCTTTTCAAACATTGTCCTGACTAAGTGGTGCGTGAGTGTGTCCCCAAGAGTGAAATTCATAGTGTGCTGACCTTTTGTCACTCTTATGCTTGTGGTGGTCATTTCAGATGTCATAGGACAACTGCTAAAGTCCTATAAAGTGGGTTTTATTGGCCCACTCTATTTCGTGATGCTCACCGTTTCTATCCTGCTTGTGCACGTTGTCAACACACGGATGCTTTGTCCCATCGTGATATGATGCCCCCTTTTCCTATTCTAATTGTTGAGATATTTTGGGACATTGATTTCATGGGTCTTGTTCCCCCATCTTTTGGATTTGTTTGCATATTGGTTGTTATTGATTATGTGTCAAAGTGGGTGAAAACTCTAGGTACCAGGACCAATGACCACGAGGTTGTGATCAGGTTTGTGAAAGAGTACATTTTCTATCAATATAGGACCCCTAGAGCTCTTATTAGTGATGGCGGTACCCCTTTTTTCACCAGTCTTTTAAGACTTTGCTTAAAAAGTATCGTGTGACTCATAAAGTAGCTACCCCCTATCGCTCTCAGACTAGTAGTCAAGTTGAGGTATCTAATCATGAGATCAAGTCTATACTTAAAAAATGGTTCGACCCAATAGAAAAGACTAGTCTTTGAGATTGCATGATGCTCTATGGGCTTATCGTACTGCTTATAAGACTCCCATAGGGATGTCTCATTCCTGGCTTCTTTTCGGTAAGGCTTATCACTTGCCAGTTGAGCCAGAACACTGTGCTTTTTGAGCTATTAAAGTTTTTAATTTTGATACTAGACAAGTGGGTTCTAACCATAGGTTTCGATTGAATAAGTTGGATGAATTGCATAATGAAGCATATGAGAAATCGTCGTGGCCAGAGTCTATGGTCGCCGGTGAATGGCTAACAATATGATGGCTGAAAGTACTGAGGTTAATGGCAATAACGGGGATTGAGATGGTCTTTGTGAGGGGGGCAGGGGATGGTTTAATGTTTAATGTTTATCGATTTTTGTTTTAATTTTATTTCTAGTTAAATATTGGGTGATCACTTTAGTGCCAAACCCGATTCTATTCAATTATTTTGAATAAAATTTTAAATTTTTTGTTTAATTTTAAATTTTTTTTCAATAAGTATAATGAAAGAAAATAGATGGTTACTTGACATTAATACAATACATATATATGGTTGAGATTAACCTATTCTGTGATAGTTATCATGGTTGTACTATAGTGACAACCACTATAAGTTTTTGCAAGAAAATAAGGTAGGCGGTTAGGAGTGGAGCCAATTATATTGGAATGCCTATATTTATAAGTATGTACCTAGCTAGATATATGCATATGTACCATAGAATTACTGTGCAGTTGCAGATGGGGTGGATAAGAGAAATGTGGGAAAGGGGAAGGGTGTGGTAGTTAGATGGGGTAGTCAACAGGGTTTTTTTTTTTAAAATTTTTTTTTAGTAAAAGCAAAAACAATGGCAAGGAATGCAATGACCCGTAGATCAATAGTGGTAGGTAACTCTGACTCCACAAATCACTCATGTTAAGGTAAACCTTATTTTGCTTTTATTATAGATATATTGATTACATCCTAAGGTCCCTTCACAAGTCCATATAAGTGCCTTAACTCTATCCTTCATCGCACCACCGTCCAAAACACCCCCCTCAACAAAAAATGTGTCTCACATTTAACACAAATTTTTGGATGAGACTATCTCACGTAAGGGTTATTGTAAGACGCACTTTTTTAACGGTGACTTTTTTGAGGTTTTGTTGTCACTCATAATTTGTTTTTTAGTAACTTTTAAATTTAGAGTTGACTAATAGTTTACTTAGATGTGATTGTAATGATAATTATCACCAGATGAGCTATTGGTTACCCAATTAATTATTAATAGTCACCATAAAAACATCTATCCTATAATATGATTTATATAAGACGGTCTCATATAAGATTTATTATACATTAAATTCTATTATAAAAAGCAACCATTGTAGTATTTGATATGTTTTATTTTTGGGCCCATTATTAGCGTAGGCGGAGAATAGCTCCAAATAAATGCTGTAAACTATATATTGACGAAAACTATATTGTTTGTAATTAGCCGATAAAACTTCTTGACTAGTTAATCATAAAGTAATATTATGTTTAACACTTCCACGATATAAAATGTAATTTTTGTGAGAAAAAAAAAGATTTTGCATTTAATGCATGGAAAAAAAGTTATACATGGTAACGAGCGCAAATGTTTGTTTCAAACATATAGGAAAAAGACAATTACAAGAAAATAATACCAAGTTAATATGATGCCAAGGTTTCTCAATTTAGACTAGGACGCAAGCAAGGCTACTCCGGAAAGATTTTTAAGCAAAAGACATTCCGAAAATTTTAATTTTTAAAGGAACTTTTTGAAAATACCGTAAAATACAACTTGTACTTGTACAACACAATTCTCTTGGGCACACATAGGGGTTGAGACATTGCTATTAAAAATTATGTATACTTTAAAATTTGTAAAATTCATAATTGTACTTATCAAATTACAGGAAACTTAAAAGCAGGATATGGTAAACAATTTTTTTCAAACTTAAAAGTAGGACATCGTTAAAAAACTCTTTGAATTCGCTAGTAACAAGAATAATCGGATATATATATTTCATTGCTTGCATCAGAATATGCAAAAGATGATAATTAAATACCCTTGTATAAATTTTCTTGCTTGTCATTTTAGTAAATTTTAAATACTCATTCCATTCCATGATAATTATCATAGTTTCTATTTTGGTTTGTCCCAAAAGATTGTCCTGCTTAGTTACTTAAATTAGAAAAGTAAATAGCTCTGGATAGCTTTTGCCCCTAACAAATTGAAATATTAAATTGTTAGACTATTAATTAAACTTTCTTGCTATTATTTTTAAGGGCCTAGGCCCTCTTCTGCACCAAAAAAAAAAAAACTTTCTTACTATTAAAATTGTAGAGACGATAAGGTTAATTTAGAGATAATATTTTTTTGTTATTGGTAAACTAAGACAATAAATGTATTTCTTAAAATGCTGATTTTTTGAAGTAGGGCGGGCATAGTGGGATGGAGGGAGTACATAATATTTTATCTAAAAGATTATACCTCAGAATCTATTTTGTTATTAAAAAATGCCACATTTTGCTAAAAAACAAGGTAATATTGTGGGCTTTTGACCTCTTACTAGCATAACTAATAACAATATCAGTAATAATAATAATAATAATAATAATAATAATAATAATAATAATAATAATAATAATAAT
>JACYFF010031959.1:20478823-20506983 GCA_017589665.1 Selenicereus undatus
ATAATAATAATAATAATAATAATAATAATAATAATAATAATAATAATTAATAAGTAAGTAAATAACTAATAGAAAATGCTATCCCAATGGAAGTACAACAATTAACAAACACAGATGTCCTTGCCACTTTGGGACTGCAACAACTATATAATGATTACTTGATGGCTAATCTTTTAGAATAGTTGATTACAAAAACCTCGTACAAGGAAACTCTTAACAAAGCCAAGAAAACCAAGAAAACCAAGAAACGAAAAACTTAATAATGGGAGTCATCACTGCAGTGCGGTGGCACAACCTCGACGCCGAGATGTCGTTACTTGGCTGCATGCTGAAAACTCACAAAATAGTCTCCATCGATACCGAGTTTCCTAGGCTGATCCGTAACACAACCCGTAAAGCAGACGCGTTTGGCCGTTTGCCCACTACGAGGATGTCAAGTTTAATGTTGCAAGATCCATTCTAATCCAAGTGGGTGTTACGTTATCCGATGACGAGGGCCACATAGTCGGGACTTGGCAGTTCAACCTCGTTTGTGGCGATATGGTGGTGGATTATGTGAATTGTCTTCGCGGTCAATATGGGGGCGTTAAATTCGTAGAGGCACCCTGGATGAGGCATGGTGTGCCCCACATGGTTTTTGCCGAGCGGTTTAGAGAAGTGGTGCAAGAGTTCCATGGAGAGGCTAGGTGGGTCACTTTCCATGGTTTATATGACCTGGCTCACTTGATTCCCCTAGTCACCGGGCGGCCACTACCAGAGTCATTGTTTGATTCTGTTGATCTAGTTGAGAGGTGGTTTGGTAGGATCTTTGACATTAACTCCATGGCTGGGCCCTACAGACATATGCTCGGGAACCCAGAATATTTAGGGCTTGAGAAACTAGCCGCCATGGTTGGGGTTAACCATGTGGGGAGAGCACATCAAGCAGGGTTTGATAGCTTAGTCACTGCACGGGTATTTAGCAAATTTATTACCATATTTTATAATTTGGAAAGACCAACGCCTGTTGAGAGTGTTTTCCAGCTGGAGGGGTTCCTTTTTGGTGTTTTAATTCGAGTAGTTTGCCCTAACAATAGATATCATGATCATCATGTGGGCAATAATCCATCCATATTAATTTCAAATATGTCTCATCTTATTATGAAGTAGTGAAATATTGTACAGATTATAATTAAAGAGTGTATTTTGATCAATTATTAACCATTGAGAATTATGATCAATTATCATAAGTTCGTGATATTGTGTTCATTAATATATGTGTTAATTAGGGTGATATTTTGATTGTCTGCCTTACCTAATGAACAATAAACGTTGTGACCATTTGACGAATAATTATGAAAAACTGAACAAGTAGTTTAAAATATTACGAAGCTAGAATAAGTTACATGTGCTAGAACAATTACTTTAGACATCCCATATAAGACTTATTACACATTAAATTCTATTATAAAAAGCAAGCATTGTAGTATTTGATCTGTTTTATTTTTGGGTCCATTATTAGCTTAGGCGGAGATTAACTCCAAATAAATCCTGTAAACTACTTATTGACGAAAACTATATTGTTCGTAATTAGCCGATAAAACTTCTTGACTTGTTAATCATAAAGTAATATTATGGTTAACACTTCCTCGATATAAAATGTAATTTTTGTGAGAAAAAAAAAGATTTTGCATTTAATACCGGGGGGACTTATACATGGTGACGAACACAAATGTTTGTCTTAGAGGAAGGAAAAAGACAATTACAAGATAATAATACCAAGTTAATATGATTCCAAGGTTTCTCAACTTAGACTAGTACGCAAGCAAGGATACTTTGGAAAGATTTTAAATTTTTAAAGGAATTTTTTGAAAATACTATAAAATACAACTAGTACTTGTACAACATAGGTAGCTTGGGCACACATTAAGGGTTGAGAAATTGTTATTAAAAGTTATATACATAGGGCTGTTCATTATTTGGTCCAAGACCGGATTGGATCAAAGACCAACTTGGACCGTACCAAACCGGACCGAACTGGGGTGATTCGATCCGGTCCTGCATTTGGCCTTGTTCGGTCTTCGGTCCAGTCCCGGTCTGGATCGGGTGGACCGGACCGTGGACTGAATAAATATTAGGGTTTGCATATTTTGGGCTAATGGGCTTTTGGTCACTGGTTTGGCGTTAATCCTTGGTTCTTAATGTAACAACACCTGATTAGAAACTTTCAAAACATGGGTAGCCATAATTTTTGCATGAGGCAGAAACAAAACTCTTTGGAAAGCTACCCATACCACAGCCACCAAATTCATCCTATTGTGGTTGTGGGCTCATTGAATTCAATTTCAACCCCCATCTCACCCACGAAATCACCTCCAATCCAATCCCTCAAAAAACAATCAACTTTTCCCTCCCTCTAATCCTCTCCTTCCATTGAACCTCTTTATCTCTCTAGCCCACCTATTCACTCACTCCCTCTATCTCTCTCTTAGAATCCATGGCTGCCACCGCCATCAACTCAATCACTCTCTCTCCTTCCTCCGGCATAAAACCCTCCTGCCCTCACCTCCCCACCAGCTCACCCTAACCCCAACCCAAACCTGCCATCTCCGGGGCATAATCTGGGCCACAAGATCCGACTTACTGGGTGAAATCGAAGCCCATGACCCATTTCCAGTAGAAGTAGAAAGCAATTTCGGCTAAAAAGTGTTGGGAAACTAATTTTCCCGACTACTGGGTGATATCACAATTCACTAATTAAACAAGCCCAGCCGGTCAACCCATTTGAGACTCGGTCCGTAGTCGGTTCGGTCCGAGTTTGCCCGATCCGGTCCCAATCTAGACAGACTATGAATCGGTCCGGTCTTCGGTCCTCAAAATGAACCTTATTCGGTTTTCGGTCCAGGCCGGTTCAGTCCGGTCCTGGACCAACAGCCCTAATGAGAATGCTAAGATTTATGAAGCCAAAACTAAAGTTTTTCATGATAAAGTGATTTCTCATAAATCTTTTGAACCTAATCAGAACGTTTGACTTTTTAACTTTAAGTTTAATTTGTTTTCTATTCAGTTGAGATCTAGATGGGATGATCCTTTTATTGTCCAACAAGTGTTTCTCTCTAGAAAAGTCCAAATTTTGGATCCCCAAGCTAGTCGAGTTCTTACTATCAATGGTCAACGTTTGAAACCTTTTGTAACTGATGAGATTGAGCATGGTTTGATTGACTCCATCATTCTAGTAGACCCTATTTATTATGATTAGTGTGGATGATACATTGTCTGGTTAAAGATATTAAACTTATTGCTTGTTGGAAGGCAACTCATTCTTTTTAGGTGAGTTTGAGTCTTTTGTTTTTGTTTTTTTTTTTGTTTAAGGTGTGCTTATATTTTAGAGTGTGATGCTTTCCTTGGTTTTTGGCTATTGTGGTTAGTGATGGTTTTGAAAGTATCTATAGAGCTAGCTTGATAAGCTTATATGGAAATGATTTCTTCATGCTAAAGGTTGTATTGCTCCTTTCTTTATTGTTTTTTTTTCTCCTCCTTTCTACATTGAGGACAATGTAAGGTTTAGGTGTAAGGAGAATGCAAAAATGAAAATTTTGAAGAAAATTTAACTTGAAAATCTTGGGGTAAATTTCATTTTGGAAAGAGCTTGAGTGTTCTGATTATGCATGTTCTACGCTTATTATTTGGATTTGATTCATGTGACCCATGCCCATTGGAGATTATTTCTAGTTTTAATTAGTTGATAGCCAAAATTTTTGTCGTGCTAGTGTCACCGTATAGTCGATTTTGAGTTTGAGAACCCCATTCTCAATGTCATTATGAGCATTTAATAAGTATCAGGTTTCCCGTTGACTTTCAATAAATAAATAAATTCAACTCAATTAATTAAGTTTTGATTCTGGTATTAATGTTAAGGTTCTATCTCTATGCATATCTTTAATAGTCTAAATATATACTAAGTGTTTATATAAGTGTTTATCTTTATTCATATCTTCATCCACTCAAGAAAACATATGGAATCAAGTAGTTCGAAAAAGTTCCAAAAGAAAAATCAAAAGAAAAAAATAGACTAAAAAATTGATTTGGCATTAGGGACTTGATTTTAAAGATGCTCATGTGATTTTCGCTAGGTGGGATGAAGTCTTATACTCATGGGTTGCTACAAGTTTGACATTGGATGCTTAATTTGCCTGAGTCTCAACCTATTGACTTAGTTGGAATTAGACATGTTTAATGATGAGTTGTGGGTTAATAGTGAATTAATCCATATGATTTTAAGTGGATATGCATCGTTGGACTATTTGATTTTATTCCCTAATCTTTTTCTACTCGATGAGTTAAATATATGCATTATTCACTTAGAAAAATATATTTCAAATACTTTAAAGTGGGTATATGGAAGAAAGATCTCATATAAAGATATGAGTTATCAGATAACTATAGCCATCTAGGATTAAATACGATGTTCATAAATGGATTAGATAAATGGATTTGGAGGTTGAAAAAAGTTGGTCAGAGTTGGTTGGGGTTAGAACAAACTGGAAGGAGTTCAAAGGAACTAGAATGAGTTGGAAAAAGTTAGAAAGATTGGAAGGAGTTTCAAAATTGTATAATTTGATAATTTTTGTTTTAAATATATTTTGCTATTTTTATTTATTAATATTGACAAGTGGCAACATTTGTTCAACAAAAAATGTTATTCAAATAAGTCTTTTTCTTTTTGGGTTTGTTTGTGAATCAAGATTTAGAATCTTTTAGAATTCAAATGTAAAATGTCTGAATAACTAAAATATATAAAGATGTTTTTATATTTCTACTGTCAAATTAATTACGTAGTTCGTCATCACCTTTTAACATCTGACAGAGAGAGAGAGAGGGATGGATAGATAATGAGGGCAATTCTACACTTGAGACATAATATTAGGAGGAGAAAATTAGGTCATTAGGTTAAAATATAGTAGCTACGAAGAAATAAATTTAAGTGGAGAATTTTTTTTAAAATTTTATCAAATGATAAATGATTAACAAAGGTACAATCTATCTTTTTTTGGAATTTCTACATCTTTAATCATTTTCTCTCCTTTAATCAAATATAATAGGAAAATGTTAAATTTATTTATTTTAAATAGGTTTGGAATTTTTCTTTATGTTAATATAATTTTTCTTAGTTCTAATCTATAAGTAAAAATCAATACAAAAAGTTCAATGTTAAAAAAATTAAAGCAAAAAGTCTCAATGTTCGCATATATGCATATATATATATATATATATATATATATATATATATATATGTATGTATGTATGTATGTATGTATGTATATGTATGCGCACACACACACACACACACACACACACACACACACACTTATATAGATACACACACACACACACACATATAATGAATAATATTAAAACATTGGTTGAAAAAAAAATAGTTTTCATATTATATAATTTTATAATTGATAACAGTTAGAAAGTAACAATTTCAATGAAGAATTCAATGTTTGGGAGAGAATTCTCCACCCCTTTCATTCATGCACTACAACATATATACATGATGTGAAAAATCAAAACGAAATCTCCTACTTTCCTACAGCTGCTGCTTACCTATACATGCTGCTATGAATGTGGAAAACAAAATAACATCAATATACATCAGCCTAAAATGGCAGACCCAATATTACAAATGCCAAAGATAGCAGCCAGCTCTCTCGAACAAAGTGACAGTCAACTTGCGAAGGTCTCGAATGCCCAACTTGTGAAGCAGATACTCAAATTGTGATTTGCCCAATGTCTTAGGAAAGATGTCTGCTAGTTGTTCATGAGTAGGAACAAAAACTGTGCGGATAACACCTTTTACTAGCTCATCTCGAACAAAGTGACAGTCAACTTCGATATGCTTAGTCCATACGTGAAAAACAGGGTTCCGAGCGATATGCAATGATGCCTGACTGTCGTAACATAGCTGCATAGGCTGAAGGTGCTTTACTCCAAGACACAACAAAATCTCCTTAGGCCACTTAAGTTCGCAAGTAGCCATAGCCATAGATCGGTACTCGGCCTCTGCCAAAGAATGCGACACCATATGTTGCTTCTTGGTCTTCCAAGATATATGAGAATCACCCAAAGAAACAAACCAACCAATGAGTGAGCGACGAGTCAAAGGGCAACCTGCCCAGTCTGAGTCACACCACCCATAAAGTCACAATCACTTCAAAGGAGGATGCCTTATCCTGGATTCCCTTTCAAATATCCTACCACCCGCAATGCTACATCGCAATGAGCTTCTTTGGGTTGTTGCATGAATTGGGAGAGAACATGAACACAATAAGATAGCTCAGGACGAGTGAAGCAAAGATATATTAGACGTCCCACAAGTCGGCGGTACTGCTCTGGGTCATCAAGAAGTCGCCCATCAGCCAATGCTAATCTATGTTGTTGTTCCAAAGGAACTCCAGCAGGTTTAGACCCCAGCAACCCTGCTTCAGAGACTATATCTAAAGCATATTTACGCTGACACAAAAATATGCCTTTAGGATTTCTAGCGACCTTGACACCCAAGAAATATTTCAGGACTCCCAAATCCTTCATGTGAAAGCACTCACTAAGATAAGACTTGAACTTCACAATAGCCTCGTGGTCATTGCCGGAAATAATTAGATCATCTACATAAACTAGGACATTGAGACAAACATCGTTGTTGAGGAAAGTGAGCAGCGAATAGTCCGAATAGGACTGATGGAAACCATGTCCCTTCAACGCATTGGTCAATTTGGCAAACCAACATCACGGTGCTTGTTTTAGCCCATACAGAGATTTTCGAAGGTGACAAACTTTCTTCAAATTAGAGACTTCAAAACCTGGTGCCATGTTCATGAAGACTTCTTCTTGTAGACCACCATGCATAAATGCGTTGTGAACATCCATCTGATGCAATTCCCAGTGCTTAGCAACTGCTACTGCTAGAAATACCTTAACAGTAACCATTTTTGCCACAGGTGCAAATGTTTTTGTAAAGTCAATGCCTTCTACTTGATGATTGCCAAAAATCACCAACCGAGCTTTGTAACGCTCAACTGTTCCATCAGAGTTATATTAAGTTTTAAAAACCCACTTACATCCGAGTGCCTTTTTACCAGGAGGTAAATAAGAAATGTCCCAAGTGCCATTGTTCTCAAGCGCCTGAATCTCCTGTTGCATTGCATCCCGCCACTTTTCATCCCTAATTGCTTCTGAAAATGTTGTGGGTTGTAATAACCTAACCCTAACCCATATTTGTTTATTTAAATCATATTTATTTATTTAACTAATCATGTTTATTCATTTAATTTATCATGTTTATGGATTTAATCACTCATGGTTATTTGTTTAACCAAATCATGTTTATTAATTCAATTATAGTCAATTTGTATATTTACCAAATTACCTTATGCCATTTAAATTTTTTGCATTCATTTATCATATTTAATCATCCCGGTTTGAGGATATTTCATTTGGCTCCCATGTTGCAATTCAAGTTTCATTGATTGTTAATTCAAGTTTCGTTGATTGATTAAATTTCAAGTGAATCGATATTAGGCCTCAATGATTATGATTGAGCATTAAATTAGTTTTCATAATGTCAAAAAAATTTAATGTTTATCCATGCAAAAATATTTGGGCTCAAATTCATTAAGTTCGACCCAATTCATTTGGGCCCGATTAGCGGCCCGATTCATTTTGGGTTAAAATTTTGGCCCGAAAATTTTATTGTGATTAAATTAAATTAATTACTATCATTTGTGCCTAATTTTAATTAGCAAAAAAGATATTTTAGAAGGATAAAATTCATCCAAGTATTTTTGGGGTCATTCTAGCCAAGCAAACATAACAACATATACACACCCTCTCTCTCTCATTTCTCCCTCTTCACGGCAGCAGCTGCTGGCAGCCCTTCATGGGTGTTTTCCGGTCATCTTTCTGGCCAGCCCTGGTGGTTTTCGACCCCCCAACATCCTAGTACCTTAAGCTATCATCCTCCATCATCAAAACCCCTAAACCTCATCTCCATCTCAACTTATTTGCAATCAAAGTGAGTAATCTTGAAGTTTGATCTTGTTGGTTTTGATTTTTATTTTAGTTTTGATTCTTGTTTTGATGTTTATGATCCTTGATCATGATGTTTTGATAATAAATAAGAGTTATTTTGGTGTTGATCATGGTGAAGTTGAGCTTGAATCATGCTAGGGTTTAGGGATGGTCATGTTCATGCAAGCTTAAGTTAAAATCATGTTTATGGATTGATTATGATGATTATTTTGTATTTGATTTTATAATATTTAGTTTTATTGATGATTATGATGATGTTTTTGGTGATTTGGAATGATTTCAAGTGAGGATTTATGTGAAAACGGAAGAGAAAACCAAACCAGTGAGGGCTGAAAATTTTAAGAAAACAGGGCAGACTTTGGCAACAAACTGGTAATGCACGGCCTAACCAAAAATTTTGATGTTTGGTGGGTAGATAGTTCAGTGTGTTCGCTTTCAACGGGCTCTTGAATTGCCTTAATATAAGGTCTGTGGAAAAAGTTATGGTCATTTTACTAAAATTGTGTAGATTGGACCAAAAACTGATACACTTGTATTTTAGCCCCATTTTGGGAACCCTATTGTGGGAATCACATTTTGTGTTGCACATGAAAGTTTTTCGGGACTTCTTAATATTTTCATATGGGGGTTTTAGGTCTCCATTTTAGGTCTAGGGTGAAAGTTATGAATTTTTAAAGTTGACTATTATGGATTGGTCTTGGAATGTTTCAATTTAATAGATATTGTGATTTGAACATGAGTTGCAAGATCAAACGGATTCAGTGAGCCTTGTCCTTCTCAGGACAACAGTAGAGCCTTCTATTATTAAGTCTTCCATTGCAGTTTTTCGTAAATCATGTCGTTAGCATTTTGGAGGCGTTACAAATTTGGTACCAGAGCATTGTTTTAAGAGCCACTATGAGCTATCAAGTGTTTATGAGTTAGTTATCAAGGTGTGTATGAGTTATTTTGGAGCAGTTAAATGAGCTATTGACTATAGGTTCATATGTATGGGCATATATGGAGGAACCATTTCCATTTGGGTGACTCAATCATTTTGTAATATCTTGAGATTCAAGCATTAGCAAAGTGGAGTGTGGAACCATTTGGGTGACCTAGTAGTGAAGCATGCTCTCATTTATTTGGGAGTTGTATTATATGTTTCATTCTTCTCATTTATTTAAATTTTTACAATCGTGCACTCCGAGTATGTGACCCGTTAAGTTATGAACTCCAGCGTGTGGCCGTTGAGCTATTGAAGTGCTTCTTTCCATTTCAGGTACCTATTGTAAGGCTTTAAGCCTGGATTTTAGTCAATTTTTAGGCAGAGCTCTATCCGTTTTGCCCCAGGATTTGAGAGTCTTATTGAGGTGTGTTAATATATGGTTGAAACCCGATGGGGGGATGTCATTTGCAACTTCTTAAGGGATTAATATAGTGTTAAGTTAGATGTAAACCTCTAGATGAGGAAATACCTTATGGGGCAATATCTTTGAGGTGAACCAGTATGAGATGAACACTACAATTAGTGCTTCAGTATGGTGATAGCAATTTGTAGCTTATGGTGTGCTACTTGGCATTATATGTGTGGTACAAGTAAGATTAAGCTGCCATATATCGGAATTATCTGGTCTTGACATTGGGACCTTACATCAGCAATGCTCTCATTACTTCCTGTCATTGACTTATTTTTGCCCCAGTTACCTTCAATTGTTCAGAGGCATCATTTCTTTATCATTAACACTCTCTTGATTTGCAATGGAGTGTTTATGAAAAAAAGAAAAAAAAAATATCTCATATGTGGTTTGTGGGGAGTTCTTCAAATACATCTAAGCAACCTTTCTTCTAGGCGATTCAAACCCAGATAATCATAACCGTTTAATTCTATGTTTCCATAATGGAGCCTATGATGACCCCCAATATGCATTACTATATGATTTGTCGTTCTTCCTAAGTATATTTGACCCATTCTACTTCCAGTTCAGCCATCAATATGCTCATATTTTTACTGATACCTACTTTAACTCCTTGCTTCTATTTGGGCGTTATTCATTTATTGCTTGGAAAGCCTTTGCTTGCTTCAGACATAGTTATCGAATGCCTTTTCATCAATTAAATGTATCCATATCATTCGTGTTTCTATTGCACCGTAACGTCATGGTGGCATAATACTCCATGGCCATGACGGCATTTCGTTACTCAAGTTATTTTGGAAATCCTTTCTTTACTAGTACAGCCTATCTTATGAATGATAAACAATGATTTGTGCTATTTCTATCTGCCAGCAGTTTTGAAGTTTATATGCCTATCCAAGACTTCATTTACTACAAAATATGATATTCATGGATGTCATCATGTTCAGTCATAATGCCGACTCATTCATCTTGACGTATTGTCCTTTCAAACACCAGATGAATAAAATTTCTCTTCTAGTATTGTTGACCCTTATTTGCATCATTTTACTCACATACGGATACCGTATGACGTTTCAAAAGCCGCTTTGGGAATCTGTCACATTTCTTCACCTTCATTACTTTATACTCTCTCTCAACCGCATAACATCATTCATTTACTTTACTATCATGACCATCATGAATAAACTGCATGTCTTGTATATGTAGGACATTTATATGTCTTACCTCTTTCATTATGAATCTTCGTCCTTTCATTCATTCAACTTACATGCCTATCTTTTTAACCAATAAAGAAATATCTTTGCAAGAGTTCATGGTGTGGTTGCATCTCTTTACACTTTAGATCGTCCCCCTGTCTTTTAAATTTAATGAGATCAGTAAACAATTGAATGTGTTATATATAGTATTGCTGGAAACATATTCATTGGGCATTCAATCCAGTTTGATTGGCAGACCTTGTTGTCATTATGGGGATGAACTGATTGTGTACTTATAGAAGATGACTTGTAAAGATCTTTAGGTTAGCTTGAGAAATGAGGAAAGACTAGACGTGTGTTTCTATGGACCAAGGGAAGAAAAACCCTATATCCACCCTAATTACACTGTGCAAGCAAGCGAGTTATCGTGTCAGTAATGCATTGAATATTAGTGATATGCCAACGACACTCGGTATATACATATCCATAATTACGGCTTGTGAATTTAGAGATGTTTCATTTGAGGACTTTCATGACTGTTTTCCCCTAAGAAGCCTTGATTTTTAGATCAACCTATTTCTAGGTGCTCAATCCATTTTCAGAGCCCCTATCACATGGGCCCCAGCGGAGTTCAAGGAATTATAGATTTAGTAAAGTGAGTTGTTACTGAAGGGAGTTACTTAACCAAGTGTGCCATCACGGAAAACCCTAGTTTTATATGTGTGAAGAAAAAAGGCAGAACCTTATGGTTGTGTACTGTGTACAGAGAGTTGAACAAGATCGCTATAAAAAACAAGTACCCTATAACTTGAATAAATGATTTATGGGATTAATTACCAACAACAGAAGTCTTTTCTAGGAATGATTTGAGGTGCGGATATCACACCTAAACCATGCAGCCACAATTTATCTTTTGCAAGAATGCCTTTTATCATAATTCTTGAAATTGTTTGCTTGTCTCATCTTCAAAACTTGATACTATCCAATATTGTTTAATCTCCCTTGCGTTTCAACCCAATATTTCCTATTAGCGTGATCTTCCATCTCTTTGCAAACCCATTGTTAAATGTGCAATATATCTTTATTCGACCTTATATGGTTGTCAACATTCCAGTGTTGTTGACCTTCACCATCTTTATTTCATGATCATGAGTTGTAGTTCATTCCGTTGAGAGCTCATTCACCCATCTACCTTACATCTCATTTATTCAAAATGATAAGCTTGTATAACTTGTTCTGAATTCATAATGTAATTCAACTCTCATTGATGTGGGTGATTGCGATTGTCATAATCCCCTTACTCTGTTTATTTTGAACTTCAACTCCCACACATATATCTTACATTCTGATAAATAAACTTCTGCATTCTCTATTCAATCTTATTGTTGTACTCAAATTGACTTCATATGAGTAAAGGCATGTTCCTATTGTAGCTTGCTCAATCTATTTATCTATCCATTGGCACTTTGTTGTCCAATCCATTTATCTATCCATTACACTTTGCTTATTCAATCTATTTGTCTATCTATTGCACTTTGCTTATCCAGTCTATCTATATATTTATTGCGCATTGCTTGTCCCATCTATCTACTGCACTTATCTTATTGCTTGAGGCTATAAAGTCACCTAGTTGAAGCTCCGTTGCTTGTCATCTTGTTTCCAATTTGTCAGTTAAACCCAAGTATAACCATGACATCTTTCTCCTTAGTTGATTATTTATTGGACCTTATATGATCCATATTTATAAACCACACTTCTTATAGCATTATATTTCAGAATTTATGATACACTTATGGTTATCTTTATTTTAACCACCCGATGATAATCTCTCCTTTATTAGCCTTTTCTAGTCTCATTGCTCATTTCTTTTGTATGCAATGTTTCGCTTGGCTAAGAATTTCATCACTCTTATCCCTAACCATGGTCATTTCACTGCCCATTATCGACCGGGAGCATATCCTTGAGTAGTCTGATGAGGGGAGATCATGTGATGTAGTAGGAATATCAGATGAGGACATGTTGATAAGGGCATAATATCAAGCACTGTCTAATTATATTGGAGTGAGCCATAAGAAACATTGAGTATAAGGTCAGAGCTAACCCAAGCAAGCATGAAGAGGAAAAATTCAAGTACATGTTGAGGTGATACAAGGTCGACAAAAGAGTTGTGTTGACAAAACAAAGAAATAACCAAAGTCTCAGATGGGTTATGAAGTATTTCAAAAGGCTTTTCTAATCAAAGTAGTAAGAGACCGACTATCCAAGGACAAGTAGGGGCTAGTTGCATGGGGCCTTATGATTCATTGAAAAGTTAAATCTTGTAGCTTGTTGGTTGCACCTATCTGTTGAACCCGAGCATGTATAGGACGTGCTTATAGCTCATAATCGTATCAGAGTACTTACCAGGGTATACATCAGTTTCTATTAGTGGACAAGGTGATGAACCAGTAGTAAGCATCTCCTCACTAGTAACAAGGTTCTTCTCTTTCGAAGAGAATATCAATTTGGGATCATAGTAATTGAGTTCATTGAGGCTATTGTGTGAGAAGTATCCGAATCTACTACTGAAACATGAGATTAAGCAGTTATACAATATGTAGATGCCTTTAGTCGGAGTACATTGGGCAAATTATACCTCTTCAGAGGGAAGCAATAGGAACCAAGGGCCCATGTATTTTTTTTTTTAAATCAGCATTGCATACGTTTGGCAAGCGTCATAAGTTTCGAGGACGAAACTTTTTAAGGGGGGAAGGTTGTAATACCCCAACCCTAACAAATATTTATTTATTTAAATCATATTTATTTATTTAATTAATTATGTTTATTCATTTAATTTATCATGTTTATGGATTTAATTACTCATGGTTATTTGTTTAACCAAATCATGTTTATTAATTCAATTACAGTCAATTTGTATATTTACCAAATTACCTTATGCCATTTAAATTTTTCACATTCATTTATCGTATTTAATCATCCCAATTTGAGGATATTTCATTTGGCTCCCATGTTGCAATTCAAGTTTCATTGATTGTTAATTCAAGTTTCGTTGATTGATTAAATTTCAAGTGAATCGATATTAGGCCTCGATGATTATGATTGAGCATTAAATTATTTTCATAATGTCAAAAAAATTTAATGTTTAGCCATGCAAAAATATTTGGGCTCAAATTCATTAAGTTCGGCCCAATTCATTTGGGCCGATTAGCAGTCTGATTCATTTTGGGTTAAAATTTTGGCCCAAAAATTTTAGTGTGATTAAATTAAGTTAATTACTATCATTTGTGCCTAATTTTAAGTAGCAAAAAAGAAATTTTAGAAAGATAAAATTCAGCCAAGTATTTTTGGGGTCATTCTAGCCAAGTAAACATAACAACACATACACACCCTCTCTTTCCTTTCTCCCTCTTCACGGCAGCAACTGCTGGCAGCCGTTCATGGATGTTTTTTGGCCATCTTTCCGGCCAACCCTGGTAGTTTCCGACCCCCCAACATCCTAGTACCGCAAGCTATCATCCTCCATCGTCAAAACCCCTAAACCTCATCTCCATCTCAACTTATTTGCAATCAAAGTGAGTAATCTTGAAGTTTGATCTTGTTGGTTTTGATTTTTATTTTTGTTTTGATTCTTGTTTTGATGTTTATGATCCTTGATCATGATGTTTTGATAAGAAATAAAGAGTTATTTTGATGTTGATGATGGCGAAGTTGAGCTTGAATCATGCTAGGGTTTAGGGATGATCATGTTCATGCAAGCTTAAGTTAAAATCATATTTATGGATTGATTATGATGATTATTTTGTATTTGATTTTATAATATTTAGTTTTATTGATGATTATGATGATGTTTTTGGTGATTTGGAATGATTTCAAGTGAGGATTTATGTGAAAACAGAAGAGAAAACCAAACCAATGAGGGCTGAAAATTTCAAGAAAATAGGGCAGACTTTGGCAACAAACTGGTAATGCACGGCCTAACCAAAAATTTTGATTTTTGGTGGGTAGATAGTTCAGTGTGTTAGCTTTCAACGGGCTCTTGAATTGCCTTAATATAAGGTCTGTGGAAAAAGTTATGGTCGTTTTACCAAAACTGTGTAGATTGGACTAAAAACTGATACACTTGTATTTTAGCCCCATTTTGGGAACCGTATTGTGGAATCACGTTTTAAGTTGTACATGAAAGTTTTTCGGGACTTCTTAATATTTTCATATTGGGGTTTAAGGTCTCCATTTTAGGTCTAGGGTGAAAGTTGTGAATTTTTGAAGTTGAACTATTATGGACTGGTCTTGGAGTGTTTCAATTTAATAGATACTGTGATTTGAACATGAGTTTCAAGATCAAACGGATTCAGTGAGCCTTGTCCTTACCAGGACGGTGGTAGCGCCTTCTATTATTCAGTTTTCCACTGCAGTTTTTCGTAAATCATGTCGTTAGCATTTTGGAGGCGTTACATGGGTTCATGTCATGAAGTAATGGCTGTAAGAAAATTTCTGTGTCGCATAGAAAATTGGTCACAACTTACATAGTGTGCTATAGGATAAGGCGTACCTGGAAGACACTTTGGTGAGGTGGAACGATCAGATGGACTCAACTTTCGGGTGGTATGGGTAACATAGTCACGTAAACGAACGGGAGGTTCCTTCTTCCGATGCCCTCGACCCAATGAATCACCTTGACCCACATTGTCGATTTGAGATGAATGCCTTGTAGCCTGTGTATCCATAGCGGGTCCATCTCTTCCCTCTTCAGGTGGCCCATCGTCCTCTTTTTCGACATCTGCTATCAGGTCCTGCCTAACCCCTTCGTCTCCAGGCTCCCCAGACACCCTCAGCGAGCCTTCTTGATGATGGGCTTCGCTAGTCCGTTCTACAAGGGGCACTAGTTGAGGTTTTTGGCCCATTGCAGGACTGTGGCCCATTGTTTCTCCGATACCCCTTGTTGCCTCAATTTCATCCAGCCAGCATACATTGTCCTCATCATTAGACACTCTTTCCATGGAACTAGCCTTGGTTGTGGGCAAGGCAAAAGGAAACTGATTTTCATAAAACACAACATCGCGTGACATGAAGAATTGTTGAGTCTCCAAGTCATACAGTCTCCATCCCTTTTTGCCATGGGGGTACCCCACAAATATGCATTTTTGACTTCTACTATGAAATTTATCACCTAGGTAGCGTTTGGTTGGATGCAATGCAATTAGGTGGTAATGCAATCAATAATGTAATGTAATGAAAATGAAATGTAATGCAATAGTGATTGCATTACCACGTTTGGTTGGCTATAAACTAATTGCATAAGGTAATGTAAATATCATTCCATTACCATGTTTGGTTAACTATCTCATATGTAATGGAATCAACTTTGCATCTAATTTTTTTTTTAGAAATGTTTGTTTCATCAATTAAATACTAATTCAAAAACAGAATTATGAAAGGTAATGTAAACAATCATCTTCAATCAAGTTTTTTGGGTTACCCCGAAAAACCCAACCCAAAAAGGTAATGTCAATAATCATCTTCAAATATGAAAGGAAAATTTTCACAAGAAGGAGAGAAATCCTAACTCTCATAAGAAGTTAAGAAAAAAAAAAAAAACCACAATGATACGGCTAGATGTTAAACTTGATTGAAGCAGTCAAAGTAACAGGAGCTTATCGTTGCCTATAATTAGTCCAGTAGCAGCGCCCACAAATTAGAAAAAGAGGAGCAAGAGAAGTGAATACAAAATTAAAGTTTACTTAGAGGGGAGGAGAGATGGGTCACAATCATGTGCAAAAATATTTCTAAAATTTTCCTTTCATATTTGAAGTGTCGCCATGGCAGAGGCTGCTGTGAGGTGAGAGAGAAAAAGAAGGTGAGGCTTTTTCGGATATCGGGATTTCATTATTTGGGTTGGGTTTTGATTACCTCAAGTAATGTAAACAGAATTGTTTAGGGAGTAGCTGTGGTATTCCCATTACACCCTTCTATGTTATTTCTATTACAAGGTAATTTTAATTACATAATCTTTTTAATAACCAAACATGGTAATGTAATTAGGCTTGTAATTTTGATTGCATTACATCTTTATTTACCTCCAACCAAACAAGCCCCTAGTGTCCGTTGATTATGGGCGCAACACAATGAGCCAAACACCCTTAGATGCTCATACGATGGCGGATGCCGATAGAGAACTTCATATGGTGTCTTGCCATCTAACACCATAGAAGGGGTCCTATTTATCAAGTATCCAGCAGTCAAAACACATTCCCCCCAAAAATCAATTGGAAGGTTACCTTGAAATCACAAAGCCCGGGCCACATTCATAATATGCTGATGTTTCCTCACTACCCAACCATTTTGTTGAGGTGTGCCAGTACAAGAAGTATGAAAAACTATCCCATGTTCCAAGAAATAATTTTTCATGCAAATAAATTCCGTACCATTATCACTTCTGACAATTTTGACATGTTTTTTAAATTGCCTATCAATCATAGCAAAAAAAATCTTCAACGTTTGGGACACCTCCTTCTTATCAACTAATAAAGTAACCCAAGTTGCACGGGAAAAATCATCCACAATTGTTAAGAAGTAGTAAGCCCCACAAGACGAAGCAGTTCTATAAGGACCTCACAAATCACAATGAATTAATTCAAATAAATCAGACACTTTATTGTCACTTAGAGGAAAATTGTGTCGAGTCTGTTTTGCTAGATGGCAAGTGTCACAATGCTTATTCAAAATCTCGCTATTTTTCCTAACATGTATTGCAGGAACTAACTTTGTAACCTTGAAGGAAGGATGACCCAATCTCGCATGCCACAAATCAAGAGAGTCCACCCCCGTTACTTTGTGAGCCTTTACGTCCGGCCTTTGTCGAAAGTAGTAGAGTCCATTTTTACGCTCACCCGCACCAATCAGCGTCTTCGAAGTGCGGCCCTGTAATGTACACATATGTTTAGAGAAAACCGCAACACCATCAGTTTCATCAATAACTTGCGACACAGAAATTAAATTACAGGCTAAACCGGGTACATAAAGAACATTGGATAAAGCCAAATTTTCATCAAGTTTAATCGATCCTTCATTAATGGCTAGCACATGACTACCAGTCGGCAAACCTACAGGACAAGCCGAAATTTCTTTCAAATCATTCAAATTTTCCAAGCTTCCTGTCATATGATTTGAAGCTCCAGTATCAAAAATCCAAGAAGTGTTTTCGGCCTTACTGGATAATTTCTCTGTAGAGTTAGCCTTATGTGTATTTATTAAGTCAAGAAGTGATGCCCATTGTTCAGAACTGAGATCTGGCAGTTTCTGATTTTCGTTGTTCACACCAGTGCTTGCGCCTAGCGTTATCTGGGCAGCATTCGTTCGATGTGCTCCAGCCCTTCCTCGTCCTCCAGCTGCACCACCTCTGCTTCGCCTAGCCAGCATTGCATCACAGGGTCTATTACCCCACCAGTCAGGGTAGCCCACAAGCTGGAAGCAATCGGATGCCTCATGCCCAGATCGCTTATAGTGTGTGCAGGTCATCATCTTGTCCCGATTCTGGCCTTGCCCCTTTGATTTATTGCTGGCCTGGGCTGCAAGAGCCATGAATTCGCCATGGTCATCTTTGGCCCGAGCCATGGTTCTGACTCTTTCTTCCTGAATTAGAGTCGAATAGACCCTATTCAGCAAAGGCAAGGGTTCGGTTGCCAGCAAGTTCGACTGAACCATTCCGTACAAATCTCCATCAAGCCCCATGAGGAATTAATGGACTTGTTCTTCCTCTCATTTCTTGGTAATCTTCAGTCCTATTTCACACTTGCATCCTCCACAGCTACAAACAGGCATCTGATCATAGTCCATCAATTCATCCCACAAGAGTTTCAATTTGCCGTAATAAGCAACGATAGATAGCCCCTTCTGTTTACAATCTGCCAATTCTGCCTTCAGTTGTTGAACTCGTGGTCCGTTTGCAACAGAAAAACGATCCTTGATGTCCTGCCACAAGCTAGTTGCACTTTCCGTATATGTTACGGTTGAACGCAAGCCTGGTTCAATGGTTTTCAAAATCCATGAAACAAGCATGGATTGTACCGTCCACCACTCCTCCGACTCAGAAGAAGTATCGTCTGGTTTGGTGATCTTTCCTTTAATAAATCTCTACTTTTGTCTGGCTCTCAATGAGGTCTGTATGGCCCTCGCCCATTCTTCATAATTATCACCTTTCAATTGAACTTGAGAGATAATGTTGTCGGGATTATCATTCGAGTTCAAATCGTATGGTGATGGTGTTTTCTTCATAAATTCGGTTTTCACTATGTCTTTGTCGTCTGCCCTGACTCTGATACCATAACAATTTCAATGAAGAATTCAATGTCTGGGAGAGAATTCCTTGCCCCTTTCATTCATGCGCTACTGCATATATACATGATGTGAAAAATCAAAACCAAATCTCCTACTTTCCTACAGCTGCTGCTTACCTATACATGCTGCTATGAATATGGAAAACATAATAACATTAATATACATTAGCCTAAAATAGCAGACCCAATATTACACATGCCAAAGATAGCACCCAGCTCAATAGAAAGAGCCGATAAAAGTTGGAAAGAGTTCGTAGGAGTTGGAATAAATTGGAATGAATGGGAATTTTAGAGTTCCAACTTCCAAGTGTAATTAAATAAAAAAATGTTGAGTTATCTGATCTAACTATTAATATTGTAATTTGTTCTTTAAAACATTGTTGAATATAATTAACAAATAATTTTATAACAAAGAGAAATATAAATAAATAATGAAAATATGTTAATGATAAGTTACACAAAAATTTGAAGAAAGGTTTATTATTTTTAATAATATAAATAATTATTTAAGAATCGATTTAAAATATTTTTTGAAGAGGCTACTGAACTAAAAGTACGTGTGAGTACTCAAGACAAAGCAAACTATTTTCATAAGAAAATTGTTTGTTTTCAATGGAAAAAATGGGAAATTTAGAATAAGAGTATACAACAATTATTGTTCAATAAATCATTAATGGCTACAAATTTCAATCAATGTTACTGAATTAATTATCCGTAGTACGTCTTGAGTATCTTTTTTTTCTTAAATAGGTAAATACAAGGATCGAAATACTTTAAATATCTTCTAATAAGCGTTATTCCTAATAATGATCCGCTAAAATTGGGAGAAAGTTCGAGGACTGAGGTACCAAAAAAAAAAAAATAGAACAAAAGGCAACAAAAAATTTTAAAGACATACACAGTCTATTGTATATCCCAAAAAGAAAAATATTAGCTATTAAATGCATATTTTGATGACCAAAATATGTTTTCCTAAGATAAGGGATTAAAATAATTCAATTAAGACGTTAGTTGTGCAATTTTTGACAATTGGAAATTCACATAGCATAAAAGATGAAAACTTGATTAGAATGAATGAGTACGTGGCTAATTAACTTCACCTTACCCCAAACGACTCCCACCCCTTTTCCTCTCATTAGCTTCAGGAGAGTCAAGGATCGGACAAAGAGAACGACTCCTGTTGTAACCGAAACCGATCTAGAGGACCCAAGTCCCAATATTCCCAAAAGCGTATTTTTGGGTTTTTTTCCTTTTAAATTGCATTATTATTATTATTATATTTATAGATATGTTTCCAAAAGTTTTCCCTTTACAAGTATATTTCAATCAGGAATGTGTTCTCAGCGACTTGTAGCCCAAGTTATTTCATCCCTTGCCAAGACAATTGTATCTATAAACACAGTCATTAATTCGGTATTTGAAAATCTATCTCCTTAATTGAAACCCTTGTCAACGTACGTAACTCCCGATCCTCCAATATCCTTATTTAAACCCCTAGTTTAAGAAGTTATCATTGCTTATTGATTTATTGTCATAAATTGTGAAAATAAAACTTATGTCCTTACATCGTAGGGATATATCCCTACTCTAACTAAATCATCTAAATTTTCGTAATTTTTGAACATCACATGTATGTAATTAAATAATAATTGGTAATTAACTTGCATGTCTTGTGTTGACTATCATAATATTGGAATTGTTCAAAATTCATGGACAATAGGGATAATTGAAATAATTTCACATTTGGAGCTGCTTAAGTGAAAGCATATTCAACCTTTGCACTCACCCATAGTTGAAACTGATATTTCCTTCACTGCAATATATAACTTAATTGTTGTTGTCTATAACGTATCTATTTCGGATGATAAAATGAATTTCTCCTTGTTAGAGAAGAGAAGAAATTTGTCACAATTTTCAGCACAAGAACATTTTCGCTAATGTTTAACAAATGGTTGGCTTGAAATGTAATTCATCCAAAGTTAATAAAAGCTTTTGACTCTAAGATAAGTTTTGATACGTACTCTTGAAATAATTTTTTTCTTAATGACGCTAGGGGGAAGTACAGAAGCAGGGGATATGGTATCCAATTTTTTAAATTGAGATGGTTGTTTGAGATGAAAAAGTATAAATTAATTGGGAAGCCAAGAAGTGACAAAATTTCAAAGAGTGAGATTTGGATTTTAGAGATAGAGTTGAAAAATTAGTTAGCAAGTTTGGGAGAGGGAATAGTGCTTTGTCTCAAATTCGGTTTAGAAATTTTATAAGTTGTAAATTTGGAAAAATAGAATTGAACTATTGTCGCAAACATATGTTTTTTTCATTTTTTGAAAATTATAATGTTGGAAAATTGGAATTGCGCTATTGTAGTAAATTGGTGTTTTTTTTTCCTTTTTCTGTTTGTTAAAGTTTTGAAAAGAAAGTTTAATGGAGTAGACAATTATGTTTCTTTGCTGTATGCCACTTGTGTTGCAAGGTTTAGTTAGATTTTGTTTTTATAAATATATTGATTGTTATTTTAATAAATGATGTTCGTCATTTATCTTTTAAAATGAACTTAATGGTATTTTTTTTCAAACAACTTCAAATTCTTCTTCTATTTTTTTTTTTACTAAGATTGTTTCATTTGCTAAGAAATTGAAGCACAAGTATTATGTTGAAAGCAAAACTCTATTAAATACTTAGATATTTATATTTATAAAAAATAATAATATTATATATCATATTGTATAATATATAATATTGTAATTATGTATTAGATTTACAAAATTGACTTCAACAAATACATTAACTCTTCTACAACAATTAATACTATCCTTGCATAGATGTACATATGTTACTATTTCATCATAACTAGTTGTTGGACTACGCATAATGCGCATGGGATTGTAGTACTCCAAACCTTTATGTTTAATTTTTTAAAGTAAGTTTCTGTTATGATTCATTTAGGATTTTTTTTATTTGAATATTATGATATTAGGAGTTGTTTAGATGCAATTCATTGGCAAAGAACCACAATTATGGTATATTCAATTGGATTTTGTACTAAAAAAATTCCACAACCAAAATTAAAATATAAAATTGCGTCGAGGAACTAAACTCGACGAATAATAAACGCATCACAACTCGGCAAGTTCGTCCAATTCAGTGCTGGTGAATAGTTTTGAACTTCTGCAAACCGAGAATATGGTGAAAGATGATAATAGGGTGAGGAACCTCCAACATGACTGTACCCTGTTGGAATGTGAGAGGGCTTAATAGGCCCAATAAACAACATAATGCAGATAGAATAAATACCAATATTTGTCTCTTTAATTGACACAAAATTAAGGCTGAGCATGTTATGACATCTTAGTCTAAGTTGGTTCTAGGGTGAGGATTTTATATCAACAATGACCACCGCCTAAATGGAATATATATGTTGGAAGCTTGCTAGATGTGAAGACCCTTAATAGCTCTGCCCAGATGGTACACTCTTACGTTACACATTATGAAACTGGCTATTATTTTTACCTTAGCTTTGTCTATGAGTTTAACAAGGATCTCCTAGGAGCTTCTCTCTAGAATCAACTCCCGAGTCTTGCTATTAGCAGTGCTTGGTGTGTACTTGGAGA
The DNA here is from genome assembly GCA_017589665.1 of Selenicereus undatus. Classification (NCBI taxonomy): domain Eukaryota; kingdom Viridiplantae; phylum Streptophyta; class Magnoliopsida; order Caryophyllales; family Cactaceae; genus Selenicereus; species Selenicereus undatus. The sequence goes on from JACYFF010031959.1 coordinate 20,501,428, forward strand.
TTTTAACAATTTCCTCAGTCCTGAAGATAGGGTGGAATAGAGGTGACTTCTAATGAAGTCTCAGATTTTAGTCAATCTTGAAGCTAGTGGACATAGTAGATAGTGGAAGTTTTTTTCACTCGACCTAATTAACTGAAAGAAGGTACCAGAATTCATTCCAAAATTGACAATGTCTTGTTAATTAAGAATGGATTATCAATATAGATACAAAGGTTGAATTCTCATCAAAAGGCATTTTTTATAATTCCCTAATTCTCTTATCTTTTCAAGAGTTTCATTCAAAAAAGTGAGTTCTTAGATTTTGTGATGTGTGTGGATCAAACGGCCTGATTTCAAAGGGATAGTGTCAAAAGCTATGGAAAAGTCAGTACAAATATATGTATTGCTTGATGAGAAAATCAGGTGGGATAAAACGACCACTTAAAAAAATTCACAGAAAGGATGTCCATAATGTGCATCACCAAACTGCCATACTGGTAATCAAATTGGGGTAAGTTTAGAAAAACTTGCAGTTTGATCCATGGAACATTGTTATACATCAAACTGATGCTTAACTTAGGGGGGAGTATTGCAGTGCTTCAGATGGATCCATTATTTTGATGAAGTAATATAGCAAGAATGATTGGATGTTTTGGGAAGATTAGCACTCCAAGATGGTTTTTGTTATGGTCAAACAGAACTAACAAGTAAATTTTGTGGACTCCTTGTCTCCTTGATGCATCAGGGGAATAGGCTAGAGGAAGATAAAAAAGTAGTAGTCATTTGGTTGACTACTTTCACAACTTGTTGGGGATTATGAGTTCAGTAAATCTATTTGCTCAAAAGAATTCTTTGACTTTGGCAAGGTTCTCTTTATAGAACAACAAGTCAACTTATGTAAACTTTTTACATGTGATGACATTAAAAATTCCAAATTCTAACTCACTAGGCCCTGATAGGTTTGGTAGTGACTTTTTCAAAAGTTGTTGGGATCAAATAAGGAGAGCCTAGTAATCAAGGCAGTGCAAGATTTTTTTTCTTCCAAACTGAAAAATTATTAAAGAAATCTACCACACAAACCTAATCCTCATTCCAAAGGTTGAGGATTTTACGGCAATAGTTTGTTGTTCAATCTTGTATAAATGCATATTTAAGAGTGATGTGTATCAGACTAAAAAAAGTGCTTTCTCACCTGGTTGAGCCCACCCAATGTACTTTCATCCCAGCAAGAGAATTATTACACAATGTAATGCTTTGTCATGAGTTCATTAGGGATACATAAGGAAGTCAATCTTGTACAAATGCTTATCTAAGCTTATGTGTATCAGATTAAAGGAAGTGCTTTCTCAAGTGGTTGAGCCAACCCAATGTGCGTTCATCCCAACAAGAGAATTAGTACACAATGTAATGCTCTGTCAAGAGTTAACTGGGGGTTACATAAGGAAGTCTAGCTTGTCTAGGTGGATGATGAAGTTGGATCTAAGAAAATCTTATGACTCAGCATTTGTTGAATTTTAAATATCCCAAGAAGTTTGTTAACTAGGTGATGATCTACCTTAGGAGTGCTTATTTCTCTCTGGGGATAAATGATGATATTTATGGTTATTTTAAAGTGGAAATAGGTTTGAAGAAGGGGGTCTTATATCACTACTCTTATTCGTTCTAGTTATGGAAGTTTTTGGTAGAGTTGTGAAGCTTATATACAAAATATTGGGTTCCAGTTTCGGCCAAGGTGTAGACAGCTCAAGCTCTGCTAGCTAGTTTTTGTAGATGACTTGTTGCTTTTTTGTAAGGCTAATCCTTACTCTATCCAAAGTTTGATGATTATTTTTCATGCTTTTGCTAGTTATTCTGGTATGTAGATAAATAAAGAAATTCAAATGGTGATTGCAGGTGTAAGTATCTTTGTTAAAGAGGAGCTCGTGTCTCTGATAGTGTTTAAGGAGTGGTGTCTTCCCTGTAAATATGTAGAAGTTCCAATATCATCTAGCATTCTATTGATTTCAAATTGTCAGTTGGTTGTGCAAAACATTACAACAATGGTCCATGTATGGAAGTTTAGATACTTATTTTGTGTGGAGAGAGTGGTTTTGGTGAATAATTTGTTGTTGGGGGTCTACGGTTTTAGGCCTCCAATTTTATTATGCCAAAAGCAGTCACTCGACAGGTTAAGGCAATTTGCAGAAACATCTTATAGGAAGGGGGTGAATCGTATGGTAAAAGACCCTTAGTTTCATGGCAACAAGTTTAATTGCCTAAAAGCAAGGGTGGTGTGGGTTTGAAGAATATGGCAATGTGGAATCTGGCCATGATGGCTAATAATGTGTGGGTAGTCGGCAACAAGAAGGATTCTCTATGGGTCGCATGGGTTCACTCACACTATTTGAAAAAAATGTGGCCGGTGCGATTTTCCCCCCTAAAGTTGACACTTATTTTTGGGAAGAAACATAAGTATAGGTGCACATTAGACAACCCTTCTTTCAAGGGTTCTGCCTAAGTGGTACTAAAGTTGACAGTTGTTGGTACCTTAAGAAGATCGTGAAACCCAAAGACACCATAAATTCTAGTTTCATTGGGAATGATTGGAGACATATAGTGGATGGGAGCTGATCTACTTAGAATAGGTATGAGTAGCTTTTGAATTTTGCCTCAAAATGTAACTGGGTCCATATTGTTTGGAATAGAGCAAACCAACCAACCCAAGCATGCTTTTATTATGTGGATCGTTATCCATGGTAGGTTGCATGTATTACAAAGAACAGGAGTGTATAACCCTGCTAACTCTACACTATGCCATATTTGCAAACAACTGACTTTTAGGTACCCTAAGATTTGATGTATTAATTTTTATGACCATGGCATTTTTTAGTTTATTTTTAAGTACCCCCACTTATGAATTCCTTATAATTCAGTCTTAAAATTACAAAAATACCGTTACTATTTCCTTTTTGTTTTTTTTCTTTTAAAGCAAAAACCCCAAAACTTTCTATCCATTATTGGATAGTCTATCGCTAGTGTTGTGGGTAATTAAAAGAGAGGAGTTGGGGTTTTTGCTTTAAAAGAAAAAACAAAAAGGATAATAGTAAGGGTATTTTTGCAATTTTAGGACTGAATTATAAGGAATTCATATGTGAGAGTACTTAAAAATAAACTTGAAAATGTCAAGGTTATAAAAGTTAACGCGTAAAATCTCAGGGTACCTAAAAGTAAACAGTCTCCTATCTGCAAATCAGAAGAAGAGACCAAAGACCATATTATGCTCAATAGTGAATTTGCAAGCTTAGTTAGAGTAAAGATTTTTGATTGGATTAACATCTCATTTGCTCCAACTTCACTTCAATATTTGGTACAGACCACTGGTTGGGAAAATTAAAGATGAACAACAAGATGAAATGCATCACTAGGGCAACAACAAGAGCTATCTTCTATGTCACCTAGCAGCAAAGAAATGAGGATAAATTCCATTCTGACCCCCAAAGTTTGGTGTAAATAATTTTTGGAGCATATAACTTTAGAAACGATTTCCTGGTCCATCCAGCTTTGGTGCAAATAATTTTTGGAACCAAACTTGCTAAAAGTAGTTTTTTAAATTGCGAAAAGAGTTTAAATTTTCATTTTAACCCCAATCCTTAAAAACTTACTTTCGAAAATCTAAAATTTGTGCATGTGTAGTTTTTCTTATAAGTACTACTCAAGGCCCTCTTTCATCTGATATCATAGCCACGTGACAAAAAATAATTAAGATAATTAGACTAATTAATACTTAATTAATAATTAATTAAACTAATTAACTGTGATTAGTGCTTGAATAATCATTAGCTTGCCCTGGTCCTAGTTATTCACACATAGTTCACTCCCCATAAGGAATTTTTCCAGTAGCTCCTCAATTAAACTATATCACTGATATAATTTTAGAATTAAAAGCAAAATTAGCTAAAATTAAGACTGAAGTCAATGAGCTTAAAAAGCAATTATCTATAATTCACTTCTCCCTAGTTAACGAAGTCAGACATAGCAAAAATCTACTTCCAGCATTAGTACTCCATTTAAGCACAAATACCCTTTCCAAAACCCAAAAAACAAGAATTTATTTCCTTTGCACGATATAAAAATCAAAAAAGAAGTAGGTGAACAATCAAGTGAAAAATCGATTGAAAAAGCAGAAGAAGAAGAAGATGGAGTATAAGTAGTATACTCTAGAAGAGCTACAGAATATATTTGAAAAAGAACAAAATCTAGAAGAATTAAACAAGATTATGAGCGCAATTAGTGATAAATATGACGTATTATCTGTGTTGAGCAGAAATTTAATAAAAATAAATGATATGCACAACACAACTTTCCAATGTACAAAAATGTATAAGCGGTTTATTTTGAGTACAACCATATTCAAGAAAATGAACCTCCTTAATTACGGCCCCCTCTTGGGAGACTACCCTTTGATTCCGACTCGTTCTGTTTTACTTTTTCTTTCTTTGTGTTTTGCGTTAATAAGACTTTATATAATTTGAATCGACAATTATCATATTTTAAATGTTAAATCTCCTCGTGTCCAAAACTTAATTGTATCAGATAGTGGTTGTATAGGCACCTTTTAAGAAGAGTACTATACATACACATTCTTCATGTGCAAGTTGGGGAACAAGTAATTTTATTGATTTGGAATTTGGGTTGCACTCACTTTCTATCGTGAGCTGCCTACGTACCTCTTTTATAGAGGATCAAACCAGCCGTAGTTCTTTAAAATTTTATTTGATTTAGTTTATTTTTTTTTATTTTGGTTAAGTTATTAACCATTTGATATGATTTTAATTATTTATGTTGGCCTAAAAAATGACCATAATTTTGATTTAATTTTGATGTTTGGACTTTTTTTTTGGGTCATGGCTAAGTTGTATTTTTAGCCATTTTATGATTTTTATTTACCGACTTAGTTTTATTGGGGTCGGTTCATTAATATCTTTAACTTGCGATTGTAACTGAACTGAAAGCTATTTATGGGTTTCCTACGTACTCTTAGTGAGATCTAATCGACATGGTTCTTGGCCCAAATTTTATTTAGCCTTATGTCATGGAAAGGGGGGGAATTTAGTAAGCTTCGTTGTATGTTTGGCTCGCGTCGGGTCTATATTGCCATACTTATTATTTGAAACGGACTTCGACTTTTTGAGAAGCCCATTTTAGTATTACGTAATGTGTAACAAAAAGTTACAAAACTGTAACTTTAGCCTTTTTATTAAAGAGGGGGATATTGGTTTGAGCCTGTTTGAGGACTTTGATTTAGACTGAACCCAAATATTTTATATTGGGCTTCCTACGTATCCAAATATTTTAATTTTCCCTTTCATGAATTTTGCCCAGGCATTAACACGTAATTTTTGCCTTGTTTGCTTTTCCTCAGTGACAAACTAGGTGTGTTTTCTGCCAAATTTGGGATTTATTACAGGAGCTCGTGATTTGCTTTTACTAAGCTTTATTATGTTACGCTCCTTCGGTTTCACCCCTTTAATTTCATGGGGACCATCACCTCTATAACCGTCATCAGAATTCGATGTTCCATCCCATCTATCCATTGCA
>JACYFF010031959.1:20516887-20564320 GCA_017589665.1 Selenicereus undatus
GTAAGAACCTACTAAATTATGTTTAATAGATGAAACCTGACTCAAATGGGCATGTAAACAAAAGAAGAGCATTCAACAAACATGGAAAGCACATGACTAAGAGTTGCTGATGGATAAGGAAATTTGGAATTGAATTACTCCACCTTTGCCAAGAAAACAATATCTAATTCAGTGTTGTTTATCACTACAGAATACCAATGACAGTAATTACAATTATTAATACCATTATGGGTTGCATCACTGATACATAGCAGTTGAGAAAACAATGATGGATGACTGCAGAAACAATGATTGTATCGAAAACATATTTGTAATATGCCAAATTCGATAAAGGATTATAATAATAACAATAACTACAAGAAATCCAATGTAAGCAACATAAAACAATTGCTTTTACCTTTACTAGGTTTAATTAGGGTTGGGTAATAAACGGGTCAATTTCGTGTCAGCTTTGCAAATAATTTAGATCTACTAAAAAATGAAAAGTAACATGTTTTCAAGTTAAATGATCAAATCAAGTTGATTTCGGATCGAAATCGGTTCGATTCGTATCGGGTTCAAGTTTTTCTTAGTAACTTCAGGTTGGATTTGGGTTAGGTTATCATGTTGGATCAAACTATTTTTAATTGCTAGTAATGTACATAATTAAGACACAATTCTCCAAGAAATGACTTAGGACTTGTTTTTAGATATCATCTTTACATTAAAAGCAGGAACCTTCATATGTAACAACAGATTGGAACATGCAGAGTAGTTTGTTTCAAGCTCTATGAAGGGACATCGAACACAGGAATGGTACCACCCAAAAAATAAAAAAATAGGCAAAAATTCCATCAAATTTCTATCTTTACACATGCAAAAGCAAGAAAGAAAAAGCAGTTTCAAAATCAAGCTAAACAATGAAATAGCTTTGCAAACTTCCAAATCAAGATTGAAACTTGAAAAAAGGGAAGATGACATGAAACCGGATTGGGGATTGTTATTCAAAATTAGAATTCATCATCAGCCCAGAGGAGATCACGGTTCGTTGGTCATCAGAAAGAAGAATCAACATCTTGGGCATCAATTTCTGAATTGGGCGAGAGAAAGTGAACGATAAAAACGGAGAGAGAAGTGACGCAGCAAAATGACACAGGGGAGTGCCTTTATAAATTTTATATAAAAATTCTACCATAATTGAAAAAAATTTCAATTACTGTAATTAATAAATCCGAACCATTGATGTAAACAATGCTAACAAATCTGGGCCCTTGATATGGATTACCTACAACATGTTTAGTAGGTTATCTCCTATCTCTCTTTGACATCCCTCCCTCTTTCTCTCTCCTCTCCATCTTCTACACATTGCCCCACTCCAGAGGCACTCTCCCAGGTCGCCCACCATTGAACCATCATCGCCTCTAATAGTAGCCACTACATAGCATAACATTATCGACCGAGCCATCCCTCCAACACTGTTCTGTGTCTCTGATTTTTCCATTTAAAGATCTTCGTCAACCTTTACTGCCGTGAAGGTCGCTCCAATGCTGGCCTAGTTATCACCTCCGCAAACCACTAATAGAACTAACCACAAGGAACATGTAAAGAAGCGAATTATCCCCATTCGCTAAGGGGATTGTGATGGCGTTTTCTTCATTAGGTTCTTTAGAATATGATGTAGCATATATGTTCAATTCTCTTACTCCAATTATGTGCCCATATCAGATGTTGTTCCAATGAAATTTTGCTTTTCCTTGTCTATCTATATTTATGGTTAATGCTTTTGTTGTTGTGTAAGCTAATTGTTGGCTGATTATCCATTCATTTGTTGGATATATATCAATTTCCTTCATGTAGACAATATTTCTTCATCAGATTTCTTGTAGACTGTTGACCGAGTGTAACGGTCACATTAATAACCCAAATTATGTGGGTGGTTACATAATGATGAATTATGTGTTAATCATCCCTATTAACTGCTCGTTGTCGGTTACGAGCTATGTGCTGTTATATAAGGGGTTTTAGTGACCTAATTCTATATCGGTAGCACCTAACCAAAATAGCAGCCCTCGCTTTCTCTCCTCCTCTCATGCTTGCCTTACCATCATTAGGGTTCGGGTTCGGCACGTGATAATTTCGGTGATTCTAGTAGCCACCGTCAATCCAAGATTCAACTATTCGTGGGCACACACCGAACAACGAGATCCTGTGCTTCAGTGTTAAGGTATGTCCTTAGTCTTCCAACAGTGGTATCAGAGCTATGTTGCTCGGTTTCTGACCCCGTATGGTTCTATCATGTGTTAATGTGTCATTAATTCGTTTAATATTGCTGTTATTTGTGAAAATATGACTATCCCCATCGCTGTGAGTAATTATGTTGAATTGAATTCAAGAGAAACATGTTTCTGTGATTGATCGTGTTAATACAGCATGCTATTTTTATTCGATTGTTTGTGCTACTATGTGCTTTGCAATACTATAAGTCTAGATTTCTACCCCTAAAGCAAGCCACTGGCCATACAAATAGAAGTCACTTTGACCCAAGTCACCCAACCTAACGCCTTTGCTACCCAAATGACTCCTGACTTGCCTCGCCTTTTCCCCTTAGACTCAGTTGTCGCCACTGTGGCTGCGGCGGCTACAGCCATGGCTAGGTTTCAGTGGCCCATGCACTAATCTCCTTCTCACCCACAAATGATAACAATAAACAAAAAAAAGGGGCGGATTTTGAAAGATGAAGAAATGAGAATGAAGATGAAACGCACCCATCAGAAAATAGCCCGGAGGGGTGGCACGTGTATGTCACGCGCCGCCGACGCAGGCCATGTTCAACTTTCTACTTCCTCCTCATCCCCTCAACCTACCGATCTACGCGTCACCGGTAAAAAAAACTTCAGATTCCATTGTCCAGAAAGCGCGTGAGGCCCACGCGCCACCGCCTTAGTGGCGCGTGGTAGCATATGTCATATCTTCATACTCGGTTTTGGGCGATCTAAACGATGGTAGTCTTGTATCTTGCCGGGGAAGCGTGTATCGGAGGCTGTGGATCACCAGCGATGGTGTATGGATGGCGGTTTCATCCCTTGGGTGGTTCTCGGACGGAGGTGTCGATGACCGAGAAAAGAAGCAATAGTGGTGGGAATGGGCTGGTGGCTTGCCGGCGTTGGACGAGGTAGGGGTTCATCCATGGCTAAGGCAGAGGAAGAGCTCTAAGGGACCTTTTTTTCTGGTAGCCCATAGTTTAGAGAGAAAGAGCTTGAGGGTTTGGAGGCAGACGGATAGAAACTCCTCAAAGAAAAAGGTGGAGGCCGAGTGAAAGGGGGGTTGTCTGGTTTATTTGGGCTTTATTCATTGAAAAAAGTTATTTCAGTATAATATGTTGTCTAGACCTGTTTATTATCAAGTTTTTAGAAATGGTAAGAATTTCTAGTTGAAATAAGTGCAAGCTGATATGTTTCACTTTCAAGCAATCAGTTCATCAATTGAATTGAGATTTCGAATTAGTTCTGAATGCATGAATTTGTTATAAAAATATTAATATGTTTAATGTCGTATATAAATTCGTTTTATACATGCATCAACTTGAAATTTTTATGCCGAGTATCTAGTATGAATGTGTTTCATATGTTATATTTTATATGAATGTGTTTCATATATAAAATTAGTATCATGAAAATTTGTTTTTACTCGAACTCAATAAATATCTATGTGATATCTAGATCCCCCTTGGTCTATAAATACATACGTTTCATATTTTATATTTTATAGCTTATAATATATAAATATGTTTTATATCATGTTCGATTGCATGAATATGTTTCATGATGATCCCTTTATTTAATAATTTTATATACATTTATGCAAAAACATGAGTAGTTGTAATTCGGTTAATTGTTCTGTTATTGTTCTGCTTAACAAAAATATTTCATGGAGCTTCGCCTGAATTAGTTTCGTACCATAATGTTTAAATTTATAGGATATTTGATCATTTTATAAATTTGTTTCATGAAATTTAAATTTGCAAAATTATATGAATACGTTTTATATAATTTGTGAATATTACTTTGAATTCGTTTCATCCAAATTTCAATATTATATGGATCTGTTCTATATAATTCATTGCGATTAATATTTGGATATATTTCATGTTATAAATTATGTTGCATTTGATTGCATGAATATGTTTCATGTCAATCACCAATTAGTAGTATTATATAAATGTGCTTTATTTATACGAACTACATGGGATGTAGCAAATTTGCTAGTGAATGTGAATTCGTTTCACATTATGTAATTTTATGAATTCGTTTCATGAAATCTGAATTTGTAAAATTATGAATGTGTTTTATAATTCGCGAGTGACATTTTGAATAAGTTTCACATTATCTATAATTATATAAATGTGTTTTATATAATATTCCTTGGGCTTTAATGACTTTCTTTTGTAACATGTTATTATTCGAATATGTTTCGTAATATACATTCATTTTATTATATAAAAATGTGTTATATAATAATCTGAATTTTATGGTTGATATGACATTGATAGAGTTTTAAATGATATATTAGTAGTTATATAAATTAGTTTCATGCAATGAAATAACTTCATGTAAATTTGGTTTGCATGATAAAGAAGAATATCTTTGTGATATTTCTGAAATGTTAATTAGTTTCACCATAAAGTTCCCCCTAAATTTTGTTTTATGGGAAAATGTGATAATTAAATTATAAAAAACTTCTAATTCATGTTTGTATGTGATGATTATGAGCTTAGCGAAATTTTCGATCATGCGACATGAATGATGAGTTTTTGATGATTTAATTATTTGAAAATATGCCTAACGTCCATCTTTTAAAATATATACTTTTAAATATGGCAATTAAAATATGGTTGGTAATTTGTTTACCAAATGAAAAGTTTGATAGCGTTGACTATGACACAAAGTGCCAGAATATTTAGTTTCTTCTAAACGAGCGTGAACTATTATAATACTCTTCATATTTTAGGTCTCTTAGAGTGGCAAAGACAATACTGCTAGTGTACAGTATGGAGAAAACTTAGAATGATACCAAAAATGGTTTGACAATGGATCGATCAACATGCTATACTTTATTGTATTGGATTTATGACGATCTAGTGAGAAAATTGAAAGTTATCTCACTGTTGAATACACGTGGGATTAGCTTAGTATCAGGTTAGTCTAGATTCATTTCCTGATAAAGTTTTGGACCTAAGGATGGTATTGCAAAAGGGAAATTAAGATAGGCAAATAACACATGTGAATGTTATGACTGTGGAAATAAGGGACCATATGCTCGGGATTGTCCTGAGCCGATTAAAGTACCTTCTTTCACAGTTACCCCTGAATAAAATGTGTGCTCCCAAGCATCGGTTGCCAATTACGATCCTTAGTGGATTGTAGACATGGGAGTAACCAACCGCATAGTTCAGGATTGAGTTAATTTTGTGAACTTTCTTCGCCACCCGGCGGATTCACAAATTGTCTTTTAGGTAACGACGATGAAGAAGATGTCCTTAAAATAAGGACATATCTCCGTGAAGAGAATGTGTTGCTTCTTCACAATGCTCTCTGTGCACTTGGGGTGCATTGTTCCCTTGTATCCTTTGTTTATGAGATTAGTTTTCTCTTTAGTTTTCATCTACATGTCTTAAATATCGTACACAATGACAATTTGTTTAGCCATGTTACATTCAATGGTGTTTTCAATGTCTTTGAACGAAACAAGACATCTTCCATCTTCGCCTCATTTTCAATTCTATTTTTAGGCATGGTCAACTTGACCATAGGGGTCAAGATAGAGTTATAAATCTAGCTAAATATAGTCTTTTAAGGCCGACTCATTAGGGTTAAGGTGCCTATGGGTGAGCCAAGTTTAGCTAACGAAGCAGCTATGAAATCTTTTTAGTAAGGCTACGAGTCCATCGAATCTCTTAGTGTTTATTCACTTCAGACATCTGTGGGCCCATGAATGTTAAAGCATATCATGGAGCGATATATTTGTGATGTAGATATGTATACCTATTATCTCACCGCTATTAGGTACTTGATGTGTTCATATACTTTATAGCGGAAGTAGCACTCAATTAGAATGAAATGTTAGAACTTTTTGAACCAATCGAGGTTGTAAATATCTTCTTTGTGAAATAAATTCCCGTAGTGTCGATTTTCTTAAGGATAAGTTGCCAAACTTTTGGTGAAATTTAAAAAGGACCTCACTTTGTATGAGTTACAACAAGACTTTCAACCATCTCTCGGTGAGAGGGAGGATTTGAATTCTTACTAAGTCACCGAGGATGGTTCGCCTCCCTTGTTTGATGAGAATGATGAAGTATTGTCTATTTAGGAGAATAAGCTTCGTTCTCAATCTCTAAATGTTGAGGAGAGTCATCCTGAGAATGAGGTTTGTCCTCAATCTCCCATTCCCAAACATACATTTATTCCACACATTTAGGATCCCACTTCCAATGGAAAGTGGGCGTAATTTTCTCCTCGTGCTCAGGATCCCATACCTCTTAGAGAAAGGGGGAGGGATTTCTAGTCCCATACCTCTTAGAGAAAGAGGGAGGGATTTCTCACATAGGCAAACCAATAAGGAAGGTCTTAGGATCCAAAGGAGTGGACATGAAAGAATTCCTCAACAAACATTTCTAAGTTGAAGAGGAAATTTTGCCATGCACTTCCTTAGAAGATGAGGAACATACCTCTTATCAAGAGGTGATTCACCAAATCACGAATAGTGGATGGATGCCATAAAAGATGAGATGGTTTAATCGATAAGTTTGGGCCCAACTACTCCTAGCCTTGGTTGCCCATTTGAACTTTACATTGTTCGAAATGAACGTAAAGACTGTTTTCCTCAATGTTAATCTTGAGGAAGAGATTTATATGGACTAACCCATTGGTTTTGTATCAAAGGGATAAGAGAATAAGATGTGTTGTCTTACAACAACAATACCTCCCAGTGTGGGTCCTGCTTTCGCGGAGTCTGGGGAGATCCAACTGTAGGCAACCTTACTTCTACCGGTATTCCTACCCATAGAGAGGTTGATTCCAAGAGACCCACGAAAAGGTTTGAGAAAAAGTTTTATAGAGGAAAGAGCTTGCGAAGCATTTAAAGAGGGAAATCAGTGCCAAAGAAGCTGAAGCTGAAAGAAGCTAAAAGAAAGCTGAAAGAACGTACCTCAACAATCCACGTTAAGCAGTTGCCGTCACTCCCAGAAAAAAAAGCACAACCTGCATACGAGCACGACAGACCCCTACCAGCACTATGCCACTGCAGCTACTGACAACTACAGAGACGCTTCTCTGCCATCTAAGATTCTAATCCTATTCCGCCATAGCCTCCTATCCTGAGCCATAACTTTAGATTCCATGGAGTCATAACTTAGTTTGGCTTACCTATGATTTCAGAAGACCATGATGTATATGTCAAAAGCTCGACATGGGGATTATGTTTCTTACCATGTATGTTAATGACATACCATTGGCTAGGAACAACTTGGAGTTGATCAAGCTACTTAAAAGTTGTTGTCCTATATCTTCGAGATGAAGTACATGGATGAAACTAGGCATGTCCTAGGAGTGGAAATAATTCAAAACCGTCCCAAGATGCATGCATCAAAATGTCTTGGAATGATTTTAGATTTATATTCCGAACCCGTAGATATTCTAGTTGAGAAGAGTCTAACCTTGAGTCTTGTTAGGTACCCTAAAACAGATGATGAAACAGACAATGTCCCTTACGCTATTGTCTGAAGCTAAATGTAAGCCATGTTATGTACACGGCCTGACATTTGCTTTGCAATTGATTTGGTACGTCATTATCAATCGATTTTTCCTAAGTGGCAAGCCATTAAGAGAGTCAAGTGCTACCTTTGTGGTACTGCTGACTTAGTCTTATGCTATCAATGGGAAACCTTAAGTCAAGAGGATACTTATAGGTCGACTGAGATGGTGACCCGAAAAAGTCTAGGTCAACCTTAGGACATGCCTTCACTTTTAGTGGAACAACCATGTCATGGTGCAGTAAGAAGCAAAACTGCACAATAGTGTTAGCTATGGAGGCAGATTGTGTGTCTTGTTACCATAGAAACAAAAAACATTGCCATGAGATATATATATATAGACTAACAAGGTGATTATGTTCCCTTGAATAAACCTTTTCCTAATGATGCGTTCAAAGCTCATTTGTTGAGTCTAGGAATTCACAAGGTTTAGTGCTTAGATGTGTCTTGTGGTGGACATGTTTCCTTGCAAATAAGCAAAATGCTCATGATTCGTTGTTGTATGTTAGGCATATTGAAACGTCATAGGCATCTGGTTGGCCTCGTCACACAGGCAATCACCCTGACGCTTGAGTAGCGGGCAGGATAAGACTGAATCATATTGGCACTTGGTGTGCAATATTGATTATTCTTACTAGGAGTGTATGAATGAAAATATAGTCGCCTTAGTAAGTCTAAGATGAGACTCAGGGGGAGTCGAATATGGAATGAGTTTTCATATCGAAGCCTTACAGCCAAATCTTGAGTACAAAGGTTAACATTGGGTATGTTGGTCTGGTAACTCAGGTTGGTTTTTTGGGTAAAGGCCAAGCCTGTGATTCGCATGACATAGAAGAGTGACACGCCCAATTTAAGGGGGTGCTATGCCATGGCACACTATCACACTGTGTGTGCTGAAAGTCGACCTATTTCATAAGTGATAACTGAATTCCCTTTCCTTATCACTGTGTGATCCTCATTAGCGATACTCCTTAACTTAGAGTTATAATATGATGTCGAAGTTTGATGTTGCTACCTTAATGTGTTATCCAATGGTCAAGACGTATGTGATCCAGTAGAGCACATTAGGAAAGCAGTCATGCTAAGATGGATTATTTTAATTGTCTAAGGAAGAATCATTTCTTCATCACCATATCACGCCTGGGCGATTATATTTAGTATATAATCAATTGATATATCAGGCATAAAGGGACAGTGTATGCCATTGGTGATGTATCTGAATGATTCGGGGTATTGGTGTTTCGTGTAGGTGCTATGTCAGTTAGATGGTGACTTAATATAGCACTAATGTTTTATTTTTGGTCGCACGCTCCATTCCCAGTATGAAGTGTGAGGAAGTCAGTTGGCAGAGAGATATGTTGATTCTTGGTCTTTGTGACCGAGGGGGAGTTGTTGACCGAGTGTAACGGTCACATTAATAACCCAAATTATGTGGGTGGTTACATAATGATTAATTACGTGTTAATCATCCCTATTAACTGCTCGTTGTCAGTTACGAGCTATGTGCTACTATATAAGGGGTTTTAGTGACCTAATTCTGTATCGGTAGCACCTAACCAAAATAGCAGCCCTCACTTTCTCTCCCCTCCTCTCATGCTTGCCTTACCATCATTAGGGTTCGGGTTTGGGACGTGATAATTTCGGTGACTCTAGTCGCCACCGTCAATCCAAGATTCAACTATTCGTGGGCAAACACCGAACAACGAGATCCTGTGCTTCAGCATTAAGGTATGTCCTTAATCTTCCAACATAGACTATAGCATAACACACAAAAACCATATTATTACAACTCTCTTACACATATGATTCTTTGTTTTTCCTTGTTTTTTAATGATTTAACATGGTTATCTTTCTTTGGATCGTTTCGAGCACATTCCGAATAACTATATAAATGTAATACATACACAAAAACCATTATTACTATTACTCCCTCTCAAATTATGGAAAAAAAAACTCGATTTTGAAATAGCAATGGGTGTCTTGGTACTCGGCATTGGAGAGGGGGTACATACAAATTTGAAAAATCTCTACTTCCCCTCCCCCTTTCGATTATTCCAAATCTTATGGTTCTTACATGATTTTGAAATTATGTTGGGATCTCGGATTAGTTTTTTAATTATTTTACCCACTAGTTATATCCCGACTTAATCTTTCCAGTAAAGGATCGAGCAGATTAAGACAGAGAGCTAGAGGGCATAGAGGAAACATTTCTCCGATTATAAGTGGCAAAATGCTGAGAGTACTTGACCTTCTTCAAATTCTCCACTAGCACAAACAACTACATCAAATTCTTCATCGAATTGGTGGCACAAGGGTTCATATTCGAATGTCCACCTAGTTGCATCTTGAGATGATGATGGGAACTTGCAAATTCCTTGAGGTTAATCAAGGAATTTATCTTGGTAGGCAGAAATAGAGGGTTCAATTTAAAATTGAATTTAAAAATAATAATACTCAAGCATTCGAAAGCTTCATACCCAAAAGAATAATTCGAAATCTTGTGAGTTCAGCAGACAACAAATTCAAAGGTGAAGAGAGAGAAAAAGAATAGAGAGAAATGGTCGTGAGGGACAGGGAGTGAAGCAGAGATAAATTGAAATAAATAAATGAATGAAACTGCCAATTACTTTAAGCTCCTATAGCAGGTTGCTATGGATGGCTAAGATGATTCAGCAAAAATCAAAGAAATTGAAATAAATAAATAAATGAAACTGCCAATTACGTTAAGCTCCTATAGCAGGTTGCTATGGATGGCTAAGATGATTCAGTAAAAATCAAGGGCTATTAACAAATTCAATTACAGTAGTTGAAAATTTTCTCAATTATGGTAGAATCTTCGTTATTTTATATATTGATTATTTTCTTTGTTCTGGTGATTGCGCCTTACTTACTCTGAAAGCTCAGTTTAATCTTTTATACTGGCCAAATTTTGACACGTTTCCATACTCACATTATTGATTTAATAATTAAATGCAAAGACCAAAATTTAAGTTGGCATTCTTGTTAAGGCCTTGTTCTTTTCGCGGGTAAATCTTCCCACCCAACTCCTTCCCACTCCACTCCGTCCCCATCATTAATAGCTACCAATAATTGTTAATGATCAATTAATTAAGTATTAATTAATAATTATTAATATTAATTATTATTTTAATAAATAATTATTATTAGCATTAAAAATAACTATTATTATCTTTAATATTATTAAATATTAATTTTTTTATTACTAATATTAATATAAATTATTATTATTATTTATATTTATAATAATAATAACTATTAATATAAATAGTAATTATTATTATAACTATCGCTAATTTTCATTAATAGTAATAGTTATAATAATTATAATTATAATATAATATTAATATTAATTATAAATATTAAAAATTATTATGATTAATATTAATATTAATAAATAACTATTATTGTAATTACTATTATTAATTATTGTTAATATTAACAATGTTTATATATATATTTTTTTTATTATTAATTAACAATTACTATTACTATAAAAATTATTATTATTATTAATTACTACTAATTAAAAATAATACTAATGGTAATTAATTTTAATAACAATAAAAATTGTTATTATTAACTAATTAATTAATTACTAAATAATAATAAAATTAATAATTATTCTTTATAATAATAACAACAACAATTATCATTATCAATATTATTAATATTATTAATTTCCATTTTAATAATTATTAATTAGTGTTACTATCAGTATTTAGTAAATTTTATTATTTTTATTGTTAACATTAACAATTATTATTATTAACAGCAATCATAATTATTATTAGTAATATTAACATTAATTATTTTTATAATTATTCCTAATAACCATTAATAATAATTTTTATTATAATAATTACAATTATAATAATAATGGTTATTATTAATAATTATTTTAACCATTAATATTAATTTTTATATTAACGATTATTTATATTAATATTAACAACTATTATGCTTATTATTATTAATTAGAATTATTATTTTAATTATTATTATTGATAATAATTATTGTTATAAATTTTGTTGATTTTTAATTATTATTATTAGTGTCAATTAAGAAAAATGTTAACAGTAAATGTTTCAATATTGACAACAATAATAATAATAATTAGTTATTAATATTAATAAATTAATTTTGAAATAATAATTAATATTAGTTACCATTACCATTAATTATTATTTCTAAAAAAATTAACAAGAATTTTTTATTCCTATTAATATTCTTAATTATTATTTTTATTATTGCTAATTATCATTAATATTAGAAATTAGTATTTTTTTATTATTATAAACATTAATGTTAATTATTATTATTATTTTTAAAAGTAATGATAGTAATTATTATTGTTGTCTTTATTAATAGTATTCATTAATAATAACAATAATCATTATCATAATTATTATTATTATAATAATCATTATTATTAATATTAATAGTTGTTGCTATTTATATTATTGACAATTATTTTGATTATGATTAGTTTTACTAATAATTATTATTGTAATTATTATTTTTAATTATTATTAATAATAACTATTATTATTAATGATTCATTATTTTATTATTGTTGTAATAATTATTATTAATTTATGATTATTATTAATAGTTATTATTAATTGATAATAATATTAATAGTAAGGTATTTTTAATATTAGTAACAATAATTATTATTATTAATTATTAAACAATAATTATTATTATTATTATTAATTATTAAACAATAATTATTATTATTTATGATTATTACTGTGAATTATTATTATTGCTAATAATATTTACAGTAATTATTATTGTTCTTAATATTATTAATAACTATTTTTATTGTTATTAATTATTGTTAATGTTAAAATTTAGTAATTTTTATTATTATCAATATTAATATTAATTATTATTAATAGTAATAACAATTATCATTATTAATTTGAATAATAGTTATTATTGTAATTATTACTCATATTCATTAATAATAATGATAATAATAATTACAATTATAAGAATAATTATTATTAATACTAATTATTATTATTATTATTATTATTATTATTATTATTAATGTTAAGAATTATTATTGTAATTATTATTATTAATTATTATTGTTATTAATGAATTATTATTATTATAATACTTATTAAGAATTATTATTATGTTACACAAATCATTAAGATAACTAATATCAATATTCTCACTCCTTTCTACTCCTTCCCACTCCTACATACAACAAACCACTAACATCCACTTTCATCTACTTCTTCCCACTCCCACCCATTTCTTCTCATTCCTTTTCACTTCTTTTTATTCCACATCTGCAATATATCCACAAAAAGAATAGAACATAAGACAATCACTCAATAAAGTGAAAAGTTGCTATGAATTAAGTAATATAATAACAAAATGAAGAAATTGGAGCTCAAATACTATTGACATTAAATGCCTATGATAGTAGTTATGAGTTTGATTCTTACATGCTTCTGAGAGTTATACGAAGAAAAGAGGTAGGCTTTAAAAAAAATTTCAGAGAATTCTAGCAAGTCTCATATTGCTTTGTCAAATCACAAAATAGATAGACCAAAGTGATGTAGAAGGTCAAATTGAGTTATGCTATCCTCGTAACCATTTTGTTAAATCCTACTGCCAAGTTAGCTGTTTTATTTAGGGGTGTCAAATATCAAAACCTCAATACTATTTAATAGCCCATGAACTTCAATTATAACCTTTAATACTATGGCAAAATTCACATGATTCTAATTTGATTGAATAAATTTATATAGGCTGTAATTTGATTGAATATTAAGGTTGGATTTCCTTTAATTTGTTTGATCTTTTTTTTTGAAAAAAAAGTAAATAATTATCATTAATTTTCCAAATGAGTACAAATTGAGTACATTACATATGCCTGGACAATTAAACCACTTCAATTTGACACAAATCGCATAGCTTTTATGCTTACGATATATGTGCATCTCTTACAAGATCAACACATCTTCTCCTTTGATTCATGAACTTCCTCAAGTTCCTTTATATCCATATACCATATGCGGTACATGCTGTCACAGTTTTTTTTCCCCATTTGCAAGATGTAGAATTCACTTTACAATTTTTGACAAACCAACAAATCTTCTTCTTAAGATCCCAACATCTCTTCTTCTATTTAGACCAACTGAAGACCTGTGCTGAAACTTCTTGAGATAGTGCACATTGGAAGAAAAGATGCTTATTAGTGTCAAGACTAACACTATAACGGAAACAAAGGTAGCGTCCACAATAAGGCGCCTCATATTCAACGTACCACCAGCGGGCAACTTTTCTTACATAGCTAACCATAGTACAAACATATCTCATCTCTTCCATACTATTTTACACCAAGAAACCTTTGGTTTTGTAACACATAAACAAATACATTCTGCCTTAAGTAGATATTGTATAGTAGAAAACCAAACTTTAGTTTCTTCCAACTCATCAAACCGTTAGGAACGGTCAGGATTTGAGTGAAAACAACAAGGAATCGCAAAATACGATAATAACAAGATAAAGAGAACAAACACCAAGATTTACGTGGAAAACCCTAACCGGGAAAAACTACGGGAGACAATGAGCGAAAATCCACTACAGTGATGGGAGATTACAGAATTGATATCAGAGCGATGTGCCCTAAAAAGATATCAACTAATGATTATAAATTCACTCAGAACGCTCTATCTCAAAACAAGAATAGTAGAACTATTGGATGATCAAAGACAAAAACAACCTTCCAGATGCTCAAATGATACTTGTGTGTTGTTCATGTGTTTAATATCTCTTGGAGCCTAAGGCTAGGCTCGTTATAAAGAAATCAAAGGGTCAAGATCGAGGAAACCCTAGCAGAAACAGCCGCCGCGCTCACCACGTACCGTGTTCTGGTCCACAGACCGTCCATGGAGGTCACTTGAAGGCCACAACAGGAATGCGTTTGGCCACGGAACATGACCAAGACCTATGGTGTTCCGTGGTGGATTGGAGAAGAGGAGCTTGGGCAATAAAACCTAACAATCTCCACCTTGGACTAAATTCATTAGCATGAACAAATAACATCGCCAAAGAACCCCGAAGGATAGAGCCCCATAGGGTCGACCTCAAAGGGTATTGATTTTAATAGTACCAATTCCAGCGACATTACATTGGACATTGTTGCCCCATGTGAGCAATCGTTGAGTCAATTGGATCATATGTTGAAAACCAATCCTTATGAAAGGCGCATATAATAGGTACACCCAAA
Source organism: Selenicereus undatus (assembly GCA_017589665.1). Lineage (NCBI taxonomy): Eukaryota > Viridiplantae > Streptophyta > Magnoliopsida > Caryophyllales > Cactaceae > Selenicereus > Selenicereus undatus. Next base: position 20,531,954 of record JACYFF010031959.1, read on the forward strand.
ATCAAGAATCCAAACAGAAACACTCCCCTTGTCAGTGGAGATAGCAAACAAAACATCACCATCATAATCAAATTCAAGAAAGGTAGCTTTAGCAAGTTCATGAGGGTGTGAATATGAATTATCTTCTTCTTTCTCCCTCTTATTTTTTAATTTAAAACAATCAGAAATTACATGTCTTAACTTTCTACAATAACGACATGATTTGTTGGACTTATGCCTTTCAAACTTTGATTTAGAGGTGTTGCCTTTATCAAATGAGTCATCCCTCACTGATAAACCTTCACCTTTTTTGGCACGAACTTCAAGGTTAAATTTTTTTTTGGACACAAATTGGCCTTGGCATCCTCTAATGACAAAGTGTCATTGTTACTATATAACATAATTTCTTTGAAATGCTTATAAGAGGCAGGCAATGAGACAACCAACAATATTGCTTTTTCCTCATCCTCGATTTTCACATCCAGACTTTCCAGATCAAAAATAATAGAATTAAACTCGTTAAGGTGGTTTTGGATAGGAGTACCTTCTGCCATGAAAAACATATACAGGCGTTCCTTTAGATGAATCTTGTTTGTTAGGCTCTTGGTCATATATAACGCTTCTAATTGAAGCCAGAAATATGTGGTGGTGGTCTTATCCAGAACTTCACGGAGAACATGTGTTGCCAAGCATAACTGAATCATCGAGAGAGCTTTTCCATCAAGCTCGTTCCACTGTTCGTCTGTCATGGTAGCATGTTTCTTAGTTCCACCATTAAGAGCTTTCTTTAGCCCATTCTGGGTGAGAATGACCATCATTTGGACCATCCAGATATTAAAACTCATCTTTCCATCGAATTTGGGAATATTGAATTTTGTGACTGTTGCTATCCTATAACTGCACTCTGATACTACTTGTTAGGATCAATTAGGATTTGAGTGAAAATAACAAGGAATCACAAGATACGATACTAACATGATAGAGAAAACAAACACCAAGATTTACATAGAAAACTCAAAATGGGAAAAGCCACAGGCAGCGACCAGCGAAAAATCCACTATGTTAATGGGAGAGTACAAAATTAATCTTAGAGTAATGTACCTTAAGAAGAGATCAACTAGTGATTACAAATTCACTCAAAACGCTATCTTTCAAAGTAAGAATAGTAAAACCATTGGCTGATCAAAGAGAAGAATAACCTTCTAGATTCTCGAATGATGCTTGTGTGTTGTTGACGTGTTTGATATCTCTTAGAGCTTAAGGCTAGACCTTTTATAAAGAAATCAAAGGGTCGAGATTGTGAACGCCCTAGCAGAAACAGTCACCGCGCTCACTACGAACCGTGCTCTGGCCCACGGACCGTCTGGGAAGGCCACAGTTGGAGCGTGTTTGGCCATGGAACGTGGCCAAGACTTCTGGTGCTTCGTGATGGACTGGAGAACGGAATTTGGGCCACAAAATCCAACACAAATTTTAGTTTAAGATTGTCCATAATGCCAATAATCATTTTCCATCCCGGTAATCTAAACTATGAGTTTTGACATAAAAGACTTTGGCATTCTGTAACATATAAGCCTAAGCCTATCGAACAAATACAGTAATTTTATTGACCAATTCTCACCACCACATTTGGTATAAAAAGCTTTATTACATGCAATAGCTCTTTAAAATTCAACGCCCATACTGTAATGGTTGACACACATTTTTCCAACTCACAAGAGCCAACTTTTTATGTCCATAACCTCCACTCCATATAAGCCGAATGCATAATGATTCAAAAGTTCTCAACGTATGTTTGGGCCAGAAAAAAACATATGACCAAAAGGACACCAGGTTATATCAAACACTACAATAACTAGAAGCTTCTTGCTAGCATAGGACAACCTATTAGCCTCCCGTGAGCTAATTTCTAGTTCACATTGTCAATTAATGGTTTACACCTCTGATGACTAAGTCTTCTAGACAACAGATGTAATTGAGGCATCTGAAGGGAAAAACCCAATTTCAGTTATAATATGTTGTTGTTCATGCTCAGTCCCTCCCCTCTCCCCCCCACCCCCCCACCAAATGACTTGTTGAAATTAGCATATAAGCCTGACATTCCAGAAAACTTATGAAAAAACTTATGCACGACCTTAATAGATTCATGATCCCTTTAAGAAATAACAGCAAATCATCAACAAAAGGCATATGTACCCAACTTAAGCGTAACACACTTGGAATTGTTTGATCCTATTGAAGGAAGCAATAAGCATGCTTTCTTCTTTTCTTGTTTTCCCCCTTATCCTTAATAGCCTCTTACACTCTATATTTTCATCATGCATTTTAAGTCGTATATTTTCTATAATTATGATTGACGAGCTATTTGTGTTGATATTATGAGAAAATTTAAGCAAAAATTTCTTTTCTAATCATATTATTGTCCAAATGGCTAAATAGAAGGGCAACGTAATATTTTTAACTAATATAAATCCTCTCTTAAAAACAACAACAATGATAACATTAACAAATAAATTAATAAATAAATAATACGACAACAATAACAACAATACATAAATAAATAAAGGTCAAATTTTTTTAATACTTAAACATCCAGCATTAAGCCCATTACTTGTCAAGAAAATTGACTGCTTATATGTTATGTTATGTGGAGGAAGAATGTTATTATTTGACTAATTATCTCACACACAATAGCATTAACATGGTTATTGGTTGCAGCTATGTTTAGCATTAATATTGTTATTTCACATAAGTACTTCTTTAATATGTCCTTTATATTTTATGTACATGCAAGAATACAATGGTTTTTATCATTAATGTAGAATTTAGGTCCAACCCAAAATAATATTTAATTATTTTTTATTAATCTACTTTGTAAATGAGGAAAAGGTAAAAAAGAACAAAGAAAATAAAAAGAAGGAAAGAAAGAAAAAAAATAGAAAATGGAGAAAAAAGAAACTTGGCAGGTTTCATGATGGATTTTTTAATGGAGAAGATTTTTCAGAATTTGAATCAAGGTCGATTAATCAAAATATGGAAAGTGTATGATTGTGCTCGCAAGATTCTGAGAAAGTTATGGGAAGTCTTGTAAGTTAAATTGTCGCAATTAGGAAGGTTTATATAATGCAAATAGGGTGCTTGGTTGAAGATCACCTCAAATCCCCATTGAGAGTGTGCGGTTAGGATCCTTTTGAATAGGGTTGAGTAGGACCGGGTACTCGATCAATTTTTATGGAACTGGTTCCAGTTCCAATCCCGGATGGAATTGGGTCTAGGATTTTTAGAATTGATCCCAGAACTGGTTGGGACCAGTCCAGAACCGGGTACCCATTTCCTAATTTTTTTTTCTATTTTGTTTTATTTCATTTTATTTAATTTTTGGATTGCGGTTGTGAGTTTATGAGGGAACCAACATACCCAGCAAGTTAACTAATCGATCATTCAAAATCAAATTTAATAGAGTGGCAGCTAGACATTTACCACGCACAAAAGTCCAATTGGTTACCTAATAAATAGCATTTCATTTCATCCAAGCATAAAAACTTTTCATAGTATTATATATTGATAAAAAGATTTATTAATATCAACGTATAACCAAAAATTATGGCAGCATCGGGAGAACAACACCTAATGCTAACGGGTAACCGGGTAACTCATACATTTTTAAAAAAAAAAACTGATTGGACCACGTAATCGGGTAACGGGTCCGGGTCTAGTTCCAAGTTTTCAGGACCTGCCTTCGGACCCGGTTGCAACCAGTTCTAGGATTTCGTAACCAGCCCTGGACTCAGTTCAACGGGGTTTGGGTATGAACTCAGCGGGTGTGAACCGGGCCCAAATCCGGAACCGTGTACCCGATTTTTTCGCTCAGCCCTACTTTTGAACAATGCGGGTCTTAACTGATGGTGTGAAACTAGGTATTTGGTGATTTTCCCCCTCAACGTGGAAGGATTCTCCATGTAAAAATTGTGGCGTTCCTTCTCTTGTTGTTTGTATGTGCGTAATTTTTTTTTTTATGCTTTTATTCCCAAAAAGTGGTATCAGTGCGGGTTTAATCGCAACAATTTAGACATCTGTGCATTAGCATCTTTAGAACAAGGTATGGTATGAGAACCTACTTTAAAAAGTACCCTTATGACCGAAAGAACACTAAATTTTAAAGTGAAATTACTTCTTAACATCCGTAAAATTTTCATGTATCTCATGGATTTACGAATATTAGTTTTCTCTAAGGTGGTGTTTGATATATGAGAATTGATAAATAGAAACCCATAAGTCAATTTGAGAATTCATTTTGGAAATGATAACGTGTTTATGAATTCCTCCTTATTTAGTAGGTAGGAGTTGGAATTGAGAATAACATAGCAAATTTACGAATATATTGTAAATACAAACATATAATTCTATCATTCAATGGAAATTATAATTTTGTAGATTTATAAGCATATCCTAATCCTACATTACATATAGTTGGTAAATGGCAACAGTACCACAAATAATATGATATACAAACAAAGAAACATATTTCATGATTATTTATCTACAACAATTTAAAGGGCTTGTTGGATTAGCAAGACATTTTGCTTTGAATATTATGTTTATTCCAATATATTAGAAAAAATCTTAACAAGGACAATTTGTTTTTAATATCTATATGAATTAAAATAAAATGATCTCTTCTTCAATTACTACATGTCGATTTCACACAACTTGTCTTTTTTAATATTTTTGTCCCTTTATTAGGAACATCTTGAAAGATCAATTTAATTCCTTTTTTGAACACCTCCAATGTTACTATTTTTGCCTTTTCAATTTAAAGAAAAAATACATAATAAAAGAATTTGATTTTTAATATTATAAAAAAATTTGAGAATCTATACTATATATAAAAATAATGTTGTGATGATGTGGAATTTTCTTACATTCTCATTAATTAGAGATTTCGAACCCTTGGATTCATTCTCTCTCCTCATCACAACCATCCGATTGTTGAAAATAATTAATGTATAATTTTCAAATCTCTCACATAGTAATGAGGGAAAAAATCATTAATAAGGAAATTATCCTAAGAAAGTATAATCTTATGAAGTGTAAGTATAATTTCATAATTGTCGAAACGAGGATTATGGAGTATTTTTTTCTAAAAGGAATGATTATGCAGTAATTAGTGATTATGAAAATTATAAAAAAATATCCTTCTTAAACCTTTTGAATTCATTCTTTCTCCTTATCACCACTAGATTGTAGGAAAAGATTAATCCCGGGAAGTATAATATCAGAAAGTATAATTCCGTAATGGTGGAAAAAAATCATTAACAACTAAGAAAATAATCCTAGGAAAGCATAATCCCGTGAAGTATAATTCTATAATGGTTGAAATAAAGATTATGGAGTGGCTATACCTTTAGTATTATTTTAAATAATAAAGTCAATTCCCAATGAATAATAATCCCATAATTGTGGAAATATGAATTATGAAGTAGTTAGTAACAAATAACTATAGAAATTATAAATAAAAAAGATATCATTCTTGAACCTCCAATATTAGTATAAATAGTCAAGTAGTTCTTACTCATAGTTGAAATCATACATTAGACTACATCTCATAGTTGAAATCAATTCCGTCGTCTTGCTCATTGCTCATGTGTGTCAAAGTGATCTTTTTTACCTCACTTCCAGATATATAATAATTATCGTTCCCTTTCTCATGTTTATTTGTATTAATTCCTTAATTCGTTAGCAAGTGACCCCTTCTTTTGTAATTAGTAGTGTCAAAACGCTTGATCGTATTTGATTGAAATTTTTGTACTTTTTTGTCGTTTTTTGCTACTATATGTGGCTTAATTTTGTTTTCTTGATATTTAATCTTTCACTAATTGATGCCATCAGTCATTTCTTGCTATAATTTGTAATCTTACTTTTTTAGGTGCAGTTTTTGTCAGGCTTGATTAATAGTGGTGGTGTTTGGTTTGATTCATTTATATTCTTAATTATTTCCGTCCGATTTATGACTTAGGTTAAAAAAATTTTGCTTATATTATATTATATTATATTAGTAACTTAATTGTGTTTAGATTCTTTCATGTTTTATGTATGTTGTTCATTTATGAATTTTTGTTTTTTTATAAGAAAAACTCTAATAATTTGATCCTCTTCCTTGGCATTTCAAATTTTTAATGGAAACAACAATGCAAACTATTTCACATGTATCTAAATTGTTTGGTGACCTATTTATTTACATTAATTAAAAATTTTCAAATATCTATAATATAAATTATAATATGATTTTCATAATTTACAAAAGTTACTGTTGAGATATATAAAAGAAACCACAAAATTTGACTTCTTTTTTTACATACATAGATAAGAGTATAATCTTCTATATCTTCAAAAGTTTTGCTATTTTGAAAATTGAGTGAAGTGGTAAGGTTGGGGTTTAGAACAATATGGAAGGGGTGTTGGGGAATTTCATTGGGTTATGAACCCTAGCAGTAGGATCAAATTGCATTAATGGACATATGGGATAAGTTTGATATTAAAAAGTTAATCCTAATTTATAAAGTCTTTAGAACGATTTTGATTAACTTATTCACCTTCAAAATATGCCTCCAACATTAACAAATGTAATTTTTCAATTTTTTTTTTAAATCATCGCATACGTTCAATACTACATGCATGTTTGAATCAATGTAATTTTTTATTTTCATTGTTCACTTAGAAACTATAATGCATGCTTAAATATTTTCATTGTTTAGTTGGAAATTACGATTCATACTTGAATACTATTTCTATATATTTTTTTATCATGACATACATTCAATACTGTAATGGATGCTTGAATCAATGTAACAGTTTTTGTTGTTTAGTAAAATACTGTAATGCATTCTTGAATACTATTTGTAGGTTTTTTCATAAATCATGACGAATGTTCAAAATCATTAATCATGTCATATAGTTAACTTAAGACACAAATCACAAGGTAAGGTTATAGAGAATTTTAATTTCTTGGTTTTTGTTTTTTTGAAAAATAATGTGTTAATTGAGATTTTGATGGATCCTTCTGATTTCAAGAAATAAAATAACCTCATTTTAGGTTAGCTAATCGAATGAACAAATTTGAAAATAATTTTTTTGAGTTTTTAAATTATGGGTTAACTAAATAGATAGTCTGAACTCTCTGGGTAATATGTTCCAACTAATTATGATCCATGATTTAATTAGAATATCTTAACATGCGCCTTTCTGCTAACTCATTATCTTTCCTTCTGAGAGGGGACAACTTGTGTGAATTGACAGGTAGTTTCAAATCAATAGACCAGCTACCATATATGATAATTTTTATTGCTTTTCTAAATTTATTCACTATTTTCACAGTCTCCCTTTTCCCAAGAAAATAAAATTTGCTTAATTCAAATCACCTAAAATTACTAAATCTATTATCCTAAATCTACAACAACTCATTTGTGTTGCAATTCATTATTTAAGTGGAACACTAACCTTAGGAAGATATGTTGTCTAAAGAAGAATTCGATGACATATTTTCCAACAAAAGGCCCCCTAACTTCATGATTTCAAAAGGATGAGCCTAAGCACATCATGGATGACTAATTTTGAAGTATTATAACTACATATTGAGATAACTTGAATGAAGTTGTGACCATAATATATTTATTTTCAAAGATAAAAATTCCCTAAAAGAAAAGGATAAAAAAGTATATAATACTAAAAAAGTATAACTATAATAACTAGGCTTATTAAATTTTTATAGTGAAAATTTATTTCTACTTATAACAACATCACTTACTAAATAGCTTATTTGTATCTTCTTTTCTAAATAATAATAACAACTATGAGTCTTTTATAAACAACTTATTATCTATTTTATAAATCACCGTGCAAAGCACGGGTCTATACTAGTGACTAATAATACCAAAGTCATTAATAAAGATTTTGATAATAAAATATTTTGATTTCCAAAGTTATATGCAATTGTAATACCAAATATCATGACATTAATATTTTCAATAATAATTATAACTATTAATAAAGAATCAATTACTCTGATGAAGCATGATTTTGTATTTGTGGTCCATAATTGATCAAACATTAGTTTACTTATTATCATAATAGGAATTATCAAATTTCTTGAACAGTAAAAAAGTAGAATTTAAAATTAAAATAATTATTTGTATAAATCTCATGCATAGTATGAGTCCTTAATACTAGTTCTTTTTTAAAACTGAAAAGGTGAGGAGATTCTCTCCCTTCCCCACTCTTTTCCATTAAGTATAAATATATGCCAAGGGGTAGGGAGAATTTCATTAATTCAGTCGGTAACATATATTATGAGTTAATTGTTTAGTTACAATAATTCATATCAAGAATAACATAAGCCAAGAGTTCAAACTTCCATGGGAAAAAAACCTCACTAATCAGCTTGTTTATTATTAGTAGAATCCACAAACATTTTTTTCTCTAAAGTAATTTATATTTGTGATTACATAGAATTATAGATTATGTCATCACGTTTAACAAAAAAAGAAACATAACAATTTGATTTTCAATAAAAAGCCCCTTATAATATTTCCTTTTTACCCATTAGGGGGAACTTTTTTTCCCATTAGGGAAAAAACCACAAAAAAATTATATCAAATAAAAAGGGACAAAGTAAAACTGAGCACTATGTTTTTTTTTTTTTAATTTATAAGTTTCATACCATTTAAGCATGAACTAAAAGTCAAAATTATCCTTAGAAAAGACAATTATAAAAAGTAAAACTACTAACACACTCTCATTTTACTATTTATTGAAATAGTATCTCGATTCTTAATGTAATATGGGAATTTCTTAACTGGTAAAGTTACGAAAACATTCTTATTTTATTATTCATTAAAAGAGCTTTTTATATCTTAAAATAACAGAAAAATCCTTAAAATCACAAAAATATTATGAATAATCAATTACAATCCCTATTTTTCAAATTGATGAGGTACACATTCCCGTCTTTTTTTTTGTTTTGTTTTTGGGAAACCAGAGACACATTCTCGGCTATATATGTCTACATACCAAACATTACCTAAAGTTTGAATGGAGTGTGTGTTCTTTAGGCAGTAAAAGGTGAGAAACTCGAAAAACTTCATCGTTCCCTGTGTGTTTCCCAACTCTCTCTCAGGGGTATTTGCCGGCCTGTGGGCTTCCTGAGCGCGCCACCGTCGTCTCCGAGATGTCGCAAGCCTCGCCATCGCCAGCTACACCCACCTCATCCAAGGTTCTCTCTCTCTCTCTCTCTCTCTCTCTCTCTCTGAAATTCCATTATCAGTTCACTTAGAAGAGACTAGGGTTTGGATAACTAAATCACTGTTAGTTCGTTACTGTGTTTTTCCGAATTCGGATTAGGATCAGTTGCATGCTTTGTAATTGCATGTCTGCTTAGCTCAAAACAGGGTTAGGGAAGGGGAGGGGTCTCTGGGTCTGAAAATGAATGGAACTTTGTGAATCGCGTTAAGAGTAAGCCATTGTTTTCATGATTCATGCTCAGTGTAGTTTAGACTTGTTATTTGTTAGTTTGTACGCTTGTATTAGCGAATGTGGTGGGCTAAGTTGTTTTGAACTTGGCAAATTTTTTTAAATTAAAAGGAGATTTTGGCAGAGAGAAATTTTTAGGGTTTGGAAAGTTGTTTCCAATGTGAAATTATTTGAGTATGTGGTGAATATTGAGAAAAAGAAAAGGAAGAGCACTCAAATTAAGCATGCTTAGCTTTTTTCCATGGGAATGAAGAGAATGTCTATTTCATATTTAAGAATCACTGTGTCTAGAGGCTCCAGCTCAATTGGCGCCTTTGTCACTTGCGAGTGGCACGACGAGGGCTTTGATCCTGGTCACCTCTGAATTACTCGTGGGAATTATCGGGAGTGACTAACGAGCTCCTTCTAGGTTTGGACTTAACCTGGTGCCCCCCCCCCCCCTGTCTAGTTCTCTTGATTTGCTCCAAGTCGGCAAGTCCCTCTTGGGCAGTCTTGGGCAGTCTTGGGCTTACGTCTGTTGTTGAAGGGGGGAAAAAGCAAAGCCATTGCATAATGTCAACACCTAATACAAACATGTTTTGCCCCCATATTTTCTCCTTTTGGTTTGCTCTGCTTTATCCCTTCTGTTTTCCTTTTGTGATGGCAATGAATATGGCATATTATTACCCCAACTATCATGGGAGGGACCATGCAAATCCCGTAGGCCAGAAAGGATCATACATAGGAGTACCCATTAAAAAAATCTGACAGAGGTTGTCATGCATGACTTAACCCAACAGGACCCCTTCATATCTGTTCCTTGAGAGCATGCAATCTAGGATCCATGTGAGTGTGGCAATGTGGCCTTAGCTAGGGAATTTTTTGTCCAAGCTCTAGGCCACCCTTTTCTTTGTAAATTATGTAATTTTATACTTGGTTGGTTGTAATGCTATTTCTGCATGATGAAAATGCATGTTAATGTAGGGCTGGCAAAAATCTGTCCGACCCGATTATCTAACTTCGTCCGATCTAGAAAAACCGGGTACGATCACAAAATTTATGTCCGAATTTAAATCCAGTTCTGGTTAGGGTTTGGGCATTCGGGTTTGGGTTGTCCGGATTTTTGAACCATTTAGGGTTCGGATAAATTCGGACAATCGGACAACCAGGTTCGGACATCTGACAACTACGTTTATGTGTAATTTTAGTCCAAATTCTTTATAAAATTTTATAAAAACAATTTCGGACAACCGGGTTCGGACATTAAAAAATTGGGTTCGTTTTCGGTCACGCAAAATTTCAGTCGGAATATTCTAAAATCATATCACAAATTCGAACAACCGGGTTCGAACATCGGACATTCGGGTCCGGGTTCGAGTCTGGTCAGAGTGTCCGACTTATAATCCAGATAGGGTTCAAGTATGAAGTTTTTGTCCAAATGTCCGATTTGTCCAAACCCGAATTGACCTGGACCCGGATTTTTGCCAGCCCTATGTTAATGCAACTTTCTGCCAGTGGAATGGAAGAGAAACTACATCACAATGCTTGTTTAAAAGGTAATCAGTGTAATGATATGGTTTCCATTTGAAAATCAAACTTTATTTAGGCAGCTTATAGTAGAGAAAACTTGATCTTGCCCTTATACAGTTAAGTTATTTCTAGGCTGGGCTCATAGCAGAGGTTTATGTTGTTTATGTGCCTCAGAGGCCATTGCAGTGGTAATTGTTTGAGCAAATAACAATGAAAAAGAACAAACTTTTGGAAATAGTAATTTTTATTGTGTGGGTAGTAATAGGAGGACATTTTACTCATGTTGGTCACACTAAGAGGAGAATGCAATAGAGAAGAGGGTGGTGAGGGAGACAAAATGGGGCTATGAGGTAGGGGGGACTTGACTGACATTTCCATTTTGATCGTACTTGGAGCTCATGGGAATCGAAGCAAAGGAAATAATCTAAGATACTTTTGACATTGTAGTCAAGGTTGTTCATGTTTGTTTGGGAGCAGCATTAATTATATAGCTTTAGCTAAGTAGATTACAATGTAATCTTTATAACAATTCTCATATGTAAGCAAACATGGTAATGGAAATTCCGTTACACTTTTATTTGCGTTACATGGTTAATTGCATCAACTAAACAAATCATTAGCTTCTCTTAATCTCTTCAGTTTGATTTCACTTTGAGTGTCCTTTCAAAAATTGAAGTGTTTTTGGTGGTATGGTCACTGGTGGCGACATCGCGATCTGGATCTTCCTAGATCCCGCGAAAGCGGGACTCACACTGGGAGGTGGTGGTGTTTTGTCACTGGTGGGGATAGCCTCTGAGATTCTTGTGGATAAGGTTGCGCACATCTAAGTCTTTCACATGCCCACTTTAGATGATCCCCAAGGGTCTGTTGTTGATTGATTATCTCGGGCAACTCCATCTAGCGCAAAGCTTGGTCCGGATGTTTTTGCTTGGGTTTCATGACTTTTGCAAGGTAGCTATGATTCTGCCTCCACTTATGTGGTTTAGTCAGTAGTGTTTAGCATTGGTTTTTACCATTCTGGTCCTGTTTCTGTTTTGCTAAAACTACATTAGTTTTATCATATTGTCACACACCCTTTATTTTTGTTTAAAAAAATAAAGGAAAGGAAGCACAAAGCCAGATTAGGCAGGTTTATGCTGGTGTATAACATCAATCTCATATTATTAATCAATCAAGCCATCCGATTTCCACGTTCCTGACTCACCATGAAAGTGCTATGTTGTCATGTTTAATTAATTGACTGGCAATGTCTGGTGTAGCAGCTAAGTGGTTGCAGTGCATGGGATGGTGCTGTGGATGGAGTAGGGCAAGCATTCTTTGTCATGAAAATGCAGCCTATCAATGGTTAAGGTTGTAAATCAATTATTCAACAACTTAGATTGTGACTGCACATCATTTATGACCATAAATGTATGCAGCAAACCCAAAATGAAATAGGACAGCTTATGTGTAAGCAAATAAGGACATTCGTGAGTTTGATGTGCAAACTATAATGGCTTTCCACTGTAATAATAAAAGGAAGCTACTGGCTCTGTGTCTCCTGCATTTGACAAGGATCTTATAAAACAATGTCCATTTCTCTGACTTACTGCTGTGCCAATGACTATAAAATGTCAGTTGGATATTATGACCTGGTTGTAGGAGATATTTAGTCAGTTTATTTTCCAAAAAAGGTACTCTGTTTACAATTTCATAGTATCTACTATCTACCCTATAAAATGATAATCCATGCATGTTCACATTGTCTTAGAGTTTTCGTTCTATTTTTAAACTAGTCTAATTTCTGAACAGCTGACAGACAGCATGTTCCTAGGTTCTAACCCATCCATTATGAGCTTTATGATGGATGTCCTGTTGGTTCAAACAGCAAACCATTTCTTATCTCGTAGACAATTCTTGCTTTAGTCAGGTTTCATCTATTGTCGATTAAGCTTGAAGGATTCTTGTTAGCTGGGCTGCATTGGCTTGAAATCTTGTTTCCGATTTTGGTTCAAACGAAGGGAGAAACAGCATTAAGTTCTTGCGTTACTAGTAGGCAGTAGCTTGTGGGGGATAAACTCTGCCCCCTCCCCCCCAGGGGCCAAGATTCTTCCTTTGACTGCTTTATATGGAGGTTCCAATTCTAGAAACCATTTTGCTTGTGTCGTGTGTTTTAATTGAAAGATGCCTATTTATAGCAGTAAATAAGCCATGAAGCAATGGTAATGTTATAGGTGTGAGAAAGACTAGCTATCAAATGGTATGATTTGAATTCACTGGAAAGAGATCAGGGGTTAAAAAATTCCCTTGCATCTATTGTATACTTTTACAGAAGAAAATGGTGCGAGACTGCTTGAAAATTTCCCTTCTCTTAAGAAGGCCTTATTGTCCATTGCAATACTAGGCTTGAAGGTGCTCCTTGTTTTTTTGTGGTGCACGGGGGGGGGGGGGGTGAAGACATTGGCTATACACCAAATATTGCTGAATCCATTGGGTCCATGTACTCTGAAATCTGATCACTTGAACTCGCTTTTCGCATCATGTGGCAATTTATTTGGGACATAAACAGGACAAATTTGTTAAACTCCTTTATTAGATCTAGGTAGCAGAACTAGTTTCTTCCTAGTAGCAACTTTACAGTTCAGCTTTTTTAATAGATTTTATATGCTTGCAGCGAGGTGCTAGCTATTTACATAGGCAACTGAACTGAAATTGTAAGATAGAACTGGCAGTTTGTTGCGGCTATACTCAAATTAAGATAGAAAAGCCCTGGGATTATTTTTCCAATAAAAAGGGGAAATCGAATGAAGGGTGTTTTGGAGTGAAATAGATAAAGAAAAACAATTGAAACACTGGTGTCACAAACACATATGCTGCCAGGGTAAGATTGCTTAACATTTGTATGTCCCCAGTTACTGCTTTGCGGGATTCATGCCGGGTTGTCATGACACCTGAGCACTGTTCTAAAAGCTTGTGTGGAGCGTGGTCGTACTTCTTGATGTATGGAACATTTCTGGATAAATACTAGTTGTGATAAATTCTGATCATTTTCAGTTTTCATACTGCTGTAAACAGCCCTGCCCTGAATTCACTAAAAAAGAAATATGTAAAAGAGCAGCGGCAGCAGTTTATAATGGGACAAACCCATGAGCTGTGAATGTTACTGTACCTATGTGAACAGTGAAGCTGATGATACCGTTTAGAATTCTTTCTAACGATGCATATCATTGACTCATTGCCAAGTTACTCAAATTTGCAGAAAGGGTCAACACCGAATACAATTGGACTTTATGCTGTGCAATGTGGAGAATGTTTTAAATGGAGATTGATTTCTAATGAAGACGAGTATGAGGATATCAGGAGCAAATTGCTGGAAGAGCCTTTTACATGCAGCAAGAAGCCTAACGTGTCATGTAATGATCCTGCTGATATTGAAAAAGATGCCACCCGAACCTGGGTGATTGACAAGCCAAACATTCCAAAAACCCCACCCGGCTTTAAAAGAAAGCTGGTGCTAAGGAGGGACTTCTCCAAGCTGGATGCACATTATGTGACTCCCACAGGAAAGAAAGTAAGGTCATCGACTGAAGTGGCAAAGTACCTAGAGGAAAATCCCGATGTCAAAGGCGTAGCTGTGGGCGACTTTAGCTTTACAGTCCCCAAGGTTGTGGAGGAGACTATCCCTAAGGATGTCATCGAGAAGAAAGCATCGGCTAGAAGCGAAAAGAAAGCCAAGGACTCCAAGGCTGCTGATGCCAAGGCGCCGGTTCCTAAAGAATGATCAGCTATTTCATGTAATTTAGCTGTTTGTGTAGTCTGATTTAGATTGCTCTTCTTTTTTCCTTATTGCACTACTATTGCTTTGTGTAAGCTTGATGTAAGATTTGTACTAGGCTTCCTACCATCTACATGACCCACAGCTTATGTTCACTTGTCATCTGACTTAACTGTTGGTGTGGTTGGTTTTGTTCCTTTAATATCCTTGGATTACCAAGAGGGTTGTCCAACGCTCACAATCCAGATTTTGTGGCACTGGACGGCTTGGTTCAACCTTGGCAAAACCCAGATCTTGAGGGATGGGACCAAATATGTAGGTTCGGTTCAACCTGGTCTAGCAGGTATGTGGTCGTCCGTAGGACTGAATTTACCACAGCTTTAGAATTTGTCAATTTGATGCATCCAAGAAGGTTCAGAATGTCAATGACAGCAAAGGTTGTGTGGAAGGAAGTCATGTGAGGCGGAGCAACTGTGGACCTAATTATCCTTAAGAATTAGGCCTAGGCTGTGTCCTGCTACTGGCGTCATCGTGTCTAATAAAGGCTAACTGGTTTGCGACTAGTTCAGTGAAAGTGGTGATGTCAAACAACCATCAATTACCGACTGTCCAATTTTAGAAATTTCAATTATTAGAAAACGAAGAATTCACGAAATCTTAACAGCCTAAATCGATCTTGTTTGGCTTTCCTAGCCACCTTATAGATGTTGAATAAATAGATTGCTCTCTAAACTCGGACCGAGAAATTGGGTTTTTTTGGGGGAGGGGGGGGGGGGGGGAAAGGACACGCAAAGTTGCGCGTGAAGATTGAAAATTTGAATAAACCGATAGGGAAAAAATTGACTGTCAATACAAGGACTGAAATTTCCTTAACATTCTGTTTAGTGTTTCCCATAGATACCAAATTACTGAAATGCCATTGGAAGACCATGGAGGAAGAATCCAATTGTAACTTTTGCAAGCTCTTTCCCGTTCAAGGCCTTATAACACAACATGCATCCTGGTCATCAAGATCGTAGGATGCCACATCCTGACAACGATGTAACAATTATCAGTGTTTAGGATAATGAGTGCTTTGAATTTTGCTTGAATGTGATTATAATTGGTGAACCTGTCCTGTGTATGATTGTTCTAAATTTTGCCTAAATTTTGCATGAGTTTGTTAAGAACGCTTCTTCATGTGGAGCTCGGTAGTAAGCTATATAAGTTGAGTGCCGGCTTAGACCCTAACTCCCCATTCCAAATCACTGTTGGCTAATTTCCTAAAGGTTGGGTTATTGAGAAAAAAATTGGCTTAAAGTTTGAGCTTTGGGATTTATTTTTAAAGGTCGATTTATTGGCTTCCAAATCTTCCAAAGTTTAGATTATTAAAATCTAAAAATTCTATAAAAATAAATAATCTTATAATTTAATAAAAAATACTAGTAAAAAATAAGAATCATAATAAGAATAGATGGAGAATATTATTTGAGTTTACGTTTTATTTTGTTTTATTTTCATGTTATTTTGCCATAATGAAAGAAAATTAATTTGGATTTTAGGCACATAATGCTACAAAATTTCTAACGCATGACCCTTTTATTTGGCCACATAGGAGTACTTAAGGAGCTATCTTTCAAACTTGCTAAGGCCCTTTTCAAGACTAGAAGTCAAATAAAATGTAATGAGACTTTAAAATTAGATAGACCAATGAAATGGAACCTGATTCCTTTAAATATCAAATTTTATTTCGCAGCACCAAACCTAGCACTCCGTAATTCACTATTTAGCCCATAAGGGGTTAATGGTTATATTAGTTTTTCTTTGAATTGTTTAGATTTATTGGAAAATTTGTGAACTAGCTTACTTGGCTCCAATGTTTTAGTAAAACTCTACGAGTTTAAAAAGAAGTCATAAAATTATAGCCTTATAAATATAGAAATTTAAACTTTCAATCAAGTTAACATTTTTTTTTCCTGAGGTGGGGAATAAAGTTAGCAAAACTTTAGGAAATATTTTAATGTTAATTAAAAATTTCATCTATACTATATTAATAGCAATCTTTGGAAAGCCCTAGAATGCAGCAATGAGAGTGATTTGAGGGATTTGCTGTAATCTTAACCATAAAAATTATTTATGCGTTGAATCTAAACCGTTGATTTTAAAGTTAAGGTATCTCTTTATTTTATTTTAAAAATTTCCCATGATTTTGGATATATATGATAAAAGATAAATGATAATCTAATTATTTAGGAAAAAATTAGACAGTTATATTTATTCATTAAATCTAAACTGTGGGATTTAGATTTAAAAAAACTAACTTATCTAAGTAAAATACCGATTTGTAATTTTTATTTTTTAAAAAAATCACTCATAATTTCGGTTATATTTTAATTTGACAAAGGACACATGATAATTGCATTATCTAAAAAAGTCCAATCAATTGAAAAAAGTGATAATCTTTTGAAAAAACTAGAATGCTACAAGAAGAGTGATTTGAGAAATTTGGTGTAATTTTAACCATAAAATTATTTATGCATTAAATCTAAACCGTCGATTTTAAAGTTAAGGTATCTTTTATTTTATTTTAAAATTTTCATATGATTTCGGATATACATAATAAAAGATAGATGATAATCCAATTATGTAGGAAAAAAATTAGGCAATTATATTTATTTACTAAATCTAAACCGCAGATTTTAGTTCAAAAAAACTATCTTATCTAAGTAAAATACCCTTTTAAATTTTTTTTTTTTTTAAAAATTGCTCATAATTTTGGTTATATTTGATAAAGGATGCATGATAATTCTATTATATAAAAAAATCCAAGCAATTAAAACAAGTGATAATCTTTGGAAAACTCTAGAATGCTGCAAAGAGAGTGATTTACGGAATTTTGTGTAATCTTAAACACAAAGATTATTTATGCATTAAATCTAAGCGGTCCATTTTAAAGTTAAGATATCTCTTTATTTTATTTTTAAAAATCCCCAATAATTTCGGATATACATGATAACAGATAGATGATAATATAATTATCTAGGAAAAAATAACTAGGCAGTTATATTTATTCATTAAATCTAAGCCATAGAGTTTAGTTAAAAAAAACTATCTTATTTAAGTGAAATGCCCATTTATAATTTTTCTTTTTTAAAAAATTGCTCATAGTTTCAGTTATTATTTGATAAAGGATACATGATAATTCTATTATTTAAAAAAATTCAAGCAATTAAAAAAAGTGATAATCTTTGAAAAAAAAAAAAACTAAAATGCTAGCTACAATGAGAGTGATTTGCAGGATTCGATGTAATTTCAGCCATAAAAGTTAGTCATCTATTAAATCTAAACCTTTGATTTTGTATCTAATCTATCTATCTATCTATCTATCTATCTACTCTATACTAATAGTAAACTGTAGATTTTAGTTCCAAAAACACTACCTTATCTAAGTGAAATACCCATTTAAAATTTTTATTTTTTAATAAAACCGCTCATAATTTTGGTTATATTTGATAGGATACATGATAATTTTGTTATCTAAAAAATTCCAAGCAGTTAAAAAACGCGATAATCTTTGAAAAACCCTAGAATGCTATAACAAGAGTAATTTTTGGGATTTGTATAATCTTAATCATAAAAATTATTGATGCATTAAATCTAAGCTGTCGATTTTAAAGTTAAGATGCATCTTTGTTTTATTTCAAAAAAACCCCATAATTTCAGATATACATGATAAAAGATAGATGATAATTCAATTATCAAAAAAATTAGGCAGTTATATTTATTCATTAAATCTAAGCCATAGATTTTCGTTTTAAAAAACTATCTTATCTAAGTAAAATACCCATTTTTAATTTTATTTTTTAAAAAAATTATTCATAGTTTCGTTATATTGATAATGGATACATGATAATTCTATTATCTAAAAAAATCCCAAGCAGTTAAAACAGAGATAGTCTTTGGGGAAAAAAAAAACCCTAAAATGTTAGCTACAATCGGAGTGATTTACAGGATTTAATGTAATCTCAGCCATAAAATTAATCAGCCATTAAATCTAAGCCTTTGATTTTGTATCTAATATATCAATCTATCTACTCTATATTAATAGCAATATTTGAAAACCCTAAAATACTAACACGAGATTGATTTGCCGGAGTTGGTGTAATCGTAGCCGCAAATAGTTTGAACCCATTAAATCTAAACCCTCTATTTTAAAGCTAAAAAAATTAGTTTGCAACCGCCGCCTTTCTCAAAGCAAAATACTGCTTTATTTGTATTTATTTTTTTAAAAACAAAACTTAGGGGAGTTAACTACCTACTCCCCATATTTTTGATTGTACGTGATACGTGAATGTCAGGGTTTTAGATACTTTCGGATGTTGATTATGTGCACGTCTTTTTCTCTCATCAAAGCCCACATGCTCTCTCTCTCTCTCTCTCTCTCTCTCTCTCTCTCCAGGAAATTGATTTCTTCAATTTACTTTGGAAATCACTTTTCTGATATTCCTTCTTCCCTGATTTTCTTTGATAGTCACACTTTAATTATTTACTAGATGAATTCTTAAAATTCTTTGACTAAATTGTTTGAGGATTTATGTGATACATAGGTGCAAGGAAAACGGAAAAACACAAACAATACTGATAAAACCATGGAGGTATGTAGAAACAAGAACATATGAAAATCTCCTTCTTTTTCTTTTGCTTTCAATTCTTGTTATTGAATCTACCAGCATTGTGTGATGGAATGATTGCTTCTCCTTCAGTTCATTTATTAATTAACAAGAAGGGGGGAAGCAAAGCAACTCATTAGAAGAAACAAATGGGTTGTTCAGTATAGTAGAGTGGAACTCGAACCTTATACCGAAATTTATCTATAATTTTCTATGTTTATAGGTAGGTGAACATCTCTAATATATATTATATTTTTGGATTCTTATTTTTGGGGGGAAGGGGGGAGTCATCATAGGGAGCAGCAGATATTAGATACATTATGGAGTAAAATTAGCAATCCATAAAAGTTAATGTATAATGCATAAATGTAAGAGTTAAAAGGAGGAAAAACTTTGTTTTGAAAGAAATTAGGATATCTAATTATTCTCGAAGATGGTGTCATCTAATATAAACGAAGGATTATTTTTTGCTTATAAATTAGTAAAACTATTTTATACATGAGTGATAAATGATTTCAATTGTCTCACGCCATATGCTGATTATTTCATGAATTAAGACCTACTAGGTATAATTTATTTTACAACTGAACTTAGTGAGATTTGAGACTACAAAGACTTTAGAGGCAGGGGAGAAGGATTTGATGCACAAATTAAAATTGTCATTGATTGAAAAAACCAATTTTGCTAATTATATTATCAAGTAAATCAAATAATGTTTTATCTTAATGTTTAGAAAATATTTATGATCAAGACAAATGGTTTTTGTAAAATGAATACTCTATAGTTTTTAAATTAAAATTTAATTTAAAAGATATTTTGTGCATTGCACGGGTCTAGACTAGTAGAAGATAAAACCAATCACTGACGAAGTTGTCTTTTAACTTTTTTTTTTGAGCTGCGTAGTATTTTAACTTTATTAGTTGTTGGGTGAATTAGTTTTCTTGTAACACTTCGAGTGTGGCTTAAAAGGATCGAAGTAACTACTTATATCAAAAAAAGGTGCACCTTTCTTTTCGGGAAGTTCACTCTTAAGAACTCCACAGTTAAGCGTGCTTGTTGGGGAACAATCTTGGGATGAATGACCGCCTGGGAAGTTTTCCAGGCAGTGTGTGAGCGAGGACGAAGCACGCCAGAAAGACTTGTGGTGATTTGTGGGGCCAGTCGACGATCCTTGAAGCTGTTATTGGTAAGACCTGCGACCGAGAAGGGTCGGGGCATTACAATAAGTCTTGCTCATGTTCAGCTTTATTCCTACCATTCCCCTCTTAGCTGCTTTGCTTCGTTTTATGCACTGAAAAGCTTCGAGAGCAATAAGTACATTGTCTGCAATCAAACATTTTGGGACAAAATGACTTTTATTTTCAGACACCACTTTAGGGAGACATTGTTTAAGTCTATTTGCAACAGTTTTTGATATGATTTTGTATAACATGTTGCATAAACTTATAGGTCTAAACTCAATCATTTTTGTGGGGTTTTTGGTTTTGTGGGGTTTTTGGTTTTGGGGACCAAGACCACATTGATAACATTCAACTCCTGTAAACTATCCCCCTTTCCGGGACATGTTTAACACAGTTGACAACATCGCTCCTCACTATATGCCAAAACTTTTGGAAGAGATAGAATGCATACCATTTAGGCTGGGGGCTTTATGCGGTTTCATATGTAAGAGTGCCTCTCGGATCTCCCTAGCATCATACGACTTCAATAGGGCTTGATTCATGTCCTCCGTCACTTTCAGTGAGATACCAAGTAGAGCCTTGGCAAGATTAGTAGGATTGGCCGATGTGAACAAAGCAGTATAATATCTCATTACGATCTCTGCAAGTTCTTCCTCCTCTTTCTTCCACACGTCATTTCATCGTATAGGCATTGATGGAATTCCTTTTTTGCCGTTGAGTTACCTTACAATGAAAATAGATGATGTTCCGATCCCTGTCTTTTATTTTAGCCATTCTAGATCGTATGTGCTATTATGGCTCTTGAACTTCTTGTAGCTCTTCAAGTTGAGCCTCAAGAAGACTACATTCCTTCAAATTTGCAACTATGGGATGCTTTCTCTAAGTTTTAAAGATGAGTTTTACAGTGTCTCTCAACTTTCTGTCCTAATCACCATATTTTTCCTCACCACACTTTGTCAAAGCATTTGTGCACTTCTTGGTTTTCATAACAGTGGTGGGAGGTGGCTCTTTTTGACATGCCTCTCTAACTACCTTTTCACAATCTGCATCCTCTAGTCAGACCGTCAGAGAGTTTCAAATTTGAAGTCCTTCTCCCACCTTCTATATATGGGTTTTTGGCGCTCAATTTTTAGTAGAATAGGAGAATGGTATGACTTATGTCTTTTCAAGTTTTCCACTAACGCATATGGAAGAAGGGAGCACCAACTATCATTTGCTACAAAACGGTCTAAGTGTTCACAAAGACAAGTATCCTCATCCTTCCTCCTCTGCCATGTGTACCACAAGCCCTTATAACCCAATCATGAGGATGGCATTTCCGTAAGGCATTTTGAAATCCACCATTTGTCGTTGCTCTCTTCACACTCCCCTCCACTTCTCCTCGAGCGAAAGGATCTTATTAAAATCCCCCCAACACCGTAGACAGAACTTCTCAATCCAATAACTCGTGTAGCATATCCGAAGTCTTTTTTCTATTATGGGTCTTCGACAAGCATACACTCCAGTTAGTCTCTTCTTTACCTCCTCATTTTCCATTATGTTCCCCCTTTATATGGTTATGTGAATATGACACAAGGGAGAAGTCAATCTATTGTTTCCAAAAAATCGCTAGCTCAACTGATTTTCCAATGCTATCCATTGCGGTGACGCGATCAAAAGCAAACACTCTCTTCTTTTTCTCCATTTCCTAGCCACTGACTTCGTCCCAAAAACAAAGACGATGTAAGGGCGAATTGTGGAGGCCCAATACCCCAAGGCTCTAACTGCTCGAGGACCGCCACCCCCTTGCCAGTTCAGCACATGATTTTCATTGCAATTGACAGGGCTGGTCTTCGCCAGCTCCCGTCGTTTCATTTGCCATTGTATTGATTTTCATCCTTAACACCTTTGGTCTTCTCTCCTCTTTCTCACCAGCACTGATCATCTCCACCTTCTCCACCTCCTTTTTTCTTTTGGGCATTTTCCTCGCTATCTCCTTTTCATGAATGCCTCCATTATCCTTGTTAATCCTCTTCCACTTTCCTCGCTTTTTTTTCCTACGTGCTCATCGAGAAAGACAAGAGCTTAGGGAGGTTTAGAGCATTTTGGGATTCGAACACAAATAGAGGGATCATTGTGGTCATTGATTCTGTGTTTTGGATTGGAGCATGAGGTCCTAGGGAAGTTTGAGCACTTTGCATGGTGTTTTCAACGTGAGAGGGGGTTGACTTTAAGCCATCTTTTCCACAAGTAAAATGACAAGAAGGTTATTTGCGATTTCTATAGTAGCATGCTAGCTCGGGTTCAAAGTTAGTGTTTGGGTAGGCTGTTGAGGCAGTTGTATTGGGATACCTTTTGCTTGGTTAGAGTCAGGAAAAATTCTCACTTTCACATCGCATACTTTCTCTGTACCTACCCTCCATCTTAGTCGCCTCGTCAGATTGCTTTTGAAAAATTGTTCATTCACTGCATCTGCTTTGAGACTCGTTCTTATTGAAATTTAGCTTCCTAAGTGCCACACCTAGCGGCCCCAAAGGGCTCATCTTGACTTGTATTTTATGACTTGATTCTTTCCCCTTTTTGTTCTGTTTTTGCATCTCACGAAGTTGGTACTCACAAACACTTAGGCAGGACGAAAACTCAAAATCCTACAGAAACCTTAGGGAAGAAACTGAGGGCGACTTCTAATTGGTCCTAAAAATTGTTTGGTTATTGGTTTAGTATACGTGAAAAGTTCATATGTTGTTGAAAAAATTAAAAAAGAAAATAAATTTTGAAAATCTCAAATATTTCCTTGCGTGCTTTTAAATCATTTTACATCTATAAGTTATCTAAACAATTATGTTCAACAACCATTAATACTGGTTGAACTGGTAATCACTAATCGTTAAATACTATACTTGATAACGAATAGTTAATAAGACATCTAGTAGCTTACAAGACAATTAGTTTTGTTGGATAAAACTCTAGAATACACTTAAACCCTAAATGTATTATTGTAGAAAATATTGTGAGGAAATCAATGGTAGAGAAAGAGAGTGTTAACATTGTGCTGTGGTATACCACTGCTTTGAAAGCAATTTTGGCTCGACTACGGTGAAAATCAAATAAGTCGATTGCTCCCCAAGGTTAACATAGCGAGCCTTTGAACTCGTGCACTCGAGGCCAGAGACTTGGAACACGCAGTGTAAAAATTGCCCAGAAAAGAAAGAAAACAGAACAGTAGAAGAAGAGAATAGAAGAGAAGATGCTGTTGTGTGATTTCTGCAACTGAAGCGTGCTATATTTATAGGAGAGAAATAGCTATTAGAGTGGAGATGAAGCAGCTAAAAATAGCTTGTGACTTGGAGTAAATTGTGGGTTGCCACAAATAGTTGTGGCCTGGAGTAAATTGTGGGCTGCCAAAAATAGTTATGGCTTGGAATAGACTATGGAGAAATATCAGTGCAGAATCGTTGACAGGGAAGGTCAATGGAAAAAAATTAAACTATATTTCTCCAAAAAGATTAATAGGTCCGACCCAAGCCTAATACCACACCACACCACACTTGTGCCCAGCCCGAGGATTGGGAAGGCGCGTGGCGGGCGCCCGCATGTGGTGGTCATCTTTCCCCACTCCACTAGGAAAACTAGGCCCAAATTATTCAGTAAGGCCAAGTAAGGAGGGGAAATATAAATCCACAGCAAGTGCCAAAACTTCCTGTGTGGGACAATTATAGAGGGGAAAAATGAGCTATCTTAATGCCATTACTGCTAACAATCCCCCAGTAATAGCATGCAGATTAGGGAAGAAAAGATCTGGGCAAAGAAAGGGTTAAATACTTAAGTATCAATATCTTTTGATTGAATTGATATGTAGTGAAGTAGGGCAACAACTGTGTCTATCGAGTGAACGAATCTTAAACTTGATAGACCCTGGTTGAGACCCCCACAACACATATCAACCCTCATTAACACTGCGTATTCTGCGCTAACAAACTAAAGAGGCAACCCTGAGTCTCTCGTAGAAGGCGGTCAAACCTTTACACTTATGTAGGTAATTCCATCAAGTCCATCTCAACATAGACCACCATAACCATGGCTATAGAATCATTAAAAGCAGAATATTGCTCAACCTCACTTGTATCGAGTGGTGTATCCATCAAGTGCATCTCAACAGCACCACCCCAATGGGTTATGGATTCATTAAGAGCATGAAAGTTGAACATCTCATAAGCACTACCGCATGTCATAGGGGTGAGAATGTAATGCGTGTTGAGGATAATATGGCTTCGTTTGACCACAAGAGGGTATCCATCATACTATCTCAATCCATGGCCTTAAAACTCATCCCTATCGACGTATCTAGAATGACTCCCCAGGTCAATCCCTTGGTCAGAGGATCCGCTAGGTTTTTCTCGGATTTGACATATTCCAAGGAAATGACACCATGTTTTAGTAACTGTTTTACCACACTATATATGATGCAGATATGTCTTTTCTTTCCGTTATACACACTATTGTGATCAACTCCAATTGTTGCCTGTAAGTCACAGTGAAGGGAAATAGCTGTAGGCTGCCTCCCCCATAATGACATATCTGTTAGTAGACCTTTTAGTCACTCTGCTTCTTGACCTGCCAACTTAAGAGCAATGAATTCAACTTCCATGGTGGAGTAAGGTATACAGGTTTGCTTTGTAGACTTCCACAAGATAGCTCCTCCACCTAAAGTAAAAACATAACCACTAGTAGAACTGACCTCATCATTATCAAATACCCAGTTTGCATCACAAAATTCTTCTAACATAGCAGGAAATTTATTAAAATACAAACACTAGTCCATAGTACCTCTCAAGTATTTAAGCAATCAAAATAATACATCCCAATATTCTGTACTAGGATTATGAGTATAACGACTCAATCGACTAATAGCACAAGCAATGTCAGGTCGAGTATAGTTCGTAAGAAACATTACACTTCCTATTATTTTAGCATGCTTAGTCTGTGAGATACTAGGCTCATTGCACTTTTTAAGATGTATGCTAAGGTCATAAGGAGTTCTCTCAAAAAGCACATCAAAACCATTAAATTTCTTCAACACTTTCTCAATGTAATGAGACTAACATAAAGAAAAACCATCATCAATCTTTGTAATCTTAATCCCTAAGATTACGTCAGCTTCACCCATGTCCTTCATTTCAAAATGAGAGGGCAACAGCTTTTTAGTCTAATCAACACCATGCACTCTAGTTCCAAAAATCAACATGTCATCCACACACAGGCATATTATCACGCAATCCGAACCAATTACCTTTGAATACACACAGGATTCAGAGGTGTTCACAAATCTACTTTGTACTATGGTACTATCAAACTTTTTACACCACTGTTTAGGAGCTTGTTTAAGACCATAAAGGGATTTCCCAAACTTACATACTTTATTCTCTTGCCTAGGGACTACACATCCCTCAGGTTGAGACATGTAAATCTCTTCCTCTATGTCACCATTAAGGAATGTTGTTTTCATGTTCATTTGATGCACAACAAGACCATGGATAGCAGCTAGGGTGACTAAAGTTCTGATGGTCGCTATTTTGGTCATAGGAGAATAAGTATCAAAGTAGTCAACCCCCTTTTTCTGATTAAATCTCCTTATCACCAGTCTGACCTTGTATTTATCAATAGAACCTTCAGGTCTTAGCTTCTATTTGAAGATCCATTTACTGCTAATAGGTTTACAACCTCTAGAAAGTTTAACTAACTCCCAAGTTTGATTAGACACTATGGAGTCTAATTCACTATTAATGGCTTCTTTCCAAAAACTAACATCTATAGATCCCATAGCCTCTTCATAGGTTTTTGGATCTTCTTTAATAAACAAGGCATATACTAGTCCATTAGACAAGAGATTAACATCAAAGTCTTCAATCAAAAAATTAGTGAGGAAGTCAGGGCTAAAACTAGTCTCAACTTTAGATCACTTACTCCTCCTAGGCTCATCAATTGAGTTTCTAACCCCAGAACTAGAAGCAAATAAGGACACATTGTCAGGCATATGTATGTTTTCGTGCACAGGAGCAGGAACATTCCTTTTGAAAGGAAATACATGCTCAAAAAATTCTGCATCCCTACACTCACTAATAAAGAAGTCATTCAATGACATGAATCTATATGCAACACTATTTTGGGCATAACAAATAAACATAGAATCAAAATTTTTAGGTCCTATGTTTTCCCGTTTGAAATCAGGCAAGGGAGCTTTAGCCAAACACCCCCACACCCTTAAGAAACTCAAGTTAGGAGCATATCCTTTCCATAGCTCATAAGGGGTTTGGTCTAACTTCTTATGGGTTAATCTATTATGAATATAGCAAGCAGATAAAACTGCTTCCCCCCACATGTTATTAGGAAGTCTCAAACTCAAAAGTATGACATTCATCATTTCTTTAAAAGTTCTGTTTTTGCATTCGGCTATCTCATTTTGTTAGGGAGTATGGGGTGCACTAACCTCATGTATTGTGCCATTTTTCTCATAAAAGGCTGTCAGAGAGTTAGTCTCATATTCTCCATCCCTATCAGTTCTAAGCCTTTTAATCTTTCGATTCAATTGATTTTCTACTTCTGCTTTGTATTTCAAAAACATTTCCTCAGCCTCATTTTTGGACTGAAAGAGGTAAACTTTTGTATACTTAGAGCAGTCATCTACAAAGGTGATGTAATACCTTTTCCCTCCTTTGCCAGTTGTATTTTTGAAGTCAATTAAGTGTGAATGTACTAGTTCTAATAGTGTTGTTTGTCTACTAGTAATCGATTTAAAGGGCTTTTTGGCATATTTTGTTTGTACGCACACAGAGCATTTGGAAACATTATTAACATTCACAGCCGATATTAGTTTCAAATTTTTTAGTTGTTTTATAGAAGCAAAATTAACATGGCCTAGCCTACCATGCACAAATCTATAGACTCGGCAGTATAAGCAGAAGTAGAAGCATTTCCATTCAAAGTTTCAGAAGCAAGATTTAGTACAAATAGACTCCCATTCAGGTATCCTTTCTCAACAAAAACCCCGTTACAAGAGATAACAACTCTGTCATCTCCTACAACAATTGTCGGTCTAGCTTTGTTGAGAAGTATACCAGAAACTAAGTTTCTACGAAGAAAGACACATTTACTTAAAGACAGTAATTTTCCAGAAGTAAATTTAAGAAGAATATTCCCTTTACCCAAAACTTTAGCAGTTGTAAAGTTTCCCATGTAGACGCATTCACCATATCCAACATCTTCAAAGTCCTGCATGAGTTCTTTATTGGCGCAGAAGTGCCTTGAAGTTCCATTATCGTAGATCCATTCGGCGCCGTTTACGGTTTGCCTCTTCGACTATTGACTTCTGTATCCTCGGCAAAGTTAGCCTGGGTTACAGGTTTCCGGCTTGGCTGTGATTGCCCTTTGCGAAGTGGACACTGGTATGCCTTGTGCCCTAGCTTGCAACAAACATACCACAGCTCCTTTGGTTTTTGGATCTTATTACTGAACTTGTTCTGTTGCTTAGCATAGCTTGGCTTCCGGTTCTTCTTGTCTTTTCCTTTAGACATGTCTCTAGTTGTAGGCACAATAGATTCAATTAGGTTATCTTTAGAAGAATATAAAGAAAGAGAATCCATATTATCTTTCAGACGATTGGCCTCTTCAGTTCTCATGTGGCTGATAAGTTCCTGTAGGGTGAGGTCTTTCTTCTTATGTTTCAATTGGTTCCTGTAGTCACTCCAGGATGGTGGAAACTTCTCGATCAACATATTAGCCTGCAATACCTCACACATCTTCATATCGTTCAGGACTTCAGCACACATGTTCTCGTAAACATGAACATGTTCCATGATTGGCTTGTCATCAGTAATCTGGAAACGCTACCATTGACCGACCACATACTTTTTCTTTCCAGCTTCACCAGCTCTATACTTGACCTCCAATTTCTCCCAAATGATCTTGGTATATTTGAAGGTGACAAATAAATCGAACAGGGGGTTAGTCATATGGTTCAATAAATGCCCCCTGATCGTTTTGTTGTCTTTCTCAAATTTCTTCTTTGTTTCTTCATCAATAGTTTTGGGTTTGTCTTTGACACTTCCATGACCAGAGGCAGCAGTTGTGTTAGAAGTGTTGTTCTCTTCAGTGAGGACAGAGAACAACACATAATCAACTTCTAGTTGTTCAAAGAATATGAGTAGTTTCTGAGACCAACATCTGCAGTTGGTTCTATCTAAGGGTTTTAATTTTGAGAGGTCGGGAAGAGTTTGTGAATAGAAAGAGCCATTGATTGCAAGGGAATAAGGAAATTGCTTTCAAATTGTAAGAAACATTGTGAGGAAATCAATGGCGCAGAGAGAGAGTGTTAACACTGTGGTGTGGTGTACCACTGCCTTGAAAGCAATTTTGGCTCGGCTGTGGTGCAAATCAAATAAGTCGATTGCTCTCCAAAGTTAACACAGTGAGCCTCTGAACTCGTCCACTCGATGCCAGAGACTTAGAACACGTAATATAAAAATTGCCCCAAAAAGAGACAAAACATAACAGAACAGAATAATAGAAGAAGAGAAAAGAAGAGGAGAAGTTGCAGTGTGATTTCTACAGTTGAAGAGTGTTGTATTTATAGAAGAGAAATAGTTGTTGGAGTGGAGAGGAAGCAACTAAAAATAGCTTATGGCTTGGAGTAAATTGTGGGTTGTCACAAATAGTTGTGGCTTATAGTAAACTATGGAGAAATATTAGTGCAGAATCGTTGATCGGGGAGGCCAATGGACAAAAATTAAACTACATTTCTCCAAAAAGATTAATAGGTCCGACCCAAGCCCACACCACACCTACGCCCAGACCGGACCGGGCGGGTGGGCGGACGGAGCGCGCACGCATGTAGTGGTCACCCTTCGCCACTCCACTAGGAAAACTAGGCCCAAATTATTTAGCAAGGCCAAGTAAAGAGGGGAAATATAAACTCCACACTAAGTGCCAAAGCTTTCTATGTGGAACAATTATAGAGGGAGAAAATGAGGTATCTTAATGCCATTACTCCCAACAATTATTCCTCATATAAGTAGGTCTGAACAATTGTTAGATTGTACTTGCTGAAATATAATATACTGTACTATCTAAAAAAATTTGCTTTATAAAACGTTGCTTTGTCGAAGACAATCAACATGTGATTTAATTAGAGAATTTTTTTTTGAAAAAGACACCATAAATTGAAAAGTATAATTAAAAATGGGATTCAACTCAAAGATTAGAGAAATAATTTAAATTTCAAAACAAGTGATGTTCTAATGAATTAGGGTATAATACATCATCCTCTACAGGATATAATCTAATTTTCAAGGTTTGAATGTTTGATTACCCCTCCTTGCACAAATCGCATTGCCTCCATAGCTCTTCTGAACTCTTTTTTTTTTTAAAAAAAAAAAACGAATCTACATTACTGGTTGGTTCGCGTAATGCCAAATCTTGTGGCCTTTTTTTGGGGGGGGGGGGGGGGGAAGATTGTGGCCTTATTTTCCTCCAGATACTGGACCCTATACACATAATTAGGAAAGAATCGAACCGTCTTTATTGTGGACCGAATCAACCAGTCTGCTTGCCTTCTTGCTTGGGTTGGTGACTTGGTAAATCTAAACGACAAAACACTGATTGTTCATTTCTTTTTTAATTTTTTTGAGGCAAAAATAGTTATTGACTTTGCAACGACTCCAACAATAAATAGTAACAGTAATAATAATAAGAAAAGACCCAATGAATTGGAAGTCACTCAAGGAATCATACTGGGAGCAATACCAACGGCCTTTTAGGGAACATGCCACCGGCTCCTGTGTACTTTTTCTAGTCTTTTATTTTTGTGTAATGCCAGAACTTGTAATATAGAGTTCAGGTATCTTTCTCTTTGTACATTGTAAGATTATATTAAGTTATAAAACTGGTTGTAATTCTGACCAAAAAATAAATAAATGATTGTATTTTTAATAGATTGTCAAGTTGGATCAACAATCAATATGGATGCTATTTTATTAGATCAATTTTGTTAGTAAATAAACAATTACATATAATATCACATATAATTTAATTAGTACTTTTATTTTATCTCGTTTCACCATTTTTGTTTTCATTTTACCATCATACGTAGCAAAATAAATTGTGGTCATCATTACCAAAAAAAAAAAATTTCCTTCTTTCCCAGCATAATCCGATGAGTTTACTCACATAGAAACCACTGTTACTGTACATTTGAGGTCAATTCTTTGTATATTTTTAAGAAACCCCTTAAACCAATTATACTGTAGCCTCTAACTTAATAATTGGGCTTGCAACATGCACTTTGTTTACTACCCCACTTACATGAGCAGTGAGTACCTTTTAGCTTGTGAGTGGATGGTAATCAGTGGAATGGCATCGTAATGAAGGGGATGTGTTTGGAGTGGAGTAGCTTTCAAGATAAGAAAAAAATCAGAGTAAATACTAATCCAACACAAGCTTGTCAACTGGAAAGAGAGAGGTCAGAGGGCCCCTATAATAACTTATAATAAGCAGGGCATACGCAGAGTGAGGCCGCCATCATCAATGCTTTGCTTAAATTAAAGCAAAGCAGTTGCAGTTGCAGTTGCAGTTGCAGTTGAACATACATGCATCCTTGATCCTACCCTCCATGTCCACAACCCCCCTCAATATCTCATCTCTCTGTCTTTTGTCTCATCACATTCAAGGGGATCCAGTGAGAAAGCTACCTAAGCTCAGAATCACAAGTTAACACGCGAGCGATACAGAGGTTGCAGCTACAAGCATGACACCCATCAGAGTAGCGCTGTTGTTGCTGTTGTATCTGGTGTTTTCTTCACAACTTCATTGCATCTTCGCCCTCACTGATCCTCACGATGGTATGTATATATACATGTATATATACCTTCTCTGCTCGAGCTCTGTTTTTAATTTTTCTTTTTTAAGAAAAGGGGTTTGTGTATTTTGGTTTTGGGTTTTAATTAGTTAATCAAGAAAAATGAGGTCTTATTGTGAGAATCAGGATATTGTTGTATTGTCAGATGGAAATGGTACCAGTGATGAAAATTTCTGTTTGATGCCTTACAGTTTAAGCAAATTCTGTTAATCAGTTATGGAACAGAGGCTAGTTCGTCTTTTCCACCTCACTGCTTATTCAATTTGTAACTGTTTACTACAAACATGTTTATTTTACAGTTTATATATAGGATACTACCTTTTCTAACACATGGATCTAAAATGTTTACTTGAAACTTTAAAGTCTACTGGAGATATTTCTACTTGTCTGACTAGTACAATAACAATAAAATAAATGGAGATAGATTTGAATATATACACTCTAGTTTCAACGCAATGTATTTCTAAAGGGTTGATAAGAATGTCCAAAGTTCTATCTGGTCCGATTATGTGTGGAGACCTCATAAATAAGGGGATAAAAGAGAAATATGAAAAAATTGAGCAAAATTGGAATATTATTAGAACGAATTGGAATTGTCCCATTTGCGTTTTGCACCATTCATACCAACTTATACATCATAAAATGTGTTTGTATGTAAAATTTTTAAGATTCAATGATTAATACAAAGTACATAGATAGCAAAAACAATTAGATTGTCTTTTACAATATATATATATATATGATGCCTATAAGCCACTATACCATCGGTGCATTAAGTTTTAACTAGTTTATGGCTTGAACTAGTTTCAAACATATAATCAAAATGATATATTATGAAAGCCAAAACAAACCATTAAACAATAGTTTGGTTTGATTTAGCTT
>JACYFF010031959.1:20564330-20582608 GCA_017589665.1 Selenicereus undatus
GTGTGTATGCCATATTATGAACACCACACCCTTATTTGCAAGTAGAACTTGCAAATATTCATAAGATTGCAGATATCTTATTGTGTAAGGATTTACAGTTGGGAAATTTATTTTTTTTTTTTGGGGGGGGGGGGGGGGGGGTGGGTTGTTGGCTATATGGTATTTAAAAAAATGAGGTCAAGACCGAAATCCAGCAGTGCAATAGGTACCACATTTGATTCCGTTGTTGTCCTTCCTTTCTGACTTCATTGAACCCCCCCCCCCCCCCAAAAAAAGGTTCAACTCCCACCCTCTGCAATCCTTATAACTTCTTTTCTATCCCAATTCAATATGACCAAGCACCAAAAATTGAAGGTTAATTAATGGGTGCAGCTGCAGTGCTACAATCACTGAAAGAACAATGGCAGAACACCCCACCAAGTTGGGGGAGATCAGATGATCCTTGTGGAACTCCATGGGAAGGAGTTACTTGCAAAAGCTCAAGGGTCACTGCCCTGTGAGCATACCTTCTTCATCTCAATTCTCCTTAAGACTATTTATTTATTTCCCCATTTGTGATAAACTACGCTCTTGTTTTCAGGGGTTTATCCACCATGGGACTCAAAGGTAGACTCAGTGGTGATATTGGGGGCCTAACTGAGTTGAGAACTCTGTGAGTATCCATATAAACTAAAACTTGAATTGGGTCCCATTTGTTATGTCCATGTCCATGATTTTGAATAAAGATGTAAGCTTAAGTTTGGTACAACTGACGTGCACTTAATTATCCGACATAAATGAACTAAGAACCAATTGGCTTGTACTTGAAATATAAGGTAACTGGAATTTCACCAGAATACACATTGATGTGAGACAAATCAAGCTGCCTTGAAAATTTGATTGACCAATACTTATTGGTTCATCATGACAAATTTACATGACAAATTGACATAATGCCTAATGTGATGCAATCCACAAAAAATATAACCGAAGTACCCGTTTGCCAGGTCTTAATATAGTCATGCCGAAAATTCACACAAACGATCTTTGTTGATGCTTCCTTTAGTTTTATCAGTAAGTTGTTTATTTTGTCCGCTGCAGGGACCTTTCATTCAACCGGGACCTTACTGGTCCTCTATCTCGAAGTCTGGGGGATCTGCACAAACTAAATATCTTGTAAGACTCATTGAAGTAACTGTGTATTTGAATATTAATCTATGTATCTGTTCGCTTAAAAGATTAATGCTTTGTGCAGGATCTTGGCAGGTTGTGGTTTCAGTGGCAGCATTCCTCCAGAATTGGGAAACCTTGCTGAATTATCATTCTTGTACGGAAATCATGAAATGCCTCTTTTATTTTAGCTCTAAATCAACTTTCGTAGTTTCGAGAGTAGCATCAATTTTCAGCATAGGCTTTTATATGGTTAAAGAAGGGGTTTTGTTTTTTTTGGGGGGGGGGGGTTTACATTGAGTTTGAACTTTCATTGGACCGTGGAATGAGAGATTCAAGAAAAAAGTACCATTGCCTATGCTAATTATATTCGACCACAGCTATCCAACAGCCAGTGTGTCCGAGCGTTGGCCTTTTCCCACCTTTTGAAATTTTGCCTGATTTTGGTCTCAAATGATGTTTTAAATTGAGTACCATGTCAGAAACGAAATGAAGAGTTCAAGTAACATAAATTACGGCAATAGGAAGATATACGATTATGTTTTGAGACAGTGCTAGCCTGAAAGCATTGACATTTTGACCCCTCCTGACCAAATTTCCAGGGCTCTGAACTCAAACAACTTCACAGGTGAAATACCAAACACTCTTGGTAAGCTCTCGAAATTGTACTGGCTAGACTTGGCAGACAACCAGATATCAGGTCCTATTCCAGTCTCAACACCTACGGCCCCAGGTTTGGATCTCATGTTGAAGGCTAAGCATTTGTGAGTATTTAACAACAGCCTCTTCAGTTATATCTGTCATGACAAAGTTCCAAACTCCACTAATCCATACTAGAGTTCGGTTTTTGCAGTCACTTCAACAAAAATAAGCTTTCAGGATCTATTCCGCCTAAGCTTTTCCGTTCAGAGATGATACTAATCCATGTGTAAGCTTAATACCATAAAAAAAAATTCTGGCTCAAACGTCTTATGTTTCCCAAAAAAGAAAAAAGAATTCCTACAGAAAGATTATAAGAATGCACTTTCCATGGATGGCCTCTTAACAGGCTCTTTGATGGAAATCAATTAACGGGGAGCATTCCATCCACCCTGGGGCTTGTTAAGACTCTCGAAGTTCTGTAAGTATATGATACTTTCTTCAGCTGGTAATTTTTCTTCTTGCCCTGAAAAATTCTGTGTTTATTGTGTCTTATATTTGCAGGCGGCTTGATCGGAACTACTTGGAAGGCGATGTGCCATCAAACCTCAACAATCTCACCAATGTCGTTGAATTGTGGGCACCTTGTTAAATGATTGACAGTTTTCTTTTCCCCTTTTGAAAAGTGATCACTGAATTAAGATTTCATTCGTATGCATTTTCAGAAATCTGGGTCACAACAAACTGACAGGACCGGTGCCAGACTTAACTGGGATGAACGCTCTCAACTATGTGTAAGTATCTTAGGAGATTGGCTTGAGCCTTGAGATTGATGCTGGCGGAAATTTATTCTGTGGGTATCACAAGTAGTTCACAATTTGTCTTTTCATAGGGACTTGAGCGGCAACTTTTTTGACGAATCAGAAGCCCCCAAATGGTTCGCAACCATAGAGTCTCTTACAACCCTGTAAGATTCCTGTGAGGTGTCAACTGTTGAACTGAACTATCAACAAAGTTGCTCTGACATCATGTGTGGCAATTCAAACTTGATTTTCAGGGTTATGGAGTATAGTTCACTCCAAGGATTTGTTCCTCAAGAGCTATTTAGTGCTCCTCAGATGCAACAAGTGTAAGTTTTGGTCTGAAGATGGGTATCTTAACCTTCTCTTATAATGCGAGGATAACATGCAGCGTTGTGTAATTTTTTAACAGGAAACTGAGAAACAACTCATTTAATGGGACATTGAACATGGGTAACAGCATCAGCCAACAACTGCAGCTAGTCGATTTTGAGAACAACGATATCTCTTCTGTCACACTTGGCTCTGGATACATGAATACACTGATGTAAGAGAAGTTTTCTATACCTATGCCAGGCACTTCAAGCTCATTTTCTTTCTAATGGTGGCCAACAGCTCCTTTTGTGTGAATTGGCTTGACACATTCAATGAGTAGGCTGCGCCAAGCTAGGCTAGGCTAGCTCAACCTAGAAATAGCTTGGGCTATGTTCTGTTCAACTTATTACTTTCAGAATTAGTTCAGACACATAGTCTGCCAATCCAAGCTAGGCGACTGCCAACTGGGCTGGTGCAACCGTGCAATTTAGCCGCTAAGTTGATGGGTTAAGCATAGTGGCGTATGAGCTACAGACCCAACCTACCAACTTTCATATTTTGCTATATGGTATTTTCTGCAGATTCACGTTTGGCTATGTGTTGATTACAGATTGATCGGAAACCCAGTTTGCGTGACTCCACTTTCAAGTACTGAGTACTGCCAACTTCAGCAGCAAGACAAAAAGCCTTACTCCACAAGTCTAGCCAACTGTGGAGGCAAATTATGCCCACCAGATCAAAAGCTAAGTCCTCAGAGTTGCGAGTGTGCCTACCCGTATGAAGGGACCTTCTACTTTCGAGGACCTTCATTTAGGGAACTCTCAAATGCTAATACCTTTCACAAGCTAGAAATGAGCTTGTGGGCGAAACTCGGCCTCACTCCTGGCTCGGTTTCTCTTCAGAATCCTTTCTTCAACACTGATGACTACCTCCAATTGCATCTAGAGCTCTTTCCTTCTACTGATAAGTACTTCAATAGGTCAGAAGTTCAGAAAATTGGCTTTGACCTCAGCAATCAAACTTTCAAGCCACCCCCTGAGTTCGGACCTTACTTTTTTATTGCATCGCCTTACATCTTCCCAGGTAATGAGTTTTCATTTTACTTTTGTGGATTAAATTCCATGGGCACCTAGAAAAGTTGACCTCTGTCTAACCACCAAATTTGAACATCCCAAACCAAACTCAATTCAACACATGAAATAGGATCACCTGAGCATGAGCCTAACCTGAATTTTTGACCCAAACTATCCCAACAAAACATCTTCCTATCCAGTACTTATTGCAAAAACTGACAGTGGACCTTACTTAAACCTGAAATGACCCGAACCAAACTCACACAACCCATTTGCTGGTGTCCTGCTGCCTCCCAGTTTCCCTTGGATCACGAACTAACTGGCTATGCATTTATGTTACACATTTTTGACAGCCTCCGATCGAGAGACCTCTATTAGCTCAGGCTTAATCGCGGGCATTGTTGGTGGTTGTGCCTTTCTTTTATTGGTCATTTTGGGTGTTGGTATTTATGCTGTAAGGCAGAAAGCACGCGCTGAAAGAGCCATAACTATGAGTAGACCATTTGGTAAGCGAATTTAAAGAATTTCCAACATCAGTTTCATAGACTTCAGAGGTTTTGGTATGTAGATAGAACTTCTCTTTTTTCCCCATCCTTCATTAGTTGTTGATATATGTCTGATTGTTTCAGTTTCCTGGGGTTCAAGTGGCAAAGATAGTGGTGGCGCCCCACAGTTAAAGGGAGCAAGATGGTTTCCATATGATGAACTCAAGAAGTGTACCAACAACTTCTCTGAGCGTAATGAGATAGGCTCTGGAGGCTATGGCAAGGTAGGTTATTTCAACTCATATAGGCGGTTTCGTCTAAACTTTGGCAAAAATGAACCCATACCCATTACCTGAACCGATTCACCTGATCAAGATCCGAAGCTCAAGTTGTCCACCTGGTTGATGTTACGGATTTGGAGTAATTGCAAGGTATGGGACTTGTCCCACATTGGTTGTATGGGCAACTGATGAGGGGTTTATATAGATCAAATGGGCTCTCTCACCTAATAGGCTAGTTTTTTGGAATGAGTTCTCTTGTTTGGTCTGTAACAGTTGATCACGAATGATTACATGTTTTTGACAAGTTTACTAAACACAGCAAAAGTAAGACTTAACGACACCAGAACCTAAACCTAACCCTACCTCAATATTCGGCCTATTCATTTTGACCCAAACCTGATTCAACCTGACTAATGGGTTATAATTCGATGCTTGTATGAGTAGTGCCCTTCATCCGGCCTCTGTGAACTAATCAAGATCTGACATAAGAAAACTCAAATTGACTCTATCCAAACTTAATCCACAGTTGACCAACATTGATTGCATTTTATTGA
Organism: Selenicereus undatus; assembly: GCA_017589665.1. Lineage (NCBI taxonomy): Eukaryota > Viridiplantae > Streptophyta > Magnoliopsida > Caryophyllales > Cactaceae > Selenicereus > Selenicereus undatus. The sequence continues at coordinate 20,569,627 of JACYFF010031959.1, forward strand.
CAAGTGTACTGGATAAAGCAAAACAGGATTAGATATGACCTATGACTTGAAGCAGAACCTAATCCTACTTAAATCAATTATGATCCAAGCCTAATCCAAAACGTTTGTCAAGTTTATTTGCATCCCTTTGACTTTTTGGTGAACAAAACAGCGAGAATGTTGAATCTTTTAACTCTCTCTTCTTATAATCATCTTCAATCAGGTTTATAGAGGATTGCTACCTGACGGGCATCAAGTAGCAATCAAGCGAGCTCAACAGGGATCAATGCAGGGAGGGCTTGAGTTCAAAACTGAAATTGAGTTGCTTTCACGAGTTCACCACAAGAACTTAGTTGGCTTGTTGGGTTTTTGTTTCGAGCGAGGGGAGCAAATGTTGGTTTATGAATACATGCCCAATGGATCACTCAAAGAGAGTTTGTGTGGTATATTCTCTTACACAGTCTCAGTTCCCCCTACTCCCTTTTCCTTTTAGTTCTTTGAATTCATGTTAATTCAATGACTAGGAAAATCTGGCATTCATTTGGATTGGAAGAGGCGGCTGCGCATTGCTTTGGGTTCGGCTAGAGGTTTGGCGTATCTTCATGAGCTCGCTAATCCTCCTATAATTCACAGGGATATCAAGTCCACCAACATACTGTTGGATGAAGACTTAACTGCCAAGGTTGCAGATTTTGGCTTGTGTAAGTTGGTTTCCGACAGTGCTAAAGGTCATGTTTCTACTCAAGTCAAAGGGACAATGGTAAGTTTGTTGTTTTCATAGCACTATACCTGGTCCACTTTCATAGTGCTGTATCACCACATTGGGGGAAAAGCTTTTGGGTCTGTGTATTCACCTGGATATCTCATTTTGGCTTCATAGTCGTATGCAATTTGAATGATTCTAGGTTCCATTTTTCACCTTTTAAGTTATGTTTTAATTGCAGGGTTACCTCGATCCTGAATACTATATGACACAACAGTTGACAGAGAAGAGTGACGTGTACAGCTTTGGAGTGGTCATGCTTGAACTTATAACAGCTAAGCAACCTATCGAGAAGGGTAAGTACATTGTCAGAGAGGTCACAACAATGATGAACAAGAACAATGAAGAGTTCTTTGGGCTGAGTGCATTAGTAGATCCAGTCATCAAGAGCAGCGCTCCAAATCAGACCGGCTTTGGCAGGTTTCTGGAGCTTGCAATGAAATGTGTGGAAGAATCAGCGTCAGACCGGCCTACAACGAGTGAGGTGGTGAAGGGCATAGAAGCCATCCTACAGAATGATGGCATAAACACGAGCTCAACCTCAGCATCATCATCTGCTATAGATTTCGGAATTCCCAAGGGTAGGAATCTCTATGATGCTTTAACAAGGAACGATGGAGCTGACAATGATGCCTTTGATTATAGTGGTAGTTACAAATTATCAACAAAAATTGAGCCTAAGTGAGAAATTTTTCGTCTTCTGTCCTTTGGCACAAATTTGTCAACCAGCTCTTGTTAATCTAAGAAATGGGATTACCAATATTCCAACCTTTAACCTGATTATTGTAACAGCAAAAGGGTGAGAGGATGATGTATCTCAAGTACCAAAGGTGCCACTGAAATTTTTGGGAAGTTTATATTTTGAGACCGATTATGTATTTGTATTTTGTAGTGTACCATGATACTACATTGTGGAAATAGAATTAAATCTTTGCAGATGAATCATGAAAATCACATCATTCTATGGAAAATTCTTGGGTACAAACATATGTATTTAGCATGGTACACGCCCTGAATCATGTAGTAAATGCGCTTTTAATATTTTACACCTTTTTTTCTGCAGTAGTGTATCTTTTCTGTGCTACAGTGTACTCTTTGCTTTTGCCATGTATCTTTTCTTATTGGTAGTGTATCTTTTTTTTTCTGTAGTATACCTTTTGTTCGCTTCAATGTATCTTTTTCTAGTTAGTTGGGTTAGAAAAATTACGAAAATGCTTGTTGAGTTAGGGGGAATAAAATAGGGGCTTATCCCAATTATATAATATCTCTTATATAGGCATGTACCTGAGCATGGTACATAGATATGTACCTTAGAATTATTGTCATTCTATGGCCTGTGGTAGTGGTGGCAAAAATTCAGCTTCGTGCATCACTAGGTTTACTTTACTTGAACAAAGTTAAATTTCAAGTTAAAATTGGATTCCAATAGCATAAATATTAAAAAAGGCGTCTCGTGCCCCTTTAAAATTTGGATGCATAATCAAGAAAACCAACTTTTGGGGGGGGGGGGGAGTTCAAACAAATTCAAATAATTAGATTACACAAAATCTTGTTAGTGCTACTTATGAAATTATACAGACTAGGTCAGCTAGGAGATTGAACCAAGACTAGGGTTATTCCCACCCTACTTGGATTCATGTTATATTTTTACCGAAAAAATTTGTGAACTATAATGTTCTAGTGATTTTGCCCACTCTACGCAGATTTATGTTATATTTTTATCCAAAAAATGTGTGAACTATAATGTTCTAGTGATTTTGAGAATCCTGATTTTATAACAATACTCAAACAAAATTCCAAAAATAATAAGTATAGGTTCAAATTAATGAATAAACAGAACACTAGGCATATAACAGAGAAAAGACAAGTGACTTCAATGAATGATCTCCAAGTATCACCACACTATGAGATTACTCAATGCTAAAGTACAGTTCACAGATTGACAATGATGAATAACTTAATCTTCAAAGCTGTTGTGTTCGTTCCTTGCATCTCATATTCATATCAAGAAGCTTGCATATTTAAAGTTGGGTAACGTAGTGACAACAGTTCCAATCCAAGATCAAGAAGACAAGAATTGTACCCCAATTAGTCAGCATAAAGAAATGCGATGTAAAATTTTACCAAAATACTCGGTCAATCTAGAAAGATAGATCAAGAGACATAACTTTTCTTTTTTCTTTTTTTTGAAATCCCCAAAATTATTTGATATTCACTGATTCCTACATTTAAACAAAATTATGCCTCTATGCCTAGTGGCCTACCTAACAAGGTAGGCCTGATATTATGATACAACTACTCCAAAAAGAGCAAGGTAGACAAAGCGCTATTTTTTTGGGTTATTTTTTGTTTTTGGTGGTGTCCGAAGGTAGACAGAAACTGAACTTAGGTCACTTGCACAGTTCCACAGAACCAAAGTAACTTCACCAAAATACCAATTGACAATTTTCATATAACACCTGTTAAACCTATCTTCTATGTACACGGGCAAGAAAACAGCAGAAGCAACAGACAAAATCAAAAAATCAAGACCAAACTACCGGATCCTGCAGAATCATTGGAGAATCAATATGAAGAAAATGTAAAGTACACCTCAAACAGAGGAAGAGCAAGCAAACCCTCACAAGAGAAATCCTTGTACGAGGGGATCTCGACAACCACAAGGAAGCAACAGCATAATATTGCAAACCTCTAGTGTGTGGACTCTGCAAAAGAATACCTTCACAATGAAATGATCTCAGTATACTAAAGACTGCACAACATTCCAATCGCCCTAAGCAACGCTCCTTAGATGAACGCTTATATTCCATCATTGCCAGTGCATGTAACATAGCTCCAAGAGTAGTACCTCTATAGCCAAAGCAAAAGAAAAAAGAGTTGATGTGATACGAAGCCGAACTGACTTTGAAGTCTTAACTCCAATCTGAAACCTTTTTCTTGAGTGATAATAGCAAATTATGGTGTGGTTGCAAGAGTCTTGGTCAAATCATCGGCTCAAACCCAGATCGGAACAGTTCAAGAGCCAAACTTTGTCGATATTCTGGACCACAGGGACTTAACCTGAGAAGGTGTCAACCTGGGATAGGAGACGGTTGGGCTGAAATGAAATGGGCGGATCACCATCAATATGAATTTACTGGTCTCCCGTTAGCAGAATCCATGGGACTCCTGGAGATGCTGGCAGGTTCTTCCATGAAGGCTTCTCGAGTAATTCCTCTGACCAAGGTCGAATCTCAGTTTCTAATTGTTGAACTGTGACACAAAGTCCGCTTGCAGGGAACGATTCTCCTCCAAAAAGCACAATTTAGTCAAAAGCCAGTAAATCTCTCGATAGACTTTAAGCCTTCTCAGATAAAATCTGACCTCCTGCATCCACGTCTCTTTAGTCAAAAGCCATCATTACTAGTAATATCAACCCATAGAAACAAAGTGGAGGCGTTAAGCTGATGAAATCAATAAAGTAGTATTCAGAGACAGACTGAAAGATTTGGAATTGTACTGTGAGAAGCACGATGAAGATGCTGGATCCACTCCAGAAAAACTAAGACTTCAGCTTACAGACAGTTCCACATCTCAGTTGGCATTTCAGTATATTGGGCATTTGGTGAAAGATAAACCAAGAAGCTATTCACCAAACAAAGTGAACGGTGACTCGCACAAACTGGAAACCATCAACATCAGTCAAGTTTTCCAAGTACATGATCAAAAGCACCACAAACTAATAAACAGCAAAGGTGTGTCTGTTGGGGATTTGGCCCAGCTTGGCATCAAGGAGATGAGGGGTTCAAATCCCAGCCAGGCTATTTGGAAGAAAGGGGTTCCCCCCCCCCCCCCTTTCTCCAAAGCCCTCACCATGTCCATAAACTTGGGAGGGCCTTATTTGACCATCTTATTCACCCAAAAAAGGGCCGAAAATTCGACCAAATTATTATTGACATAGCCTAAATAATGGCTGTCCCTGCTGGGGCAAACAGCGCCGAGGCTGAAGCTCACATGTCCAGAAATGAATTCCTACTAGGCCAACAATGGTTTCAGGATACAATGAAGATATAGCAAATGCTTAGGAAAAACAAAAATCAGTTGTCACGGGTTAAACGTTTAGCTTAGGGAAAAACCCAAGACTTCCAACATTGTCTAGCCTCTCGCTGGCTCACAGCCCACTAACTGCCTAAAAACTTACTCTGTCTAGCATAAATACTAGGACTATTGTCATGCCCACCTTACACAGATTCATGTTATATTTTTATACAAAACATTGTGAACTGCAGAGTTTTACTGATTTTGACGATCATGATTTGACAGCAAAATTTACAGAATTCCAAAAACAAGCATAGGTTCAGTTAATGAATAAATAAAATCCTAATCACATGAAGGAGGAGAAAAATCAAGCAACTTCAATGAATGATCTTCCAGGTACTACCACACTTAGGGGTGGACAATGGACCGGGTCGGATCGGGTTGGGGCCGACCCGTTTACAAAAGTGGACTGGGTCAGGCCATGGTCGACCCGTTAATTATTTGGGCCGGGTTGGGCCTTTTGTGCAAATAAACGGGTCAGGTTAGGTCGGCCTATGGACAACCTGCTTTTGGCCGGTTTTAAAATGGAACAAATCTGCACAAAAAAACTATGTATAATAATTATTATTATATATAAAGTGTTGGTAATAATTTTAACTAATTAGAACGTGTAAACTAGTGCGTCAAATAGGATTAAAAAAATAATGAGTCACTAAAAGGGTCGTTAATTGGCCGACCCGACTCGGCCCATTAATATGCCCTAATGGGTCGGCCCACTAATGACCCGGTTCATTATTGACAAAACCCTTTATTGATCCTATTTTAAACGGGCCTACCCACTTGACCCAATGGGTATCCAGCATGTTGCCCCCCCCCCCTAACCACACCATAGAACCACTTAATTTTAATTATAGTTTACAGAAGCAACTTCATCCAGCAAAGTATGAAAAATTCCAGATGTAAACTACCTGACCCCTACAAAGCATAATTTTAAGTATACTTTACGGATTGATAAAGAGGAAGTGCTGCATCTATTTAGCTACCCTTCGTATGCAATGTTTTCTGGTAGGTCATATTCATATCAAATAGCTTGCATATTAAAAGTGAGTAACTTCTCTATGTGTAGGAATATCGGAAGAGGTAAGGTTGCCTAAAGTTGGATCTCCCCAAACCCCGCGAAAGCAGGACCCACACTGGGAGTTTGTTGTTGTTGTTGTTGTATTAAAAGTGGGTAACTTGATGATGATAATTCCAATCCAAGATCAAGGAATGGTAGCCTGATTAGTTGGGGTGAAGAATTGCCAAAAGAGCAAGGCAGACAGCTCCTCTCCCCCCCCCCCCACCCCCCCAAACCTTGAGTGTCCGAAGGTTAGACAATAATTGAACTTAGGTCACTTGTACAGAACCTAAGTCACTTCACCAAGTGCCCATTCACAATTTTTCATATAAAACTTGTTAAGCTATCTAATACGTACACATACACAGCCAGAGGACAACAGACAATCAAAAACCAAAAATACCAGATCTGAGACAGGGATGAGCATGATCCCTCCAGAATCAATAGAGAAACACTATGAAGAAAAGGTTAAGTACACCTCAACAAGAGGAAGGGCACGCAAATCCTTACAAGAGAAAACCTTATATGAGAAGATCTTGATAACCGTGCACATTGCCAACCTCAGATATTTAGATTTACCAAAACACAATGAAAAGATCTCCATATACCAAGACTGCACAACATTCCAGTCCCCCTAAGTGACGCCCATTAGATGAATGTTTCTATTCCATCAATGCTAGCGCATACAACATAGCTCCAAGAGTTGTACCTCAATAGGCAAAGCAAAAGAAAATCAGCTGATGCAATAAGAAGCCGGAACTGACTTCATAACTCCAATCTGAAACCTTTCTCTTAAAGTGATAATAGCAAATTATCATGTGCTTGCAAGAATCTTGGTCAAATCATTGGCTCATACCCAGATCGGACCAGCTCAAGAGCCAAACTTTGTTGATATTCTAAACCACAAAAGACTTAACGCGAGAAGGTGCCAACCTGGGATGGGAGATGTCAGACAGTTGGGCTAAATCAAAATGGAAGGATCACCAGTAACAGGAACTTCCTGGTCTCCCGTTAAGCAGAACCCATGGGACTCCTAGACATGTTAGTAGGCTCTTCCATCCCGAGTATTCCTCGTGACCACGGTCGAATCTTAATTTCTAGTCATTGAACTGTGGAATAAAGTTCGCTTGCAGGGAACGATTCTCCTCCAAAACGCACCATTTAGTCAAAAACCTGTGAATCTCTCAATAGATTCCAGCCTTCTCTGCCAAATTCTGACCTGCTGCACCCACATCTTTTTAGTCAGAAGCCCTCATTATATGATACCAACCTATAGAAACAAAGTGGAAGTGTTAAAGCTGATGTAATCACTAAAGTAGCATTCAGAGTCAGATCAAGAGATCCAAAATTGTACAGTGAGAGGCACAATGAACATATGGGAACCACTTCAGAAAAACCAAGACTTCAGCTTAGGAACAGTTCCAAATCTCAGTTGGCATTTCAGTCTATTTAGCATTTAGTGAAAGATAAAACAAGGGACTATTCACCAAAAATACTGAATGCCGACTCCGACAAACTGAAAACCGCGAACATTTATCAAGATTGCCAAGTACAAGATCTAAAGCACCACCAACTAGTAACTGGCAAGGGCGTGTCCATTGGGGATTTGCCCAAATTTCTATCAAGGAGATGAGGGGTTCAATTCCAGTGAGGGTATTCGGAAGAAATGGGTTTCCTCCCATACCCCCCTTAACCCCCCCCCCCCGGGTCCATCGAATTGGAGGGGCCCTATTTGACCATCTTTTCCACCAAGAAAAAGGGTGCAAAATCCCAGGTAACTATCATTGACATAGCTTAAATTATGCCTGCAGGAACAGTCCGCACTGGGGCAAACAACTCAAAGGCTGAAGTTTACATGCCCAGAAATGAGTACCTACTAGGCCAACAATGGCTCTAGGATAAGACATTGAGAAAGATTAGGAAAAACAAAAATCAATTGTCAGGCATTAACACCCAAGCTGTCCAACACTATCTATCCTCATCCCGTGCTCTGCAAAACTTTGGTTTTTGGGGGGGGGGGGGGTTGTAAAACAGTAAACAGTTCTAGATCGCCAAACCTAAAATCCCTAACATGTGCATGAAAGCATAAACTGAATTTCTACTTCCTATGTGAGTAGGCAATGCAACATTTGTGCATCCTGCACTCTGATACTCTCAAACAAGTGTAAACAGAACAGACAAATAGACCCTTTAAAAAGAGCTAATCTGCAGATGCTCCGCTCACCAATGAACAAAAAGGGATAGGAATGTAAACTCCAACACAAGTTGGTTCCTACTGGCCATCATTTACGGCAGACTTCAGAGAAATGAACGTTTAAATTTCTTACAAGAATAACAGAACATTAACCCACCTCCCATGCGCCAACCAAGCAGTGATCGAAGGGAAAAAGGGTACTCCCTCTGACACATTTTTATCTTCCTAAAAAGAAACTACATTTTTAAAGAAACACCGACGAATGCTACTACCAACAACTAACTAGTGAGTGTACTTCCTAAAATAAGCTTACATTATTAACGCTCAAGTGCCAATACTGTTTCCAGTCCATCCATCATTACAGAGGGGCAATACTAGTAATTTTATCTAGCTATTATTACCACAATTTCCAAGGTTGTATTTTGAGTCTCAATAAAGTCTCATTTAGAAAGGAACCAGGGGACAGGAGTAAGAAAAACAAAATGAACTAATGAAAGGCTATACCAATTTCTACTGCTTGATTCAAATTCCTTCGTTTTTAGAAAAATTTGCACTTGATTACTAACTCCAAAAATCCTTATTCACAAATAAGAAAACTTAAAGAAAAATTCAAACAATAGTTTTACTAGAAGTCAGATGGGCACATAGATTTCACACATGCATCATAAGAGGCATGCTAATTGCAGGGATTGCATGCAATGCATATGTATACTTCACGTCTTGCAGCACCTTAATGGAAACGATCACAACTTGCTGCCTAGATATTGGCCTAGAAGTCGAGCTGAGCATCTCAGTATCACAAGTTGAAATACGAATGCCTAAAGGTTCTTCCCCAGTCTTTCTTGTTCAATGGGATCCCAAGTCACCCAAATTTTACAACTTAACAAGAATAAGAAAAAACCCAACAAATGTCACTAACAGCGGGTGATTTTTTTGGAAGGTAGGGTGGGGGTGGAGGATAGGATAAAAGGAGGATTTATGTAGCATACCTTGCACATTGTTGCTGGAATGAAGCATAGTTGCCAATAATAATCCAGAGAGAGTTTTGAGACTGTGATAAGCCACTTATCAGGACAAAGAGCACTTTGCCTGGAATGAAAGATAGTTACCAATGATAATCCTGAGAGAGTTCTGAGACTGTGATAAGCCGCTTATCGGGACAAAGAGCACTTTGCCACATGCAAACCACAATCAACCATTTAACATATGAAACCGGGTACTTCGGCAGTGTTATCTCGTCCTCAGGAATTTTGTTTTAAAATGCTTCACACTACAACTTAAACCACCCCACTACTACAATCATGAACAAGAAAGCTATTGCACCTCAACCGTTAGAGAACCTATTGTATTACAATTCATCAAATACTAGAAATAATTACACAAGCGTATTTCGATTACTATGTTGGCTAGTTACTCTGAATAAAAAACATCTCATCGTAACCATGCAACAACATTGGGCACATGCGTAAAACATACATGTGAGATTAGTTTCTCCTCTAGAACTTCTGATTAATCCAAATGGACAATCCACAAGCGTAAAAAAGCTAAGGCACTCAGATCCTAAGTGCTAACCCTAAATCAAGGCCTTCATACGCCTTCACCCCAGAACCGCAGCTAGGAATTTCTTTTTGGTCACTGGTTCCTCTTGCAGAACTACAACATCTCTCACCCTTTCAAGCAACTCCTCCAGCTCATTCACGCCAAACCTCCTACAGTCCAAAGGTTTCTTGTACCTCTGCTGGTATATAGCCTCAAAACAACCAAGGAAGATCCTACAAGAATAACTCACCAATATCTCTTCTAGCTCATACTTAAACTGTAACAGGTTCTGGTCTTTAATTTCAAATCGTCCAGCACTACTTGAATTTGGCTTCTCTATAGCTCTTCTTTCTTCAGTCTCTTCTACAACCACCCTCTCTTCATCAGAAAATTCATCAGATGAGCCACAAGCAGCATTGGCTTCTGTGTTCTCTTCCTGAAGTCCCTTCCCTCTTTTATCCTTTTTTGAGGCCAGTGCTGGAGCAGTAGGACCTACTCTCACATTCCGAAGGCACACGAACTTCTTTTGCCCTTTCCCCTCTACAGAAATTGCATCTGACATCTTCTTAAGAAGGTTCACAAGTTTGAATGCCCCATACTCTGAAATATAGAGAGGGCGACCAAACAGCTTCTGGTACTCAGCAGGAACACGGACAAGGGGTAAGCATCCTCCTGACAACTCAAGCAGTTTTAATAACTGCCCTTTCAAACCATTCACATCCCCCGGTTGAACCCAGTTCACATCATTTTGATCAACTGAAGCAGGACCAGACGTAGTTTCGTTCAGACCCGGGGGAAGAGATTGTGATCTTAATGTGTTAGTAAAGGCAGGCAAAGCAGCTGACATACAACTGCTGTACTCGGCAAGTGACTGAGAAACTATTGTAAAATCCCTAGCGTTGTAATAGCTCTGTGATAGTCCTCGATACACAATTGCTTCCTCCTCATTTCCATCAGCATTATCACTTATATGGCAACTCATCAAAAATCCAGCAACATCAGCTGGTGCCCCACGGTAGCAAGGTTTTGTCAAAGGCACGAAACCCTCCCCACGTGCTACACTAGGCCAATCCCATACAAATCTACCAGCATTACACAAGGCAGATGAAACACCCACCCCAGAAGGAATAACAAGGATTACTGTATATCCACGTTGACCAAGTATGTGAAGAGCAGGAGCAAAGTCAACATCTCCAGAGATCAGCATAATGGAAGAAGGTGGAGGGTTGTCAAGGGCAAAAAGGAACATGTCAACCAAGATAGCCTTGTCAGCTGCATCCTTTCTTCCATTGGGAACATCTATGAGTTTCACACCGGTCCTCTGGCACCCTTCTCTCACCCTCCTAGGAAATGCATTAAAATCTCCATACGCAGAGAACATTGTAACAGCTCCTTTGATTATAGGGTGGACTCTTAATGCCATTCTAATATTGCCAGCAACATCTTCAGGGCGAACATCACTAGGAACAGGGCAGTTTTCAATGTCCCACAGGATAGCAACAGGCCCCTGAGAGGAGGCTCGGTTTGGTGGACTGGTTGAAGGTTGTACTATGCTAACATTAGGGCTAGGCAGTTGTATAGCACTCTGATCTGAGCATTCTGTAGGCACCCATGATGTGTTATTGGAATTGGCCATTATTCCACCAAAAAAACCTGCAATTAACAAGAGGAAATACTCATAAAATAGCACCATTAAGACATGACCTACTCAGGCTTCGTTTAGCCTTTACAAAATTTGGTAGAAAGAAAAGTTGAAGGAAAAAAAATGTAAAGGAAAAAAAAAATAGCGAGTAAATGAGTTTTTTTTCTCTTGTTTGGATTGAGAAAAAAAATATATAAGAATTTGGATGAGAAATTTGAATATTGATGAACTACTTGATTCATGTTGATGTCATCTAAGTAATGTTAGGTTAAAGGAGGTTGGAAATTTCCCTCAAACTTTCCTCACAATTTTATGAGGAAAATTTTATCACTTGTTTCTAACAATTTTGCACCTACCTTTCCTCCATATTTTTTTCTTTGTAATTTTCTCTAAACCAAATACAAAAAAAAAGTAACTTTCCCAAAAAAATTCTTTTTTTCAAATTTTTCAAGGTCCAAATGGAACCTCAACAAACATCATGTCCGCAAAAGTTCCATCTAGGATTTTCCAGACCTCAAAAAGTGATCAACTGACTTTCAAGATGGAAGAACGGTAACACTATGCTGTAACTCAAGACTTTTAACATAACACAGTACCCTTCCTGCTCCTCAACCCAAAAACATAATCTAGTCACACAAAAATACAAAAATGTTGCATGGCATGAAGATAAACATGTCTAATTGCGAAGGACCAAATTTGATGTTTTTCCAAGAATTGCATATAGCATGAAGTCATGAAGACCCCTCCCCCACCCCCAAAAAAGGAAAAGAAAGAGACAAATAGACGGGACGAGGGCAGAAGACAATCTAAGATGATGATGATGACGATGATGATGATGATGATGATGATAATATTAATAATAATAACAGTAGTAGTAGTAATAATAATAATAATAACAATAATAATAATAATAATAATAATAATAATAAACAAGTAAAATGCCACAATTAGCTGAATGGCTTTTCTGGATCTTCGAGTCCACAATCCTAACCTATGCACTGCCAGGAAACAGCATATCTGAGCAAAACCAGTTAGCAGGTGGTTGAAATTTCTTAAGCTACAAGTTCACAATATGATAAAAGACGCATGATTTCCTTTGACTATTGTGTTGTGTATTCCAAGGCTTCCAGCTACCTACATATCATAAGACAAGAGAACCCCCCCCCCCCAAAAGAAAAACCTGTATCATCGACTCAAAATCCATACTTTATTCATACTACCAGCAGATCGTGAAATCTATCAATACCTTGATTCAAAGCTAGAGAATACAACAACAACAAAAATAGGAAACATAAAACTAACCAGGAAAAAAAAACCGAGATGCTAGGAATCTTCAGATAAGATCAGGAAAAACAACAACAGCAACAACAACAAAAAAAACCTACCGAATATCTTGACAGTTCAGCTTAGAATAAATCCAAGAAACGGCAAAGGTAAAAGATCCGAAGTGTAATCGAAAATTCGAGTCTGTCAGACAATCAACCACAACAACTTCAGTTCCAAAACCTAGAGAAAGCTCTAATTCACACTACAAATTGAAGATTGAGAAAGGCGATCTTTGCAATTACTAGAAACTAAACTACACGAAAAGAATCACACTATGAAAACAAGTTCAACAATAATTGAATACTCAATTACCAAGAATTGGCAGATTGAAGTGGGAGGAGAGAGACTAGTAGAGTCCAGCCGAACCAGAGACGGTGATGGTGGCGGCAGCGGCGGCCGGCGCAG
>JACYFF010031959.1:20582618-20651186 GCA_017589665.1 Selenicereus undatus
GAAGCAGACGACTGAGGGCCGGGAAAGATCGTGTCGAGTTCCTCAAGCACTCATGAGTCATGAGAGTAGTTGAGACGACCGACCCATGACTCTATCTTTTTAATTTTATTTGCTTTGTCACTTTTTACTTTTTTTCTTTTTACGATTAATTATCTACAATTTGTTTTTTGTTTTTTGTGTGTGTATAAAGTTATAAACGGTTCTTTACGAGTCAATAATAACTCAGTTTTAGCAATAAAGACTCAAATACAAAAAAATAGAGCTATTAATGAGATATTTGATGAGATTTGGTTTATTAGCGTTGGCATGATAGCATTTATTATAAAAGACATGTAAAAAATAACATTAGCGGGATTTGAAATCAGGTATTTCGCAACAATTTTTAAAAGCTTTAACACCTAAACTACAAATTTATATTGATAATTAATAAATACACTAATTCATGGTTACCAGAACCGGACCGGATCGGCCGGTTCAGCCGGGAACCAGACCATAGTCCGGTCCGATTGCTGGTATTGAACTACTACATCAATGGATCGGTCAAGAACCGGTCAAAGACCGGTTGAACCGCACGGTTCTGCCGATTGAACCAGTTGCCCAAACCGGTTCACTTGTTTTGTTTTTTATTTTTTGCTAAAACAGTTTCACAAAAATAATAGCATTGCCAATAAGCCGATTCGAACCATGCTCCTCACGTTCATTGAATGCACTCTTCATCCAATTCAACTACTAGAGTAATCACACTTTTGTGTCATTAACCCCCATCATTTCTCCATTATATAATGGCTCTTCCATTGTCTTTGACCAAATGAATTTGTTCAACTACTTTTCGTTCTTTTTTAAAAAAAAATTCTTCCATTGTGACACTTTATATAATGAATTGATAACATATTATCAACCCAAATTATATTGTGGGTGCATTTTCTTATTAATTTATTTTCTAAAATAAATAATAATATATTTTAAGTTGTAGACAAATACAAAAAAATTTAAGAATATGTAGATGAATTACTTATTTTTATTTAAAAACTTACTAAATTTTCAAAGTTAATACCTTGTATTTATTAGTCTAAAAGCCAATAACTTAAATACTTAGTGTACAAATATTTACAAATAGTTGTTGATTTGAATAATTCAAAAATTCGGTCTAATATGGTCCGACCGATCCAACCGATCCAACCAATGATCAGCTAGTTTCACCGGTTCACTCACCGGTCCGGTTCTAGCAACCTTGCACTAATGTTTAAACTATGCAGTTGTTTTCGATTTAATGTGATACCATATAGTTTACCCTTTTAACTTTTTAGCTTTATATTTACCATACCAAATGCAAATGCAACCAGTCAACTAAGGAGTGGAATTTAGATTTGATAATTGTTCATATGCCCCTTTGAAACCAGAGCACCTAAAAACTGAGAAGAAGCTAAAAGGATGCTTTCTCTTATGAAGGAATCCAACTCTATAAAAGGTAACTCCAATTGATAAAACAATTGACTCACTTAGGGCTTGTTCTTTTCGTGGGTAAACTGAGTTGTGGGATGAGAAGAAATAGAATAGAGTTGAATGGAGTGGGAAGGAGTGGTTTGCTCTTGTAGGAGTGGAAAAACTGGAATGAAGTGAGAAGTGGTGGAATGGAATGGAGTGAGAAAAAGATAGAATTATTAATATCAAGGTGTGGGAAGAAGTTAGATGGAGTGGCAGGGAGTGGGAAAGAGTGGGAGGAAGTAGGAGTGAAATTGAGTGGAATAGAGTGAGAAGGAACGGAATGGAGTGAGAGAAAAATAGAATTATTAATATTAAGGTGTGGGAATGAGTAAAATGGAGTAGGAGGGAGTGGGAAAAAGTGAGAGGGAGTGGGAGTAAAATTGAGTGGTATTTATCTTTAAAGAGTAAGAAAGAATTGGAAGAATAAAAAAGAGTGGAAATGAATGAGAAGAGTGGGAACCAATGATTTACCATGAAAAAACAGGCCTTTAGAGCACTTGGAAAGGCTTACCCTTGAACTCTAATTGCAAATGTTGGCTTGATATCAAATCACTGAGCACTTTCACTTTTCATTATGTGAAACAAGGTGCGTAGACACCAAGAAAATGAAAATAGGAGAAATGTTAAAAACCTATCTTTGACTCAATATTGCTAAATTAACATTCAAGAGAGGAATGTATTTCTTAAAACATAAAGTGTAAATATCTTTGAGGTATGGGCCATATGGTGAAACAATTTTTAAACCCTTCGTCTTTGCATGAAACAATGTGGCTCTGCTTGGCAAACGATTGTTAGCTGTTTGTATTAGCTGTTTGAATTAGCTGTTTGTAAAAGAATTGTTTGGTAAAGTTAGTTGTTCCTCACTTGCAAACCTCTCAAAAACTCTAAAATTTTGGATTCTAGCATTCCCGGCATAATATGAAAGTTTAGAAGGAAGGAAATTGAACTTTTATTTAAAAATTGGGTGGGTGGAAGGAGATAGGTTTAAGTGTCAGTGTCTTGTGGACTTGAATTGAGCACTGAGTGATCACAGTATCGAATCACATCCTGTTAAGTGAACAAGTCTGGAAGCTCGCAAGAAAGTGTGATATCTGCCTCGAGTTCACTCGGCTTATGACAAGTATTTATTCTGTTTCTACGAATAGTTGACACTTTTAATGGTCCTATGCCCTTTCCTAAATGCTTAATGCTGCTCTAGAGAGTAGTCCACACTCTCATAGAAGGCAACCCATCTTTACACCAAAGTAGGTGAATCCATGAAGTACGTGTTGTCCCTCATATACTACCATAAGGTTATGGATCCATTAAGAGCATAGCTCATCGTCTATCTCGTAGAAAGTTTTCATGTATCAAGATTAAACAACAAATCATCACAGGGATGGATAACATCAGTATTTGTCTTTATTGAGTTCACTCTATAATTCAATTGACCCATTGAACCCCAAGAGGTTGGACTTCACTATAGATAAATTCATACAATGGGCTTTAGCCCCATTTCCCTCAATGTTTCAATAATCATTCTTTTACACGGGCCTTAAGTAAAAGGGTAAGCTAAATTCCTCTCTGACCTTACACAATCCAAAGATATAACCCTATTCTTAATGGGGTTTCTCACAATATTGTGTCTCAAATAAATGTTTCTCCTTTTTCCGTTATAGACACTATTCTTTTACCACTACAATGGAGCCTTGATTGTCATAATGTAAAGAAACTAGTGGTGTTGGCTTCCCCCACAATGGCATATTTGCTAGCAACTTTCTTAGCCACTTAGCTTCCCTACCTACGAACTCAAGAGCAACAAATTCAAATTCCATAGTTGAGTTAATGTCACATGATTGTTTGGTTGATTTTCAAGATATTGCGCCTCCAATCAAGATGAACACATAGCCACTACCTGAGTTTATGTCATCATTTCCTGTGCCCTAGTTTACATTAGTGTATCCCTCTAGTACCAAAGGGTATTTACTGTAGTGTAAACCCCAATCCAAGAAGCTCTTAGATATCTAAGCAAACGAGTAAGAGCATTCCAATGTTCTTAACTAGGATTATGGGTATATTTACTCAACTGACTAAAAATATAGGTGATGTCTGGTCCAGTATAATTCATTAGAAATATGATACTGCATATGATCTTAGCATATTCTGATTGAGCAATTAGATTTCCTCTACTCCTTTTCATATTTATACTAGAATCATGTAGTGTTTTCAAAGGGTCTGCATCGAAGTGAGCAAACCTTCTCAAAATCTTTTCAACATAATAAGCTTGATTAAGGGAAAAACCAAATTTAGATTTTAGTTTGACCCCAAGAATCAAATAAGCTGCACTAGGATTCTTCATTTCAAATTTAGAATTCAGGAAATACCTAGTTTTATCACTTTTAATGTTGTTCCAAGCATAAGCATATCATCAATATACAAGCATATAATGACAACACCATGCTCATTTAATCTAGAGTACACTTGAGTTAGATTTATTGACTACAAAGTCATTTGTCAAAAGTATTTCATCAAATCTCTCATACTACTCTTTTGATGCTTGTTTTAGACCACGCGAAGATTTTACAAGTTTACATATCTTATGCTCTTGTCCAATGATTATCATTCCCTTATGTTGTCTCATGTAAATCTCTTCTTCTAGGTCTCCATTTAAGAAAACAGTTTTCACATCCATCTTATGAACAAGCAAATTATGCAATTATGTACAACAACAACAACAACAACAAACTCCCAGTGTGGGTCCCGCTTTCACGGGGTCTGGGGAGATCCAGCTGTAGGCAACCTTACCTCTACCGTTATTCCTACCCATAGAGAGGTTGATTCCATATGACCCACAAAATAATTTTGTAAAAAAGGTTTATAGAGAAAACGATTGCAAAACTAATTACCGAGTAAGAGAAAGAGGAAGAGAAAATGTTCCGAATAGCAAAAGGAGAGGGATCAGAGACATACCTCAACAAACTAGGGGGTGCTTGGTTCCATCACGTCCCAGAAAAGCACGTCCTGCAGACAAGCACTAACAAAACCCTGCCCACCCCACACCGCCTAAGCTACTGCCACCTACGGAGCCCTACAATCAGAGACCTTAATCCTATCCCGCCACAGCCTCCTATCCTGAGCCATGTCCTCCGTCAAACTAACAACTCTTAGGTCCTCTCGAACCACTTCTCCTAGGCTCTTCTTCGGTCTACCCCTCCCTCTCTTACCCTCGGGGGGGTTGATCATCTCACAACTTCGCACTGGGGCGGACACACTTCTCCTCTTCACGTGGCCGAACCATCTAAGCCTCGATTCCTTTATCTTCTCCTCTATGGGGGCCACTTCAGCTAAGCCCCTGATTACTCCATTCCTAATTCTGTTCAATCTCGTAAAACCACACATCCACCTAACCATTCTCATCTCAGCTACCATCAACCTTTGGGCCTGCGTCTTTTTTAGAGGCCAACACTCCGATCCATAGAGAACAGCCGGTCTAACTACCATCCGATAGACTTTGCTTTTCAAACCCATGGGCACTCTCTTGTCGCATAGCACCCCTGACGCTGACTTCCACTTTTGCCAGCCCACCCTAATCCGCTGACTAATATCCTCGTCAATGTCCCCATTTTGCTGGATGATCGAGCCCAAATACTTAAATTTAGCGACCTTCGGTATTGCTCTCCCCTCCAGTACGACTTCCCCCCCCTCTTCTATCCTTCCGCTGAAACAACAGTGGAGGTATTCCGTTTTCGATCTACTCAACCGAAAGCCTCTAGCCTCCAGCGTATGCCTCCATCTCTCCAACCTGTCATTCACCCCCTGCCTGGTCACATCGATAAGAACGATGTTATCTGCAAATAACATGCACCAAGACACCTCATCCTGGATTCCTCTAGTGAGTTCATCCAAAACTAATGTGAAAAGAAACGGGCTTAAGGCGGAGCCCTGATGCAGGCCCAAACTAACAGCAAAGTCATTTGAGACCCCTCCTGAAGTCCTAACATTCGTCTGGCCTCCCTCATACATATTCTTGATTACACGAATGTATGCGGGCGACACCTTCTTCTCTTCCAAACACCTCCACAAAACCTCCCTTGGAACTCTATCATACGCTTTCTCCAGGTCAATGAACACCATATGGAGATCTACCTTTCTGTCCCTGAACAGGCCCATGAGCCATCTGAGGAGGTAGGTCGATTCATTATGTGAGGGTGATTAATGCTCTAATTGTGGCAACCTTTGTGTGTCAGAGTAATCTATATCTTTCTTTTGATTATTGTCACTCACTACAAGTCTGCCTTTGAACTTATCAATTGACCCATCAGTTTTTTAATTTCATTTTAAAGACCCATTTACTACTTAAAGGCTTGCACCCCATTGGCAGATAAGCCAATATCCAAGCACAAATAGACATGATAGACTCAAGTTCATCATTAATCGTCTAGAATTTATAATCTATTGATCTTGTTAAATTTTTATATTAATTGGGCTTTCAACAACGAATCATGCACATAAGCCCAAATGAGGTTTCATCCCAAAACCAATTGGCAATGGATGGAGTAACTCACAAGCTTATATACATGCTCAAGCCCTTCAATTTTATCAATGTGGGACAACACCCACTTTAATATTCTTTGAATTTTTATCAATGTGGGATAATGCCCACTTTCATACTCCAACACGCTCCCTCACGTATGGGCTACTAACAAGGTCCAACATGTGCACACAATTGTAATCAAACGGGGATGGTGGCAAATCAAGATCGAACAACCTTGCTCTGATATCATGTTAAATTTTTATATATCAATTGGGTAATTAACAAAGAGTCATGTATATAAGCTCAAATGAGGTTCCAACCCAAGACCAATTGACAATGGATGGAGTAACTCACAAGCTTTTATACATGCTCAAGCCCTTCAATTTTATCAATGTGGGATTGTTAGAGGATAAACCGATTCTTGGGCCTTCAACTATCAGCTTAAGCTTTTGGTTGAATTGGTTCTTGAACATGGTATCAGAGCCTTTCTGAGCGAGATGTCTCGAGTTCGAATCTCAGTAGCCCTCATATTGATTTATAGCGCAAGGTAGGGGAGCCTTTGCAGTATCCACGCTTTAAGCCAAAAGGACATTCGCGTGAGAGGGCGTGTTAGAGTATAAACCTATTCCTGGACCTTCAACCATCAGCTTAAGCTTTTGGTTGGGATCGTTCTTGAACAAGGTATCAGATTTTTTCTGAGTGTGAGGTCTCAAGTTCAAATCTCAGCAGCTCCCATATTGATTTATTGCGCAAGGTAAGGAGAGCTTTTGCAGCATTCGCGTGAGGGGGCGTGTTAGAGGATAAACCGATTCTTGGGCCTTTAACTATCAGCTTAAGTTTTTGGTTAAGTTGGTTTTTGAATAGATCTCATGGCTTCTTCATAGGTTCTAGGGTCCTCTTCTAAGATAAAGACTTGTACAAAGTTTGTGTTCATGTCATCTATGTAATTTGTATCACCATTTTCAGTTAAAAAAATAGTAACAAAGTCATGACCAAAATAGGATTCGATTCTTGACCACTTGCTACATCTAGACTCAACATTTTCATTATTACTAGTAGATGCAGTACTAATAGATAATGCAGGTATAGAAGGCAACATGCAAGAAGTACAATATTTCATAGGAAACACATTCTCAAAAAAATTCAGTACCTCTAGATTCGTGGATAGCAACAAACACACCACTTTCATGAATAAGAATAATCTATAAGTTGCACTATTATGACCATAGCTAATAAAAATAGAATCAACGGCTTTAGGACCTATCTTGATTCTTTGAGGATCTAGTATACCAATCTTGGCTAGACAACCACATTTTGAGGTATTTCAGGTTAGGAGCACGTTCATTCCATATTTCATAGGGAGTCTTATCTAGTTTCTTATGAGGCACTTTATTAAGAGCATGACATGTAGAAAAAATAGCCTTCCCCCACATATTGTCAGGCAAACCAGAACGGACAAGCATGACACTTATGTTATCTTTAAGAGACATATTTTTTTCTTTCAGTTATCCCATTCTCTTGTGGTGCATACGGGCCGTGGTCGCATGGATTATTCCATTTTTATCATAGAAGTTCTGAGTGTGTTCACATCATATTCCCTTCCTTAGTCAGGTCTAAGTCTTGTAATCTTTTTGCCTAACTGGTTTTCTACCTCTACTTTGTACTTATAAAGATCTCTTATGCCTCATCCGTTGATTTAAGCGAGTAGACTTTGCATCTTGAGTGGTCATCTATGAAGGCTATAAAATACCTTTTATCACCCTGACGCAGGGTATTTTAAAATCCCCCAAGTTACTATAAACTAGCTCAAGCAATTTACTACCCCCCTTTTCTACTGATTTAAAAGGCCTTTTAGGTTGCTTATCTAGAACACATACTTGGCACTTTTCTTTCACTTTAATAGACAATATGAGAATAAGGTCTAGGTTCGTCATGCGTTTAGTAGACTGTAAGTTTACGAGACCGTTTCTACTATGCCAAGAATTAGATTAGTCAACATGTGAGAGAGATAATGAGATATTAGACATATTGTTTACCTTAAGAATAACAACATTAAGCTTAAACAAACAATTCACAAGTTGCATAGCTTTTACACACAAAGGAGCCATGTCTAGTAGTCACTACTCTGTTTGACTCTAGAATGACTTTGTAATCAATAGGCTTAACAAAGAAATGCTAACACGCCCCCCCCAACTATCATGATCATGGTATATATTGTGCAACTCAAGAAACTTGATGGGAGATAGATCTAATATGACTCACCTACTTCTAAAACAAGAGCGATATTTCCATCTCCCACATTGGTAATCTTACTATTAGTGTTGTTGTAGGAGAAAAAGAAATCTTCATTAGTACAAACCTGCACAATAGCATTGGAATCCACCCACCAATCATTAGAAATCCATGCTTTATAAATAATTCAGGTTTTGTTATAGTCCCACATTATCTGATTTGAGCATGATGCTAAAGATGTATAATGCATCAAATGTTTCCAATGTACTAGGAATGTAATGCTTCAAAAATGAACAGTACACAAATGCCATATAGATTCTAATTTGACAAGAGCTTTAATTGAATTTCTGCAAACCCAAATTAAGAAAAATGTGATTGTAAAGCTTGTCGTAGAGTTATAAATTAAACCACTACTTTGATTTATAAATAAGATTTATAGCATAGGAAAATAGGGATCAAACCCACAAGGAAAGATTTTGATAGTAAGCTAGTTTAAGTCTAATTAATTTTACTACGTTAATTTATTTTACTTTCTCTTTATGATAGTAAAACAAATCAAACTAAACAAGTAAGAATATGGAAAAATTACTTAATATTGCCCCTAAATATTCTAAATTTACTTCTGAAAATAAAAACAGTAAATTTTTATCCGAAATATTCGGAAAAATAGAAACAAAAATAATTACACAATATTAGATTGAAAATTAAAACAGAAAATAACAAGCAGAAAATTAATACTAAAAATCACAGAAAGTGATCTAAATTAATATTCTTTAGGTTTATAAATTTATATCTCCAAAATTATATATAATTAAATTCAGAAAAATTAAAACAGAAAATAAAATCCGAAATTAAAGAAATAATAAACTGCACTAATATAAATATGAAAATAAATATAAAAAGTGCCCTGATTTTATAATATAATTTTATGGACTTACTAAAACCCTAAAAACAAAAAATAAAACTTAAAAACGTAATTTTTAGATTCATTAAAATAAAAACCTGCACATATCCAATTCACGAAATAATTCTAAAAAATTATCAAATACTTTTTGAATATTCCAAAATTAAATATAGGCATATTAGGATACTATATAAAACCTATAATGTAATAAAACACGAAAAAACACAAAAGGAACTATTTTTAGCCTAATTTCTAACAAATTGGTCAATAAATGGCAAAATAGAATAGAAAATGAATTTGACAATTATAATCATACTAAAAACCAAAATATAACTAATCTAAAATCAATAAGATACTCCTAAAAGACTATTCTTTGGGGGGGGGGGGGGTAAACGAATTTTATATTAAAGCTTATAGATTTAAGAATTAAAATTGACAAATGAGAGAAATTAACTAAAAAGTAAGAAATAATTATCAACGATATCAAATTTATGAAAAATACTTAGCATAATCTATATCCACCATCTAAATTAATATTTATCATCAATACACAAATTGATTTATCCATGAATTAGACTATAGAAAACACCCACTAGCAGATCTTCTCCGTTTTTCCTTGTATTATAGTTTATTTAAGTCCAACCCTAATATAAACCCTACTAGTTTTGATAACCCTAACACCAGCGCGAGAGTTTAATCAAACTAGAGCATTAAGTATTAGAAAAACGTCATCTAATGCCTTGTAACCAATTTAATAGCAAATTGATTTAACAGAGATCTATAATGATTACTTAATTAAAAGAGATGGGTTTAAGCTATCTATGATTGGAGAATTTGTACCGACTTTTAATTTCCAAGAACACGAAAAAAACGATAAAAAATCTCAAAAAAAGGATAAAAAATCTCAAAAAAACGATAAAATATCTCAAAAAAACGATAAAATATCTCGTCGCCGTTAATTAAGGTGATACTAATGCCCAAAAGACTATAACTTTTACGTATTAAAGTCTTTTAAACTATCATATGAATTTGTATTAAACTAATTAGCATGCAGTCTAATTAATCTAACGTGAATATCATAAACAATAAATACTAATCGTTATAGAATCATAAATAAAAATCAACTAGACAATAAAGCATAAAACTTGTTTCAAAATAATTAATTTAGCATAGTTTCAAATAGATTATACTAAGTACAAGGGAATTACTCACTCATATTAAAAATAAAATCACAACAAATTTCATAATTAATAATATAAAGAGTTAAAACTAATAAAACACCAAACAAAAAGAAGAAAATAAAAATATTGATAGTACTATATTGGAGTGGAAGTAGCGTGATGATGTCGTGAAGATGACATTGGCGATGGAACGATGATGATGATGATCGGTGATGATGGTGATGATGGTGATGATCGATGGTGGGAAGATGGGTATGATGGAGATGATAAGAAGGTGAAGAGGCTAGGCGTTGGAGATGAATGGGTAGGCGTGAAGGATATGCTGATGATGGTGAAGAAATATGATGGAATGCTGTTGGGGTCGTGTGGTAATGGTAGGCGTGAATGAGGAAGTTTTTATAATATTATTCTACTAGGGTTTTCTTCTTTAGACTCCTTCTCTTCCAAATCTTATAATTTCTCTTTAATTAAGAGTAATAATTTTGTAACCCTAACCCAAATAAATCATTATGGAAATGGTATTTTTTCATAAATCATTATTTTTGGACCGACTTGATAACTTAGCGTGTAAAATTCAAACTTTGACGTCTTCTCTTCTTCTTTTTATTTTATTAACGCTTAACAGGAAAAATATATAAAATAAAGTAAATTAAACAAAATAATATATATAATATAGTCAAAATAATTATTAAAATAACGCATGATTTGCGACTTAACAAATTTGTCCACACTTTGACTTTGGACGTCCTTGTGCAGAGAATTTTGGGACTCGACCTAATTATAAAAACAAACCCCTCTTTCTTATATAGTAATGCATAAATATGATATTTATACTAGACATTGTCTTACTTTAAAAACAGTTTTATTCAAAATTAATCAGTTTTCCTTCTAACAAGTGAATAACTAATAGACATCCAACTACCATCAAAGAATTTCTTCATCAGCCTCACAACATTTCCTTAATGAAGTAACAACAGTAATAATCATCCATCTCTTTTAAGCATGCATACATCGATCAAGAGGTCTAAAAAGTTTACGATATAAAAATTGAAGTACGGTGTAGCTATAGAGACAATTTAACTAGAAGGAATAACTCATTGAAATTGATTCTAAACTTACCTTGTAATTCTTTTTTCTCTTTTTTTTTCAAACTCCAATTGCGCAAATATTCGAGGTACATATAAGGTCTTAGAAATTAAACACTCCCTGTCTCACACTCACCCAAATAGAGGTGTTGGAGCAAACAATTTACTCTCATCATTTTTTTTTATTAACTGTTGGTTTGGTACAAGTCATTGATCGGCCCAAAAAGGGGTATGACTCTCCCAATCATGGGTTACACCGTACATAAGACTCAACTCACTACTAAAAACGTTCGTATTAATGACGGAATTCAGCGACGAAAAAAATAACGACGGATTTGGCGACGAAAAAATAGTTTTACAAAAAAGCCAGATTATATGACAGATGTGGCGACGGAAATTTTAATCTGTCGCTAGAATTGACAGGTGGCGACGGAATTTTCGTCGCCATAATTAATTTTTTTTTAAAATAAAAATTGGGTGACGGAATTTCCGTCGCCATTCCGTCGCCACCCCTATAAAATGAAACTAGATTTTTCTGGTTACATTTAACAAATTTTCGAAGAGTGGAGGAGAGAGAGAGGACGCCATGCGCTAGCTACAGCCCAGCCACTGGCCGCCTCCCCTGCTGTGCCCAGCCACCGCCGGCGGTCGTCCGCCCCACCCGCCGCCGCAGATCACCTTTCCCCGCCGCCGGCCGCCATCTTCCGCACCCCACCGCCGGTTTTTTAGAATTAATTGAGGTATTTTTCTTAACTAAACAATTGAAAATTTCTACAAATTTTGGTATTACATTGTTAAAATTTCATAGTTAGTTCATATTTATGTTGAAATGTGGTGTTTGTGTGTGAGGTTATTGGTTTAATTTGGTTCAAGGTTGGGGTAAATGCAATTTAAGGTTTAGGTTTGGTAGTTTGAAGTTAAAGTTTGATATATTGGTGGAATAAAATGGTTTCATTGATAATGTTGTTGAAATGTGCAATTTGTGTGAGGTTATTGCTCTAATTCGTTACAAGAATTTGGTAAATGCAATTTAGGGTTGAGGTTTGGTAGTTTGAAGTTGAAATTTCATATGTTGGTGGAATGAAATGTTTTAATTGATAATACTGTCGAAATTTAGTTGGAGATTTTGCTCAATGCAATTTAGGGTTTAGGTTTGATAATGTGAACTTGAAAGTTGATATGTTGGTGGATTGAAATACTTTAGTTTATAATTTTGTTCAAATGTGATGTTTGTATGAAGTTGTAGCTCATATTTTTTTAAAGTGTTCGCCCAATACAATGTACACTTAGATTTGGTAATTTTAAGTTTAAATTTGATATGTTAGTGGAATGAAGTGGTTAACTAGGTATGAATTATTAGTTTTGTGATGTTCATGAGAATGTAAGTATATTTATCGAAATTTGTAAATTTTTTTTTGGTGTATGTGGAAATTTTAAAGTAAGCATATATAATATATAATTGCGTAATTTATATAATTATTATAATTTGGATTAAAATTAATTCTTATCAAATACCTTATGTGGTTATTGTTATTTGAGCAAAATATGAATGGTCCTACACATCGTAGGTGGATGTATAATAGATTACTGCTTGATCGTAGTAGTTATAAGCAAGAATTTTAGATAGAGTAAACGAATTCGATCAATTTGCACGTACACAGACAGAGTTTCTGAATAGGGGAAAGTATAGATGTCCTTGTGCGTAATGCAGAAATAGGATGTACTTGACACCTGATGAGGTTAGGAAGCACCTTATGTGTAAGGGTTTTGCGCAAGGGTGTTGGTTTTGGATAAGTTATGAGGAAATAGAATATCAGGAATATGGTTCTGGGTATCCAAATAGTGAACTTCCTGAAGTTGGAGGTTCAAGTCATGTTAATAATGACTATTTTGAATTCTACATAGAACGGATGGAGGACATGGTTGATGATGCTATAATAGCAAATCAAAATGTAAGGGAAGACGGGTCAAGCACTTGCCGAAAACCATTTTATAATATGGTTCAAGCTGTTCAACAACCTTTATATGATGGTTTTTCCATCCACAGTGAGTTATCTGTAGCGGTGAGACTGCTGAGTATTAAATTTGATTATAATATACCTCAAAATTGTTTCAATGAAGTTGTTCAATTAATGAAATAAATGTGTCCCCCTAACAACCGTGTGCCTAACAACTACGGGCAAGCGAAGAAGGTTGTTAAAGATCTCGACAACGATGTGGTCCAAATTGATAGGTGCCGGAAAGGTTGCATGCTATTTTATAAGGATGACGCAAACTTGGATGCGTGCAAGTTTTGTGGGCATTCAAGATGGAAGAGGCAAATGTCACAACAAAGGAATCAGAATCCATTGTCATACTCAATGATGCATTACTTGCCGTTAAAACCTTGACTACAGAGGTTGTACGCATCAAGAAGTAGTGCAGAGCACATGAGATGGCATTATGAACATCGACGTGAGGACGGTGTTTTATGTCATCCATCAGATGGGGAAACGTGAAAACATTTCGATACCAAGTACCCTGAATTTGCTGTAGAGCCTCGGAATATAAGGCTTGGCTTATGTGTTGATGGATTTAATCCTTACACATTGTCTTCAAGATCATAATCCATTTGGCCGGTGGTCGTTACACCTTATAACCTCCCCCCTGAAATGTGTATGACCACACCGTTTATGTTCTTGACTTGTGTAATCCCCAGGCCCAAAAATCCTAAGAACAAGATAGATATATATTTACAACCTCTTGTTGATGAGTTGAAAAAGTTGTGGGATGTTGGAGTTGAGACTTATGATATTTCTACGGGGTGTACATTTCAGATGAAGACCACACTTATGTGGACCATCAATGATTTTCCCACATATGAAATGTTATCTAGGCGGAGTACTAATGGCCAATTGGCATGTCCTGTATGTTTGAAATAGCAAAAGGCTTTTAGATTGCGAAATGGAGGTAAATCCTCATGGTTTGACTATCATCGGTGTTTTTTGCCAAGGAATCATGCGTTCAGAAGAAATAGAACCGCATTTAGGAAAGACAGAACTGTTACAGGTGGTCCTCATCGCTGATTGTTCGGGGAAGAACTTTATGCTGAGGTGGAAGATTACGCAATGGTAACCACAAATGGTGACTTTGTCATACCAGGATTTAAGGAGAATGAGTACAACTGGACGAAGAAGAGCATATCCTAGGAGTTGCCTTATTGGCAACACCAACTACTCCGTCATAATTTGGATGTGATGCACATTTGAGAAGAACTTCTTCGAGAACGTTATCAACACTGTTATGGATGTTTATGGGAAAACAAAGGACAATGTCAAATCAAAAATGGATGTTGTAGAAATATGTGATAGACTAGAATTACATTTACATTCAGACCTAAGTGGTAGACCAGTTAAACTAAAAGCGAAGTTCGTACTTCCTGTGGATAAACGAAGAGAGTTGTGTGAATGGGTGAAAGAGTTTCAAATGCCTGATGGATATTGCTCTAATTTGAGAAATATCGTGGACCCTAATGAGGCTAAGTTCAACAACATGAAAAGTCATGATTGTCATGTCTTCATGGAAACTCTTTTACCAATTGCATTTGGTGCGCTCCCACATGATGTGTTGAAACCTCTTATTGAGATAAGCCAGTTCTTCAAGAACTTATGATCAACAACATTGCGGCAGGATGTGCTTGAGGAACTGCATCGCAACATTGTCATCACTTTGTGTAAGTTAGAGACCATTTTCCCTCCTAGCTTTTTCAATGTAATGGAGCACCTGCCAGTGCATTTGGCAGAAGAGGCTCAACTAGGTGGTCCAGTACAATACCGATGGATGTATCCATTTGAGAGGTAAATTATACTATAATTGATGAAACCTTCTATGAATTCTTATATGTGGAATCACTTAAAAGTGATTGCAATTGTCAATTTGGTAGGTTCTTTGGCCAATTGAAGAAAAAGATAAAACAACAAGCGTGTCCTTAAGGTTCAATCAGATAAGCATACCTAGAGGCAGAGAGAAAATTTTTCGCCTCCTATTACTTCGGCTCTAATGTGCCCTCCATGTGCACTGGGTGCAGGAGAAATGAGGATGACGATGAACACATTAATCATTTTCCAACTCTGTCTGTGTTTGCACCGCAAGGGACCGCTATTGGTAGGGAAAGATCAAGGTATCTCACAGATGCCGAATATGTTGCTTCTCATCTTCACGTGCTATTAAATTGTGACGAAGTTAAACCTTATATAGGGTGATTGGTATTTTCACTTCCAATTGAGTTTATCATTCACAACGCAAGTATATTAATAGGCTTCGTAAAATGTGATAGAATTTTCACATAACAAGTGAGAGCTACACGTCCCAATGTCAGCGACGCAGATGTCGACACCATCATCGAAACTCATTTCATAGATTGGTTCAGTGAGAATGTAAGTATTCGAACTCATTTATTCATAATTTGAACATAACAGTTAATTAGGTGCATTGTATTAATTAAAACCACATGTTATGTCACCTTAGGTGCATTATATTCAACTATTCGAGACCGACAAACATTGCTACATGAGCCAATTGGCTGTGAAGCCAAAGCGGTATGTGTTGACGTGGACGGTATATAGAGTAAATGGATTCAAATTCCACACAGAAGCTCGAAGCGTCGGGAAGAGAACATATAATTGTGGTGTTGGTGTTTGTGGCACTAGGGAAGACGATATTGAGAATGATTATTATGGCGTACTGGAGGATATTGTCCAAATTGAGTACGTAGGCGAACCACTTAAACGATGTGTGCTCTTCAGTTGTGAGTGGTTCGACCCCACATTGAATCGTGAGACACGATCTCATAAACTAAGCAACCTTATTAAGGTCTACCATACAAAAAGGTACCGAAAGTACGACCCATTTATCTTTTCAAAAACCGCATCACAAGTATACTTCATGCCACATGCAGATCGCTCAAGGGATAGGGCCAATTGGCTTGTTGTTGTACCAACAAAACCAAATGCGAGAGTGGATCAGCAGTACACTTTACCTACTGCGTAGCAACAAACGGACATGACGACTATCGTCGAACCTGCGAATGACACCATCCCTGCATCATTAGTGGATGAAAGTGTACCGTCGGAAGAGGTTAATGATGAAATAGGGTTTTCATTCATTCAGGGTAATGGCGAGATAGATAAGGCAGAGAATGATGAGGATGATGAAGAGGGGGAGTGGGATGACGGTAATGAAACAGATGAAGCTGAAGAAAATTTGCATTTGTATGATGATGATGACGATGACATTGATGAGGATGAGGATGCAGATGATTGAGTAGTTACGAATTCATATGTATATGAGTACTTTGCATGTCAAACAATTGGTTGTGAC
Organism: Selenicereus undatus; assembly: GCA_017589665.1. NCBI lineage: Eukaryota > Viridiplantae > Streptophyta > Magnoliopsida > Caryophyllales > Cactaceae > Selenicereus > Selenicereus undatus. Next base: position 20,599,377 of record JACYFF010031959.1, read on the forward strand.
TTTACTTATATTGTGTGAATGAGCTTTGCAAAATATGTGTAACCTACGTACCTATTATGATGTATGAGGAAAACGGTTTACATGTGTAATCATTATATATTTGTACTTGGCGTTGTTGTCACCTATTTTAGGTATGGATTCAAGTTCTCGTTGAGCAAAGTCCTCCCCTTGAGGTAGAGGACGAGGGCGTTGGAGCTCTACCGTTGATCCGACCGCAATGGACATTGATCCATCTTTCCCCAGGTACCTCATATACCAATTCAGCCAGGAGTGACAATGGCTGCTTACATACCAGGTATTTCAGGACCACTACCTCCCCCATTTGGGGCTTTCCATTATCGGACCTCATACATTCCCAACCAAAGCACCATGTACGGTCAATTTACCTATGACATTCCTCCAAACCCCCATGTTGTTCACACTATTCAGCCCACTCCCCAACCCACTCACCCTAACACAAACCAGTCCCAAGAGAACATTGGAAGTGCTGAAAATGAAGCACAATCCAATCATGGGAGCACTCGAGCTAAGACTTAGATTGGGCCAGATGGTAATGGGTAAGTTTACATTTGTTATATCTTATGAAGTACTACATGAATTTTGCATAACAAGTAATGAATTTTTTGTGTTATGTTTAATTAGGTTTCTCCCCAATGATGGTGCTGTTAGTAGGATTTCGCTCATATTTCAAAGCAAATTTGACGGAGCTTGGCCTACTTGGAGCAAAGTGGCCAAACCAGTACGAGATTTGTGGTTTGAAGAGTTCAAGGTAACTACAGTGACTTCGTATTACCAGTTTCTGTGAACGTGTTATATTAGTATTGAATTATTTGATGTGTTTTTTGTTTCCATGATTGCAGAAGTGGTTTACTTGGAATCCGATCCATGAGGACTGTATAAGAAGGAATTTTGAAAATCGAGACAATGCACGCTTGAGATACTTCTTTGGCAAAGCAAGGAAGCATAACAAGAAGCCTGTTTGGCTCGGTGATGCTCAATGGGAGGGACTCCAACAGCATTGTGCGAATGAACATTACAAGAAATTGCGTGAAATAGCCTAGAAGAACCGACTGCGGACTCCAAAAAGTGGTGGTCCATCTCTTCACACATGTGGCTCGATCCCTATGCATGAGCATAGGCGGCGTCTGGTAAATGAATTAATGTTTGATACGTATTCGTTTAAGTTCAATAATGTATTTTGTGTTGTGCTTGACATCATTCTTTCTGGCACGTAAATAGAGGGAACAACTTGGGACGAAGCCCACCATTGTTGAATTATTCAGTCGCACTCACAAACTCCAGGGCAAAGAAGATACCCCTTGGGTTGACAAGAAATCACAACAGGCATATGTAAGCAATTAGCTATTCTCAATCTTCATTGGTAGTTTTCCCTTGAACTTGTATACTTTATTTCAAGTATATTTAGTATGCATGATTTCGTGCGCATGTTGCGATATTGTAGGAATCCTTTGAATGTGATTTTTAAAATGTTATCAACTCTTAAGGGACCGGGGATGACAGTTCTCAAGATCCAAACCAGCCATTTCCAACCCAAATGAGTTGTAGGTGAAGACGTTCAAGAACAAGAAGGGTCGTATGTATGGCATTGGGGATGAGGCTATCAACATGAGGGAATTCGGTTTCTTTAGTCCCACTTAAAGATCCGGTACAATTTTCATATTAACGTTTCAACGACCATGGTTATACATTGAATTTACTTACTTGTAATACTAATGCGTACTTCACAGAAATGCCTGTCAGCAAGTACCGGTTCCACGCCATCGCATTAAGAGCTCAATGAGTTAAGGGGTGTAGTAACCAACTTGGGGGGTGAGCTAACTTCACACGTTGAAAGCCACCGCTTGGTTATGGAGAAATGTAAGCAACTGGAGGAATCAAACAGATTGCTCACCTAAAGCAACCAACAACTGAGCCAACAAATGATGAACATCGATCAGCGCCTCCAAGCTTTCTTTCAAATGCAACAGGTGTCTGGCTCGGGATCTCAACCACCTTTTACTCATCACTCACAACATAATGAGGAAGATAGTGAGGTAGAGGAAGAGAAAGAGGAAGAGGAAGAGGAAGACCTTGGTGATTGAGTTGGTTACAGGTTTCCTTCAGCTGGTGCCTCTTCTACTTGATTCTTCAGGAAGTATATCTCTTGCTGCTTGCTTCCACTCCCCTTTCTGCTTATTTCACTCCCCTCGCCCTAATGCCTATTTCGCTCCCCTCCCATTTTGCGCTTGCTTCTCCCTCTTCTGCAAACATATATATAACTTCATTCTTAATTAATGGCAATCAACTTTTGGTTTGTTTGGATTTGTAGTTTGTGATATGTACAAACTTTGTTTCGAACTTGTAGTTTGTGATATGTAGAGAGTTTGTTAGGAACGTCTGGTTTGTGAATTGAAAACCCTTAGTTGGAAGTGTTACGTTTGATGTGAAATTCCACCTTTGTGTGGCTTAAAATTGTTGAGAACGTTTTGAATGAAGCCATATTCGAAGCCATTGAATGGTGATTGAGTGCGAAGATGTTGTAAATTTCTTACAAGGATTCGTTTCTATGTACGGATATGATAAAAAAACAAGCGATTTTATTTTTTTAAAAAAAGGGAGCCTGCGACGGAATTGCGACGAATGGGGAGAAAATTTTTTTTTGGGCAGGGGGCGACGGAATTTCCGTCGCCCATTCCGTCGCTTCGGTTGCCACCCCCTGCCCCGCCAGTTTCTCCCGCCAAAAAAAGTATGTCGCAATTTCTGTTGCTAAATCTGTCACCACTGATGACGGAATTTTGATATTCCGTCGCCGGGTACTCAGCGACGAGCGAAAATCCGACAGCCGTATTCCGTCGCCAATTCCGTCACTGATGTCAAAATTCTGTCGCTGATTAACCGATTTCTGTTGCTGATTCCGTCTTTATTTCGTCTTTTTCTTGTAGTGACTTGAGATCTACACTTAAGGGGAATTCCTACCCATGGTTGTAATCTAACTTTTTTTTTGTTCGTTTTTCTTTTTTTTTCTCTTTGTTTTTTAAGACAAGAAAAGTCACAATTTTAATGAAATTATTCTACTAATTCACTGGTCTAGGAAATGAACTGGGTCACTATTTTATTGCCTCTAAAGGGGCTATATAACATGATCAAATGAGATGGATAATTATGACAGTTACTCATTAAAGAGATATATCAGGATTAACTCAAATTTCTCTGAATGATAGCTACCATGCTCAGAAATCTTCACTCATAAAAGAATAAACTAAAAATAGCTAAAAATAAATTTTTAGGCAAGAAAGCCTAGCATAAACTCATAGTCACGCATTATTTATAAGAAAATCACAATTTAATTTTTTTTTTCAAGAATTAATACTGCATGAACTAAATGCAGAATGCACCCCCTACACTTAATTCATGCATTGTCCCTAATGCATGCAAAAACATAGAAATAACAAAGATAAAAGTAAAATTAAATGTATACTTCCCTAAACAAAAAAAACATCGGGTTGCCTCCCAACCAGCGTCTTTGTTTACTATCGTTGGCTTCGACGCAAATGAGCTCATGGATCCTCTAGTCGGATTTCTTCCACTAAGCATACCTGATCTCCTTCATAGAAGTGTTTCAGTCTGTGACCATTTACCTTGAAATTTTGTTAGTAGCAAAGGATTTAATCTCAATAACACCATGTGGATAAGTCTTTACCACCATAAAAGGTCCTAGCCATCTAGAGTTTAACTTACCAGGAAAGAGTCTGAATTTTGAATTGAATAACAACACTTTTTCTCCCACCTGAAATTCTTTCCTACTAAGCTTAGCATCATGAAAAACTTTGGCTTTACCTTTGTAGATCACTGAATTATCATAGGCTTTCAGGCGAATCTCTTCTAATTTCTGCAATTGCAGCTTACGCTCCTTACCTGCTAGGTCATAATCTAGATTATACTGCTTTACAACCCAACATGATTTATGCTTTAGTTCTATAGGGAGATGACATGCTTTACCAAAGACTAACTTATAAGGTGACATACCTATAGGTGTCTTATATGCAGTCCTATAGGCCCAGAGAGCTTCATCTAACCTAAGACTCCAATCTTTCTTATCTGGTTTAACAACCTTTTCTAATATGCCCTCAATCTCTTTATTAGAGATTTCAGTTTGGCCATTGATTTGGGGATGATATCCAGTAGACACTTTATGAGTTACATGGTACTTGGCTAGCAATGCACCTAAGGCTCTATTACAAAAATGTGTTCCCCTATGACTGATGATTGCTTTCGGAACTCCATATCTATGCAAAATTAGAGATTTAAAATGTTTCGGCACAGTTTTAGCATCATCAGCTCTAGTAGCCATAGCTTCAATCCACTTAGATACATAATCAATAAGCATAAGAATGTAAGTAAAACCAAAGTAAGGGGGAAAAGGTCCCATAAAATCAACACCCCATACGTCAAATATTTCACAAACATACACATTATGCAGGGACATTTGATTCCTTCTAGATAAATTACCTGTCTTTCGGCATACTTCAAATCTTTTGTAAAATTCATAGGCATCCCTAAAAATAGTAGGCCAATAAAATCCACATTTAAGAATTTTGTGTGTCGTTCTTTTGGGTCCAAGATGTCCCCCACTTTCAGAAGAGTGATAGAAGGTTAAGATTGAATGAAATTCACTGTAATCTACACAACGCCTTATAATCTAATCACCACAAAATTTTCATAAATATGGCTCGTCCCAAACATAATATTTAGATTGAGCTCTTATTTTCTCCTTTTGGGCTCTAGATAAGTCTATAGGAAAGGTTTTGGTTACTATATAATTAACCATATCAGCATATCAAGGCAGCCTATGAGTGACAACATATAAAGTCTCAGCAGGGAAACAATCACTCAATGGATTCCCACTCTTCCCATTGTCTAGCCTACGTAGATGGTCCGCGACTTAATTTTCAGCTCCTGGTTTAACTTCAATCTCCAATTGAAATTCTTACAGTAGTAGGAGCCATCTAATCAATCCAGGTTTTAAGTCATTCTTACTTAACAAATGTTTAATAGCAGAATGATCAGTATAAACAGTAACTTTAACTCCCATCAGATAAGGACGAAACTTTTCTAGAGCAAAAACAACAATATACATTTCCTTTTCTATAGTAGTGTAGTTACATTGTGCTGGATCTAAAGTTCTAGAAGCATAATGAATCACATGAGGTACCCTTCCCTACTCTTTGACCTAAGACTGCCCCTACTGCCTTATCACTAGCATCACACATCAGTTCAAACGGCAGGGCCCAGTTAGGGGGTGGTACTATAGGAGTGGTGGTCAATTTCAACTTTAATTGGTCAAAAGCTCTCCTACAGTTCTCATTAAAATCAAATAAAGCATCTTTTGCAAGTAAAGTACATAAAGGAGAGGCAATCTTAAAAAAAAATCCTTGATAAATCTCCTATAAAGCCCAACATGACCTAGAAATGACCTCACCTCCTTGACACACTATGGATAGGCAAAGATTGAATGGTTTCTACTTTAACCTTGTCAACCTCTAAGCCATTGGAATACACTACACGACCTACTACTACCCCATGAAATGACACTTTTCAAAATAAGCACCAAATTAGTCTCGATACAACGCTTAAGTACTAATGTAAAATGATGCAAGCACTCATTAAATGAATCACCATGTACAGTAAAATCATCCAAGAAAAATTTTATAATTTTGGTGATAAAATAAGAAAAATACTCATCATACATCTTTGAAATGTAGTTGGAGCATTACATAGACCAAAAGGCGTCCTTATAAAAGCATAGGTGCCAAAAGGATAGGTAAAAGTGGTCTTTTCCTGATCCTCAAGAGCTATAGGGATCTGAATATAACCTGAATAACTATCTAGAAAGCAATAATGTGACCTCCCAACTAGTCTCTCTAACATTTGGTCCATAAAGGGCAATGGAAAATTGTCTTTCTTTGTGGCCTTGTTATGTTTTTTATAGTTAATGCACACTCTCCAACCATTCTGGACTCTAGTAGGTAGTAACTCATCTTCTTTGTTCTGCTTTACTGTTGTTCCCTCCTTTTTAGGAACCACATGGATACGACTAACCCACTCAGAATCAGCGATAGTGTATATTACTTCAGTATCTAACCACTTAAGAATATCTTTTCGAACTACCTCCATCATAGGTGGATTTAGTCTTCACTTAAGGTCTCTCCTAGGCTTAGCATCTGATTCTAATGTGATTTTATGTGAACATAATGTGGGGTTAAGTCCTTTAAGGCCTACTAAAGTCCACCCTAGTACTTCACTATATTCTCTATGCGCTCTAATAAGTTTATCCTCTTGTTCTGATGTAAGTGCATTAGAGATTATAACAGGTAAGGTCTCATCATCCCCTAAATAAGCATATTTAAGATTTTCCGGTAATGGTTTTAGTTCTAGCTTAGGGGGTGAAATATGAGAGGGCAGCATCTTCGCATGACTTTCAGGCAATTCTAGCTTCCTAGGTCTATCAACTACATGCAATTGCAACAAAGACTCTATGTTGCCCACTAACTCATCATTAATATGGTAAGGCATATTATGAAACACAAACTGATCCAAACCTTGAGTAAGTATAGTTAACAATTCATCCTCATGAGACAGTTCATAAGCATCTTGGGGCAATTCATCAATCACATCAAGTGGACACGGATAATTCACATCAGCAGGAAATCTCATCGCATCAAAAACATTGAACTTAATAATTTCACCATCAAATTCCATAGTCAGTGTTTCTGCATGCACATCTATTTTTGTCCTAGATGTTTTAAGGAATGGTCTACCAAGCAATATGGGAACATCATGGCATGCATTACCCATGTCCAATACATAAAAGTCAGCAAGAAAAACAAGCTCATTGACTTGGACTAAGACATATTATAAAACTCCATTTGGTATGCATTACTCCTATCAGCCAGCAGAATAATTAAATCAGATTTCTTTAACTCTCCTAAGTGCAGTTTATCATAAACAGACCTAGGCATCACATTGATAGAAGCTCATAAATCAAGCATAGCTCTATCAAAGGAATAGAGAATACACCTAGGTCCTTATATTTAGGGAGAAGCTTCTTTTGGAAAACAACATACACATTTTGCCCCACTCTTACCTTTTCATTCCCTTTCAGTTTACATTTTACAGTACATAGCTCTTTAAGTAACTTGACATAATGAGACACCTGCTTTATAGCATCTAGGAGAAGAATGTTGATCTCTACTTTCCTGAATGTTTATGAGATTTCTTGATTTGCCTCATCTACCTTAGGGGTTTTCGCTCTCAGCCTACTAGGAAAAGGTGGTAATGGCTTGTAAGGTTCCCTCTTATCCTTGTCTGCTTCCTCAACATTAGAGGTAGTGTCTTGATCTTGATTAGGTTCAGGTTTGTTGACCTCTATTTCATGCACTACCTCTCTATTCTTCATAGGTTCCTTCAACTCTTTTCCACTCCTAAGTGTCACAACACTCACATTTTCTTTCGAGTTTTGGAATGGTTGAGATGGCAATCTATGTATTGGTAGCAATCTGTCTCTCCCGGACTTGTTTATGAGTCATCTCTATGTTCTAAAACCTAGTGTCAACCTCCTTTTCGGGTCATCCATCTTTTTTATGACTTGTTCTAAAAGGAAATTTGTTTTATCCTGAGCAGATGGTTGACGTGATGGTTGGTCAAAACCTGGGGGTTGTTCCTAGGTCCATACCTAAGGTTAGGGTGGTCTCTCCATCCTTTATGATAAATGTTGGAGTATGGGTCATACTTCCTTTAGCCTTTGTTAGGAAAGATAACATTTACATCACCCACTTGAAGTGTAGCGCACGCATCAATAGCATGCCCCTCTAAACAGCAAATACCACACAACATTACTTTCTGAATGCCTTCAGTGACGAGTTTGTTCAGCATAGAATTGATCTGAGACAACTGGATCTCTACAGATGGACCTAAACAGAGCTCATTGACCTTTCTAAACTGGGGTTCCCTAGTTCCAAATTGTTGAGTGTTTTGTGCCATAATATTAAACAATTCCCTAGCCTGAGCTGGAGTCTTATTAACCAAAGCCCCCCACTAGCAGCATCCACCATATTTCTATCTATAGGTAATAAACCTTCATAGAAATATTAAAACAACAATTGTTCGGAAATTTGATGTTGGGGACAACTAGCACATAATTTGTTAAAATGTTCCCAATACTCATGGAAGGTTTCACCATCCATTTATTTAATTCCACATATTTCTTTTCTAACGAATCCAATTCTAGATGCACGAAAAAATTTCTCTAAAAATGATTTATGAACTTGGGTCCATGTAGTGAATGTTGCAGGGGGTAAGTAATAACCAGTCTTTGGCCTTATCTTGAAGTGAGAAAGGAAAGACTCTCAACCTAATTTGGTCATGGGTGATACCCTTAGGTTGCATGGTCGAACATGTAATAATGAACTCATTAATATGGCGATATGGATCCTCACCAGGCAATCTATGAAACTTAGACAGTAGATTTAAAAATCCAGAGTTCAATTTCAGTGGTCGGTCTAATACAAGGTAAGTAATAGACAAAGGTTGAGTTTCCAAATTAGGTGTAGCAAGTTCACGTAAAGTAGCAATCTCAACTTTAAAAACTTTACAACTTATCGATTCGGAGCTTCCAGATTCAGAATCACTTACGTTACTTTCAGATAGCTCAAACGTATGCTCCTTTTTCTCTTCGATCATACGACCATTCCTTGATCTCATAAACTAAAACAACCTATAAAAATAAAATACTAGAGTTCAAAACAAAATAATAAAACTAGTAAAATTAAATAGAAGCAAACTAACAATTTTATTTTCTTTCTCCGGCGACGACACCAAAATTTGTAAAGCTTGTCATAGAGTTACAAATTAAACCACTACTTTGATTTATAAATAAGATTTATAGCATAGGAAAGTAGGGGTCGATCCCACGAGAAAAGATTTTGATAGTAAGCCAGTTTAAGTCTAATTAATTTTACTACATTAATTTATTTCACTTTCTCTTTATGATACTAAAACAAATCAAATTAAACAAGTAAAAATCTGAAAAAATTACTTAATATTGCCCCGAAATATTCTAAATTTAATTCTGAAAATAAAAACAGTAAATAGCTATCCTAAATATTCTGAAAAATAGAAACAGAAATAATCACACAATATTGCACTGAAAATTAAAACAGAAAATAACAAGCAAAAAAATTAACATTAAAAATCACATAAAGTAATCTAAATTAATATTCTTCAGTTTTATAATTTTATATCTCCGAAATTATATGTAATTAAATTCAGAAAAATTAAAAGAGAAAATTAACCACAAAAAATTGAAACAAAAAATAAAATATGAAATTAGAGAATAAATAAAATAAACTAATATAAATATGAAAATAAATAAAACAAAGTGCCCAGATTTTAAAATATAATTTTATGGACTTAATAAAACCCTAAAAACATAAATAAAAATTAAAAATGTAATTTTCAGATTTATTAAAATAAAAGCACATATCCAATTCACGAAATAATTCTAAAAAATTATCAAATGATTTTCAAATATTCCAAAATTAAATAGAACCAGATTAGGATACTATATAAGCTCTAAAATGTAATAAAACGCGAAAAAATACAAAAGGAGGCATTTTTAGCCTAATTTCTAACAAACTGGTACATAAATGGCAAAACAGAATAGAAAATAAATCTGACAATTATAATCTCACTAAAAACTAAAATATAACTATTCTAAAATCACTAAGACACTCATAAAATACTATTCTTTTGGGGGGTGGATAAACAAATTTTATATTAAAACTTATATATTTAAGAATTAAAATTGACAAACTAGAGAAATTAACTAAACAGCAAGAAATAATTATCAACAATACCAAATTTATGAAAAATACTTAGCACAATCTATATCCACCATATAAATTAATATTTATCATCAACACACAAATTGATTTATCCATGAGTTGGACTGTGGAAGACACCCAGTAGCGGATATCTTCCCCGTTTTTCCTTATATTATAGTTTATTTAGGCCCAACCCTAATATAAACCCTACTAATATTGATAACCCTAACACCAACATAAGAATTTAATCAAACTAGAGCATTAAGTATTAGAAAAACATCATCTAATGCCTTGTAACCAATTTACTAGTAAATTAATTTAACAAAGATCTACAATGATTACCTAACTAAAAGAGATGGGTTTGAGTCATTCATGATTAATTAGGATGATACTAATGCCTAAAAGACTATAACTTTTACGTATTAAAGCCTTTTAAACTATCATATGAATTTGTATTAAATTAATTAGCATGCATTCTAATTAATCTAACGCGAATATCATAAACAATAAATACTAATCGTTATAGAATCATGAATAAAAATCAATAAGACAATAAAGCATAAAACTTGTTTCAAAATAATTAATTTAGCATGGTTTCAAATAGATTATACTAAGTGCCGGGAAATTACTTACTCATATTAAAAATAAAATCACAACAAATTTCATAATTAATAATATAAGAGTTCAAACTAAAAAAACACCAAACAAAAAAAGAAAATAAAAATATTGATAGTACTATATCGGAGTGGAAGTAGCGTGATGATGTTGTGAAGAAGATATTGACGATCAAACAATGATGATGATGGTCGGCGATGATCGTGATGATGGTGATGATCGATGGTGAGAAGATGGGTATGATGGAGATGATGATAAGAAGGTGAAGAGGCTAGGCGTTGGAGATGAGTGGGTAGGCATGACGGATATGCTGATGATGATGAAGAAATCTGATGGAGTGCTGCTCGGGTCATGCGGTGATGGTAGGCTTGAATGAGGAGGTTTTTTATAATATTATTCGACCAAAGTTTTCTTCTTTGGACTCCTCCTCTTCCAAGTCTTCTAATTTCTCTTTAATTAGGAGTAATAATTTTGTAACCCTAGCCCAAATAAATCATTATGGAAATAATATTTCTCCATAAATCATTATTTTTGGACCGACTTGATAACTTAGCGTGTAAAATCCAAAATTTTGACGTCTTCTCTTATCCTCTTTATTTTATTAATGCTTAATTTGAAAAATATATAAAATAAAGTAAATTAGACGAAATAATACATATAATATAATCAAAACAATTAATAAAACAATGCATGATTTATGACCAACAATGATCCCTAAATATGCTCGCCAAATATTGATTTTTTAAATAAAACTAATCAATTAAGAATATCATTGATGCCATACCATAGATATTTGATCAATCAAATAGACAAGCTACTAAAGAAATAGAGTCAACCTGGCCCCTCCCTTTTTTTCTTTTTTTAAAAGGGATTTACAAAGTCAATATGAAACTATCTATCAAAGCATGCACTTTTCATAGAAAAGCCAACATTGTTCAGTAGAGAATTTATCATAGTATAGTCTGAGCAATAAATCACTTATATTAATTAAGCAACAAGCATCATTCACTACTAAATATGCCTCCAATCGTCAAAATAATGTTGTTAACATATAATATGATGACTGAAATAAGCCTAATTAAACATGAGATTGAGACAAATGATGGCATGGGTGTCAAACACGTCAAGTGGACACCTTCGGTGCAATATATGTTCTATTTTTTAAAAAATATATTAGACACAAGTGGATTGTGTTTAATTATTAAGCAACAATAATTGATCTTTGAATTGTTCAAAATATAATTCAGAGAAATTCTTAATAACCAAACTGATAGTTACAAGGACATAGAAGAGATCTTAGGACAATCTTATCTATATTGATAGTATGTGAGCAATTGTCATGGCGTGGTACAAACCACTAGCTCAAAGATCAATAATGCCAAGCCACTTGTGAAGTGCTGCTCATCAGATTTGACCTCCAGGCTACATGGCCCTAGCTATTCTCGTGCACTTAAGGGGAATTGAGTAGAAAAAGTATCAAACAAACACCCAAGATTTTGTGGAAGAGTTAAAGAAAAGAGAGATGAATGATTTTTGTGTGTTTTGCTAGACTAGAAGAAAGTAGTATTTATAGAGGAGGATTTGAGCAAAGAAGCAAGTGGACAAGATGACTAGAATTAAGGCTAAATCTTTTAAAGTGAATCAGTAAAGATATGATCACAGAATCATTTCCGGAAGACAAGAAAATATTGACGAAATCAGTTTGATACTTTCTGAAAAACCGATTTTAGGTAAAAATATAATTTACCGCATTACGCCACGCCCTACGCCTTTGCCCTCTCCCAACCCAGCTGTCATGTGCACGCATGTGTCCTAGGCAATCCATACCTTGGCCCAAACATTATTTAAAGGGTCTAAGAAGGTAGTGATATGAAAAACACTTTTCCTCTATTCTTCCTCTATGATACAAGGGTTTCACTTCCTTGTTCCTCACTTGCAAACCTCCCAAAAACTCTAAAATTTTGCAGTAAATTCCAACAGTAACCGAGGCATTAAAGATAGGAGAAATATCAGAGGTATGAAAATTGAAGTCCATTGGCTAGGTTTCAAAGCATGAACAAGGCTAAATTGATAAAGGCTTAGAGATGTGAAATCTTCCCTCAATATATTTAGGAGTAGGGAGTGGATTTGGGCTTGTAAGAAACGTCAGCCAACAAAAAGTGAAATTACAACCAATACACTAAAGTCCAGACACATAAATACTAGATTGAGTAAGGAATAAAGGGGATCTAAAATGTGGTCAAAGTCATTCAGGAATCCCTGCGTGAAGAGAAGATCGGTGGTTGAAGAGAACCATTACTCGTCAATCGGAGAATGCCCTAAAAGTCAATTATCTTGAGACAATTTTGAAATATGAACTACGCCACTATGTTAAACTCACAGATTTGGGGGAATATAAATTCATCATTACATTTGAATTAAGGAGAAGGCCAATGGAATAATGAAGGAGAATGCAGATTTCTTATTTGTGTGGTTTGGTAATTTCAGAAAGTGGCAAAGATATGATGTTATAAATATCAAGAAAACCTAAATCAAAAACTTTAGTGTTTTATGTCATGATTGGAAAAGAGAAAATATTGTTCAAGTTACAGAAACTTGGGGTAATTTTGTTTGCTTTAACCATGCAACTTGAGAATTATCAATTAGTTCAGCCAAGGTCATGATTGATGTTGCCTATATGAATTTTGTTCAACGTGAAGTTCTACTTTTGTATTAGAACATAGAATCTCGAATATTGATTCATGCCTTCAATTTTAATCCTCACAATCCATCAAAAAATAAAATGCTTAATCCTAAACACAAAGAAACTAGTTTAAATTATATGGAAACTGAAGGGACAACAATTGAATTTTAATGTCTTGATGATGATATCCTTGAGGTGATGCAAGACGATTAGCATAATGGAGAGTAAAATGAGTAGGATAATAAGATTTTTGAATTAAGCTTTACCATCATTAAGAAGATCAGGTGTTGGATAGTAGGACAAATACTGATGTGAATCCTTTGCAAGGTGTTAGATTGATATTATCCTAACTTGTATACCACATCTCACCTTATTTTGTCCTGAAATTAATAGAACTTTTAAAATTTTTACTTGTTTTATTTGCTTTTGTGGATTATAAGTTGATTAAGAAAAGTATCGAAAAGGTGGGTCAAACATGGTGTAATGTTAGTGAGTTGAGCCTTTAATGTGCGAGCCCAAGCATTTTTGCAAGCCGTATGAACTATTGGAGGCCGCTTCGAACATTTAAAGTATGCCATCTCAATGCGACTTCAGTTGCCCTTGGCTTACATTCCATTCAACTTTAAAGCATTGAGCTCCAGATACCTTCTTTGAAACTTCACAAGTTCAAGCCATGAACCTTCAGTTAAGCTTCGTGCATCCATGCCATTGCCAAATTTGAAGACCTCCACAGGAAAGGACGAACCTTCTGCAACACCTACGAGGCATCCCTGTGACATTCGGATCATTCAACGCATGTCTAAAGCTTGGCACGACCTGTCCGTGGTATTTGACACTGGCAGCTCACGTCGTTTGACACTGGCTATGTTAATTTTGATTTCAAGGTTTATACAAGATGGATTTCTCTGATTTTTGAGAAGGCTTATGGGTTGGTTTTAGGAGCATTATTAGGGTTGGTTTTAGCCACTTTGCTCATTGAAGCATTTAGAGCTAAGTTTTTATTCTCCTCTCTCTTTATTTATGTTCTCAGGCTTATTTTATTTCGTTAGATCAATGTTAATGTTTAGTTCAAATGTTTAGCTTTTATTGCTATTTCATATTACCAATTAGTTTGTTAGATTATGTCATATTAGTTTTCGTTCTCTAGTTCATGTTTGTTGGTTTTGTTGTTTACTAGGTTAATGGTGGTGTCTAATTGTGATCTTGAGTTAATTAGTGTTTAAATAGGTTTACTTTTGTTGTAATCAGCTTTTGTGTTGGATAATTGATCTTGTATAGGCCCAACCAACCCTAGCTTATGCTTGTTGTAAACACAAATTTGGAGTCTAAGATAAATAAAGACAAGAAATTCAGAAACAAATTTAATCTTTGTATTGATGTAATATGTGGGTACAATATCTGAATTTAATATAGTAAAAATAATCCTCTGATTCGATCTCCTAATGGCTTGAATACTGCGAGGGCATGATGCTTGATCTCGGTTGGTGCAAATCAGTTGAAGAACCCTTAAGACTTGTTCTTGATTTTGATTTGCAAGTGGCTGATTGTAGTTTCTTAAACTCTGTAAGTTTTGATCCTTCTCACTTGGTAGCTGGATGCTCCTTACTGTCTGAGCTCTGAATTCTACAGATGCTGAATATCCCAAATGAAGGGAGAGAACCCCCTATTTATAGGCTCTTTCGGCTAGGGTTAGAGCCAGGTTTTGGGCCTAGGTCCAGTAATTATTTTTTTATTTTTAAATAAAGAAAATAATTACTAATTTCTGCATTATCGATGACACATGGCGACTTTTAATTGGCTGAACTTAATTTTGACAAAGCGGGTCCACCAAAGTCAATGTGACACATGACAATCTGTAATTGGCTGATTTTTTTTACACGTGGCACCATCTGATTGGTTGCAGAATTTTGCCTTCTACAAATGCCCCCTCGAGAGTCAGCCGCGTATACGAACTTGGAGTATGCTTCCCTTTTTTTTTTGAAGCGGCTGGGTCTCGAATGCTTAATTGATGCAAATGATCAAGAATTCGGCATGTTAATCTTTTAATTACGAAGTAATTTTTTTTTCCGACTTGACACTTACCCCACCCCTTTTTTTTTGCAATTTAATGAATTAAAGCTTGGAAAAATAAATTTAGATCCAAGAGAACCCTTTTTTTTTTTAAAAGGTGATTGAAAGTTTTCTTTCTTTCTTTTTTTGGCACGTATGGCTTCCCCTTCTTTTTTTCCTTTTTTTTTGCTTTTTCTTTCTTCTTTTTTTTTTGCTTTTTTTTAAAGATAATTTCTAAGTTTATGATTTGTGATAAAATTCTATCAATAGTTCTAGATAGAATTTATCAATAACTCAAAGAGATAAACTTTACCAATATTTGAATTGGAGTAACAATATGAAGCTTCAATTGGCTACTATATAAACCCATCTACAGGTTCCTTCAATTTACCAATTTTTTTATTCAAATCAGTGCCTGCAGCTTGAGGTAATTTTTTTTTGTTTGCACATGCTTTATGTATATACATATTTTTTTTTTGTTTCGATTCTCACTTGCCTTCTTAGTCTCTTTAATTTTTGGGTTTGCAGCACCTCACTCTTTCCCTTATCCTTCAAACTGACTTTTAATATCTATGCCTTCTCCATTTGATCAGCGTTCCAATCTCAAAGGCATGAGAAAAACAGCGAAGAATTGCCTCGTCAAGTTTTGAAGGACGATTTGCGGCAACAAGAACCATCACCCTTGCATTCTAGTCAGTGGTAAATCCATCCCACAATGCCATGAACTCTGTCTTCATGTTTGTCATTGCTCCATGGTCAGAGTTCTTACGCTGACCTAAAAAGCTGTGAACCTCAGCAATGAAAATTATGGTTGGCTGTAGTTTGTAGGCCAGGCTAAATACAACAGCAACAAGTTTTTTTTTTTTTTTGGCATCATCGAACCATTTGCTCATCAAATTTGATATTCTCACATTAATAAAAATAGCACCAGACTCTTCAGCAATAGCTTTGGCAAGCATTGTCTACATGGAGGACCATACAGCAAGACACCCTTTCGGGGCCCAAGGAGTTTCCCATAAAAATAAATAAATAAATAAAAAATCCGGTCTTTGCCTGCGAGCCGCCGCGTCTACGGCGATGTGAAGGGTAACAACATGGCTGGGTGGGCGTACAGCGGTAAACCCAGATAAAAACCCCAATCTTAATTGAATGGGTTGAGAGTGAGCGACTGGAGAGAGAGAGAGAGAGAGAGAGAGAGAGAGATCGGCAACCATGGCAATGGGGTCTTGAGAGAAACAGGCAGAACAGAGGAAGAGAGAGAAAGAAGAGGCAAAAACGAAGGGGCTGCTGCGTGTGCCCAATTTTAGTAAATTGGTGTCAAATTATTTCAGAGTGTTGGTCCTGATGAGACTAGCACCTCATCGTAATTTCGTATGATTTTGTTTAGTTTTTTTTTTTTTTTGCCACTGCTTCTGCTGAGAACATTCTGACCTTGTTTTTTGTTGCTTTTTTTTTTTGGCTACCAAGACGTTTTGACCGTTTTTTTTGTTTTGGCTGTCGAGACATCCTGACCCTTTTTTTTTGGTGAATTTTTTTTGTCACCTTTTTTTTTTTGCTTTTTGTTGGAGAACTTAAATTTATGTTCTTTTTTTTTCAAGAAGCTGCTGAATCAAATGAAAATTCTTCCTTCTAGCCGCGACTGCCCCGATTAGATCGCGAAATGAGGTCTACTTCTAAGACGAGAGATCATTTCTCCCCGTAGATTCGATTCTTTGCAGATGATTCCCTCACTTAATTTAATTAGGGTCGACTTGAATTTCTTCCTTCCAGCCACAACTCCTCCGATTAGATAGCGAAGTGAGGTCGACTTCTAAGATGAGGAATCGTTTCTCTCCGTAGATTCGATTCTTTGTAGACGACTCCCTCACTTAATCTAATTGGGTTCAGCTTGAATTTCTTCCTTCCAGCCACGACTCCTCTGATTAGATCGCGAAGTGATGTCGACTTCTATGACGAGGAATCGTTTCTCCTCGTAGATTCGATTCTTCGTAGATGATTCCCTCACTTAATCTAATTGGGGTCGATTTGAATTTCTTCCTTCCAGCCACGACTCCTCCGATTAGATCGCAAAGTGAGGTCGACTTCTAAGACAAGGAATCGTTTCTCCTCGTAGATTCGATTATTCGCCGGCGACTCCCTCACTTAATCTAATTGGGGTCGACTTGAATTTCTTCCTTCGCCATGGTGCATTTTCCGGACTCATCATCCGATCCCAAGAAGCCAACTCTTACCATCCTAGACAGAGAAGACGATCCAATTGAAGAAGGCGTGGCTCTCCGTGTAGATATGCCAACACCGCTACCGTCCAGACGCTCTTTACTCCATAACTACCTTGCAAATTCATGCTGGAGTGTGGAATCTACTCGCGAAATACAAAGATCAGACGGAGTCATCTCGACTTTGAGAGTCTTGAAGCTTAGCTCGCCATTATTTGCATCTTCAACCCCTTCTCAAGGAGCAACACCCTTATTTCGACATCGTATCATGGATGGGACACTATCCTGGGGCAGCTTTTCACCTTGTTTCTCCGACAACTTCTTCATACCGTGCTATTGGGAATGACTTGAAGACGTTCTTGGTCACAACAAAGACAGACTTAAGGAATGGAGGCTTTACGACGTACTGTATGCATCCTTGTTCTCTTATGACATGAGTCTCAATGTCTTCAAAGCATTCTGCGAACTGTGGTACCACACCACCACCACCTTTTGCACAGAAAGCGGCGACATGTCGATCTCCTTATGGGATTTACGGACTATAGGTGGACTTCCAGCTGACACTGCTTACTACGAAGAAGTCGTTCCATCCGCCAGAGAACTCCTTTCTGTAGGACATGGAGACAATGATATTCCAGCGACTTGCACGTTCCTTTTTTCTGCATTCCACAGACTACGCCAATATGTTCATGGCATTGTTCAACTTTCTGCTTCTGAATGGATACACTTTTAGTATAGAGGGCGACAGATTTACACACCTCATCCCAGCCGTGACAACAGAAAGCGAGTTAAAGCTCCAACAAACACATCATGTCCATTTGGCTTGATTACTCCTCGCACAGGGTGAATGAAGAGAGTGAAAGATCCTTTTGTGATGCTCAACATTCCTGAGGCCCTAATCGAAGAGACCTACCTTGCTGCCTTTATTTCCTACCGGTTGTGCTCCTTTGTGCTACCAACTGAAGCAGTGTCCCTTATTCCTAGCAATTCCTGCTTTGGCTAGCATTTATCGGGGGTTGAAAAGAATTTCTATGGCTCGAAGTCTGAATAAGTTGGAAGTAATTTTCCCCATTCACTACGTTTATGGATGGTTAGGGACTTACTTCCAAACTTACTTTGATCATCCCCATCATCGGCACGGCCATCCTAAGATGGTGAAGTTCTCTGGTGAAAAGATGAATCGGACTCCTGATGTACAAGAAGCTCGAGAGCTATTGAAATGCAATGATCCGTCTGTCATGTATTCTAATGCTCTTATGAAGGATACATCGATCACCTTGATTAACACCCATAATTTATCCTCAAGCTGGAAAGCATATTTGATTTGCCTTCGCTTCGGGTTTTTGACCTTGCGACAAGGAAAAACAATTGTGATTGAACCATACTTCCCTTGCAAGTTTGGGCAACAATTTGGCTTCTATCAAGATGTACTAAGTGAGCCACGAAAGAATGACCGAGAGGGCATCTTACAGGACGTAGCTCGCTATTGGTTCAATCTTACAAAACACATAACAAGGTCCAGCGTGACAATTCCTGGTCCTCCTGATAAGAAGTCGACGCTGGTCACTATTGCATATGCTAATTGGGGGCGATCTTCGCGGGGCAATCTTTTCTCTCAATGACCTAAATATCCTAGAGGCGAGGCTGTGTAACCACGAAGAGCTTCTAAAGCGAGAGTTACTGATGATGCATCCATCTTAGTCTTCACTTCCGGTAAAGCAAGTGCACATAAGCCAATCATGCAGCCGCATAACGAACCCACCTTATCCCCAGCTGAGCTTAGAAAAGAGGGAGACGATAGTTCCTCGTTGGGATCAGACACATCTCCTCAGAAAGGTAAAAGTTGTTCGCCTGAGAAAGAGAAGATTGAAGCTTTGAGAGGTTTGGGTGTTAGGTCTTCTATTAGTTGAGCGAAGAATTTGTCAGGTTCGAAGAGCAGACCAGATGTTGCAACTAAGCTACCTAACTCCAAGAACAAGTCTAACAGTGCGACGAGCTCATTGAAATTAGAGGACAAAGCAAAAGGAGAGGTGCATCTTGTTATCCTGCCCCATTTTCGCTTTCCTCTTTTTTTTCTTTTTTTTTCTTTTTTCTTGACTTAATCCTCCTTTTAATGTAGGGATATACCGTCGAAATTGGAGACACACTTAAGGCCACATTTGGTGACAAAGACAGTGAAACCACCTTGACTGTGCTGCCTGCCAAGTTAACTGAGGACGATTCTATTAACATAATGCCGTCGTCAGTGAAACGAGCGGAGCGCTGTCAATCACCTACTCCTTCTGTTGCAACCTAATTTCCTGGGAGAATTGCTTATGGTGTGTTTAACAATTTGGCCTTGAGTGTGAAGCAACGCTTTTAGCAACAGTTGAAAAAGCTCATCCCAAAGACAGAAGGTGACCTTGCAAACATTCGCTAAGAAGCTGAACAGATATATGAAACCTTATCATCTTTCGAAGCAGATTATTTGGAGCTAAAGAATAGTGTTGAGGCATATTTGAACGAAATCGGGTAGTACCTAAAGTTGAAAGCCCAATTAAAAGATCGGACTCCTACTGAAGATGTGCTAAACAAGCGAACGACCTTAATAAACAAACTTGGGGAGGCACGAGCTTCAGTGGAAAAGGGTGGTGCATAGTTTGATGAGACAACTACTGCTATTGCCCAAGCTCATAAGCGCAAGAAGCTACTTGAAGCAGATCTTGAACGAGCAAAGGCGAATGAGCTGGAATTGCAAGACAAATTAGTAGAGACTGAAGCTTTATTGAAGAAAGTCAAAGACGGTGTATCTCTTCTTGAAAAAAAGGTTGTTGATTTAGATATTGCACCCCAAGTTACTGCAGAAGAAACGGCTCAAGTTGAAGCAGCAAGGCAGCGGGTCCAAGAGCTTTTAGGCGCACTTGCTGCTTAGACCATACCCAATTGGTTTGTTCTATATTTTTTTTTCCTCACTTTGCAATTTGTTGTTTCTTTTTTGGACTCAGTATGGTTTAATTGGAATTGGTTTTGATATATTACAATACGATGAGTCTTTCAATTTAAGTTTACGCAATAATATGTAGATATAGCCAACGAATGAAACTAATGAGTACTAACACAATTTATTCATCCTTTTTTTTTTACGGTTGTACTTAGCGAATATGTCCAAGTTGCCTACGTACCTAAAAGGAATGTAATATCCTAAAGGATCAAGCCATACGTAGTTAAAAAACATAACATTTTTTATTTGTTTTGTTTTACCATTCACAGTTTAGACTCTTGCGAGCCAGGAGTATTACCAATGAATTTAACTTGAAAGAACTAGTAGTTTAGGTTCTTACTTAGGAGCTTTACAACATTCTATTTTAAGGATAATAGCGCTTCAAGAACTTACCGTTTATGGGTCCGACGCGTACTCCATCAGTACCAACTATCTTGTAGGCTCCATTTGTGTAAACTTCTCTGACCACGTATGAACCATCCCACTTGGAGGTGAATTTGCTTCCAGATTTGTGGGAGACAATAATCGGTCTTCTTACTGCCAACACCTGGTCTCCGACTTGAAAAGATCGCGGTCGAACCTTTTTGTTGAACGCTCTTAATAGACGGGCTTGGTAGCATTCTAGCTTTTGTTGTACTTGAAGTCTTCTCTCATCAAGGGCCTCCAGTTCAGCTAAGCGAAGCTTGTAATTTTCGTCTTCCATCAAACCTTCCTGTATGGCGATGCGAAGTGATGGGATTTGAAGCTCTAACAGTAGAATGACTTCCACTCAATAGACCAAAGCGAATGGGGTCGACTGTGTTGGCATCTTGTACGTTGTTCGATATGCCCAAAGAGCTTCCCCTAATCTTTCATGCCAATCCTGTTTAGACTTTGCGACAACCTTTTTGAGTAAGTTGCAAAGTGTTTTATTAAAGGCTTCTGACAGACCGTTTGCAGGGGCGTTATACATGGAAGACTTATGTTGAGCAAACTTAAACTTCTCGCACAGGCTAGTCATTAGGCTATTGAAGAAGGGCTTTCCATTATCGGTGATAATGTACATCAGCACACCATACCGATAGATAATGTGTGTCCTTATGAAGTCAACCACATTTTCTTTTTTGACTTCTTTTAGTGAAATTGCTTCCGCCCATTTAGAGAAGTAGTCAGTGGCAGTTAGGATGTAAGAGTGACCAACGGACGATTTAGGCGTGATTGATCCAACGACATCAAGCCCCCATGCCTAAAATGGCCAAGATGCAACTGTTGGGTGGAGAGGTTCGGGAGGTTGATGTATGAAGTTAGCATGGAGCTAGCAAGCATCGCACCTTTTTGCATAATTTATGCAATCTTGTACCATACTGGGCCAGTAGTAGCCCATCCTTTTAATGCGATCATGTAGCCTAGGCCCTGATTGGTGTGCTCCGCACACACCCAAATGTGCTTCATTCATTGCTTGCTTTGCTTCTTCAGCGTCCAAGCATCGTAACCACAGACCAAGAAAGGAGCATCGATAGAGCGTCCTATTGTAGTAAAGGAAGCTTGCAACCTTCCGCTGTATTTCTGTCTTATGCCTTGGGTCACTAGGGAGTTTTCCATGCTCTAAGTACTCAATTATTGGTTGACGCCAGTCTTCTGCATCTGTTTTAAGAACGCTGATCATGTTGACGTCTTCCTCTGAGTCTTCATCATCCGGCGGAACAACCCAGCGATTACATACTGGAATAGTCATTTCTCCTTCTGCCCCCAGTGCCAAAGTGGCTGCGAGGCTTGCTAGTGTGTCAGCCATTTTGTTGGCACTCCTTGGCACGTGCTCTAACTTGACCATGTCCAACTTATTTAGCAGGCGTAATGCTTGCCTGTGATACGGGACAAGGTCCTCTTTCTTAACCTTGTATTCATTAAGTAGTTGATTGATGACCAACTGCGAGTCACCATATATGTTGAGATCGGTGACCCCCATTTCAATAGTCATTTCAAGGCCCAAGTTAAGCGCTTGGTATTCCGCCACATTGTTAGAGCATAACTGAGTGAGCCCAAATGAATACGGAAGAATGTGCTTTTCAGGGGAAACGAAGACCACTCCTGCACTAGCGCCATCACGCCTAGCTGTAACATCGAAATACATTTCCCACGGAGGGAGGATATTGATGTAAAACACGCCTTCTCCTGGCAAATCATCATTTAGCCCCCAATCATCGGGAATAGGATGATCTACTAAGAAATCTGCCAACGCTTGTCCCTTAACCGCTCTTTGGGGGTACATAGACGAGAACGTACTGTTTTAAGATGACCACCTATTTTGCCAGCCACCCATTTGAGATTGGTCTGGACAAGATGTACTTGATGGGATCAGCTTTGGAGATCACTTGCACTGTATAGGCCTGCATGTAATGCTTGAGTTTCTGGATGGCAAAGATGAGCGACAAGCACATCTTTTCAATAGGTGAATACTTCAACTTAGCGCCGACCAACATACGACTTAAGTAGTACAAGGCGACTTCTTTTCCTTCCTCGTCTTCTTGTACACACAATGCCCCTAAGGATTTTTCCTGAGCTGCAATGTACAGTCGAAGAGGCTTACCAGGGATGGGTGCCCCCAACACAGGAGGATGGGTCAAGTACTCCTTTATTTTCTCGAATGCCATACGACACGATTCATCCCACTCAAATGGTGCGCCCTTTTTCATAAGGCAGCTGAAGGGATGGAAGCATCCTGTAAGATTTGAGACGAATCTTCGTATGTATGCCAAGCGACCTTGAAGTCCGCCAAGCTCCCTGAGATTCTTAGGCTCAGGCATCTCCTGGATTGCCTTGATCTTCGATTGGTCAATCTCAATCCCTCTGTGATGAACGATAAAACCCAAGAAATTTCCAGAGGTGACACTAAATGCGCACTTGAGTGGATTCATCTTCAATTGAAATCTTCGTAATCGTTCAAAGATCGAACAAAGATCTTGTATGTGGTCCTCCCTCTTTTTGGACTTCACGACCAAATCATCGACATAGCACTGGACTTTCTTATGGAGCATATCGTCAAAAATTGTTTGCATTGCCCTTTGGTACGTTGGTCCTGCATTCTTAAGTCCGAAGGGCATCACCTTATAGCACAAAATACCTTTAGGTGTGCGAAAAGCTGGGGCCTCTTGATCTTCTGGCGCCATCAAAATCTGAGTGTATCATGCGGTACAATCCTTGAATGACAATGCTTCATGCCCTATGGTTGAGTTGATCATAAGCTCTGTGATAGGCAACGGGAAATCATCTTTTGGACAAGCGTCGTTAAGATCCCGGAAGTCCACACAAATATGAAGTTGCCCATTTTTCTTCCTGACAGGCACAATGTTTGTAATCCATGTAGGGTACTTGACCTCACGAATAAATCCTGCCTCTATGAGTTTGTTGAGCTCTTTTTCAATTTCCGGTACCAACTCTGGGCGAAAACGTCGCTGAGGCTGTTTCTTAGGCGAAATACCCCTTTTGATAGATAGACGATGGACTGCGACCTTTGGATCTAACCCGAACATTTCTTTATAGCTCCAGGCAAATATGTCCTTGTACTCTAATAGGAGTTCCAAGTATTACTTTTCCTCTTCGAGTGTGAGTGATGAGCTTACGTAGATAGGACGAGGCTCTTCATTGGTTCCAAGATTCAACTCTTTCAAGTCATCAACTGTAGCCTGCCCTCCATCTTCAAAAGTCTTAGGAGTTTCTGTCAACTCTATCTCTGAGTCTGAGTCATCACATTCGTGGATTGTGATATGATTGGAAGAAAGAACTTTTTCTTCCTCTGCTTCCTCGTTAGAGTCAGAGTTTTTTCGTTGACCTGTGAAGATCACAGTACGCCTCTTTACTCTTAATGAACCATTTGTTTTAACATTCAGACTAGAGAAGCGCTTCATGCGAGAAGGGATAGAGCTTTGAACTTTATTTATCACTCCCAAGTGGCTAAATACAAAACTTTTCTCTTGCTGAAGTTGTGAGTTCGAGGACTTTTCATCAGCTCCTATTCTGGCAAAAACTAAAGGCTTTGGCTGGGGATGATCTTTGATTCTGTTGAAAACAGAGCTTCTGTGATCTTTCCCTTTCCCTATATGAGCAAATACTGATGAACGTTTTTTAGAAATTGATGATTGTAGCCTATCAAACACAGAGGGCTTTGGGTTGGATGAAGCATTTTCATCTTCACTCACATCTACTTCTTCAGCTATGATGTGTTGAATTGCCAACTTCTTGTCCTTTCGTCGACCAGAGATTCTGACTGGCTACGGTGGTGTGAAACTCAGTCCAACTTTAGAGACGCCTACTGAACCTCCTTACTCTTGAATCTTTCTTTGGGTTTCGGTAAGGCCATGAGGCTTGGCTTCGACTACCTTTCCTAAGGCAGCTGGATTTTGAAAGTCCTAACCAACCCTCTCCATAAGCTTGTATGCATTAGGATCAAATCCCTCCCTAGTTCGTACACTTGGTAAGTCATCGCCTTCTTTAGAAGAAACGGCAAACCCGGAAATAGGGGGTCTACTCACCTTAGCCTACCACATTTTTAGCATTGGAACTGTTGCACTTCCTTTTAAGGTGATTATGCTAGCTCCATCATCCTTGTTAGTGGCTTTGGTCTCAATGCTTCTTCTTGTGCATTCGCTAAAGGGTGATTCGCCTTACGGCGAGACCTAGGTATGTACCTTAAGACTGGTGGCATTGATCCTGTTGACGCAACAAATTGTTTAGCAACTTGCTCAACATAAGAAGTGGTGCTACCTTGCTTGTTTGCTTCTTTCTCGAGTTGCTGCTTAGGAGCACCATCTTTTGTTGCTCGATGGACCTTCTTTGCAACACCTTTGCCTGTGGAAGAAATGGTTGACGACACGGTCTCTTTAGGTACAGCACCTTGTTCAAAGAACCTTGCGTCGGCAAAATGAGACTTAACCTTAGTGAATGGCTTGACATCCCCGTTTATTTTCTTCTTTCCATCACAGTAGTACTTAAGGCATTGGTGTAAAGTGGAAGTCACTATCCCATGCTCATGAAGCCATGGTCGCCTAAGTAATAACCTGTAGGAAGTCTTAGCATCGATTACATGGAAGATGGAGGATGTTGTCAAATCCCCCATTATCAGTTCAACATGAATCATGCCGATTGCACATTGGCCTTCAAGGTTAAAGCCTTGAATCATAGTTCGGCTCTTAGATAGTTCTTCCACTGTGATGCCTAAGACGTTCATTGTAGACTTGGGTGTGATGTTGACAGTTGACCATCCATCCACGAGAATGCGTCTGACTTTCTGCTCCCTAATGTAACCAGTCACAAACAAAGGACGATTATGGGGCTCAGATCCCAACAACAAATCATCGTTAGTGAAAGTGACTGCGGTGTTGCAATAGGCACACTGAATAGGGCCTTCTGTTGATGCTCCCACATCCTTGATTTTATCAGCATAAAGTTTTGGATATTGTAAGGCAGTAACAACATGCTGGCGCATCTCATCAGGCAAACAAAAGATTTGTTCCCAGCCCATGCGAGCTGGCAAAGCCTCCAAGACAGTTAAGGTCTTATCAGCTATTCTAGGAGACTTCTCTTGTCCGTCACTTCCTTCTTCTTCCTCTTCTTCGAGCTCAGAACATGAAGTCATGTTGACTGTAGCTTTCTCAAAGAAGCCTGTTGGGAAAAACTCTTCTAGTGTGATAGGAACAAGCGACTCCTGCTCAAGGAGGTCAACAGGCAGAATCTCATGCCTTTTGACGTTCTTGGACTTCTTCTTTCCTTCTGAATGATGAGGGCTCTTCTTTCTTCCCTATCTCTTCCTGCAGCGGAGAGGCGGTGATTGCACTTGGCTTTGCTTCCTTGGCCTCCGGCGAGTGATAAGAGTCCATCCCTCTTCGTCAACATCAGCTTTATAAGAGACATCCACAAAAGGATTAGTCTCTGTCAAGGGTCCTTAGGATTCAATTAGAACCACCATAGGCTCCAAACTTTCAAATTGAATTGTAATTAATTTCTCTCCAAGGGAGGAAATTAATTTAGTGTTTACTCTATCACCAGGTTGAGTATGCTTTGGCTTCCAGGGCGATGAGGAACACTCCAGCTGAGTAGAGATATGATTTGTCTCAACAATGTCGTCCAAATCCAGTATTATCTTTCCCATCCCTGGCAAGTTGCATAATACGCTCCTTGAGCGTAATGCACTTCTCGAGAGGGTGACTAACTATAATAGTCCGACCCTAGATTCTGGTTATTAATTTCATTTCATTCACATCATTTCTTTTCATATTTCCATCTCTTTATTATTCTCATTTGGACATTTCTAACGGGGCCCTTACTTTGCAATTCGGAGATTTCTTCTCGTCAATTTTGAAAATTGAGTTAGGCCTTGATATTTAAGAATTTAATGTTGAAAATTCTTTTTCATGGCATCACAACCATTTATTTCAAATTTGTTTAAAAAAAAAATAAAAAAATTTCGTAAATGCACTTGGTTTCAGTTTTTCGCTAAACTCGAGCCCATTTAAAGGCGATTTCGATGCGGTAAGACTTAATCCTTATTTATTTAGCTAAACCTTCTTTCTTAAGCCTTAATCAAGCATGCTTTTATTGAATTTTCTCCTTAAATTCTTAGCCAATTAATTTGGGGTATAATAGGCCAAATTTTTCATTTTACTTCATTCTTCACCAAGTAATTGCAAGACACTTTCTCTCTCCTATTTCTCTCCTCCTTCTCTCTACCACACGACAGCAGCAACTTCAGCAGCAGCACCACCATTTCAACCACCTTTAAATCATCAAAAAACCACAAAACATCCACCCCCAACCACCCCTCTTACTTCCCCAAGCATCTAAGATCATTTTAACCTCTTTTGGCTAGCACAAAGTGAGTGTTCTTGCACCTCTATGCTGATTTTTTTTTGTTTGATCTTTGATTTTGTTGAGTTTTGTTCTTTATTTTGGTTGTATTAATGATGGATTAAGCTATTTTTGTGGTATTAAGAATCATCTTGTTGAGGGTTTATGGTGGAGTTGATTTTGGATGAAGTTAGGGTTAGGGTTTCATCTTGGGTTATGCAAGCTTCTTGTTCAAGTGATATTTATGGCTTACTTTCTCCTTGTTTTTGCTTATGTTTTAATGTATTGAAGTTTACTATGGTTTTTATGATGTGTTGGAAAGATGAGATGGGGTTCAAGTTGACCCAAAGTTAGGGTTTTATCCATAAATGCATGGTTTGGACCAAAGTTGTGTTAACCTTGAGGTATGTGTTTATGTGCCTGGAAAGTAAGCCTTGTTGGATATATATATGAATTGAAGTTGAGTGTGGTGATGTTGTATATGGTTGGGATGTACCAAAGTGTGTTATACAATCTTAAGAAAGAATTTGAGTTGAGGTTTGGTGTTAAAAAGGGAAGTAACAACTAAAAGAAGTGCTGCTGGAATTTTCAGTGAAACAGGACGAATTTTGAAACAAAAATGGTAATGATATGCTAGGCCAAAAATTCTGATTTTTGGTGGGTAGATAGGTCTGGATGTTAGCTTTAAAATGACTCTTGAATCGCCTTAATCCGAGGTCTGTGGAGGAAGTTATGGCTATTTTACTGAACCTGGGCAGAGTGGACAGAATGGTTGTTTTTTTTACCAAAACCTGACATATTGTTGTTCTGATCCTATTTTATAAAACCTGTCATAGGAATCTGGTTTTGTGCCCTTCAGGGAAGTTTTAGAGGACTTCCTAAGCTGTTTATATTGGGGTTTTATGTCTCATTTGGAGGTCGGGAGTATAAGTTGTGGATTATTCATTCCGTACCTCGTCATAAACCCTACCCTCTAAACTCGCCACCGTGCCTTAACATTTCCATACTTTATTTAACTTTACCAGTTTTATAAGCCTTTTCTTTCAACTGATTCACACAAATTCTTTATAAACCTTTTCCATTTAAGGGTATCCATTGTACTAATTTTATGCCTGTAATGATTTTGAACAGCATCAAGGCTTAAGCTCTCATCCTCTTCTCCAATGATTTTGAACAACATCAAGGCCTAAGCTCTCATCCTCTTCTCCATTTTAGTACATCTGTTTAATCTGTGAACTAGCTTTTAAAGACCCCAGGTACGTTCATTGACTGTATTTTGAAAATCAGCACGTATTTATCGAAATTATATTGTTTTGATAAGTACATCAATAAATCAATTAAACCAGTGATTTGTCACATAACTAGTGACCCCATCAGTTATCAGTTACAGGGCTTTGCCCTTCAGTTATCCGCGCGGCTTCAGGTCAGGTCTTCCGGTCGGCTTGGTAGGTGTACACCTATACATAGATCGTAACAGTTACTAAGGGGTGCACTAACAGATAATAAGTGGCAATGTAGTTTTATATACATCTCATTCCCTGTTTTAAAATCAAAATGAATTGCAAAGCGGGCCCTCATACTTTCTTTCCCCATTGAATCTTTATCAGTATAGGGATGCACGTATTGAGCTTTGGCTCACAGTTCAAAATGCTTTTATGTTTTGTTTTAGAAAAATGCTTAGTAAACCGCTCACAGGCGGGCAGGGAGGCGGAAGGTGATAGTTAAATCAGGACCATCCCTTTGATTGGCGGATAGAAGCGCTAAGACGTTTTCATGCCTTTTTGTGGTGCATTTTGGTGTCCCAGTTGTACATCTGAACTGCAATATGTATTCTAATGTTATATTTGTAAGCTTAAGCCGTGTTATGTACGATGTAACCCTGGAATCTTAGAATTATTCCCGTGTTGTTAAATGTTTCGAATGCTCGTGAATGACCCCTAAGGTTATCTTCGATTCTATGGTTCAACTTTCATATTTTAGAGATGCCTTGTCCTTGCGGACGGCGGTAACGCCCATCCATGGTGTTCTTGATGTTCAGCTATGATTTATGTATTATTGGGGCGTTACACTAACCACCCTATGATACCGACAATATTTTGGGTCGGTAACCCTTCCAGCTTCTTCGGGCTGTTTTGGTTCTGAAAGTTCGATAACCCCATTTTCAAGGAGATCATTAGGCATTCCTGACAAGTCTGAGTCAGGGAATGAGTATTTCTTCTTCTGCAGTTCCTTAAATGTAGGACGCTTCCTTTCAGTATCATTGGAAAATCCACTCTTCTTGTTTTCATACTTGGGCTTTCCAGATATTCGAATCGGCTCCCCAGTCAAAACAGCCATGGATTCTTTGTTTGAGGACTTAATGGACTTGGGATTTTTCTTGAATTCTCCCTTGTCCTTTCTAGCGTCAGATGAGGAAGAAGACTTACCACGACGACCTGCGATCGTTATCTCCATATCATGAGCTTTCGTTGCCAATTCTTGGAAGGTCCTTGGCTTACTCATCTGCAAGACGTATAGTAAATCACACTCCATACTCTGAGCACACATTTTAACAGCTGAAGCTTCTGATAGGCGGTCCTTGTACTCAAGATTTAGGGACCTCCAGTGATTAATGTAATCAAGAACCGGCTCGTCCTTCCATTGTTTGGTGTTTGTTAGCTCTGTCATGCTAACAACAC
This sequence comes from Selenicereus undatus, assembly GCA_017589665.1. Classification (NCBI taxonomy): domain Eukaryota; kingdom Viridiplantae; phylum Streptophyta; class Magnoliopsida; order Caryophyllales; family Cactaceae; genus Selenicereus; species Selenicereus undatus. The sequence continues at coordinate 20,629,298 of JACYFF010031959.1, forward strand.
GTTGAGTGTTGTAGAATCAATTCAGGAACTCCTGCTCTATTTGTTCATAGCTGTCAATGGACTCTGACTCCAAGTCTATGTACTAGTCGAATGCAATCCCTTTTAGAGTACAAATAAACTGTTTCACCAATCGGTCCCCCTCTGTGCCAGCATTACTGCACGTCTCAATGAAGTGGGCAATATGCTGTTTGGGGTTGCCCTTGCCATTGAACTGGTTGAACTTGGGAGACGGATAGCCATACGACATGCAAAGAGCATCAATGCTCTTCGTAGAAGGCTTTGTATACAGGTGGGTCTTGTGAGATCCTCCTCCCAACTAAGCCTTGACCGCATTTGCTATCAAGCTCTGAATCTGCTCAACAGACATCGAGCCTAAAGAGCGGTCCTTTCTTGTCTTACGCTCGTCATCAGATTCTTCGCTGTGGCTGGACTCTTTATCAGAGTCTTCGGCGCCTGAACCTTTGTTGGAAGCTTCAGAGGACTTCTTTTCCAACTTCTTCATCAGCTCAGCAATCTGATCGTTCTAGCGTTTGATTTGGGCGTCCTTTTCTGCACTCTCTTTGGAGAGCCTATCCAAGGTAGCCTTCATGCTCACCAGTTGTTCCTCGAAGTTAGCACCCCCTGTCACCATAACTGGCATGACGACAGTGTCAGATGATTCAGCTTCAGTATGCGAGGAAAGTGATCCCTTTGAGGATGCCAAGAGGAATCACTGCTTGAATAACCATCATCCTCAAAATGGAAGGGTTGGAAAGCAGGGTTGGTGTGGGTTTGGAGTTCATCCATCCCATGCGGAATTGTTTGTGGCATGATGAAGCCAGCAACAGATTTTTGCTTCAGAACATTTGAAGCGACTTGATTGACTCCGTCAGATACGTTGGAGTCAAGGTTTTGGATCTTATGTGACTGTGATGGCGCAGCCACAATTGCATGCTCCCCAGTGATAACAGTAGCAGTTTTTGCCATACTTCTGGTCATGATACCACCAGATGCAGCACTAACAGCTGTTGATCCCTGAGATGCAGATTGGACAGCTTTCCTTGAAGATTGAGTGGTAGCATTCTTAGGGGCCATGTTATCAAGGAATGTGCTTTTTTTTTTCTTTTGCTGTTAGGAAAAAACGATGAGAGGCAGAGTTGTCCCACCGGGTGTGCCAAAAATTTGTAAACACAAATTTCGAGTCTAAAATAAATAAAGACAAAAAATTCAAAAACAAATTTAATCTTTGTATTGATGTAATATGTGGATACAATCTCTGAATTTAATACAGTAAAAATAATCCTCTGATTCGATCGCCTAATAGCTTGAATACTCCGAGGGCGTGATGCTTGATCTCGGTTGGTGCAAATCAGATGAAGAATCCTGAAGACTTGTTCTTGATTTTGATTTACAAGTGGCTAATTGTAGTTTCTAAAACTCTGCAAGTTTTGATCCTTCTCGCTTGGTAGTTTGATACTTCTTGCTGTCTGAGCTCTGAATTCTGCAGATGCTAAATATCCCAAATGAAGGGAGAGGACCCCCTATTTATAGACTCTGCCGGCTAGGATTAGAGCCAGGTTTTGGGCCTAGACCCAGTAATTATTTTCTTATTTTTAAATAAAGAAAATAATTACTAATTTCTGCATCATCAATGACACGTGGCGGCTTTTAATTGGCTTAACTTAATTTTGACCAAGCGGGTCCACCAAAGTCAACGTGACACATGACAATCTGTAATTGGCTGATTTTTTTACACGTGGCACCATCTGATTGGTTGTGGAATTTTTGCCTTCTACACTTGTAATTTGGGCTTTTGTTTCATGTATGCTAAGTGTCTAAGTGTTTGATGAAATGCTTGAAAGAACTTATATTTTTGGTTGGGTGGCTTGTGCTGAATGGTGAGACAAATTGTAAGAAAGGAGAATAAGTAGGATCTTAATATGAAAATAGTCGAAATTCTAGTTAGGTACACGGTTGTTACTCTTGTGGCGGCCTAATTGGGCTCACCCCATAATAAATTTGTATTTAGGCTAATTATAGTAGCCCATAACCTTTGAAAGATGGCTTGGGTGAGCTTTCATGGTGCAACTAAGCATCCCTAAATGCTCGTATAGGCTTCATTAGGTTGGAGCTAGACTCGATTAGCCTGCCAATTAGGTGTTTAAATCACAATTTGAGCACCCTTTGTCTCTCTTAGCTTAGTTTAGCTTACATATCCATCGTGCTTGGATTGTTTAACTTGAAATGCAACTCCTTGTGGACAACCATTACTTGCCAGTTACCTACGACTACGTCGTACACTTACAGTTGTGAACGTAAAACTTCTTCACACCTATCAAAAGGGAAGTGCACACTAAATGCACATAAAGAGCAGCCTCTAGCCTTTGAGCTGCCTGAAGCAAGCATTGAAGATCAATGTGATAGCTTAGAAATTCCAAATCCTGCTTGGAGTAGTTAAGAAATTCATTTTGCAATCATGAGCGGAAAACTGAACAAAAATGTGATAATGGCCAAAGTGACTTAGGGTTTGTATGTTATGAGCATATTGGATGAATATGCAACATGTTTGAGTAGTTTTGACCAATAGAAAGCAGGTTTGAATAGATTAGAGTAGATTTGGCTAGTAATTAGCATATTGGAGTAGTTCGGAAGCAAGTTTGTGAGTTGGTAAGTTATAGCAAGTTGAAGCAGTTTTAACGAGTAGTTAGCATGTTCGGGCATGTTGAAGCAAGATTGACTAGCATTTTGTAGGTTTAAGCAAGTTGGAGCATATTTGAGTAGGTTGGAAGATAAAACAGGTTCTATACGCTCATAATGAACATACCCTCAGTAAGTGGAGACGTGCCACTCGTAGAGGATCTTTGTTTGATGTTCCTAATTCCAATTGAAGCTAACCTCGCCAGCGCTGCTCAATTGGATAAGATGAATGGCAAAAAAGGCAAAGGTAAGAATGGAGGGAAAATTACAAGAGAAAATAAACATAAAAATAAGACTGAGGGGAGTCCAACTTTATAGACCAACACTCAAAGGAGCCAAATAACAGAGAAACCTATCAGGTAAGTATTATCAACTGGCTATGAAAGCTTGAGAGGTGAGCAAGCTAGTCGTCATTAAGAAAATCAGTTATGACCTTTGGAAACAGTAAAAAGAGCAGCAGGCCTAACCATTCAAATGACTCTTGATTTCTTAGCTAGTTTCACACTTTACCAAGAGGTATGGTTACTACTTCACAGCCTTTAGGGAGTTTTGGATAGCAAATACAGGGTGGTGTACAATTGGACCTCTTGATAAGAAATATTTTCTTTGCCTAATATAGGTTATTTGGTATTGTAAATTGGAGTTCATCATTTTATCATTTTTTTTTACTTGGCTTTCAAAGCCACGAATGATTTCTTTTTTGCTTTAAAAACAAAAACTGATTCAATCAATAATATCATTTTTGAAGGTCTATGAGATTGTCATGTTTACTTGAAGATCATTTTCATTATTATCATCACCACCTAATATAGTGTAGTTGGCATTTGCCACACCTACTTACCTAGTCATGAGTGAGACATATTTGGCCAAGTGGTCATGGATATTTCACATCACGCTCTAGATTTCAAATAGGGGCAACCAATGGTGGGTGGAAAATAAATGTTGTTAAGGCAAATTGATGCCAATTGGGCATTTATTATCAGTGAGTATGTTGTTGAAAGTTCTATAAGTCACTACAAGAACAAAAAGGTAAGAGCAACAAAAGTCCCTGAAACTTACTAGAAGTTTTATCTTTAAAAGAACAGAACCAAAAAAAAAAAGAAAAAAGGATTCTACTTCAAGTTCCAAACTCTAGGTGCTTCATAAAAAAATGTTGGATTTTGCTACTAATAATTTAGAAAACTTTTGAAATTTTAGCATTTTATTAAAGTTGAAAGACTTCCTTAAAGTTTTCAATTAAATCTATGCATAATATATTATCAAAAAATATTTAAAACTTGAAAAATTATAATTTTTATGTTTTGATTAAACCCTTGCAGAGTTCATGCTGAGCAACATAACCTTACACTCCATTTTTATGTAACAGATAGACAAAATTACAATTTTGATCCACCGTGAACAACATTATTCGTCCAAAACCATGGACATAACTAAAAGCATACAATATTTTTGAGAATTTATGATGCCATCCTGTACCAAGCTCATATGTTGAAGACATAACTCATAAATTTGGTCATCTTCTCATGTTCAAGGCTCAACCACACATTCACCCCTCCAGATTTGCTGCCATTCCCTTGTGAAAGCAACAGCACAAACTCGTCATTCCCGCTAATAACTGGTCCCCCATGGATCGCCTTTCCGAACCCAAAATCAAGGTTGCCAAATGGAAGCTTCCACCAAGCGGAAACATAAAAGTTGTGATTATTTGTCGCAGGCACACCATTGTAAATTTCAAGCCAATCGATAACTGATCTTACATAGTCTTCTGTTATCCTCTCTTTTCCTTCCTTAACCAACTCGACACTATACGAGAGTGGCTTGTCAACAAGATCACTAACCCTTGAAGTAGCATAGGCAGTAATAACAGCATTTCCAACGAACCCATTAGGCAAAGGAGGTGACACAATCGACCTTATGTCCAGTGCGAATAACACAGTTGAAAAGTCATTAGGGTCGTCAAAGACTGCTTGTGTCCTGGCTCTCCAAATGTGGGCAACGAGGGCATCAAAGCTCGAGCACTTGATGACTGCCTCCTCCTTGAGGAGGTTGATCATTTTGGAGTCGAAGCTGAAGAGCCTGTGGTCATACTCCTTTTTCCAAACCAAAGGGGATGGTGATGATTCATAAGAGGTGGTGAAACATGTTGCTAAGGAAGAGATTCTAGGTAGCATTATGTACTCTTTGTGGGGGAATTTGATCATAGGGGGACTTCTTGCTCTTAAGGATGTTCTATCATTGTGTATGAGTGGAATTTTTAAGCCTTCACCACGGCATATGGAGGCAAGGTTTTGCAACATGTCACTAGCTGATTTCCCATCAAGGATCCCATGATTTGTCACCACCCCAAGTGAAAATCCTCCACATTTGAACCTTGTAATCTGTAAATTGCCAAATTTTCCACACCAATTCAAGTGAGCAACTCAACATAACTCTAAATTGAAGCCAAGAAAAGGTATGTTAAACAGAAAAATGATATAGACACACATTGAGATGACTATTGAAGTACCAGTACAGTACACTTGTTAGCTAGCTGACTAGGTCTATGCTCAATTTGCACTTAAACAGCTAAATGTGCTAAGTTTTACTAAATTGTGCGCTTATATCACAGGAGACCCAAAAACAGCTCAATAATTTTATTTTGGGGTTGGTGGGATATCAGACTTGGCATGCTTCAGGTCTGGTCATTTAGTATTTGGGGGTTCTACTGTCAGTTTGTCCAATAAACTCATCAAAAAGGAAGTTATCAATATGAGTCAGTGAAGTTTGATGCATGCAGTCTAACTGGGTGCTCAATCTGAATCAAATTTCGGTTGCCTTATCTTAGACATCATGTCATTCTTTGGTTCGAACTTTGGGCTTGTAGTTGGGTATAAGTTGTCCCAAACTCTGTTTTTCAACAACCTGAGATGTAAGTTCCCTTTTTCAGCCTAAAACAGCAACTATTTAATACCCTATCAATGACTTTAAGTTGATCTATGAAAGTGAAATGCTTTCCGCATAACCTTAAAAAAAAAGAAAAAAAGAAAAGAAAAGAAAACCATCTTTAATGAACTAAACATGACAGAAGTGAAGCAGAGATTTTACCTGGATGGTGAAGAGTGGAGTTTCAGCTAAGCTCTTATACAGCCCATGTCGATGAACGAAGTGACCAAATGTTGGATTGGGAAGTGAAAGATCTCCAAGGTCCTCTATCGTAAGCCTGGATTCTGCGCTAACAAAAGCCATCCCAGCATTGTTGCAAACAAGCTCCAACCTTTCAATCTCGCAGTTGAACCTAAGCCTACCGGCTAGAAAATGGTAAGGGATAAGAGTTTCAATCACGGCTTTCTTCACTTTCTCTGATATGTCACTTATCATCAAAGTTTTTCCTTCGTTTACTCGAAAGAAGTAGAGGGTTTCGACTGGAAAAGACACTGCTTGATCGATGTTTGACAGGAATATGGTTTCATGGGGGAGTGGGTTCTCAGGAGAAACTAGTGTTATTGGGTCATCCTTGACTACATCTTGGTTACTTACTAGAATAGTGGCCTCCATTTTTGGAAATGTTTTATGATGTGGATTTTGAGTTAGTTAGAGGTTGGCGCATGTATTTATCTGGTAAAGTGATGTAGGATTACACAGGGTTTGGCAACTAAGATGTAGGGCTGGAGGTTTGGTGAGAAAGAAATGCAACATTCATGATTCATGGATCCAAAATTGTTGGCATGACTTCCCTCATTTCTTTCACCTTTGGAGAGGTAGTAGGCAATGCAATAGGAAATGTGACTTGATGGACAACGGAAGCATGCAAAGAAGTAGGAGAATACATGTGTTATGAGGTAATGACATATGAGTGAAACACTTTTACAGCAAGCTACTCACTCCGCCAAAGGACGAGACATGACGGCAAGTCAAGGTTTAAGCATTATCAGTGCTGAAAGAACGAGAATGAAAAGCTATTGTGAAACACTTGCCAATATAGGCTGATCAAAAGAAGAGAAGCTTAGATTCCAACATGCAACATGTAATATGTGTTCCCAAGCGCCTTGCAATCGATTACTAATTTTAAAAGGAAAAAAATTGGATTTTGCAGGAGTCAATGGCTATCAGCATAATGGATCTCCCCATGAAATGTTTCAGAGACGCTAGGACATATAACTTGACTTCTGATAAGGTGATCACCCTTAACAAGATCGATGTACGCAATTGTTCCCACAATAAGAGTTACCAAAAAGAGAGCTTCTCAAAGACAAATTCCCAGGCATCTGTATAAAAGAAATAATAAAATGAAAACCTGATCACACACAATCTCGCCCCCAATAAGACCTATGACAGACAATTTTAAAAGACAATTTTCAATCATTTGTACTGAAAAAAAAGGCACTATTGCTCCGTCGGTACATCCTCGAAGTGACCAATCGCTTTGCAGTCCATTACTCGATGGGGCATAGAACCTGCTACTAAGCTGGAACAAATACCAGCATAACAATAACTTGATGCAGCATACAATGACGCACAAAAAAAAAAGAAAAAGATAATCAAAATAACAACTCTGCAAGAAAATTTGCCACAATTTCCCTCTCAAAGTTCCCATCTTCAGTGCAGATATGCAAAAGTTAGTTTCATTGACTTAAATTTGCTCCGGAAGCAGTGAACTTTGGACACAGCACATAAAAATATATTACATGACTCGGGATCAGGAAACTAGTAAATGAAAGGTCACCAATACATGCTACAGGCATGTTTAACGAATAAGCTACAGGCGTGTTTGCAGAAACAGCAGGAATTTACCTGGTATTTGAGCAATGAGAGAGTCACAAACGTGGGTTCTATGAGGGGAAAATTGTGCCCAATGCATAACTTGGAGTGAATGAGTGTGATCTCATCAGCTTTTGATGGTAAATTTTGTTAGTTGCATTAGTACTACTGCACCAAGACGAAGCTTCTCAGCTGGATTGACACTGTTACCTCCCTTCTCAGCTTTCTGTGATGACGGCTTCTGTGTATTTCTGTTTGGTGCTTCAATGCACTATTCCTTCGGCTTTGTGGAATTCTTTCTGCTGCTAGCTTTCCTGAAATGGCACAAAACACCAAGAAATATATTGACAAGGAAACTTAGTATGGAAATATAATGAAAATTCCATCTGACCTCTCATCATGTTTGTTGCACACCTGACGTGAAGCAAGACAACAGCAATGCTGAGTGGTGATGTACCCTTGATTGTTGATTTTAACAGTCTCCTCTGACGCTTGCTGTTTGTCATTTCTTCGTCAGTGCTTTCCTGTTCTGATTCACCCTGTATATTAAGAGAAAGCAAAAAAAGATAAATGATTTCTTGACATGGGAACTTAGGACCTATTCTATTTCGCGTTTTAGATAGATAGATAGATGTAAGGAGATGTAAGGAGTTGTAAGAAGCCGTAAGGAGATGTAAGAAGTTGTAAGAAGATGTAGAAGCTATAAGGAGCTGTAATGATAGATGTAAGGTCTGTAAGGAGTTGTTGAATGTTATAACGAATCTATATGGGATGTAAGGAGATGTAAGAAGATGTGAGGATTATGTTAAGGATGTACGAAGCTGTAAAAATATGTAAGAAGCTATAAGGAGATGTAAACTATTTACTAAATCCTACGCGAAATAGAACAGACTAGTCACCTAGATTACATCGGAAGAAGAAACAAGAAACAAATAACCCTGCTAAACTCTTCATTCTGAAGTACCGACGTTGGGAATCCAACACTCCCTTGTAAGCCAAGGATGCAAAATTTATTTATTTATAAAAGTTGGTGAATCTAATGCCAATATGGACACTTGACACTTCAATGTGAACAAAATGTGCAAAATTTTCAGAAAACGGGTGAGTTATACACTTGGATCCACACTCACATAAGACACCTGTGGGCAAGTTCAAATAACATAAAATGTGATCATGACAGATGGTCATTCGGTATTCTCCTTCTTCATGCCTTCAACATATTGGTGATGACTAGTATGGTCGACAATGCTATTCAAATAACAAGAAACGCTGAACATGAGCAATTACAACCGTCTGCATCAGAGTTAGGACTCTCAATCATGGATTTTGGAGCTTTACCGGCACAGAAGTCATACTCTACAGCACATTCATGAGGCGGACGCAGGTTTCTTCCACGAACAAAAAATAAGATTTCGCAATGAGCCCGTTTATTTGTATGACATGAGATCTTCTCAGAATCAATTTCAGAAAGGTAAGACGAATTTTTAACAGGTGCATTGCATGCATACTTTTCCCCAGCTAAAGAACAAGTACAACAGCAAGCAGTATCAATTTCACTGTTTGCATATCCATCATTGTAGTTTCCAACTGTAACCACAAATATCAAGTCTAAATCCAATTAAGACAAGAAATATGGAACAAATTTAATTTTTGTATTTATAATAAAAATGGATACAATCTCTGAATATTTTTTTACAAATGATCAAATTAAAATCCTTTGATTCGATCTCTTGCTTGCCATTCGATGGAGGACAGAAATACCTTGAATCTCGATCAAGTGTGTCTCAATTTCTAGAGTAAATGACAAGTTTTGATGTGCATGTTATCTTTTTCTAGAGGGTCTTCTGTGAGAGAAATTTTTATCCCCAAATGAAGGGAGTGGAGCTACATTTATATGGAGGAGCCTCCCCTCTCTTGTAGGATTTGCGGATTAATAGCCTTTCTGAGTGGATAGATGGGCCTTGAACTTGAGCCGATAACTAATTAGAAGTCTATGTAAGTTGATGACTTGATAGTCTACTGGGACATTGACTTGATAATCTTAACAGACCGTTGACTTGAGATTTTATCGGACCGTTGACTTGGTAGTCATTCGGACCTAAATAATTAAATTAATTATTTGGACTAGCCGACATTAATTAACTTAAACTATTTAGTGACGTGGCACATATTTAATTTTATTTTTTTTTGCCTACACCAACATCTAATGAAGTCTCCCCCCGATAGATAGGGATATGGCTCACATCACCTGTTTGACGACCATATTCTGTCTCGTTATTTCCTTGCAGAATATTACCCTTAATACATGAGCCAACACATGTTGAACAAAAATCCTGTTACTCTCCTCTTCACTATAATATTGTGAGCAAGGAGAACCTACAGATTCGGTGACAGGTGACAGGTATTCACACACTTCATTTTCATCATTTTCTAGTTCTTCATTGTTGACTGCAATTCTAACGCTAAGCTACAATCTCTGAACAATTGTTAATCTGGAATATTTGGAGGCAAAGCATCGCAAGCATTGTCTGAATTTCCATTGGACTGCCCTTTCAGCATCACAATTGTCTGAGGAATGACCATTACTAGTAGCAGAGGCTGAATCAGGAGTACTCTGTAATGCCAGTTTCAAAGAGCAAAGTAGCAAAGTCATTTGAGGAGTGATGACGACAAGAAACACAGCTAGTAGGAATGCACTATTCCTCACTGATCTAGAACAACAGCAATCACAAGACGAAGAATCCTACCACAGATTTTGTTGCAAAGAGGTCAAAAGACAAGTAGCTTTTCCCCTGGCAAGTGGATATATGGTTTTCAAACGACAAACTAAAAAGGAAGCAAAATTTGAAGAAAGGTCTAAAAGTAATTTTAAAACAAATAGACAAAAAATTGCAAAGCAAGAAGTGAGGTGGGCATTGGAGATGGAGTCTCCTTCCTAGCTTATGGCTATCTACACTTATTCATCGAGAAGGCAAGAAATATAGACTCAAGCAAGAAACTAACCATTGAAACTTCTTCAGAGTCACATCCAACAGAAAGTGAAGGGCTACACTGCGACAGTTCCAGGCTCTCTTTCTAATGCATTCAACCACATAAGTTGGCATGGATAGTGTGGGAGTAGCACTATCATAATCAGGAACCTACAGTAATGTTTTGTCATCATATGGTCAGTTGGAAGCTCAAAAAGGCAAAAAGATTGGAATTACAACTGTCGGGGTTCCTTAACATTAGACCTTTGGACCTTGCTTTTTTTGGAAGAGAATGTACGCACAAACTTTTCGTGCATTCAGCTTTTTAAAAACTTTAGAGGGACTGAAGATATCAATGCCATCCAAGCAAAGATATTTGCACAACTGCATAAAAAATTTTAAACGAAAAGAACAAGGACTAAAAAAAGAAACTAATGAGCAAAGAAGCAGGCAAATTAATGCAAATCTTGAATCCCAACTTTTGCCTCCCGCTAGGGAACTCAGATACTCCACATAATGGCCATTTTCAGAGTCACTTATGCTGATAGCAACATAGTAGTTCATTGAAAGAAGTTCTCATTCTCACAGGTGGAATTAGTCATCTTTCTCTCTTCACTAAATGGTACAAACTACCTCTCTTTGACATCCTCTGAAGAGAGAATGGGGTTAATTCATGGGATTATACACAAACTGAGGTGATAACAGCATCAAAAGAAATCCATTTTCCGGATTTCAAATTAAGCAAAATGTCAGCACCAGGTGCAAAGGTTACCTAACTTACCTTTAAAAATGAGTCAAGATTATCATAATGCTTGAATCTTATAGTGCCCTTGCTTGAGGCAACAGATTTCTGGTCAGTCACTTTTAAGTGATCTGCATCTGAAGTAGGGGTTGGAAACATTTTAGACATTACTTCAGACACTTCAAACCTATAAAACCGTGCAAAGAAAAAAAAATTTCCCATCTATCAAATAAATTTTAGAAAGAAAACCAACATATACATGCACGACAATTATTGTAGTGGTCCCTGCTGGTTCTCGACATTTAACTTACAAAAGATATCAGAACGCAGTCCATTACAGTCCTTGGGAAATCCAATTTAATTTTCAGGCTAGAAGCACTCAATTGGAGCTACCTTAATAGCACATTGGGGATACTGATAAAAGTTTTCAGAAGGGCACAGATAATCTTCATCCAGCAAAAATAGGTAAGGAATGCTATTAGATGGCATGGACATGTCCAAGGCACCAATTGAACTAATGATTAGTGAAAGATGTACCACCCACTTATAAGTTATAAACATAAAATTTGACCAGATCAAGCTTCCGCTTCCACAAAGCAATTTCTAACGCTTCAGTTGATACAGAAAATCATGATTTATAAACAAGGCAAGCAACAACAGCTCCCCCCCCCCCCCCCCAAAAAAAAACCAAAAAAAGGAAAATAATCCTGTCCATTCAGAGTAAAAATCCAATATAAGTTATAACAGGTCAATGAACTTTCCGTGCAAATGGATCGAAAGAAAGTATCACAAGGTCCAATAAGTTTTTTCACATCATACGAAAGAAAGAGAAAAGTATAATGAGCTCATTCAAGTACACAGTTGGATAACTTGTACAATGTCATGCATGCATATATGTTCCTCCTTGAATGAAGCAATTCGATCCAAGCATGTACATCAAGGATGATCGAGAGCTATTCAGACTGCCTTTTCCAAACTAATCTCGACGGCGGAAAAAGAGTCAAAGTAATCAGAATTAGATGTCCCTGCATATCCTACAGACAAGCACTATACACATGTTGGAATTTAGTAATCTCTACGGATGACTGGCCACTTCCTGAGTTCACATCTAACTATAAACTTAAATAGAGAAGAAAGTACAAACTGACAACCTATAAACTAAAATCAAGGACTTACGACAAATCCATGTCATAGCACTAACTTCTATAACCAAAATGGTTGAAACACTAATACTAAGAATACTTTTTTTTGTTCTTTTTTGGGCCGGGGCCGGGGGGGGCCGGGGCGGGGAAGAATACAGTTCATTTTTTGAATGAATTCATCAACAAATCTGCTATTTGTCCCTTACGAAAGTTGACTAATGGAGCAACATGACCTCATGGCTCACTAAGTACTATAACTTAGTATTGAAATCATCAAAAAGATAAGAGTGATATTCCTACAAAATGTGGAACCACTAGGAGTGAGATTATATTCCTGTTATCCCGTGTCTAATTACACTCAAGACTCACGAAGGCATTGAAAAAACGTTAGTCATCATAGGACAGTAAAGCATAATGGTCAAGAATCAAACAACAATCAGCTAATATGCGAAACGAGAACAATATCATACAGCAATTCTCCATTTGCGAGTAAATCACCGATGTGCTCCTGTTCATTAAATCTCTTCCGTAAAACTTCTCCAAGCCATATTCTTGTTTGAGTCTGCAATATAAAACAGCAAAATAAGGCCTTAGGGGGGACTCAATTGACCGATTACGAACTTCTTGTTTGATAGATAACAATGCAAATAGAACCAAGCAAATTAAACAATGCGCAAGAAGAAAGAGACCACATTTTTTTTTTAAGGTAATTAGTTATACAACAATTTGGCAGCCCTTCTCTAGAAAGAAACTACATGGATATAGATATGAGTCCACATTTTATCGCATATGTCATCATGTTATAAAATATTCTTATTATCCATTAGTTCTATAAAAAAAAAATTAAATCCATTAGAATGGAAAAATTTGCAATCAGCAAATGAAAAACTAAGCGAAAGAATTTAAGAGGCAAAGGATCCCCTCCTCGCCCCCAGGTGAGGGGGGAAACTTGGACATGAAATGGAAATTTTATCATGTATGTTCGGGGCCTAAAATAATCGACAGACATCAAGTAATTCAACGTTAGAAAACAATTAGGCTTAGAGCATTCCCAGTAGAGTTCCAGTTTTTGGAACTCTGACCTGTCACGTCAGCAAAAATTCCACAATTTTGAAACTTACATTCCATCACTTCTCCAACAAATGGAACTCAATTTTAATCATCCAATAAAAATATTTATCAGGACCCACCTCATAATACACAACCTACTTTTTAAATTATTCAAAAACCATATACTTCATCAAAAAAAAAGAAAAAAAATATTAAAAAACTGAAAAAGGTGGCCCGCGGGATGCCAAGGACAGATGTGTCTTCCCGCGTGACACACCTCTCTCTCACCACTCATTTGCTGACAAGTGACCATTGGGGGCCCGCGTTCCCTGAATTTGCACTAGTGCTCTTATAGATGAACACCCCCTTCCTAAAATTTCCGTATGTAATATGCACCATGGTCCGCATTTTTAAACATTTGGCATAACTGAAAATTGCAGTTTGAGTTCAACTGAAAATTATGGGTATTTCACAGGCCATAGGCTTTTAAACCTTTTCTTTAAAAAAAAAAAAAGTCAGGCATAGGCCTTATGAAGGGATTAAAAAACCTAGAACAAGAAAATCAACCACTGCCACTATCAACCAGAGTCACTAGATTACACCTCAAAGACAAGATCTTTGCAAAGTACTTGATTAGCACATAACTTGCCTCTAAGGTAATCAAAGAACATTAGATGCTTTGGTCGCTTGAGTGGAATGCATATTTTCCTTGATGTTTCGAATCAAACTGCTATTCCAAGAATCTGCTAGGAAAAATTAATAATTAATAATTCGAGCGAGTATATGCTGACGTATAGAAAGATGTGGATATTCTAGAATATTAAACAAGATCAAAATCAAGCTAATGGGGACACACAAGATTTTACATGCAAACCCAATCGGGAGAAAACCACGGGGGGCAACAACAGCATAAATATCTGTTATGATATGGGTGAGTACAAAACGATCTCAAATGTGAGTCAAAAGAGATTAATACAAAGAGAGATAAAGATCTTAAACTGGCAATAAGATCAAAAGAAATAAAAACTCTCATTAACTCTCATTCAATCTAAAGAAGTGGAATAGAAGAGGCAAAGGCCACACAAATGGCCATGAAGTGACGTGCCTAGAGGCACTCCCGAATGCCACAAAATGCCAACCAACTGCCCACACCAAATACCTATTCAAAACGTCCAATATATAAATAGCTAGGAATGTAACTCTCACAATTAAAGGAGGAGAAGACCAAAGAGTCAAGCCATAAATCATCCAAATAAAGCCTCACAAAAAGGATGATAATGGTGCATGAATTTAATGGAGATGAATGCTCTTTAGTAATGCACTTGAACTCCCATGTAACAACCCTCGAAATAATGCCCAGCCAAAAACCAAAAAGACAGCAGCTCAAAAGTCAGACACTGCCACAGCCTTCCCACGGACCGTGGAACATACCACGGTTGGTCCGTCGGGGGTACTGCGGTACTGCCTCAACTCTGAAGGCAATTGCTGAAATATGCTGAAGTCAACGCTAGTGTGGAAGTCAACGTCGAGGAATTTCTGGGCTAAGTGTGAGTACTGAGCAAACGGGCTGCAAATAATGGCCCAATGACAGCCCAGCAATAAAAAGGAGTTGTGGGCCATTTAAAACCCAACAGAATCTTAAATTATTGAAAATGAGCACTGACTTGATGTAGCAAGACCAAATCCCCCATGAAGAAAGAAAGGTTTGTAGCAACACAAGGATAATTAAACTTCCCGCCAAAAATCCAAGTGAAAAGAGGGGGGGGGGGGGGAGGGGGGCTCCGGATAGCAATGGGATTCTGAAAGGCTTAGAACTGTTTCCTTTTTTAGTAACTTTTCTCTCTTGGGAAATATGTGAAATGGTGGGGTTGCTTAACTGATGGGAGAGATGGAAGAGACAAAGTATAATTAAATTTAGACCTAGTTATGGATCATTCTATTTAGTTTTATATTACATTAATTTTCAATCGGTTTGTATTTGGTCAATAAAGTTTGGTTTAATTTCAGTTTTAGTACTGGTCATTTGGTTCAAGTTGACTTCAGATTTCACGTTGGTTAATAATCAATCCAATAAGTTTGTTTTGTAAAGAAAATAACTTTGGAGGAAAAGATAATGTCAGGTTCAGTTCAATTAGGATCCATACGGGTGCCAGATCAACTTTGACTTAATCGTTTAGATCATCGAATCGAATATGAATTCAAATCAATTTGTTCAAGTTTCAAAGGTTGGATCATTTATCGAGTCTATAACTAATGAAAAGTTTTATTTCATATAGACCTCAACTTATTCGACCTAAAAATGAACTGTATTATAACTATTATGGAGGAAGGAAAATTTGTAACGTCAAAAGATGAAGATCTTTGATAGGCAGGTAAGGAAGGCAAGTTCTTGAGAGGATATCCACAATGAGAGAGTTGGCTTACTGGATTATATATTGTGTATGTTTTTTAGTATAAGTTTGAGCTTTCTTAACTTTACATATGTTATGTATGAGTTGTCGATACAATATTGAATAAAGAACCGAAGAAGATACTTGGTATACCATAGACATACAGGCATGCTGATCCGGCTTAGGCACCTTAACGTGTTACAAATCAACAACAATTTTGTCATGAAAAAATGGTATTTAACAACTATTTTAATTGTTTTAATAGTCTGTGTTGTTACTTTTCTTTTCCTGTGGATAGCGGTAAAAATAATTGGCAACAACTAACAAGAAATAATAAGCAATATGCTACCTGTGAGACAAATAAGTCCGTCAGATGGTTCACAATGCTTAATTGCTTATATTTCTAAGGCCAGACTATCAATCATGCAGATTGCCTAGAGTTCTTTTATGAACATAGCCTTTGCTGTCCAGGTTGTGCATTCAACTAGCTTATGGATTTCTCTGTGTCTCTTATTTATTTCTAATTGAAATTGATTCAAGCAAAAAATCATTTAACCCCCACTTGATTAATAGAGAAGCCATCAGAGAGTCCTCACATTTGTTTAAGCAAATCACTCTCTACATCATCGGGCATGCCACAGTGAAGTCTTCATTTCATCTTCCATGACCATTTATTTCAGTGTGGCAAATTCTACATTATCACCATTAGATTGTTTACTGCTCCACCTTTCTCTGTTTATTTGTATTCAAACTCTATTCTTTGGCAATTGGTCGTTGTAATCGTTGTTCATATTGGTCTAACAGAGTTAAGCTATCCCTAACCAAGCTTGTGCGCTTCCCGCCCTAAATTGTCCCAAGAAACCTTACCTTAGCGGACCTATCACTCTAGTATAACTCATATGTTCCGCTTGAATAACGAATACACGCTAGAACAGCGAAAGAGGCAAATCATGATTGACGGAGAATGCATAAATACCTAGCTTTTCGCCTGGTTGTAGTATTCTAACAAAATACAGTTTGCTTCAGTCTACTATAATTCAAACACGAGGGAAAGAAAACAAAGTTGTTCTTTGTGAAATTTTATTTTTTATTAGATAGCATTCCAAAGGGCATCAGAGCTTTCACCACACACATTGTGAATACCCCGAATCCTATTTACTGACTTGCAAATCCCGCTGCAATCCCAATCGAATGATGCAACACAAAAATCGCTATCGCTTGCCCTAAGTGTGCACTCGAGTGTCCCACAACACATGCTCCGATCATCAACGTGTTCAACCTCGAGTCCTATAAACCATGCCCCCAAAGACACATCCTCATTTGCATACTTGTGCAATATGTCCCTGCATATTAGTTCAGAAACCAGCAAAAAAAAAAAAGAACCAAAAAAAAAAAAAAAAGAACTGAGTGGTTGATCTTATGTAACAGCAGTCTAATTAGCTGTGAAATGCAGTTTGGAGAGTTGTGTTATGCTTACTTATTAACTGTGATGTACTCAGCTAGATCTTTTGATATGGCATAGATCTGTCCTGTGGCATGGCGGAAGTATTTGTTTCCTATTTCCCCAAATTTCCAATGCTCTGGTTCGCGGTACTTCACTCCCCTGTGAATGCAGCAAAATATCAGTATGATTCTGGTTTGCAAGTGCAGACAGTAACAAGCATTTTGGCTCATCCTCTTTTTTGTCTTAGTATGGGAATGAAATTAGTGATTTCTATACCTCTTGATTTCATTCCCGGTTTTATTGCATTTCAACTTTTTGAACCAAACAACTCCTAAATAGTTTTGTTGTATGAATCCTATTTTATTCCCGTCTTTCTCACTTACACTTATGTTATTATGTGTATTGTTAATTAAACTAAGACACAGTTAATTTAAAATTTAGCAAGTTCAGCAAAGGATTCAGTTAGATTCACAGTTGGTTGATTTCTTATTAGGTTCCAGTTGGGTCATTTTGAGTTCATGCTGTATTCACTGCAACAAAGTGCGATCAATATTAATTAGTTAGCTACATTTTGGTCAATTAAGGCCGTGCTCTTTTCAATCCAAAGCATTTGACAAAAAAGCTAAGAGTAAGGAATTACATCTGATAAAGAACAGGGCCAGATTTCATGCATCCAGCATACACTCCAGGCTTGTTACGATGACCAGCAAGAGTTTTGTAAAGTGCACCTGGGAAAAATCAATTCAACTTCAGAATTCACATCCAAAAACTCAGATATTTTCTGTGTCTTCTTGCGTTTTTTTTGGGGGGGGGGGGGTGTTGGTTAAAACATACCCAGATTAACATGAATGTCATCATCAACTTTGACATAGAAGTCAGCATCCCACTTTGCAAATGCAGTAGAGAAGAAGGCTTTTGTCTTCGCTGATAGCTCAAGGTACCCTTCCACATGATCCTGAATTCTCAACTCACAAGTTAAATAAGCAAACACAAATTCATCAATGAGACCGTCTCACATATGGCTTATTGTGAGACGGACTCTTACAGGAGTGATTTTATTGAGATTTTGTAGTAACTAATAATATGTATCGGAGTAACTCTTAAACTTAGGGGTGCCTGATAGTTCATTTAGGTGTGACTATATATAATAATAGTCACCCTAGATGAACTATTAATCGCCCCAATTAATTATTAATAGTCACCATAAAAATATCTGTCTCATGATATGACTTATGTGAGACGGTCTCACATAAGACTTACGAATAAGTAAATTATTGCATTGCTTGTATGTTTCCAATTTGAAAATGACTCAGTAACAAATCTAAAAATTTTATATAAAAGTGTCTCGTTTTTTTAGTTTTATTAAATTTATCTAGTATCAATCATTTTTTATGAGTGCCCTTGAAAAAATTAAGGATTTTTACATGGAATTTTTTTGTATATAATTAAAAAGAATCGACCATCAAATGCTCTGAGCATCCGTGCCAACAAATAGATCTCACTTTAAAAGATGTTGCTTACAAGTCTAAGGAAGTCTTTGTGTTGAGCACCTTCAGCATCTATAGCCTGATCGAGAACACTATTGCCTGCCGAGCTGTTTATCAACCCAAAAGACAACAGAAAAGTGTTTAGAAATATTACTTATAACTACTCAATGACGCCTTCAACAAGGAGGTTTTCAATCCTATCTATAGTCTGAGTTTGGCTCAGTTCTTAATAGACATACGTGTGGCCTATCATAAAGCGGATGACAACTCCTTTCTCTCTCTCAATTCGGAGCAACTCTTCCCCTGAAAATGCAGAAAGGTTAAGAATAGTTAATTATATAATACTGTAAAATGCTACAATGCATCACATAGCAACCTTGTTATTATGTTTAACCATTAGGAAAAATATTAAAAATCACTCAATTTTTTTCCAAAGTTTTGAAAAATCGTCAACCTTCAAAATAACTGAACTTTAATATTGGGTGCGAATGATCACCAAATTGTACATGTATATTGTATTTGACACTTGCTAGTTGAGGGAACTTGTAATTAGTTTTCTGTTTATTAAAATGAAAATAATTTTGAATTTTTGGGGACACCAAAGGGAAAAAAAAAGAGTTGAGGGATTTTGAAATAATAATGAACAAGAGGTGCTTATATGTTCTTTTTTTTTCACTTTTTTGGGGTTTGTGAATGCTATACATCATTCTACATTAAACAATTTCCCATTCCAAAAATCAATTTGGCTTAAGTTTTTCAAATAACCCAGTGGTCATCCTTCCAAAATTCCCCCTCACAATTGGTTTTTTAAATTTTTCCAAAAAATTAGGTATTATTTCCATTGAACGCAAAAGATAATTAGATGTTTCTTTAATTAGTAAGGTGTGAATTGCAAAATAAGAATTGGTGATCATTTGCACCGAATGTCAAAGTTTAGTTATTTTTTAAATCATGTTTAAAGTTTGGTGACTTTTTCAAACTTTGCTAAAAAATGGAGTGATTTTTCCAACTTTTTTCCTAACCATCAGTCTAAAATTTTGACGGTGAGATTGAATAGATACCTGTGGGCATCCAAGTATCTCTAAGAGAATCACGCCTCTTTCGACTGCTGAACGCAGTGTTGATGCCTATCACCATAAATACTTTCTCTCGTTTCCCTTCCGTTAAGTTACCCAAGTATGACGTGATGGCATCTATGGAGTTGAGCTTGGTGTCTAGTAACCTCCCAGTCCGTCCTTTTTCATCCTCTAGTCTTGTCTTGATTGCATCCATTTTCTTGTCTAATGATCTACGACGTTACAAACTATGTCTAATTAAGCTAGTCATAAGTGCACAGCATATGGGTTGATTAACTTTTCTAATCAGCTAAATAAATTGGACCGATAATCATATATCTAATCAACAACAGTAGAGAGAAACCTTTAAACAATGTAAAATTCGATTATACGGGTTAGAACAATGGATTTGTCTTCATGACAACAACACGATAGAAACATTTAAACACGTTAAGATAAACAATTGAACGATCACATTTTCTTTATCATCTCATTGGTAAATTAGAGCAATAATCATATATCTGATCATTGATTAAGAAGAAAAATTAATAATAATAAGGAAACAATAATAAATATAATGTTATTTTTTGTTTTTAATTGATGGAAAAGAATTTCATCTTTATTACTTAACTGAATTGCTTCCTGATTGTTGCGCAAGTGTTCCATAATGCCGTTCCCTTCTTTGAGCTTCTGCAAAAATTACCATGAGATTGTGAAAACTGAAAACAAATTAAAGATCCATTAATATTGTTTCTTGAAAAATCTTTTGCAATTGACCAGCAACTCCCGGTCTTTGACTGTCATTTTTGGGCAAAATTTTCAGATTAAATTTAAATCATTATGACATGATCTGAAGGAGGAAAATGAAAAAAAAAGAAGAAAGAATATAATATAGAGGAAGAAATTAATTAGTATTCAATTACCTCATCTAATGGGCAATCTCCTCCATAGGTAATCTTGAATTCTTGATCATGTTTTTGTCTTGCAAAATGAGAGCTGCAGCCACATAATCACTTTGTTTCACTAAAAACATACGTTAGGATAACTTCTTTTGGTTCATATTTCTCCATCTAGGTATTCTTGTATATAAGAATAATCAACACCTTCTCCGTATATGAACCCGTTATAATATGATTGCACCTTAAGTTTTCAACAAAAAATAGTAACTATGCAGTCAAAAGTATATTTATTTTCAACGTCACTTCTTGATCTCATTGTCAATAAATGTCTACCCTAGTTATTTAAAAAATGTTCTCCATAGTCAAATAGAGCGATGATGACTAACAATACATTTGTCTCATGGTTCGAATTCCTATACCATGTCCCGTAATTAGGTACAGTACGATACTGATCGTCTTTCTATATGAACTGTATCAAAATGAAAATTGGGGGAAGGGGGGAGAACCTGTTAGAGAAAAGCAATCCGAGGGCAAAGCTGAAGACACAAAGAACACAAATCCATGTTAAGGAAACTTGCCTATGCCCACTTTTGCTAGGCTTCATCCTACAATTTTGTTGGGAGGTTTGTTGTTTTAGAAGAGTTTGGAGGGAGAGATACTCTGTTCTCTCTCTCTCTCTCTATCTCTACCTAAACCAAGAGAAAAGCTCTTGAAAATGTGATGACTCTCCAACTTTACAGCGACACAAAAGCCATGACTTATATACATCACAAATTACATTATTGTAATTCATTCTAGTAACAGTTGGTTTGTTTTGGGTGTCTGAATTTGGACATTCACATTTGACTCCCATCCTTAATTGCCCTTAATATCTCCCAAAAAAAATAAAAAATATCTTACCACCCTTTACACGTGGCAGCGCTGGATTGGACGGTATTGGGCAGCCCTAAGTCGTTGACTCTTCAGTTAGAAAAGCCATTAATAAATTAAGATCAAGCAGTCTTTAATATTTCCCTTGTTTTTCCAAATTAATATACAGTAAATTTGGATGTTTATTTTTATTTAATATATATATTGGTTGATTACTGATTAGTGCTACTAATTATTAAAATAATTAATTTTCCTGCATTGCAATATGGCTGCGTCAAGGTTGCATTGAGTGCCTAACATGCGACAGAAGAGGAAAATGGGAGATGATAATTCTACGGAGGTATTATATACTCCCACGGATATTTTCTTCATATGCCAACCTTGCCGTCCCGCTCAATTAGGGAAGAACATTCATAGCTGAGCCTCAT
>JACYFF010031959.1:20651196-20827153 GCA_017589665.1 Selenicereus undatus
TTATGCTAGCTTATTAATGTAAATTGATATAAAAGGATATAGATAATTTTCAAAAATAAAATTTCCAAAGGATATTTTTTGGCTAAAAAATATAAAACGCCTATTTTTAAATGTCAAACGTTAATACTATTAGTTTTTCAAAAACGCTACTTAAAACGCTAAACGCTACTTGAAATGCTAGTTAAAACACTACTTTACTGAACACTAAAAATTAATTAATTAGTGTATTGATCTGGTCAAAATACTAAGCACTATCCAAAACGCTGTTGCCTAACACGGCCTTAGTTAGCCCCTTGGAATGCTAAAGTCATCACTTTTTTTTCCCATAATAGCACTATATTTTCTTTTCAAATTGGATTCATAAGTCGTGTTCAGAAAAAACGTTTTGATCAAGTCAATACATTAATTAATAAATTTTTAGTGTTCAATAACCTAGTGTTTGGATTAGCATTTCAAGCAGTATTTAGTATTTTAAGTAGTGTTTTTTAAAATATTATAATACTAGCTTTTCAAATTCAAAAGTCATATTTTTTTGCTAAAAATACCCTTTGAAAATTATTTATATCATTTTATGTCAATTTACATTAATTAATTAACCCAACAACTAGATTTACTGAATACATTTGCTTCAAGTACTGCTCATATAAACAGGTATCCGCTAACAACTATATTAGAATTACTATCTGTTACCTGAATTCTATCGATTACCAAAATAACTAATTTTCCGAGCATGCCCATAATGGTACTAGAGGACCTAATTACACGTAGAGCTGATTATACTCAATCTGTTGTTTTTCTTTTTCTGGTTGTAAATGTTAAACACCTAAACAGAAAAGAAAATAAGCTAATAAAACATGTATTTAATATTTATCCATCCTGTTTACGCTTCCTAATGTTTAACTCCCTCCCCATCAAAGAACCCCAAGTTTCAAATGATCGATGACATAAAAATAAAAATACTTTCTTCATGTTATTTATATGGTAAGAAAAGAAAGTTGCATACATCAAATCAAGCCTTGTATAGCTCAAAAAATAAATCGAAACCTAAGTATCGACTAAATAGGTAATTAATTTATTCAGTGCAACTTTAAACCCAAATTGAAAAACATGATGCTATTATGGAAAAGAAAAATAACTTAATGCCACTATGGAAAAAAAAAAAAAGGTGATAACTTGATGTCGTAAGGAGCCAAGAACTCTTCTTGATTGCATTAGTGTTGAAGGGTTTATATTTCATATTGATAAACCTCTATTTTGACCACATTTTAGCCCCTATTTGATTCCCTTGTTCCTCTAGTTTTATGTTTGATGTTGATGAGAAATGGTTAAATTTGTTTTCTACGGTCCATATTATGCTTTATAAGTGGTTTTTCTTATTTTCAGGAGTTCTTGCTAAGAAGAAGAAAAACTCACTAGTTTTGATGACAAAGAAGGTCATGGGGATGTATTTTGGATAGGAAAAGAGGTCTCATGAAGTTTCGAGAGCTAGAAAAAAGAGTGTAAAGGACCAAAAATAGTGCACGGTCGGCTGTGCACAATGGCACAACCGTGTAGAAAACCTGCAGATTTCAATCTTGATTCCTTAAGCTGCGCATGGGCAGTGTACGACCGTATGTATTGCTAGTGTGTGGGAGCATAAGCACCCGTGCGTCAAAGCACAACTGTGCGTCTTCCCATTTTTCACATTATTTAAGCAGATTTCGAACTTTATTTGAGGAACCTTTTAGACTATCTTGGGGATTTCTCCTTCAGGAGTTTCACCAAAACCCTATTAGGGGGAGAATAATTTAGGTAGATTAGTGTATATCATGTACAAGATTGTGAATTTCATAATTCAAGACTAAGTTTCTCTTCTCTCTCTGTTTAATTTTAATACTTCAATTACTTTGTTTATTAGTTTATTAATTCTTTGCTTTGATTTTCTTCTGGATGTTTAGTTGTGATTAAAGTTATGATCTTTGATTGTGATTAACCCCGTAGATGGCTAGTTGATCTTGTTTAAACCTTAGCCTACCTTGCTTATGTTTGGATTTAGGATTTTATCTCACGCTCACCAAGTGTTCGATAAAATGCTTGAAAAAAGTCTCATCTGGGTTTTGGGGTAATTGACTTGTGCTGAAAGGAGAGGTTGATTATCTAATGTGGTAAAAGAGGATAGCTAGTGCTTACGCATGAAAATAGTTAAATTCCTAACTAAGTAAAGGGTTGCTACTCTTGTAGTTTAATTGGATTGACCCAATGAAAATAGGCGGTTAGAACAATTAAACTAGTCTTCAATCCTTGAAAGAGGGCTTGGGTGAGTTCTGATGGTGCAATCAATCATCTTTGAACGTTAGCATAACTTGGGAAGGCGAAGGTTTGACGTGATTAGTTGGTTTGTTTAATTATAATTGAAGTCTTCTTTGTTTGTCTCAGTTGTTTAGTTCTATTTCCTATCATTTTTTTATTTGTCTAGATTGTTATACTTGAGTTAGCTTTGGTACTTAAAAAAACAACTCCCTGTGGATGCAACCTGTGCTTGCCAATTGTTAGTTACAACTACAGCGTGCACTTACAGTAAATTTTAATGTATCAAGTTTTTAGCGTCGTTACTAGGGAATAGTCGCTTTTCAATATTGAAGCTTACTTAAGCATTTGAGACTAGGCTTTCGATTTGATAATATATATATATATATATATATATATATATATATATATATAAAATGAAAAACTAAAAATTTGACAAAAAAGAATGACTATTTTTCATTTTTTTCCAATTTGAGCATGAAGCTTTTTGACAATACTTATCTAGATTGAATAATTATCATGCTCAATATGTATTTTTCATCTATGAAAAGAGGAAAATATGTGAAGTTGTGCTTGAGGGTATAACTCATGAGACCCGAGCTATATTACAGTCCATGAGTGGTGGTCTTTGTGGTCTAAATGTTGATACGATGTGGGATAGCTTTGAGTCTTTGTCTTCGCATCAATGGTAGCTTGAAGATGCTAGTGAGCATTTTATGGGCCCTTCCCCTAATCCCTATGATTTGCATGCTCAATCATGTGTTGATCAATTTAGGGATTCTTATCACCATCATCTTTATTATGCTCTTGTTGTATGCTCTAATTGTCAATCTTCTTATCATGATTTGAATTCTTGTACTTATTTTATGATTTTTGATGAAGGTTTTGTTAGATTAAATAATATGATGGAGACAATGGATGAGCTAAATGCTAAGTTTGAAAATTATTTGTGGGAGTATCACCTATCACATGAGACTGATCCCAGCATATTTTCTTCTAGACCTAAGGTTAGTTTGTGTGATGAAGACGAGCATTCTTTTTCCTTAAGAGTTTGATTTTGTTGACACACCTTTGACTGACCTAGAAAAAGTGATCGACACTCCCTTGACTCCATTGCTGCTTGTTGCTCCATCCCCACTTTGTCCCCTTAGAGACACTATTAAGGGTGTCTTGACCTTACCTATTTCTTCCCTCCCCTTAGCTCAGTGCATGGGGCTCAAGGTGGGCGAGCCTTTTGGGAATGAAGCTAGTCCTTATAATGAGGATGATTCACTTGCATGGTTAAAAGAACTTGCATTGGTTAAGAAATATTTAGAGGAGACCCCTTTAAGGGAGTCATGTGATGATGATGTGGTTGTTGGTGCCTTTCCTGACCCCAAGTCCAGAGATCCCATTCTTGTTGAGGTCCTTGTGTAAGGCTTGTCGCGGTGCCTCCAAATTAAATAACCTAAATACCCTTGTAATTAAATATTAAGAACTATAGATAGAGCAAGTAGGGTCGATCCCACAAGGAAATAAAATTAAGTTACAAAGTAATTAATTCTCATAAAAATAAACACAAATTACTAACTACGAAGATGTAGTTTTATGACTCAGATGACTCACAATAAAAAAACAACTTGGGGGGGTAATAATTGGATAACAATATTTAAATATCCGATAACAATTTAATTAAATTATTTGGCACCAAAAATTATAAACTAAGAATAAAATTTAAGCGGAATAGAAGAAAACAATATCACTTGATTCAAAAATTGCTTAACCTTAATATATATTTTACCATGTTTAGATATTTAAACATCGATACACATATTATATTTACTGAATAGTTAGACTGTAGGTTAAGAACGTCTGTAACCCCTATTTTCCCTTACTGTTTAATACACCCTAGAACGTCTAAGGATGAATTCTTTTAAGTCAACTAACTTATTACTCTACAGCATAACAAATTAAAGACTTAAAGCGTTAGGCTTTAGGAAAACTTCGACTAACCTAAACCATTAAATCCTCAACAGCAGATTCATGTAATTTAGACCCAAGTTGACCCTTTTAACCCTACTGGTCAAAAGTTGTTACTAGTTAACATTATTAAATGTTAGAATTATTTAGGTGGCCAAACAAAAATAATCCAACATTCAACATTAAACAAATATTTCCAATCAGCTTAGATTAATCACATAAATATAATATGAAATTTAGGCACATAAATCTTATCTCAAACAAATAACTTCACATGGTAAAATAAAATATTAGGTCAAGCAAATCTTAAATTAGCCTAGCATAATAACACTAAAATCCAATATATTTAATAACATTAAGATAATAAAAAAAATAATAAAATAAAATAAAAAACTAATTCTATCTAAAGGACTCACGGGCAGAGAAAACAAGTAAAAAGGAAAAGGGAAAAAAAACAAAAAAAATAATAGAAAACAGAGCAGAGGGGCACGAGAGGTGCAAACCCAAAAAAACCAGACTTCAATCTTATGATGATGACTGATGATGTTGATCACGGTGATGATGCTGATGGAGGAGCAGAGGAGATGATGCTTATGTGAGGGAGGTTGAAGAGGAAGAAGATGATGGGGGCTGAAAGTGATGAAGGCGATGGAGGCTGATGGGGGTGTGTTGGCTGCGTGAAGAGAGGAGATGGTGGTGATGGTGAGTAGCTGATGATGATGGTGATCAAGAAGGTGATGCTGGTGGGAAATAGGAAGGGGCTGGGCGTGAGGTCAGAGAAGAAAGAGGAAGAAGCTGATGGAGGCTGCTGGTGGTATGCGTGCTGGGTGAAGAAGAGGAAGAAGACAACTGATGATGTGAAGAAGATGGTGATGCTGGATGTGAAGGTTGCCGTGGGATTATATAGCATGGAGAAGGTTTATTCTTTCTTTAGGGTTTTCTTCTTCCCCTCTTCCTTATCTCTCTCAAGACTTCTAACTCTCTTCAACTTTTGAAACCCTAACCCAATTAAATAATTATGGAAATAATGTTCTCCATAATTTTCATTTTTGGACCGTCTTTATAGCCAAACGTGTAATTCCCGAGCTTCGACGTCCTCTCTTCTCATCTTTTAATTAAATTAACATTAATCCTGAAAAATATATAAAACAAATCAAATTAAACGAAATAATATATATAATATACTAAAAATAATTATAAAAACAATACATGAAATTTGATTTAACACCTTGACTTTGTCTTCATCTCATCTTCCTTACTCCGTACCCCTCCCCCTCATGTGCATGTATTAGATGCATCCCTAGGTAATTTTAGGGGATATTTTCCCTCCATTGATTCTTATTGTACATACCTAGAGAACATGCCTAGAAAAATCATGTGGTCCCCTTTCTTTGATCATTCTTTCAGTTTTTCCCTGGGATCTAATAAGTTTAAGAGGTACGAATCAAAAATAGCTCCGAAGACACAACTGAAATTGCCTGGCAAAAGGTTGACTAGAAGTCAAGCAAAAAAGAACCAGGAGTCTGCTGGAAGGTACCAGGTGGATTTAAGCAACATTTTCTTAGAAAATTTGATTGCAGAAGAAAGGCCCCAAGCAACAACCAGAAGCTCAAAAACTTCAAAAAGTATTGTCAAATTAGGCAAGGAGTCTTTAGGGGTGGGAAGACTTCTTGGAATGACAGTCATTGATAAGGAGGAGGCAGCAGTGGAGAGAATTAAAAAAAGTTTGAAGAATGAAAGAAAGGGCCGTATAAATCAGGAAGCAAATTAATTTGCCCAAGCATTGAAACATCAAGAGTTGGCTCTTTGGGGAGTGAGTTACTGCACATATAAGGGATGAGGTTTAGCTTGGCATCTGAATTGGGGATTCGACATAGACATTCTTTGGGGAATTTTGTTGAGCACATGATAGACATACAAATTTTGCTCAACCTTTCCTGTGCAACCCAGTGTCTATCAAGATACTTTGTAATGGCCACTGTCACAGCCACCTTTAAAAGCTTGCCTATAATAGATGGCACCATCCGTAGCTAGCAGTGTCTTAGGAAAGGGAAGTTGTGTGCTTTAGGAATGCCAAGGACACTTGTAGCTGCTGCTTCATGGCATTTGTGGGTTGCTATAGTTCTTCCCTTTCGAAACAACATGAAGTTGAAAGAGATGGTTAAAGAAACAGGGTTTGAAGTCCAAATTATTTTCAAGGAGAAACCGTTAGAGAATTGGGATCTGAATCCTACAGGCCATGAGATCTCCATGGATAGCGACAATTAAGCCAAGAAAAATGATGATGCTGACAGACATCTGGCAAACTTTGGTTATGTGGCTTGTGCTATTAGTGACGTGGAAGTTGTGAAGGATACTCCTCATCTAGAGAGCAAGAGAATCCAATAGCATTGAATAACTCATGTGCTTGAGAATTATTAGAAAACCAATTGTCTCCAACCAAGACTAAAACTGCGTGTATCGAGCATAGTGAAAGCTTCATTAATGAAGTGGTTAAACCACTGAAGAAATCTATTAATGTTCCTCAGCAAATGCCTCACACTAGCAGCCAGCTTTTAGCGAAAGTCTCGAGGCAACCCCGGGTTTTTCAATTAATAGACGTTCCCATCCAAATGGACCCCAAATTGCACGAGTTAGCGGGAAAAGGTAAAGAATAGAAAAAGGGAGCAAAAAAGAGAGGTGCAAGAACCAAGTTGAAGCCCTTAGAGTAGATTGAAAAGTGTTGGTACAATTCGAGTTAGGTTTATTTGTTATTTTGGGTGAAGTCTATTTATCTTTTATCTTTAGTTTTTGTTCTTTTTTAGTACTAATATGTATGTTTTTCTTAGTGGGGCTTATTAATAATCGAAAAAAGAGAGGCACAAATCATTCTTGTTGTACTTTTGTTAGTGTGCTCTTACTTACACTATTGTCAGATGCATGCATAAGCACTTTCGAGAGCTTTGACGGCGTCTCAGCTGGAGACCCATGTCTTGAGTGACATGGAGGAGTGGCTGGTGCTCTTCTTAACTCTTATAGCCCCATCTTGAGGAGGTGATAGTTCAGGTGTACGCAACACCTAACATGGTAAATTCTTTCCCTCTTTTCTCTTTTTTTTTTTTGTATAAGTCATTTTCCCTTTTTCAATTTGTCTCTTATTTTTGTATATTTATTATTGTGGGTTGTTTTACGTACATATGTGCTTTTGCATTCACTCCTTGACTCCAAATGAAAATATTGTGAAATCTAGGTGTGGGAGAGGAGAAGCCATGCTTCAAACTTTCGAAAAAGAAAAAAGGAGACAAAATTTTTGGCAAAAAATATTTTTAGCGGTTTTGGGGAGTTTTGTACTACCTTGACTGACTTTGATCCTCTTTACCTTGACTATTAGCTTTATATAAGTGTGATATGCATGATAGATCTTTGTCCTGATTGTGTCATTCTAGGCCTGATTCTAACCTCGATAGTTCATTATAGCTGTGCAATCCAATCGTTTTTTACACCTCATCATTATCTTAGGGTCTTAGTCTTCCATGTTGACTTTTCCACTTGTTTATGTGCATAATTACTTTTGTTTTTGCTTTCGAAAAAATAAAAACAAAAAAATTAAAATTAAAAATCAAAACAAAAACCAAAAAAAGTATTAGAGTTCAAAATGACAAGTATTCCTCTGGGGCTTTCCAAGTTGGTAATTCAATAATATAGCCTATGTCAATCAAGTGAGATTATGTTAGATTCTGGTAAGCATAACTCCTAGGATGATGATGCACTTGCACACCAAACACTAGAATGAATTCAAAGTTTTGATGTACTGTAGGGTGAAAAGTTGGTGCTTTGATGTCATCCATGGGGACTGAGAGTCTTAATGTGTGCATTTTATTTACATACAAGCTATTATCTTTCTGACAAGGGTGATTTGGTTGGTTAGAATGTGTATAGTTTTCTCCCTTGTATATATTTGTGTTTTGTTTGTAAACCCAGAAAGATCCTCTATTCTTTTTCTCTTAGTCTTTTTCTTTTTCGTTCTTTTTTCCAGATCTTGTCCCATGAGACGTCACTCGTTCTACTTGAGGGAACTAAGAGGTTTGAAGGGCTTTTCCATATGCTAAATGTAACTGTGATTCCTATGAAAGTGGATTAGGTCCTTAGGTTAGTTTTTCTTTATTTTGCTCGAGGGTGAGCAAATGCTAGGTGTGAGGGAATTGATAAACCTTTATTTTGACCTCACTTTAGCCCCTATTTGATTCCCTTTTCCCGCTAGTTTTATGTTGGATCTTGATGATAAAGGATCCAATTTGTCTTCTACGGTCCATATTATGCTTTATAAGTGTTTTTTCTTATTTTTAGGAGCTGTTGCCAAAAAGATGAGAAAATCACTAGTTTTAATGGAAAAAAAAGCCATGGGGACATATTTCGAGGAGGAAAAAAGGTCCTATAAAGTTTCCAGAAACAGAAAAGCACGTTTAAAAGGCCAAAAAGAGTGCATAGTTGGTCGTACACAATGGCACAAGCGTGCAAAAAACTTGAAGATTTCAGTTCTGATTCCTGAAACTGCATACGGGCAGTGTACGACCGTGCACCTTGCCAGTGTGTAGGGTGCACTAGTGCCCATGCGTATTCTCAGTTTTTGTGTTATTTTAGTAGATTTCAAATTTTATTTGAGGCACCTTTCAAACTATCTTGGGGACTTCTCCTTCAATTGTTTTTAGCATTTCTATTAGCCACCAAAACCTCATTAGGTGGAGAATAATTTAGGTATATTAGTGTATATCATCTACAAGATTGTGAATTTCGCAATTCAAGACTAAGTTTCTCTTCTCTCTCTCTCTCTCTCTCTCTCTCTCTCTCTCTCTCTCTCTCTCTCTCTCTCTCTCTCTCTAATTTTATGCTTCTTGCTTTGTTTACTAGTTTATTAATTCTTTCCTTTGATTTTCTTTTGGATGTTTAGTTGTGATTAAAGTTATCATCTTTAATTGTGATTAGCCCCTAAGATGGCTAGTTAATCTTGTTTAAACATTAACTCACCTTTTTTATGTTTGGATTAAGGGTTTGCTCTCACGCTCACCAAGTGGTTGATGAAATGTTTGAAAGAGTTTTCATCTCAGTTTTAGGCTAATTGACCTATGCTAAAAGGTGCGGTTGATAATCTAATATGGGTAGAGAGGATAGCTAGTGCTTGGACATGAAAATAATTCAAATCCTGACTAGGTCAAAGGTTGCTACCCTTGTGGTATATAGGCTTACCCCAAGAAAATAAGCGGGTAGAACAATTAATTAGCCTTCGACCTTTGAAAGAAGGCTTGGGTGAGTGATGATGGTGCAATCAATTATCTTTTAATGCTGGCATAACTTGGAAAGGTGAGGGTTTGACTTGATTAGTCAGTTTATCTTAGATTTAATTGTAATAGCTTACCTCATGGAAATCCCATATCTAAAGTACCCATTATTCTTAAGATTAACTAAGTTTCAACAGTGCATGTTTAAAAGGATCCATTGAATTCTTACATTTTCTAATGGCCCAACAAAAATTTCATACAATAGACATCTATATGTCGAGCTACAGTGCGTAAAAATAGAGTATGAAAATGAAAATGCCAAACCAATTCATTATATTATTCAATTAATTGATTTAGATGATCCAGATGATTAATGACAAGAATGGTTTCTAGAAGTAGTTAGTGATCATGCTTTAGCAACAGCCATTGGCTTTTACAATACTTATCATTAAATGTAGGAATGAATTGAACAAGAAATTACTTTCATTTATCATAGTAATCTCAGTAAACATATGAAGGTAGAAGGAGCTACTTCAGAAGATATCTTTGATTATCTCTTTGATATTGGAATTGAAAAATTATTATCAGAAAAAGGAGTTAAATATCTTCATGAATTATTTGAAAGATGGGATCTAGAGCATTTTTAACTTGATGAAGATTTTGATGATTATCTGGGTAATGATAAACTGGAAGACATTATTGGAGATAAAAGTATACAGAATCTCAATATGTATGACTAGTCTTGTCAATATTAAGTGCTTTGAAAAGTTGGTGCACCATTATTATATTTTATCTAGTATTAAGTTAGTAAAATAATGCAGTTTACTATAACCATGTGAGGACAGCTATAGTCATGTGTAAATATCAGTGTGTATTATACACACTATGGTATCCTATGTAGTCTCTCTCCTATATAAAAGACTAAACTGAATATTGAGAATGGACACGGTCATTTGAATATACTTGAGCAAAAAAGAAGTCGGATATCTCCATTTCTCTATGAACAAGCATCTTTAATGATTTTATTTGTTTAAGACACTTTTTAAATCTTTCATTGTAATATTTCTACTTTCAAGCTTTCAATAAAAGAAACCTTCTAGCAGGGAACTGTGAAACCCCAGAAAAAATTATTTTATTTATTTAGGATTATATATTTTTCATTTTTATTTTTAGGACTGCCAAGATGCCCAGAGAGTGGAGCTGAATAATTCAACAATCGTGGGCTCCGTTCCTTCTATGTACATGCCAGAAAAATGGTGTCAACCACAAGCCAAAATGCAGTATTTAAGTTAAAGATATACATAGCAAATTCATTTACCAGATGCTGCCTATACTCATGCATTGGGATCGAGCCACAGGTGTGTAGAAATGGGCCACCACTTTCTGGAGTACCCAGTCGGTTCTTCTGGGCCGTTTCACGCAATTTCTTGTAATGATCATTCCCCCAGTGCTGTTGGAGTCCCTCCCATTGAGCATCACCGAGCTAAACAGGCTTCTTATTATGCTTCCTTGCTCTGCCAAGGATGTCTCTCAAGCGTGCATTGCCTCGGTTTTCAAAATTCCTTCTTATACGGTCCTCATGGACCAAATCCCAAGTAAACCACTTCTGCAATTATGAAAACAACAAACACATCAAATAATACAATAGTAATTTATCACATTCACACAAACTGTTAATATGTAGTCACTATAGTTACATTGAACTCGCCAAACCACAAATCTCATACTGGTTTGGGCACTTTACCTCAAGTAGGCCAAGCTTCGTCATATTTGCTTTGAAATGTGAGCGATCCTACTAATAGTACTATCATTGGGGGGAAACCTAATTGAACATAACAGATCAAATTGATTCCTTGTGGTGCAAAATTCATGTAGTAGTTTATAACATATAACAATTGAAGACTTACCCGTTACCATCTGACTCAATCCAAGTCTTTGCTTGAGTGCACCCATGACTGGATTGTGCTTCACTTTCACCAGTTGTAATGTTGTCTTGGGATTGATTTGTATTAGGGTCAATGGCCTGGGGAGTAGGCCGCACAGTGTTCACAAAATGGGGTTTGGAGCAATGTTGTAGGCAAATTGGTCGTCCATGATGCTTTGGTTAGGAATGTATGAGGTCTGATAATGGAAAGTCTCAAATAGGGGAGACATTGGTCCTGAAATACCTAGTATGTAAGCAGCCATTGTGACTCCTGGCTGAACTGGGATATGAGGTACCTGGGAGGAAGATAGATCAATATCCATTGCGGTCGTATCTACGGCAGAGCTCCGACGCCCCCGCCCTCTACCTCGAGTGGAGGACTTGCCTCGACGAGAACTGGAATCCATACCTGAAATAGGTGACAACAAATGCAAGTACAAATATATAATAATTATACATATCAACCATTTACTCAGACATCATAATAGGTACGTAGGGAACACATATTTTACAAAATTCATTCATACAATAAAAGTAAAGTCACAACCAATAGTTTGACATGCAAAGTACTCAAATACATAAGAATTCATAAGCACTCAATCATGTGCGTCATCATCATGATTATCATTGTCATCGTCATCATCATAATACAAATGCAAATTTTCTTCTGCTTCATCTGTTTCATTACCGTCATCCCACTCGCCCTCTTCATCACCCTCACCATTCTCTACCTCATCTATCTCGTCATTGCCCTGAATGAATGAAAATCCTATTTCATCATTAACCTCTTCCGGTGGTGCACTTTCATCCACTAATGATATAGGGATGACGTCATTCATAGGGTCAACGATTGTCGTCATGTCCGTTTGTTGGTAGACAGTAGGTATAGTGTACTGCTTATCCATTTTTACTCTTGGTTTGGTTGGTATGATAACAAGCCAATTGGCCCTATCCCTTGAGCGATCTGCATGTGGTATGAAGTATATCTGTGATGCGGTGTTTGGGAAAATAAATGGGTCGTACTTTCAGTACCTCCTTGTACTGTGGACCTCAATAAGTTTGCTTAGTTTATGAGATCGTGTCCCACGATTCAATGTGAGATCGAACCACTCACAACTAAATAACACACATCGTTTAAGTGGTTCACCTACATACTCAATTTGGACAATATCCTTCAGTATACCGTAATAATCATTTTCAATATCGCCTTCCCCCGTTCCACAAACATCAACACCACAATTATATGTTCTCTTCCCGATGCTGCTAGCTTCTGTTTGGAATTTGAATCCATTTACTCTATATGTCTTCCACGTCGACACATACTGATTTGGCTTCGCAGCCAATTGTGTCAAGTAGCAATGTTTATCGATCTCGAATAGTTGAATATAATGCACCTAAGGTAACATGTGGTTTTAGTTAATACAATGCATCTAATTAACTGTTAAGTTAAAATTATGAATAAATGAGTTGTAATACTTACATTCTGAATAAGAAAATATGCAAAATGAGTTTCAATAATGGCGTCAACATCAGCATTGCTGACATTGGGACGTGCAATTCTGACTTGTTCTGTGAAAATTATGTCACATTTTATGAAGCCTATTAATATACTTGCGCTCCGAATGATAAACTCAATTGGAGGTTAAGATACCACTCACCCTATATAAGGTTTAATTTTATCACAATTTAACAGCACGTGAAGATGGGCAACAATATATTTGACATCTGTGAGATACCTTGATCTTTCCCTACCAATAGCGGTCCCTTGCAGTTCAAACACAGACAGAGTTGGAAAATGATTAATACATTCATCGCCATCCTCATTTCTCCTGCATCTAGTGCGCATGGAGGGCACATTAGAGCCGAAGTAATAGGAGGCGAAGAATGTCCTCTCAGCTTCTAGGTATGCTTCTGTGATTGAACCTTCAGGACACACTTGTTACTTTATCTTTTTCTTCAATCGGCCAAAGAACCTAACAAATTCACAATTGCATTCACTTCAAAGTGATTCCACATATAATAATTGAGATAAGATTTCATCGATTATAGCATACTTTACCTCTCAAATAGATACATACATCGATATTGTATTGGACCACCAAGTTAACCCTTTTCTGCCAAATGCACTGGCAGGTGCTCCATTACATTGAAAAAGTCAGGAGGGAAAATGGCCTCCAACTTACACAAAGCGATGACAATGTTGCGATGCATTTCCTTAAGCATATCCTCTCGTAATGTTGTTGAGCATAAGTTCTTGAAGAACTGACTTATCTCAATAAGAGGTTTCAATACATCATCTGGGAGCGCACCAAATGCAATGGGTAAAAGGGTCTCCATGAACACATGACAATCATGACTTTTTATGTTGTTGAACTTTGCCTCATTAGGGTCCACGATATTCCTCAAATTAGAGCAATATCTATTAGGCATTTGAAGCTCCTTTATCCATTCACACAACTCTCTTCATTTATCCATAGGAAATATGAACTTCATTTTTGGTTTAACTGGCTTATCACTTGGGTCTGGATGTAAATGTAATTTCGGTTGATCATATATTTTTACAACATCCATTCTTGATTTGGCGTTGTCCTTTGTTTTCCCATGGGCATTCATAATAGTGTTAATTATGTTTGCGAAGAAGTTCTTTTCAATGTGCATCATATCCAAATTATAATGGAGCAATTGGTGTTGTCAATAAGGCAACTCCCAGAATATGCTCTTCTTCGTCCAGTTGTTCTCATTTTCCTTAAATCCTAGTATGACAAAGTTACCATTTGTAGCTACCATTGGGTAATTTTCTACCTCGGCATAAAGTTCTTCCCCAAACAGTCAGCGAGGAGAAACCCCTTGAACAATTCTTCCTTTCCTAAATGTTGTTCTATTTCTTCTGAACGCATGATTCCTTGACAGAAAAGACCGATGATAATCGAACCATGAGAATTTACCTCCATTTCTCAATCTCACACCCTTTTGCTATTTCATACATACAGGACATGCCAATTGGCCATTAGTACTCCACCCATATAACATTCCATATGCGGGGAAATCATTGATGGTCCACATAAGTGCAACATTCATCTAAAATGTATGCTCCGTAGAAATGTCATAAGTCTCAACTTCAATTTCCCACAACTCTTTCAACTTATCAATAAGAGGTTGTAAATATACATCTATCTTGTTCTTTGGATTTTTGGAGTCGGGGATTATACAAGTCAAGAACATAAATAGTGTGGTCATGCACATTTCAGGGGGGAGGTTATAAGGTGTACCTACCACCGGCCAAATGGAGTATGATCTTGAAGACAAAGTGTAAGGATTAAATCCATCAGTACATAAGCCAAGTCTCACATTCTGAGGCTCTGCAGCAAATTCAGGATACTTGGTATCGACATGTTTCTGTGCTACCCCATCTGATGGATGACAAAAAACACCGTCCTCACGCTCATGTTCATAATGCTATCTTATGTGCTCTACAGTACTTCTTGATGCATATAACCTCTGCAGTTGAGGTTTTAATGGCAAGTATTGCATCCTTAAGTATGGCAATGGATTCTGATTTCTTTGTTGTGACCTTTGCCTCTTCCATCTTGAATACCCACAAAATTTACACGCATCCAGGTTTGCGTCATCCTTATAAAATAGCATGCAACTTTTCTGGCAACAATCAATTTGGACCACATCGTTGTTGAGATCTTTAACAACCTTCTTCGTTTGCCTATAGTTGTTTGGCACACGGTTGTTAGGTGGACACACCTCTTTCATTAATTGAACAATTTCATTGAAACAATTTTGTGGCATGTTATAATCAGATTTAATACTCAATAGTCTCACCGCAGCAGAGAGCTCATTGTGGGTAGAACAATCATCATATAAAGGTTGTTGAGCACGTTGAACCATATTATAAAATGGTTCTCGGCAAGTGTTTGACCCCTCTTTCCTTACATTTTGATTTGCTGTTATGGCATAATCAACCATGTTGTCGATCCGATCTATGTAGGATTCATAATAGTCATTATTAATATAACTTGAACCTCCAAATTCGAAAATTTTACTATTTGAATACCCAAAATCATATTGCTGAGTTTCTATTTTCCTATGACTTATCCAAAACCAATACCCTTGCACAAAACCCTTATACATAATGTGCATCTTGACCTCATCAGGTGTCAATACACCCTATTTCTGCAGTTCACACAAGGACATCTATGCTTTCCCCATTCAGAAACTCTGTCTATTTACGTACAAATTGATCGAATTGGTTTCCTCCATCTAGAAATTCTTGCATATAACCACTACGATCAGGCAGTAATCAATTATGCATCCACCTACGATGTGGAAGACCATTCATATTCTACTCAAATAACAATAACCACAAAAGGCATTTGATAAGAATTAATTTCAATTAAAATTATAATAATTACATAAATTACTCAATTATATATTATATATGTTTACGTATAAATTTCTACATCCACCCAAAAAAAACTATTAAATTTTTACAAATATACTTATATTCTAATGAATTTCACAAAACTAATAATTCATACAAAGTTGACCACTTTATTCCACCAACATATCAAATTTCAACTTCAAATTATCAAATCTAAGTGTGCATTGCACTGGGTGAAATCTTCAAACAAATAAGAGCTACAGCTTCATACGAACATCACATTTGAACAAAATTATAAACTAAAGCATCTCAATCCACCAACATATCAACGTTCAAGTTCACATCACCAAACCTAAACCATAAATTGCGTTGAGCAAAATTTCCAACCAAATTAGAGCAATAACCTCACACAAATACCATATTTCAACAACATTATCAATTAAAACGTTTCATTCCACCAACATATGAAATTTGAACGTCAAACTACCAAACTTCAACCCTACATTGCATTTATCAAATTCTTGTAACGAATTAAAGCAATAACATCAGACAAATACCACATTTCAACAACATTATCAACTAAACTATTTCATTCCACCACCATATCAAATTTTAACTTCAAACTACAAAACCTAAACCCTAATTTGTATTTACCCGAATCTTGCACCAAATTAGAGCAATAACCTCACACAAACACCACATTTCAACATAAATATGAACTAACTATGAAATTTCAACAATCTAATACAAAATTTGTAGAAATTACAACTAATTTAGTTGAATAAGCTGGCCTCAAATTTGTTGAAAAAACCGACAAGAGGGCGGGAGAGGGCAGTCAGCAGCTACCGCCGGTGGGGGGAGGGCGGAGACGTAGCGCACACCTCTCTCTCTCTCTCTCTCTCTTCCTTCGCGTCAAGTAAGTGAAACCAGAAAAGGGTTCTGGTTTCACTTAAAAGGGTTGGTGACGGACAGACGACAGAAATTTCATCGCTAGCCAAAAAAATTTTGAATTTCAAAATTTTTCGTGGCTGGGTGACGGAAAAAATATATTTTTTTTATCTGAGCAATGGAAATTCTGTCGCCAAGCCTAAAATATGGCAACAGAATTATGTGTCCGTCGCCAAGTTTGTCTTATAATCTGACTTTTTTGTGATACTGTTTATCCGTCGCTAGGCCCGTCATTAAATAATTCCATCGTTGTATTGCTTCATTATTTTGAACTTTTCTAGTTTGTGAATTTGGTATTAAGTTACTCAGTATAGGATTTATGCGATACTTAGCATTGTATTCCTTAACAGGGAATACGGTTGTAACACCCCTTAAGTTTTTCCGTTGCCACGTAGGATAATGGTAGTAAATAAAAAGGAATTAGGAATTTCAAGGTGTTACAGGAACACCATTCAACCGAACCTTTTGTCTTAAATTTTATGAATTCTTGATTAAAGTCTCACTATTCTTAAAAATATAAAAACTTGATTGGTGGCCTCGGTCTGAGATAGGAAATGAAACAGATCTATTTTGTACCCGATCTAAGGAAGGTGGGGTTGAGATTAGTAATATCTCTAAACTAAAAGTTAGAAGATCGCTAGGGTCTAACGCATATTAAATTTAGGTAATGGTCAAAACTCTGTAATTAAGCTTTACTTATTTTTGCTAAGCATGTGCACCTCTAATCACAGAAAATATAATATTTACGATATAAGCAGTAAATTGTGATCATTAATACCAGTAAAGTAATTATAAGAAGTTTAAACATTAATATAAGCTTAGTTTTTCAAAATAAAGCCCAAAAATTTGAGTATTTGTATTTTGGACCCCATATGGGTCAAGAAAAGAAATTTTATAAAGCTATGAGTAATAAAAATAAATATTTGTTACTTAGAAATCAATTAACCTAAAGAGTTGTACCCGGAACAGCATTTGCACGAAACTAAGAAGTCCCAAAAATATTTTTCCAAAAACGTGAGGTTAGTAAATAATTACAGCAAACCTTAGTGGACTTGAAGAAAAAATTTTGGTGGCTAACATGTGGGTTTTGGAAAATTGGAGTAATTCCTTCCTGGTAATATCAATGGGGAAATTACTCATAAAAGAAATCAAGTTTCTCCCAATAAATGCCAAAAGCTGAGTTGCACATACGCATCTCAAAAATAAGCGATTGATGGTTTCAACTTCATCTTGACACAAGAGACATATATACTGGGTCAAGATGACTATCTTTTCTTACTGAGTTACCTTAAACTGGCAGTGCATTGAGAGAGATATGCCAAAGAAACAATTGAAGTTTCGAGGGGCCTTTAGATCTCAAGATCTAATTGCAATCCCATTTGAAGAAATTGAAACCCCATGGCACATCCAAGTAGTCGATTTCGTAGCGAAGTGACCATTCCCAATGAACCCCAACACCAACAGGAGTATCAGTTAGTGGGTACAACAAAGAGGAGTACTAGTAGCAAAGTTTAGCTAGATGAGGTGGTAATGTGGAATTGAGCTTATCCACACCCAACTCATTGTTGTGGGTAATATACTTAGGGTCTGTTCTATTTCGCGTTTTAGATAGATAGATAGATACAAGGAGCTGCAAGGAGCTGTAAGAAGTTGTGAGAAGCTGTAAGAAAATGTAAGGAGTTGTAGGAAGATGTAATGATAGATATAAGGAGTTTTTGAATTTTTATTTTATTTTTTTAATAGAGGTAAAGAAAAAGAACAACAATTAAGCGCCTCTTCTGACAAGAGTACGCCCAACAACATCATCCGCAAGGATCTGACAAAGGTGGGGTGAGAAACAAAAATCAGCTGAGAAGACATCAGTAATGGAATGCCCGAAATTGGCTAGCTAGTCTGCGGCCATATTTGCCTCCCGAAAAATGTGTTTGCACTTGGTATGGGTAATCTGAAGTAACGAACCTTGAACATCTGTGATGATATTAGAGATTCTCCATGGGGTCTGACCCTCCCCATTAACTGCATTGACCACCGTGAGGTTATCGCCTTCTATGAAGATGTTGTTGTATCCTGTTTGGACTATTGCTTGAACGCCATCGCGAAGTGCTCGTGCTTCTGCTGCCAGAATGGATGTGTCACCGTAGTTTGTTGCGCCGGCTTTGATGATCTTTCCCGTCCAATCTCTTATAATATAGTCGCCTGCTGCTGAGGAGTGTTTGAGTAATCCGTCGAAATTGAGTTTGACAGCGCCCATAGGGGGGGAGTGCCATCTCACAAAAAAATTTGGTGTAGGAAAGGGAGAAGAAGTCCCCTGAGGAAAGGCATCCACCGATATAGAAGCTCGGATTCTCCATTCGGCATATGCCTTTTTGGTGTGGATAATACATGCTAAGGGTTGAAAGACTTCATTGTTAAAAACCACTTTATTCCTATTCTTCCAGATACTCCAGACTAGGAAGGTGACTTTTCAAAGAATGTCAGAATTCCCACTACGTTTAACTTTTTGGAGGAACTGTAGCATGGTTTAGTTATGGTCAGGTGATGTACCAGACGGTAACCATCCATGAGTTTCTGCAATGGTCCAAACTTTTTTGATTATACAACACTGATTGAACAAGTGTTCCATAGATTCGAGGTCGTGTGGACAGATAGGACATATAGGATCAATTTGTAGTCCCTTTCTTAGGAGCAAGCCTCTGACAGGTAAAGCTTTATGGCATAATTGCCAGAGAAAGACTTTGATCTTTGGCATGGTGTCGATTTTCCATATCCATTTGTGCGGCCAGCCATAGTTAGGGGGGGCTTGTGCCCCATGGGCCAGCCACGTTGCTGATTTTGTGGAGAAGTTGCCTAAGCTGCAAAGTCCCCAACAAAAGGAGTCCTCCATGGCATGAAACAGGATAGTAATTCCTTGAATTTTCGTTATAATGGAATGATCCGGAAGAGTCTGTTTGAGCTTATCAATATCCCATGTGTGACTTTGAAGAATAAAGTTGCTAACCCTTGCGTTTGGAGAAGGCAGAGCTTTAACGGGAAGATTTATCGTGTCAACTAAGGTGAAATTCCCTATCCAGTTATCAAACCATAATGAGATTTGCTTCCCATTCCCTAATTTCCACATAAGACCCTGCCTTAGGAGGTCTCGACAACTTAATAAGCTCTTCCATACTGGTGAGTCTGTATTTTTCTTTTTGTAATCGAAAAAGGTCGTGTCTTTTAGATACTTATTTTTAAGAAGTTGAATCCATAGACTAGTTTCATTGGTCAAGACTATCCAAGCTAACTTGCATTGAAAGGCTTTATTGACCGAGTCTATTTTACGAAGCCCCAAACCCCCTTTGTTCTTTGGCATGCATACCTTATCCCAACCTATAAGAGGCAACCCTTTCTCTGTATCAGATTTCTGCAGAAAAAAAATCGCGACTAATTT
The DNA here is from genome assembly GCA_017589665.1 of Selenicereus undatus. Taxonomy (NCBI): domain Eukaryota; kingdom Viridiplantae; phylum Streptophyta; class Magnoliopsida; order Caryophyllales; family Cactaceae; genus Selenicereus; species Selenicereus undatus. Next base: position 20,671,386 of record JACYFF010031959.1, read on the forward strand.
TATTGATATGGTTTGAAGTAGACTGTGGGAGTTGAAAACATTACATAGTATGTGCTAGTAGTGATTCTAAATGCGATTGAATCAAAATTGATCTTCCTGCCTTAGATAGGGAGTTTTCTTTCCATCCTGCCAGTTTAGAGGAGGCTTTGCTAATAATTTCCTAGAAAGAAGTTTTGGAAGGCTTACCTTGGAACACAGGGCATCCAAGGTACTTCCCTAGTGACTCTTTGTGCGGGATGTTCAGTATACTCATAGTAGCTTGTTTTTGTACTGATGTTACGTTTTTTGAAAATGTAACTGCTAATTTATGGAAATTAACAAGTTGGCCGGAGAGATTGCAGAACTTATCCAAGGTATTCTTGATAACACTACAGCTACTAGCATTGTTCTTAAAAAAAGCAAACAATCATCAGCAAACATCAGGCATGGAACAGCTGGGGTTCGGGGTCGAAGTTTAATCCCAATACCCGATTTGCTGTTCATGGCTGCGACATCGAGAAACTGATTAAGGGCTTCCATACAGATGATAAAGATATAAGGCGATAAGGGATCTCCTTGTCTAATGCCCCTTGTAGGAGTAAAAAAGCCATTGGGTTCGTCATTGACAATAATCGAATAAGAAATTGAAGAAACACATTCCATAATCCACTTATTCCAGATAGGGTGAAACCCTAGTTCTTAGAGACATTTTAAAATGAAGTCCATTTCAAGCCTATCATAAGCTTTTTCCATATTCAACTTAATTGCAGCCCAAGAAGTCTTGCTCTTAATATTCTTGAATTTATGCATAATTTCATGGGTGAGTAATATGTTGTCATGGATGGACCTTCCAGGTATAAAGGCACTTTGTGCAGGGGATATGATGTGGTCGAGTAATGGTCTCATTCTATTGACCAAAATTTTAGCAATTATTTTGTAAACTATTGTACACAAACTGATCGGTCTAAAGTGATTAGTCTGTGAGGAGGCTTCAGATTTAGGAATAAAAGCTATAAAAGTATGGTTAAGTTCCTTGAGTATTTTTCCATTCCTGAAATTCTCCAGTATGCAATTAACTAACTCATAGTGAATAATTATCCACTACCGTTTAAAAAACCCCGCTTCAAACCCGTCAAATCCTGGGGTTTTGTTAAAGTCGATGCTAAGGACAACATTTTTAATTTCAGCCACACTTGGTGGCCTAATAAGTTGACGATTGTCATCATCTAAGATTTTGCATGGAAGGCCAAGATTCGGTAGCGTTTTGGTTTGAGTATGTGGGGATTTAAATCTTTGTACACAGTCGGATAAAAACTTGTCAACAATTTCTTTTTGATCGCAATCCAAACACCACTGTCATCTTTTAACTTGATGATGAGTTTCCTTTTTCTTCTTGCATTAGCCATTTGTTGGAAGTATTTTGTGTTTCTGTCACCATTCACTAGTCATTCTCTTCTACTAAGTTTACCCCAGTACTTTTGGTTGAACAACATTAGTTTTTCTCTTTGCTTAATAAGTCGTATCATCCAGGAATTTAACCTGAAGCTGTTTGGACTATTAAGAAGCTATCTTTCAACATATTCAATTGTTTGCTCATTCTCGGAAATTTTATCATGGTAATTTCCAAATTGGTTTTTTGACCAATCCTTGACCTCATATTTGATGAGTTTTAATTTCTTTGAAAACTGGAACATCTTGGTGCCTTTGATTTCAATTCGCCATTTCATTTTGATTATATTATCCACTTGTTGATAATTGCCCCAATAGTTCTGAAAACGAAAAGGAAAAAGCTTTCTAGTGACGCCGTGGTGTTACTGTGGATATAATAATAGGACAATGGTTAGAACAAGTAAAGCTACCATAAAGCTCAAAGGCGTCAGGGTACCTGGTTATCTAGTCGTTCCTGGCGATCGCTCTGTCAAGCCTTTCATAAATGCATGTGTATGGATTTTTTTCTTCCAGGTAAAAAGTCTACCTTTGACTTGGATTGATTCTGCGTTAATGGTTTTAATGAAGGAATTGAGTCTATCATATCTATGTAAGAGTAGGGATTGCCCACCCAGTTTTTCATCAGGTGAAGCCAGTTCGTTAAAATCCCCAATAAGACACAAAGGTACGTCGAAAATGGAGTTTAATTGAAAAAGGTGATTCCAAAAGGTGGGTTTGTCCTTTTCCTGTGCTGGGGCATAGATCCCTGATACTATACAATTTTGTGATGTTTGGACATCATGGATTAGCAAATGGATCGCTCTTGTTTCTTTAAAAAGAACTCAGGCATGGATTTGCCCATTATTCCATAAAACAGCAATACCGCCCGAGTGGTTTACAGGAAGTACGTACTCATAATGATCATTTCCTAGCGTGGGCAGCAGTCTAGCTATATTTTCCTCATTCACCATTGTTTCCAATAGAAACATGACATCTAGTTTATGAATTCTAGACAAGAGTTTTAGCTCTTGTAATACTTGAACTTTCTTTGCACCTTGAACATTCCAACTAACTACTTTCATTTAGTAAATTCAGATACATACTCCAGAGACATAGAGGTGCATTTTGCTCGTTTCCTGTACCTCGACAGTACTCTTTAGGGCTTAAAAAACCGCGAAAAAGAACCCAACATAGCGCTGGTCCTCTATATGTAAGAAAGCAGTATTGCGCATAAGGACTGGAATTGCGTGACCTATACAGCAAACGTGTTCGGGGGTTTGCTACCGGGCCCCAATCATAATTGCTCACTATAAAGAATACATTTGCTCTTTGCGTAGGAGAAGATGCACATAACAAGAGATACAAAAGGTTCCTGTTGGACCTTACATACAATAATAGGGGCAAATTACAATGCTTTTGCAAAGTAGAGGTCAGCAGAACAGAGTCAAGCCAAGAGGCATTCTGGACACGGGCCTTGGAGGAGCTAAGGGGATAGGGGTCCCCTTGCTCTTCTCTCGCCATAGTAGGTTCATAGTAAGGAGTATAAGAAATAATACCACTACCACGATCGTAGCTAAGCCTGGGAAAAAAAGTCATCAATCCTGGTAGCTTGCAAACATGTGCTACCCAAATCAATAGTAACATGGCGTGAAAAAGGCAGTATGAGATACTTGTCACAACCAGAACAGATGGCTCGTAAAGGTGTAAGGAAGTGACAACATGCATAAAGATTGACAAACAAACTTGTGGTCTCAATTTCAAGTTTCGTCCTCATCGACCAATCACGGAGAGGGGGACTATACCATAACAACCGGTGTGTAGGCTGCTCACTACGTAGAGGAGCAGCACTAGGACTCCGGTGGTTAAACATTATCCAACAACCTCTTGTAAATATTCCCGAGAGGACACCAACAAATGTGACAAAAAAGTACACATCATAAGCCAAAATTATACGCTTGGGGTTGAGGGTTGAAAAAGTGACACCACTGGAAGCGTACATAAAGGGGACTTCATACAAATGATAAGGAGTGGTACAATAAAATAAAGCCAAAGACCACGACCCAGACTGCAAATCAGTAAACTGATGGTGTACATCCAAGGTGATATTTCCTACCCTAGACAACAGCCCCACCTTTCAGTACCAACATAAAACCCACATAATCACACCCACCACTAACAAGGGATCCAAAAAACGTATACAATCATGATTAAAATTAAATGAAGACAAGAAGTAGGGAGCAAGAACACTTGATTCAAGATCACTAAGATCTACGATAGGGGCATCAGGTCTGAGATCCGGCCTAGTGTCCTGCGGATGTGTAATTATTCTGAGGGGATTTCCAAATTGAAGAGTACGTTCCATAGCTCCCCCAAATTTGTATGAAGTCCACTTGCAACATTGGAGAAATAAAGCACTCATACCGTAGGTGTTGTGAGAGAGTAGTAGTCTGAGTATAGCGGCTGATTTGATGTCAAACACCACAGGTTCATGATTAGCGAGGTCGGGCTCATGGGCAGTGAGAGTAGAGAGAAAAGCTAGGCTGGTGACCAATTGCATGTCTATCAAGTTGATTTCGTCATAAATGGAGTGGTCAGATCTGCCTCTAACCAGAGAGCCACACCATGTCAGGGAAAGCCCCGAAGGGCTATAGCCCCGCGTAGGGTAGTGGTGCTTCGCATTAATGGAAGACCCAACTTCGCTAAGACTAGAAGTGATGAGGAGGTCAGAACAGAGTGGGGAACGCAAGTAGTGCAAGCATGGTGGTTGTGAGATAGGGTCTGCAGGGATTAATGCGAAAGAGAGTGAGCGTGACAGAGGACATGGGATGCAAAAGCAGAGACGGATGGACGGCAGAAAGGAAGTGGGAATCTGAGGATCAGGCGGTTTATTCATTCTAGGAGTGGGTCATGACTCAATGGAATTGCTTAACTCTCTCTAGAGCTTTCTAACTTGTAAAATATTTGGCTAAGGAAGAGTTGTTGAATTGTTGAAGAGTTGTATAGTACAATTTGTTTTCCAATGAACGTCCATAAATTTGGTGAATAAAATTTCGCCCACTTGAGGTGATTTTTTATATGAACATTAGTTTGATCGAATAAGCAAAGTATAACAAAAAAAAATTGACAAAATTGAATACAACTCTTCAAATAAATTTCTAATTTAATTAAATAATTTTAAATATAAAAAAATGTATAGTCATCTATAATATTATGTATTTCATATCGAAACTCAAATATAATTTACATCGTTATATTATATTTTTATGTTTATGTAAATGTTGTGTTCATAAGGTATTTATAAATTTTGTATATTGGTAGTATCATTAAAAAAATATACATATTTCTGTAACTAAAATAAATTAATGTTATAGAAAATCTATGAGATGCACGAAGATGTAAGGAGATATAAAAAGATGTAAGGAGATGTAAGAAGATATAAGGAGCTGTAAAGAGATGTAAGAATCTGTAAAGAGATCTAAACTCTTAACTAAATCCTAAAAAACGCGAAATAGAACAAGATTTAGTTACCATTTGGCTATTAATGGAACCTATGGGATTTCCTAACAAGTAGATGAGGTTTTGCTTGCACCAAATTGTCAAGCCAAAATTGTCTTGTTTTACCATCGTCAATTTTCCATCTAATGCCCCTATGAGATTTGATGAGCTTAGGACTGTCAAAAAGGTAAGGTCAAGTTAAATTTGGGTTTGTGTCAAACTTAAATGGGTTGAAAAATCCTCGACCTAAACCTAAACACATTTATTGAACGGGTTGAAAACCTTGATCAATAAACAGGTTCATCTGAAATTTACCATTAAACTGATTAATATAAATGGATCAGTTTCAGGTTATCCGGTTACCTGTTTACCCGCTTAATATTTTGACCAAAATATCATTACCAAACATTATAAATCAATTTTTTTGACTTTAATATAGCATCATAATGCAACCATTGCCTATGATTCACAAGAACCAAAATTGCAAAACACATATCAACTTGAAAACCCCACATTCCCTCCAAAAAGTACATGGTAATTGGGTAAACAAACCAACTTATTTAATCTATTTAATTAAACGGGTTAAATATATTTTTTTTTGTATTAAAATTCTCAATCTAAACCTAACCCAATTAATTAAACAGGTTAAACGTGTCAACTCATTTAATTAAATGGGTTGAAAATCATTATTCAAATTCACTTAATCTTGTGTTCAATTTAAATCGATAATTATGTTGGGTTAACTTGTAACAACCCCAGATGAGCTCAGCACAGATTCTTCCATACCCAGGAATCAGTCTGCTTAATTGATCGTTTAAATAGACAATCTAATGTTTCTTATTTAGCTCTCATATGCCTTACCCATAATTATTAATTTTTTAGTTCAAGGATCTATTTCCAAACAACTTCACATTGGAAAAGTAACTATATATATACATGACTGCGAAAGGCAGTTCAGATAGTGACATAAGTACCATTTGTCTCTGTTTTTCCTTGTCTGGATCAGATGTAAGTACACAGAAGAATGCTGCGAAGATTTGCACGAGTAATGTTATGACTATATATAGAAAAGAATTAATCTTTTTCATGTGGGTGTTTTGCACAAATTTTGATCTACAAAGGAATTTTCTAAACAAGCACTATCTATGAACAAAGTACAGATTTCAGAATGTCATTTCTTGTCAGGATTGCTTTGTGGTTGTGGTGCTACCTCTGTCGAGCATATTGGACAAACCTGTACCACCCAAAAAAAACATAAATTTTAATCTGCTGATTATGGATGAAATTTGTTCATTTTCTCTGTTTGGGGGGGGGGGGGGGATGTACATTTTGTTCCTCTTCTAAACAAATTTCTGCAACAAAAAGGTATATTGGCACAGAAAAAATTACATTACTATTGCGATGTAATTTTAAAATGCCTAGACATTTTTCATCATGTACTAATTAAACAAATTCTTCTTCATGTACTAATGATTACACAAACGGCGATGACGTAAACTAATTAAGAGAACACTCTCGACAAACGGCGATTTAATTCTGTTTTTTCTTTTGTGGTGAAAAATTCTTGACAATTGGCCCAGACAAGAAAAATAGAGGAAAATAGTTGGTAACAACTACCCTTAACAGAAAAATAAACAAGTATGACGATACATTTTTCCCGAGTTTTTCTATCCTTTTTAATCATCCAAACTGAATTTTAATCTAATGTCTAAGATCCTGTCCAATTTATCAAGTCAAATGAAAATGAATATAGGTATACATCCTTGAAATATGATAAAGAATAGGGAAGAGGAATATTTACCTTTTTAATCTGAAGCCATTGATTTATACATTCTCCATGAAATGGATGTTGACACTGCAAACCAGCTAGTTGTTCCCCTTCTTCATATTCGACTTGACATATTACACATCTGAACATTACATATATATAATTATTACTTTCACATTAGTTGCTAATAATAATAGACAATAACAAAATACATCTTACAGGCAATTCCAGCTAATTTAGTGCTTGTTCTTATTAAGATTAGACCTTATCAAAATGAGGGTCGGGTTGAATTGAGGATCGGGTCATGATGGCCGGCAAATAGGATTTTTTCAACTCTGACCCTACCCGACCCTCATGTGGGTCAGCATACCCCTGACCCTGCGGGTACTCTCGAGTCATCGGGTCAAACCCGACCCTCAGACCCTTTGATATAGAAAATGAGATTTTTCAATAAGTTTTCTTTTTATTATAAAGGTCAACATTAAACATCTTACAAAATAAAAAGTCAAACGATAATATAATGCTCCGATGAGGCATATCAGAACTACAAACACTTTAATGCGTAAGTTAGTCATTAAACCAATAGACCGATTAGTTCACTAAAATGACTACTCAGTCTATCCCAAACATCAGAGAGAGCATTAGAAGGCTATGAACCAGTGAGATTTGGTGAGGTGAATGGGGGGAAGATGCTAAGAAGAGATGGGAAAGTGAAAGCGACAAAGTTTTGAACAAATGAAACTAAAAGTATTTTATTTTTATTTTTATTTTAAAAAAGTGAGGGTCAGAGGGTCGGGTCAGCGAGTCAAAACCTTTATCCTAGGCCGACCCTCATCATAGTCGGGTACCCTCAATTTGAGGGTCGGGGTCGGTTGGAGACAAAAAAGGTTGACCCTAACCCTCTTTTTTAGGGTCGGATCGGGGTCCAAGCCCGACCCTCATCATAATCAGGTACCCTCAATTTGAGGGTCAGGGTGGGTCAGAGACAAAAAAGGCTGACTCTGACCCTTATTTTTGAGGGTCGGGTCGGGCGGATCCCTGACCTATTGATCAGGTCTAATTAAGATATTAGGTATAAAAACCTACAGATGGAGATTATATATAATTGAGATGAGAGAATTTTACCATTTACAAGTTGATAGTAGTTCGATTCTAATTAATAGAATAACAAAGAGTAAAAAATAATAATTCAACATATATAATAATAAAAAAATATAAGAAAAACATTATTGAAATTTTGCCCCAAAGTTACGTGGAGTATTTTGGGAGATTTTATTATATTTTCTCCTAGGAAGATCTTATTTTGTGTGAAGTATTTTATTTCTAGAATTCTAACAGTGTTATGAAAAGTTACTGTTTTTATAATTCTACTTAGAATAAAAGCAGTAGCTTGGAGGTCAAGGGATTACTCCTATAAATACACATAGGAAAATGAACTTATGTTGATTATCCCTATGGTGACAGAAGAATCCTCTTGATCCAATGTAGGTCTTGAGTGATGGTGTGAGAACGATTAATTTTTGTGGGGTGTATTGCGACACCTCCAACCTCCAAGAAGTGGGAGAGTGTATTGAGATGGAAGATAGACTCACAATGCAGAGGCAAGAGCTCAAACACAACTAGATTGAGAGAGGCCTAGTGTTATGAATGTACCTAATTGTAATATATCTTTTTATTATAATGGATGTATAAGTTATTTGTTGTTTATGATTTTTCTTTTCAGTTTCGAGGAATTTTCCATGTTAATTGTGTTGATGTCATCCCTATCTTGATGTGTGTACGTGTGCAGTCAAATCTTATAATGTGTTTTCGTTTTCAACAAGCAGTATCACAATCGATTTAATTCCAACAAGTGACTTGTGCTATCTTAATTATAAAAAAAGGGGCTAGGAGAAAATTATAAATAGTTTTTCAATGAGCTTTAAAAATTAAATTCTTGGCTTACATTTAAATTACCTGTCAATTATGGTTTTGCATTGAACAAACTTGTGAACACAGGGCGATAAACATGAGGGAATTTGTTCAACGGGCAGTCCTCGGCTCTCCTCGCCAACAATTTCCCCTAATGCCATTAGTTCCTGAAATTAAAAAATTAATTATCATAATTTTATGATTTATTTTTATCAATTAAAATCCATGTGTCCGGAAATTATATAATGGAAAAATATGATTTACTTACTTCATAAGACATCTCATCTGGATCAACATCATCTTCCTCAAACTGTGCATAAATTCAAGTCCAATCATCAATATTTTTAATAATAAGAGATGCAATATTCACAAATTCATTGAAAATATTTTGAACAATTTTCATATAAAAGAATCGATTTTGAAGTAATTGAATTTATTATGATGCTTACGTAAAAAAAAAAACCGATTTATTAATGTTGTCATGAAAATTGTAGATATGATCCATTATTCAAACATAAAAATATTTTACATACTAATATTTTTGAAACGTAACGAAAATAACAGGTGCATATATATATTCAACATAATTCTAATATGTTTAAATAAATTAATTTTCAAAGAAAAATGTATATATCTTTATATTATAAATGCTAGAATGTGTAAGGGGTTGAGTGTTGAGGAAATTAAAAATGCTAACATGGGAATAAATTTAGAGCATATGTTGCTTCACAACCGTTGGATCAAAATCTTAAACAATCTTAGCCCTTGGATTTATCTTTACTAGCCACATTAGGTCTCAGGTTCGATTCCCCCCCTCTCATTGTATTGTACTATTTACTATACACATTAGGTCTCAGGTTCGATTCCCTCATCCCCCATTATATTGTATTGCCCATTGTGGCTCTTACTGACCAAAACGTTTTTAATTTTCGTCATTATTATTATTAATAATATTTTGTATTTTTAAACACAAATATAAATTTGAGCATGTGTTATTAGAGATAATAGAATAATAAATACGATTTCCATGATTATTTCTATTATTACTATTGTTGTTGTTTGTCGTCATTATCGCTGTCGTCGTTGTTATCTTTCCGTTTGAATTTGATAACATAGTCAATATTAATAATGATCATCAAATTATCGAAGAGAGATGAAGAGATTATAATAGATATAAAAAATTTTATTAGTTCATTATTATAAAATACATTAATAATTTAGAAGTTTTAACTTAATGAAACGAAATTATAATTACTGAACAAGTCATAAAACCTTATATGACACCTTATTATTAACACATAATATAATATACACAATTATAAAGAAACAATAAATATTTTTTATTTCCATTATTATTATTATTATTATTATTATTATTATTATTTTGTATTTTTCGATACAAATATAAATTTGAGCATGTATTATTAGAGATAATAGAAAAATAACTATGATTTCCATGATTATTTTCATTATTATTATTGTTGTTATTGTCGTCATTGTCGTTGTCGGCGATTTTATCTTTCTCCTTGAATTTGATAACATGGTCAATATGAATTATGATCATCTAATTATCAAAGAGAGATTAAGGGAGTATAATGGATATAAAAGTTTTTATTATTTCATTATTATGGAATAAGTTCATGTTTTAGAAGTTTTAACTTAAGAAAACCGAATTATAATTACCGAACAAGCCGTAAAACCTTAGGTGACACCTTATTATTATCACATAATATAATATACAAATTCATATAGAAATAATAAAAAAAATTTATTTCCATAATTATTATTATTATTTTGTCTTTTTCATTACAAATGTACATTTGAGCATGTATTATTAGAGACAATAAAAATATAAATATGATTTCCATGATTATTTCCATTCTTACTATTGTTGTTGTTGTCATTGTAGTTATCGTCACTGTTATCTTTCTCTTTGAATTTGACAACATAGTCAATATTAATTATGATCGTATAGATGTAAGGGTTGTGCTAAAAAATTACATATTGTAAGCATGATATAACATATTGCAAGGGTTGAATGTGAAATATAAAAAAAAATTAAAATAAAACACAATCATCATATTGGGCCCATAAAACTGAATTTCTTTCACATTTAATATGATCTACTTAACAGAAGGAAATAAACGAACTATTTTTTTGTATTTCAAAGCACATATATCTTACAATTAAATTTAATTCATTTAAATCTTAAACGTATAATTAATTTTTTAACATTTCAAATAAATTGACCAAAATCTGATCTATTTAACGCACAAGAAAAATTGAAATCACTTTCGTTTTCTTTTAAACCATACAAATCCAATAATCAAATTCTCTTCATAAAACACCTAAAATTATAATTAATGTTTTACCGTTTAAAACAAAATACCCCAAATTGCCATAACACTTCAAACTAAGAAATATCTCAACCCACAAATCTGAACTCAACCCATCTCTTGCAAGACAACATAAGGGCATGAGAAGTTTATATCAAAACCCATGAAACTATTCAGTTGATATGAAAGCCAAATGTACAAAGTATGAACACTTAATTATATTAACGTCCCCTAATTGGCCATTTTAAATATCCAAAAAAGTTATGTATTAGCATAAATACAATGTTCAAATTATTTTCGTTGAAAGACAAATTTTATTTCTGTTACATGTAAAACTAAACTAAACTGAATTCAAAATAGTTTATACCTAAATTCACTAGACAATTAGCCACTTCATAAATTTTTGTTCAACAACAAGAGGAGAAGGTAGATTTTTCATCATTGGCATCATAGATTGACTTATCATCACCCAATTTAGGCGCTGTTCTTTTCAGTAGGAAATGAGGGGTGTGGGATGAGTGGGTGTGGGAAAAGCGGGGAAGGAGTGGGTGGGTGTGGTATTTTTTTTTAAGTGGGAAAAGGAGTGGATGAGTGACATAGTGTGGGTGACAGCTGAATGTAGTTGAAATATTGGTTATTAATAATTTTTTGTTTTATAATGTAATAATTTTATTGTGATAGTAATTAATGATGATGAAATTTTTTTATTTTTGTTCATTCTTTTTTTATTTTTTATTTTTTATTTTGGTATTTTTATTATTTCATTTTATATTTTTAATTTTTAATTTTTAAATTTTGAAATTTTAATTTTTTTTTTCATTTTTAATTTTTTAAGTTTTTAATTTGTAATTTTTAATTTTTGTAATTTTTGTAGTTTTAATTTTTATTATATTTTTTAAATTTTTTCTGTTTTAATTTTTAAATTTTTTTGTATTTATTTTCTTATTTTCTTATTTTTTTATTTTTTTGTATTTATTTTTTTTTTTGGGAATTTTTCGTTGGTTGTTTTTCTGGAATAAAAAAATAAAAAATAAAAAATAAATAGATACAGCAAAATAAAAAATAAAAAAATAAATACAAAAAATTTAAAAATTTAAAAATAAATAAATAAAAAATAAAAATAAATGCAAAATATTTAAAATTTTAAAGTTTTAAAGATAAAAAATAAATAATAAAAAAATAAAAAAATAAAAAACATTAAAAAATAAAAATGAAAACAAAAATAAAAATAAATACAAAAAAGTAAAAAAAATAAAAAAAATGAAAAATAGAAATAAAAAATAAAAAATAAAAATAGAAATAAAAAATAAAAAAAAAATAATGAAAAATTATAAAAATAATGAAAAAAAAAACTGTTTCATGACATCCGAAAAATTAAAACTGCTTATAATTGCTATCAGCTTATTCATACACACAATTACGTAAATTGTAAAAATTTTCAAAATGTGAGGAATGGTTGTTTTATGTAGGTGTGGGAAGGAGTGGGTGAGTGTGAGAAAGAGTGATATTTTTTTTAAATTGTGGGAAGATGGGGGAAAGTGTGGGTGAGTGTGGGTTGAGTTGATTTCCCAACGAAAAGAACATGGTGTTAGCATGGTTTGTGACAAATTCACTATGTACTGTCTCCATCATACTTATATGGACTTTTGTTACAATCATATACTTTTTAATTATTAATCCAATTAGTTATGCACGAAGTTGCTGTATATTTAACTTTTTAATTGAATTTTTCCATTATCTCCTCTAAATTATAATATTAATCATGTCTACCATAACTATTTGTTTATTATTTTGATAACATATCTACAGAATATTTATTTGAATATACTCCGTGTAAAGCACGGATCCAAACTAGTTTATTAAAACACTGTAAGAAAATGATATGCAAAAGCATCTGGGAGAACCTCGTCATCGATGTAGCTGCCTTCGTCATCATCCACAGTGAATTCGAATTCAGCTGCCAAAAAATGCAATAAAATAAATTTTGAAAAATTAATTAAGGGAATTCAACAAACTGATCATTTATTTATTTTTTTCTAAAACCCATTAGCTTTGTTTTTTTTTTTAAATTTAAAAAAGGCCTCCGAAAAATTTACCTTCAAATTCTTGGCTCTCGAAATTGCCATCGAAGTCATGAGATGAGGAGCTTCCGATTTCTTCTTCCTCGTCCTCTTCTTCTTCGTCTTCTTCCTCATCATCCATTTCACCTCCGATGGTCTCAATCATTGTGAATGCACTCTCCTAATCAATATTATCACCATAGACCATGAAACAAATAAATTAATGATCAAAAATGTGTTTTCCTTTGTTTTTGGTTGCTATTTGTTTTTTTTTTGGGGGGGGGGGGGATAGAATATGAAATATTGTTGGCCATCTTTTAAGATATAGAAGTGATGAAGTTTTAAGTAAAACCTTTTTTTGGGCTATTATTCAGTTGAAATTTTGAATTATCATGTTTCATATAAATATGAATTTAAAATAGGCTCATAAAAATTGAATAGTACAATTGTATAAGATAATAAGAACCTTTAATTTATATAAAATCATTATATTATTTACAATCCCTTTGTGTTTTAAGAGTTTATCTATAATTTCCTCTTTAGGAGATCGAATTCATCTGCTAGGTGTCTTTTATATTGATATTTTTGGTAGTTCTAAATCATCCAACATGTGAATATTACTAAACACCCCCCCTTTCTAAACAATAATGATGATTTTTTTATGAAAAGCATAAGTAGTAAAATTCGATTTAAACAAACACCCCCCCCCCTTTCTAAACAAAAAAATAAAGCCTCCCGTCGTAGATTATTGAGAAAGAGTAGCAGGTGCATGTGGATTGAGAATACAGAACTAAGAAAAATGAAGAGAAGAAAAGTATGTAAAATATGGAGAGAGAAACTAATTACCTGTTGTTGTAAAGCAAAGGCTAGAGCACGATCTGCTTCAACCTGCTCCAACTGATTGAATGTTAGCTGCTGCTGCTGCTGCTTGGGTTGTTGTTGTTCATTCCCCTGCTGCTCTTTCTTATTGTTCTCATCCATCTCCAGTATTTCTCGCCAAATTTATCCCTTTCTTTTCTCTTCTTCAGCCAAATATAATGTTCTGAATTTTGCAGCCTTCAATTTTCATATATGGACTATATATTACTGAAACCCCAGAACATGTACACTTTTCCTTTTTGTTTGTTTTAAAAAAGGGAGTAACGTAACCCTCTTCTCAGAGGAATAGGAGACAAGTGCTGCACTCCACGTAAAGAAATGGATAAGAGAGAGAAAAACCCCTCTTTCTCTCTCTTTATACACATGAGAAATAATATTCCTTGGTTTAATTTTTTGACTACAATTATTCTTTGTGGCTAAGGCACTGCATGCACGTAAAGGGCCACATAGGTAGCTCAAAAAAATTTCCCTCTGACTTAGCTTGCCCCAAATGAAACGTCTCCTCACTAGTTTTGAATTGTTTCCGTTCCGGCTTTCAAGCGTGCATATACTTTCCATAACGCAACTACAAGTCTACATAAACCTCATTGTTTTGATTATATGTATGCCAATTGCTAAGTCAAAGTCGTCGAATCTCTTTTACTTGACTTTTTCTTTATGTATATACATTTAATAACAATAACAAATACTGATACTCTTTAATTCAACCAGTAAAATTTGTGGGAGTACCTTATTATCAGAGTCTTCAACTCAAATCCCGCCACACCTAAAATCAGCCACTTTGCAACCGAAAAAACAAAATTGTATATGTATTTATACAATATGCCATGGAACAAGTTTAAAATGGTTCCTAGTATCTATATTGTTTGCACTACAACTTTGTGTTACTTAGAATTATTGAATAATCGTGGTTTATTCGGGGTGTATTTGATTTGCCACAACTTTTATACATTCTTAAATGTTTATGAATTTTTTTCAATTTTTTTATTTTCATTTCTTTATTTTTAAATAATTTGCGTTCTACTGAATTATTTTTTTTTTTTTGGGTTCTCTACATTGCTTCATTTGTTAAACTCTTAGATCTATTTCCTATAAATTTTTGACGAAATTAATTCAATAAAATGAATCTTCAAGATAAATCAAAGATAGCTTTAATTTTATCTCCAAGCTGAGGCCACTCCTTCCTGCCCTTCTTTCTGTTGCTGCAACCCATCCAATTGATCATAATAATCCTTTAATTCTCATATTTTATTTTTACGCGAGATCTAAACTAGCTATCTAATTTTTCGGGTAGGTTATAATAATATTTTTTTTTTAGTGGTCTGAATGAAGATATTTTAAGAATTACTAAAGTCTAACTACATTATCCTTTGTCTAGCCTTCGTGGCCAGTTTGCGCGCATTTTTAATACGACTTCTTCTAACTTTTTTAATCATATATGGCTCAAACAATTTCGAAAGTTGTTTACAACAATCAAGCATAGGGGCAGTCTCCAATGCCGATGCGCAGATAATAAAGTGTTGACGTTCTTTAATTAGTTGCAACGATCGATGCATTGTAGACTTGTAGTTTCGACCTATAGGTTATTAGAGCTCGTGGATCATTATTGAATTGACTAATCTGATGTGCCACCCTGCAGGAAACGGGGATGTAGCTCAAATGGTAGAGCGCTCGCTTTGCATGCGAGAGGCACGGGGTTCGATCCCCCGCATCTCCATTTTGCCATTTCAAGTTTTCCTTTCGTTTTTTACCCGTTTCCACCCGATGGGCTTAGTAGAGGCCCGAGAGGTGTATCGATCGTTAAGAAAATTCCCTACTAGAAGGCTGCATATGGCTGTAAAAATATGTCCTTATATAGAGTATAGTATATAGAGATTAAAAAACCAGTAGGCAAGATTGTGTAGATTGATTAAAATTTAGGCTCCATCCGAATTTTTAAAAATTTGATAAAAAGAAAAGTTAAAGGAAAAAAAAATGAAAAAAAAAGTAGGGAGAAAGTGACTTTTGGGAGCTTTTCCCAAACTTTCCTCATAATTTTATAAGTAAAATTTTATCACGTGTTTGTAATAATTTTTTCCGCTAATTTTCCTTCATATTTTTTTTCTTTTGATTTTCTCTAAACCAAAACACAAGAAAAAGGTTACTTTTTTTTCTTTTTTTTTTCTTTCCACCAAATTTTCCAAGGTCCAAATAGGACCATGGAGTCATGTATGCCATTTCACCAATTTAGGGTGTCGGATTCTAATTTTCCGTGTCTCTTTTATTCTTTTTCGTGCAACCGTCATGAAACTCATCTTCGATTGTTTCCCCTGTGGAATACTCTATCAGCAAATCTTGACTGCTTTATCAACAGGGATGACACCTCAAACAATTCTATGAGGTTTGGCTGTCTAGGAGAACCTTTAACAAAATTTGAAGGAAAAAATTCCAGAGGTCTACATTCTTTGTAACAGCTTGGAGCTTCTGAAGGCTTAGGAATTTGTTACTAACATCAATTGGCGAGTGGCCTTGTGATCAAAGAGCTGAAAGGAAAACATTCCATATACCCTTGAAAAGCTGGTGAGGAACTTCTCATCCATCCCCAACTTGTTCTCTTACTGACTTGTTGGAGCAGCTGGTAGTTTGTTGCCATGATATTGTATGGGCTTTGATGCTTTTTCGATCGTAATTGTGTGTTCCCCCTCTAATCTATCGGTGGTGGGTGAACCCTCTGCCCATTGGGCACTATCAATCGGGGAAAAAAAAAAAATCCCAAATCATCACTAGAACCAATTATTTTTGTATGATGATTAACCATCAAACCAACCGACCACAATATGCTTCCCTTTGTTGCAGAAAAAGTTTTAATATTTATAAACTCCAAGTGCAAGGTGTATCGTTGAGTACTTGGAGTGTCGTCCGCAAGGAGTTGTGTTTCCAACTACCGAGGCTAACTAAAGCGTCTCAATCTAGACCAGAGAGAGAGTGAAGGAAGAATGACTAAACTACTAAAACAAATAAACAAAAAGGGACTTGGGTTTATGATTTCACCAAGTGATGAACCAGTTAATCAAGACGAGTCCTAACCTACCCAAACCACACTGAGAACAAGAGATGATCGGTTGCACCATCAAAGACCACCCAAGCCTTCTCTCAAGGGCCATGAGCTAGTCTAATTAGCCTAACCACCTATTTTCATGGGGTTAGCCTAATTAAACCACAAAACTAGCAACCCCAGACCTAGCACGATTCGGATACTATTTTCATGTCCCGAACTCGGCTATTCCCTCTCCCACACTAGCTAATTGACATCACCTCTCAGCATAAGTCAATCGCCCAAAAATATGGATGAAAGCTCTCTCAAGCATTTCATCGAACACTTGGCGGGCGTGAGGAAAAACTCTAGGTTCTAGGCATAGATTGGGTATGGTTAGGCCACATACAAGACTAATTAGCCATCAAGAGGCTAATCACAATCTAAGCCCACAAAATCTAACAACTAATTATCACAAACATATCAAAACCTAAACTAGCAAACAAGAACATAAAGTTGAAGAACAAAACAAAGAGAATGAAATAAAACGAATCTAAACAACTAAATAACATAAATTAACAATGAAAACTAATCATAAAAACTTAAACAAATCAAACACAAGAATTAAACCAACCAAACATAAACAAGAGCAACGATGAAATAAATAGAAAAAGGAGAAGAAAACTTAGTCTTGAATTGATGAAGGAACTTGAAATCCAAAAGTTGAATCCAATATTACAATCTTCAATCCTAAACTAATCCTCCTATTGAGGTTTTTATTTGCTAAAACCTAAACTAATCTAGTCTAAAATCGCCAGAGAGAAGACCTAAGCGAACCCCGAACCACTTTCGCAAAAACGCCCGAAGAAGGGTTAAATAGAAAAACCCGAGCGAACGGCGAACCGGGGGGGGGGGATGCACGGGCGTGCCAAGAGGCACGGTCTCACCGTGCCAAGGTAGCACGGTCGTGCCACGTGGCACGGTGTGGCCGTGCCACATTGCTGGCCGGCTCTGCCGGCTGGCTCCCGTTTTTCCGTCTTTTCGCCTGTTTTGACCTTTTTTCACCCGTTTTCGCGGTAATTGCTTGGTTCAACTTATTACCTGCAAGAATAGACAAAACAAGTAAAAATCTCAAAGAATATTGAATAAAACAAGAAAAACTCTAAAGATTACGTTATTATACGAGCTAAGATTATGCAAAAAAGGCATGTAAAATGCGACAAATTATCGCCTAACACCCTTCAACCTTGTTACCGCTACTGTTCATCAGTCTTTAATTATACATTGTTAATTGTTTTCTTTGTTTACCATATTCGAAAAATAGGTTGCATGATTAGTCCATTAGCTAGCAATCCATTCTACGTACCTTAAGTTGCTCCCTTTTGGGTCATTTTTGAGAGTTTCAAATGCTCTCGACATAATTCTTTTGCCTACTTTTTAAAAATCATTAGAATACTTGTGAAAATCCAATTGCACCTCATGCAGTTCAAACCTTATTCACAACATACACAATGTTGACATATTTAAATTCTTCTATACTCAGCTGTTTCAAATGGACATTTTAAACTATTCAACTTAGCTACAATTAAGTTAAAACACTTTACATCCCACGACCTTGAACTGTTCTAAAATTTCTCAACATTTTAAGAAAATTTTTCATTCTCTATTACACGTCACATCTCTCCCTTCCTTTTGTTCAAAATTTGAAAGGACCAGCATATTTATAAGTGTTGAGTGAAGTAATGGTCACACCAATTGTCCCATTAATTGGGCAATTATAAAATGGTTAATTGCATATTAATCATGCCCATTAAATCCCTACTAATAGTTACAGTTGCGTGCTGCTATTTAAGGGGCTTAGATATTGATTCTGGATGTGACAGAATCCGAAACATATGATCCCCAATTCTCTCCCTTTCTCTCACGTTAAGCCTAGCCATCAATCGCGCTCGGGTTTGAACATCTATAGTGACTCCAGTAGACACCGTCAGTTCTAGTTCAGCGAATCGCGGGCAAACACCGAACAACCAGATCCTGTGCTTCCGCGTTAAGGAATGTCCTTAATCTTCCATCAATAAGTATATTGTGCAAAACCTGTAAACATGTCATTATGATAATTGCTATCCTCAGAACAAAGCTTTATAAATTATTGATTTGAAACATCCGATCAATATAAGTTCCATCCAATTTGGGATAGATTTTAAGACCTTGCTCATACTTATTGGGCTATGTGACAAACACCCCACTAAGGGCATGCTCTTTTCGTTGGGAAATAGAGGTTGGAAAATGGGTGAAGTTGGTTGAAGTGGATTGAAGTGAGTTTTTTTTATTGTAAGTTGGTACATTTTCTTATATGATGGGTAGAAGTTGGTTAAAATACTGGGTTGAAGTGAGTTGAAGTTGATTGAAGTGAGTTGAAGTGGGTTGGAGTTGGTTGAAATGAGTTGAAGTTAGTTGAAGTTGGTAATTTTTTATTGAAGTTCATGAAATAAATTAAAGCATGTTGAAATTAGTAAGTTGGGATTTACCAATGAAAAGAATAGCGCCTAACTTCAATAGCAGAAATTGTTATACAATGTCCTAATTCTAATATTTCAACGGCCATAATAGGAACCCCCAATTTCTATCCCTAGTGTTCAAAAAATTTTTAAAATATATAACAATTAGAACTATTCCCATTGCAATATAATAGTTGAGTTGAACAATATGCATATTCTTATAGCTGTAAGTATTTAATCAATAATGTTATTTTCATTGTTCAGATTTCTTTTTTAGTTAAATAATTTGTGTCCATTCAATTTTTGAGGTTTGATACATGTGTCATTGTGTCATTTCTTCATATGGAATCAAGTGTCTATTAGTGACATTTCTAAATAATTGAATTGGGGGAAGATAAATAGTCTTACGAATTATATAAAAAATAAGAAATATGATGACTAAAAGACAAAACGAATAATATAGATTGAGATAGAAAGATAGATACATAGATAGATTCCCAGCAAGCAATCCAAATAAACGGCCATTCCATGGGAAAAGGGCCCATGGGCTGGCCCTTACATTATTTGGAACCTAACTTCCTTTTTTTACACTTATATTCTGCACTCTTCCATGTCGAATTTTCCATCTAATATTCTTTGTCGGGGCCATTATGAAATTATCGTCAGCTGCAGTTGGTGTCGTGATAGAATTCAATAGGGCCGAATTGTTTTGAGTATCAATCTGATTATGTCAAAATATCTTACAATGCCAACATTTAAGTAGAGTTGGGTAATGCTAACTCAATACGACTATCGATCTAAAATTGATACGAAGTTAAGTATATAAATTTTCAACTTACTTAATTAAATGGATTGACATGTTCAACTCGTTTAATTAAATGGGTTAAGTTTAGGTCGAGATTCTCAACACAAAAAAGTACATGTTTAACCTGTGTAGTGAAATGGGTTAAACAAGTCAACTCATTTTTCCATTTATCATTTATCCGTTTACCCCTTTATTAGATAATAAAAAATATAAAAATAAAAAATAAATATGCAAATGTGAATTATGATGAATCAGGGGAATTTTAGAGAATAATTATTTAATCTGATATGTAAACTTAATTTTTAATGCTATATAATTACGTATTAGTTGAAAATATTAAATGTATAAATTGGTAATTAGGTGGCTAAACTCGATTTGTTTACCTTTAATGAGTTAAACAAGTCAAAACGTTTAAAAATCAAATAAGTACAAGTCAAGGTTTTTCAACCCGTTTAATAACGAGTTAGATTCAAATCTAAGGATTCTCAACTCATGCAAATTCGACGCAAAAAAAACAAATCTGATTCAACCTGACCTATTTTCCCAATTCTATATTTAAATAACCGGTATATTTAACCTTTTGAATAGTAAAAACTCTATTATCATCGACAAATTTAATGCTTCAAAAAAATTCTGTTCATATCTACTTCAATCTTTTATAAACCTAGGAAACTTAATCAAGGCCTTTACATCTTCCGCTGAGCAGCCCTTAGTGCATTCCCACTCTTAGCGCCCAACGCAGGCTTTTATTGGTTGCAGTCTGAGGACCACTACTGACCTTCCAACACTGTGGTGTACTGGTGTCTCACCTGTTGCCATAAACCTTTTTGCCCTCTCTTTTTACCGTTGAAGTTTGACCTCCCTAGTTGAAAAAACATAAAAAATTCTGACTGTTTTTTGGACAAAGCTCAACTGGCTTTGCGCCTTTACCCCACTCGGTCTTTTCTAAACCTATTTTGGTTTATTTTATTATATATCGACGAATAAAACGACATTTTATTAGCCATAAACCATTTTCATAATCAAAAATTTATTAAACTATTTATTGCAGTTGACCACGAGTAATTGATATAGAGACATGAAGAAACAAATGAATAAGAACCACTGCTGGGCCACAATGCATGGAGCCCATACCAGATGTATGCGGTGGGTCCCTCAGGCCTGAAGCAGTTTGCATACAGTGCCAGCATGTACAGCACTACAGCGGTATACTTGTACTTTGACTTGATTCTGGATGACTATTTTTTGATTTATTTAAGTTGATTTTACAAAATTTATTCTGCATACAGTGCCAGCATGTACAGCTACAGCATGTACAGATATATGCGGTGGATCCCTCAGGCCCGGAGGAGTAAGGAGTGTGAAAGAATGAGAAGGAATGAAATGAAGCGAAAATAAATAATATTTATCTTCAAGGAATCATAATGAGTAAAATTGATGAGGAGTGAGAAAAAATAGGAGCCAACGATTTATCTACGAAAAGAACCAGCCCTATCAGGCTATGTTCTTTTTTGCGTTTGGGAGAATTTAATTAATAGTTTACTGCTTTTTACAACTTCTTATATCTTCTTACAGCTCCTTACATTCTTAACATAATCCTTACATCCTCTTACTTCTTCTTAAATCTCCTTACATCTTCTTACATATTCTTAACATTTTCTTACATCTTCTTACATCCCATATAGATTTTTGTATAACATTCATATATTTTTGTTATACTAATTATAGAAATATGTATATATTTTTTTTATTATACTATCAATATATAAAATTTGTGAATATGTTATGAACACAATATTTGTATAAATATAAAAACAGAATTTAATGATGTAAATTATATTTGAGTTTCAACATCAACAATACATGTTATTATAGATGGAATAAGTGAACATACTTTTAAAATTAAAACATTAATTTATTTTATTTTATTTTTTTGTTATACTTTGCTAATTGGAAGATCAAACTAATATAAATATAAGAAATCACCTTAAGTGCATGAAATTTTGATTGAAAAAATTTGTGGGGTTTAATGTATTTTATTATTGTTTAATTTACTTGGTTAAAGGTTTATTTTCAATAAGTATAAGCATACACGTTATTTCACAAATCATATATTAAATACCAATAATATGCATACATGTCTATAAATTATACTATACAACTCTTCAATAATTCAATAACATCTTATATCTATCCTCACAACTTCTTACAGCTCTTTATATCTTCTTACAGTTCCTTATATCTTCTTATAATTTTTTACATTTTCTTACATTTTACACCTATATCTTATCGCGAAAAAAAAGAGATCCTAAGTCTATTACTATAAATAGAAGGAAACCAACGAGCTGGCATGTGGTTTTTTAAGGATTCCAACTTTCAACCACCTGGATCTCCACTGGAGCTGTATTCCTAAAGGGGGGGAAAATGTTTAAAAATAATAATAAAGAGTAAAAAGAGAGACGACATGACCATGCCTTTCTTAGACGAAGATTACGTTATGGCCAACAAAACACCAGTACTTAGTTTAATCCGCTTAGATTAGATTACAGCTACTTGATGGTCAGGCCCATTTCAAACTTTTACGTTTTTGCGGGCATCAGCCAGTGAGAGATGGGCGAATGGCAATTTGGACCGGTAGATGAAGCAAAGATTCTTGAGAAAAATTCGTCTTTTTCTCTCCCCCCTTAATCACTGCCTCTCATTCAACTTTTACGCAGCAAAGGAAATAAAACAAAAAGGTTTTAACTTCCGGTCAACTCAATTGAATTCCATTCTCAATTTTGCTGATTGCCCAGAAGAGATTTCCCAATTTTCTCGCTGTTTCTCCACCTGGGTTTATCAGAATTTCTCAAAATCCCCTTATCCCAGAAGGGCGTTCGTGATCTTAGATTAGGAGAAGGAGCTAAGACAAAATCTGGGTTTGTTTCTGTTTAGACGATTATGATTAGATGGTAAATCATAATCGTCGTCGTTGTTTTTGTTGGGTAA
Organism: Selenicereus undatus; assembly: GCA_017589665.1. Taxonomy (NCBI): domain Eukaryota; kingdom Viridiplantae; phylum Streptophyta; class Magnoliopsida; order Caryophyllales; family Cactaceae; genus Selenicereus; species Selenicereus undatus. The sequence goes on from JACYFF010031959.1 coordinate 20,694,546, forward strand.
GAAAGCAATGTATAGCAGTAATTTGATAGGGGTTATACTGGCATGTGTTTCGAGTGCCTTCATTGGATCCAGTTTCATCATCAAGAAGAAGGGTCTCAAGCGTGCTGGTGCTTCCGGACCCCGTGCTAGTATATATCTCTCTTTGCCTTTTTTTATTATTATTATGTTATAATATTAATCAGCAATTTCATAGGGACTGTTTTCAACATTTACCTGATTAATCATCAAAACGAGAGTTAATTATCGGTGTGTCATTTTGGTGCTTCATTCTAGGTGTTGGTGGGTATGGGTACTTGTTGGAGCCCCTTTGGTGGGTGGGCATGGTCACCAGTAAGTCACTTCTTTTACCTCTTTTCCTGTTTGTGTTACTGTTCATCCTTGTTTGGCCTCCTTCCATGCTACTGTACTGTGGAACTTTGAGAAGATGACATTTGGATTGTGGCATTATGCAATGTAAATTATTTAATAGCCTTTTTGGTTGTTATCAATTAATTGGAGTTCCCATGTTGAATGGCATTTGATCGAAATTTGTAGATTTAGCAGGACAGATTTTGGTGACATTGATATTGTAATTTCATTTGATGTCATGTTGGTCCCAAAAGAAGTCCTCTACTGGTCCTGCATTCAAGTTTGAACAGTTGTTTGCAGCTCTGGATTGCTGTAGGTCCCATTGGACTTCCCATTAAATGATATATAATTTGGTTATTTGGTTCATGTGACTTTGAGCTCTAGTTATTTCTTTTTCTTTTTCGTGTTCTTTCTATAGTGATCAAGTTTAAGTATATTATCATATATTGAGTTCTGTTGATTTTCTAAATGGGCATTGCTTGACCGGAGAAGAATCAAATTCATAGGTTGCTTTTAAACTTTTGGATTTGGGCTTGTGTTTTTTTGCAGTGATTGCTGGAGAAATTGCTAATTTTGTTGCTTACATATATGCACCTGCTGTGCTTGTGACGCCACTGGGTGCATTGAGTATAATTGTTAGGTAAATTTCACCTGATCTGTGGGCACACCTGTTTGTCTTCCTAGTCCACCATGAAGTTTTGTTTTGCACTCTTGTAGCTTTTAACTCCTCCCTGAATTGGGCAGTGCGGTGTTGGCTCATTTCTTATTGAATGAGAAACTGCAGAAAATGGGGATGCTCGGATGTCTTCTCTGCATAGTGGGCTCCACTATTATTGTGCTTCACGCACCAAGAGAGCGTTCATTAGAGTCTGTTGATGAAATATGGGGACTGGCTATTCAACCAGGTTTGTTTGCTCATATTCTTTGCCATTCTGTTTCATATGTGTGAGGAGTTCTTTGTCATTTGCTGATTTTGTTTGCAATCCAGCATTCTTGTTGTATACAGCGTCGGTAATTGCTGTGGCTTTGGTATTGATCCTGTATTGTGCTCCCCGATATGGTCAAACGAATATATTGGTTTATATAGGCATATGCTCAGTAATCGGATCACTAACAGTAAGTTGTTCCTTATCCAGAGGTTTCTGCCCAGGCCTTGCATCTGTCATTCCTCTGGCCCTTATGGCTTCTTGATAACTTGCAGGTGATGAGTGTAAAGGCCATTGGCATTGCAATAAAGCTTACCTTGGAGGGTGCAAATCAGTTCAAATATTTCCAATCATGGGTTTTTGCGATGGTTTCAGTTACATGTATTGTCATTCAGCTAAACTATCTTAACATGGTATGTCTTCATTGTTTTTTCCGCCAATTTATTCTGCACATATTTCTTCCTTTCTTTTCCTTGTTCTTTTTCTTTTCCCCCTTTTTTTGGGTGGCAAGGTTTTTGGTTTAATTTTGATTTTTTTGGTTTATGATCTTCCCAAGAGGAGCTGTAGCCTGGAGGTTAAGTGTGAGTGAATGGTGATGTATGACTATGAATGTTGCATGAAGGCTGTAAAGATGGTGAGGAATGATTACTTTCCCTTGAAGCCAATTGTTCCCAAGGCAGTAGATCTATCTGGCCCCAATCCCAAACATGAGACGGGGGAAGAATAAAAGAAGGATCTGTCCGGTGTAGCTTTGTCACGAACCACTTGGTAAAAATGGAATATAGTTAAGCAACTTTTTCCTAAAGGTGGCTTAGAAATTAGAGACTTGATTATTTTCAATGAGGTTGTTCTAGTTTAGTGGTTGCGGAGGTTTAGAGGAGCCTTGGAAGACAGTTGCTGAGAACAATATGCATGGAGGGTTGTAATTGGATTCTGAGGAAGCAGAATGGCCCCTATGGTATAGGCCTATGGGAGTTTATTACAAAAGCTTGGCATCAATTATTCTCTCATATCACTTCTGAGGTGGGTGAAAGTTTCGTGATCCTTTTTCAGGATAACAGTGAGTGGATGACATTCTTTTGAGGAATCACTTCCTTTCTCTTGATGTTGTTGCATTGGATAGAGATGCTCATGTCTTTGATTACTTGGAACACAGGTGATGTTAGGTTATATGTAGGGCTGTCAAAAGCTGACCCGACACGATTAGGGACCCAAACCGAATATGAAATTAAGTAGGTTTTTGGATAAAGATTTTCAATCCGTTTAATTAAATGGGTTAACACGTTTAACCCGTTTAATTAATTTGGTTAGGTTCAGGTTGAGAATTTTGATACGAAAAAATACCTATTTAACCCATTTAATTAAACAGGTTAAATAGGTTGACCTGTTTACCCAATTGCTGTTTATTTTTTGGGAAAAAATTGTGAATAAGTAGAGTTTAATCAGTCGATCTGTGTTTTGGGGTTGTGGTTCTTGCAGATCATGGACAATGGTTGCGTTGTGATGATATATTGAACTTAAAAGAATCGTTTATAATGTTTCATAATCATATTTTAGTCAAAATATTAGGTGGGTAAATAGGTAACCAGATAATCTGAACATGACCCGTTTATATTAAATGGGTTAATGGGTAAGTTTCAGGTCAACCCGTTTAAAAAATAAACGGGTACGGGTCAAGGTTTTCAACCCATTCAATAAACGGGTTATGTTCAGGTTGAGAATTTCTCGACCTGTTTAAGTTCGACACGAGCACGAATTCAACACGACCTGACCTATTTGACAGCCCTAGTTATGTGGTCCTTGTCTTTGTTTGTGATGCCTTCCCAAAGTTCGTCTAAAGTTTCTTCAGCATGCTCTTCTTCTTTTGAAGGACTCCCCTCATGAAATGGTCAGATGGAACCTCAATACCATTCGGAAATTCACTTGAAAATTCTACTTCCTTGAACTTTTTCCCCCTTTTGGTTACCTGATATCTTCATCTATAGATTATGGATCTCCTTGAAAGATTATTTGGTAGCCTTCTTCAGTGTACCATTTTGAAAGTGTCCTTTCTGTGGGAGGCTTCTCAAGGCAAGATCATAACTTGTGATAATTTACGGAGGGGTGAAAGTTTGGTCAACAAATTCTTTATGTGCAAAGCGTATTTGAAAATGAAACATTGTGTACCTCTCCATTGCTCCATAGCTAGAACTCTTTGGGGTGAGTTTTAAATTGCTTGGGCCTTCCTTGGGTGGTACTTAGTTAAGGGAAACATCAATTACTGGCTTGACAAGGTTTTTCTTGGATGAAAAGTAAAATATAAGGTCTTTCGAGCCATTCCCTATGCTATCTTTTAATTGCTATGGATGGAGAGAAATAGGAGAATCTTTTATGGCATTGAAACCCACTTTGCTCAATACTTGATTCTTTTGGGGGCCTCGATTAATGTAAATGATTTGGTGGATATTGTTGTAATTTACCGCTATGTAGGATGCAATGCATTCCTATAGGTTTGTTTTACCTATGAACGTATTACTACTATCTCCATATCGATTTAACGTTGTTGTTTTGCTACATACCTTTGATAGTTAGATAGGGGTGCTTTAAGAATTAGTTCCTCTGAAAGCTGTGTTTAAAAAATCGCACTTGGGGTGCGCCTAGGCTCACAAAAGCCCAAAGCCTAAACTTGTTGCCCCTTGCAAGGTGCCAAGCCCAACTCATTCTTTAAGCCCATAGAAGCCCGTCCTTTTTTGCACTTCAGATCGAGGATCAAAGCGACCCAAGCCCGCGCTTATGGAAAATAATCATGGGGGAGAGTGAAAAGGGAGCACAACATAGAACACCTTTAGATTGACCCTTACCTTTGTTATATTATTCAATTTTGGGTAGAAACCCTTATCTAATTGCATGCAATTGCTTTGAGTATAGACTAAGCTAAAGAACCTTGCTCTAGAAACCCTAATTTTTGGATGGAGGGTTGGACTATAATTAAAGACTTGTATAGTGTTCTAATAAAGACAGAGTTGACCAATCTTTTTCCATATTTTTTTGGCGGCCGATCTACGCGGTCTCATTCTCGCTAAATGGGAAATATGGTGCCACCAGTAATATGGAAAGAAGGATTGGAGAATATACTTCCCTTCTGTCCTAAAATACTATCAAACATTGTTTCCTTCGTTTTTTTTTCTTCTCCTTCCTAAAATGCCTTCAGAGTTGATGAACCCAATATAACACACTATATTATGGTCCTGTGAAGTCTAATGACTTGTGCAATGCTATCATTCAACTTATTTGTCAAAATATGGTTTGGAAATGATTTTCAAGCTTTTTTGAATAGAAGTGAGCCTTATGTCCAAAAAGTCCGCCCCTTCGCCTCGAAGCGTGCACCATGGGCCCCAGCACCCTTTGCACTTTCGTGTGTCTTGAGCTTTTTGATCTAAGTGTGAAAGTGGGCCCCTTTGCCAAGAAAAAAATGAATGCGGGCCTTTTTTTTGGGCAATAAAATTTTCAATTTTTGTTATGCTGTATTTGCTAGTTATGCTTAGGACTCAGCAATTTTGTGTTGGCTGAAGATGACCTCAGTGTCTTTTGTCTTTCGGTTTCTCTGCTCTTGCTATTGCTCAAGTTTCTTGCAATTGGTTTATCTTTGGTTATCTGGTTACCGGTTAGTTTATCTGATACCTTTTAATTAGAGAATTCTTGTATGGAGTTGGTTGGGCTTGATATGGTCTAGGTCAAAGCCAATTATGTTTCTATATTTTTTTTGCATACCGAGCTCCATGGGCCTATCCTTCGATTCACTTAAGTACTGAGCTTTCGGATAAGTTCTTAGCAAATTTATCTCGTATAACTATAGTACTTACATATTGCTTAATTCAACCTATGAATCTAGTAGCCATTTCTAGGTTGTAAGACCAAGGTTGTTCCAGGGGCGCATATTTATTAACTATTTTTTTTAGGCTAAGATGGAAATGGTTTTTCTTGTATTTTTTAGGTTGTGGAAGAAACATTCAAAACTTAAACTGTTTCTCTACTAAAAAGTTCAACCTTGGTTGTACATTTTCATTTTCTTTTCCTTGTTGTCTATTTGAATGTTTTGGAATTGGTCTCTTTGTGGGTAGTGATGCTTGCATAGATAAGGCCGCCTACATCCGGATTTCCCCCAATCTAGTGTAAGCGGTACCACACTGGGAGTTGTTTATCTGAATGTGAAAGCACATTTCTGCTCCATTTTGCTCGCCAAAATGTAACTCCTTGCTTTACAATCTTTGAGGGATATGGAAAAGCATCAGATGACTTGTATTTGTTATGAACTTTTCAAATGATTCCAACATGGGTGTTCTGTCAGAACCATCAGTAACTTAAATACAGCTTTATTATGTCAATAAGGCCATGAATTCTCTTCTGAACATTCATTTCATTCCAAATTCCTGGCCTCAAAACTTTTGAAGCCCATCTTCTATTGGCTTATTTGCAAAGAACAAATTGATACCAGGATTATGTTTAATGCTGAAAAGAAAATTCTTTCTGTAAAAGATTTTACTTGTCTATTTATTGAAAATCTTGTGTACCACACCTAGTATTGTTTTGACATTGACATGATATTTGGTATGGGGATCATCCTTTATTGCTTCAGTTTAGTTCTAAGATGGCACACTGTAAAGGATGCCACATTGTGTGAAGTGATGTCATGAATGGCTGCCACAGCTACTGGAACATAACTTTTTTGAGAAATCTGAATGTTTGGGAAGAGGAAAATCTTTAAGCAAAGTGAATATTTTACTCAACCATAATATTTCAATAATTTGGTGGCACATTGCAAAGGAATTGTTTCGTGTGGGTGGTTTTTACAATACGAAGGGTATACCCATCTTGGCTTCCTTGCGAGACCACTTAAGCTCCCCTGGAAAAGTCCTCAGTAGTTTGCCAATATGAGGATTCTCCTCTATGAGGATGTGCATGATGTAAGAAATTCCAAACCTAGCAGGCTAGTATTGTATTGTTTTAGAAGTATTATCGCACTACTCCCTTGTATTCTTCAGGAGCTTTCTTTAATTTGGCATATGAATTGTGTTCAATTGAGGGATGTCAAAAGTTCTTCTGCTGTCTTGGGAAAAAAAAAAGATGGAGCTTAAGGCGTTTTGTAGTTTGCATGCCTGTCCTTTTTGTTGGTAAATAAGAGTTGGGAAAAGGGAAGGATTGTGAAGGATTGGTAAGAGTTGGGAATGACTAGGAAGGAATAGAATTTTTTGGGAGGATTGGGAAAGCATTGGAAGGATTGAGAAGCATTGAGAGGATAGGGAAGTTAGGATTTTTTTCTTCTTCCAAGGACTGGGAATGAATGAGAAACAATGTGAAGGATTGGAAAGGAATGGAAAGGATTGGGAAAGACTTGGAAGGACTGGGAATGAATGAGATTTTTTTGGGAAGGAATGGGAAGAAATGCAAAGGATTGGGAATGATTGGAAAGAGTTGGTACGTTATTTGGTAACAAAAAGAATAGATTAGGCCCAATTAGCTACTTTATGGGGCAAAGAGAAGGAAAGGAATTGGAGGATTATTGAGGCCATAGCTTTGTCGTATCAAGACTCTAAATCACTTCTCTTAAGATGTTTGTCTAATTGTATTAGCATTCCATTGTGAAAGGCATTTGCCATTTTTGAGTTTTTGCGAATAAAACCATTCATAAGGGATTGTTCTTTTTGTTTTCCTTCATGTAAGTGACACCTTTAGTATCCTTCTAACTTATGGATTTGTTGCTCATAAGTCAAAAGAGTGCAAAGGGAAATCTTATGCAAAAGTGTTCCTACAGGAGGAAGTTGAGCATTTTTAGTTGTTCAAGGGAACCAAAGTATTTGTTTTTGCCATGGGAGTCACAATGTGAGTAATACTGGATTTTGTCGATCTTGATGGTTAGGATAAGGTTTTGTACATCGTGACCTTCCAACAGCTTACTTGTAGTAGGATCCACATTGCGATAGTGTACATAGAGAACTAGGAACTAGGAGCACGATTGCGTTCTGTAGGCTTAATTCTCACTTGGGTTTTTATAAAGGTCAGAAGGCTGAACGTCATGCATAGATCTTTTTTTTTTGTCCCGGGTACCTGTTTTATTGGAAATAAGAACAGCCTAGGTTCCCTAATTACTGATAAAGACGTTCTTCTGAATTACGGCTTGTCAGCTTTTGTAGCTAGGCCATTCCTAAAGTGCATGACTGTTGTGTTTAATCTGGGTCTGTTAATTGGGATATTTTCAGGCACTGGATACATTCAACACCGCAGTGGTCTCTCCTATCTATTATGCATTATTCACATCATTTACAATCCTTGCTAGTGCTATAATGTTCCAGGTATGCCCTTCACACATGCATCTAACTGCCACTTCGTACGGATACAGGCATAGACATTGTGCGTATCCCAATTTGATGGTTTGCTCTTTGCTCAATTTGCTTCTGTTATCTAGGATTATAATGGTCAAAGTGCAAGCAGTATTATATCAGAACTCTGTGGCTTCATCACTGTATTATCTGGCACAACAATATTGCATAGCACAAGAGATCCTGATCAGCCATTCATTACAGGTAGATATCGTTGTTTTTCTTATCTAACAAGATTGTTTCTAGCAAAGGTTTATCAGCTGTCCGTGGGTTCATAGAGGTACTGAAAATTTATTCCAGAGCAAATTTACATTTAGGGTGTGGTTGGTTGTGGGAAAAATGGTTTTCCTAGGAATAGTTTTCTAATTTTCCATTGTTTGGCGAAGCAAGAGATGGAAAATCATTTTCGAGGGAAATTATTTTTACCCCTTGGGGGGAAATTATTGTTATTATTATTTTATGTTTGAGAGGAAAGCAAATCAATGTTCTTCTACTGTGTAAGAGATACCAAATATTTGGTTGTTAAGTGGTTATAGCATGAGGCTGAAGCTTTAATGGGAAAAGTTGTTCAGCTCCACAGGGTGTTACTAGTTTAGGGAATATTCACTGTTCGAGAGTATCTAGTATTATTATGCAAGTTCTGCTATGCCATTGGTGGCACAATGGCAACCATGTCTAAGTAGGGCCTGTACGTTTTACTTAACAGAAGCCGGGTTGGGGAAGCAAAAGAGGATAGCGGAGTGGTTCATTTTCCTATGGGCTCCCTCTTGCATATACTTCGGCGTAAAGCCTTGTACCGACTCAAAGCATTATGGAAAGTTTCTCTTTTTATGGAGAAAAACAGAATGAGAAGCCTAAGGAGAGATGACCCTGACAGATGGGAAGGTGAGAAAGAGAGACAAACAAGGGTTGGGATATAGTGGGATAGAGGAGAACTCTGCACTTAGGCTGTTTTTGTTTTGATTAACTGGTCGCTACGGAGTTAATTGCAGACCTAAAGAAGTATTCTTTTCTTTTTCTTTTTTCTTTTCTTATCTGTGTTATACCAGAATCAGATTCAAGGACAAATAGTGTTGGGATTCCTCTTGTTATATCTCTCTACTTTGATTTTTGTTAGCCATTTTGCTCTCCTTAATTGCATGTATAGGCTGACTATTTGTTGAATGACATTGCGCCTGCAATCATTGAACCAGCTTATGTGATTGATTTTTCCATCTATTTTGGTAGTCTTTACTCTTCACCGGTAGGTGTACATCTTGGCCCTTCCAAACTCCTTGCACTGCATAGCTGCTGGCAAAACTGGTCCCTACCGGATTATCTAACCAAAACACACAAAAAAATGCCATGCTCAGACCAAAAATAAGACACCCTTAGACCACGATCAACTCAAAAGTTATAATTACGCAACCCAAATTAAAATTTGCCGGACAAATATTAAGTGCACTATGTTGGTAAGGTTATTGGATGAAGTTACAGCGTACTTGAGTATGAATGGAACCTGGTAATTTGGCATGGGTGTTCTACCAAACTCCTATTATGCGACCCAAACAAACCCGCTTGCTATGCATGGTAGGAGGGTAATAATCATTCACCTTGGAGTATCAGATCGATTTATGCCTGAAACAGAAACACAAATTCACAATGTCACAAGTTCCACACTATTCAGACCCTCTTTAAATTTGTGCGTTGTCATTACATAACTTTTTTTGATTCTGATGGAATCACAGATCTCTACACCCCACTGTCGCCAAAATGGAACCAGCAAAGCAACGGGGATCCCTGGAAGCAGTGGGATGAGGACGGGCAGTCCCCTAATGTCATCACAATCGTCAGACAAGATTACTTCAAGTAAGCTTATCATTGCCAGAGGTGTTTCGCCATTGACAGCTTTCCAATGTCCACCAAATTGCCATTGCCCTGTACAGGAAGCATCATCCATCCATGTTTGTTTTTGAGATAAACCTTCAGGCAAAGGCTTAATGCAGTTTGATAATTTCACAGGGCCTGAGCCAACGCGATAAGATCCAGGACATTCGTGCTTATTATTGGTTTAGCTCGTATATTTTTTTCCTGAGGCTGCTTCTCTTGGTGGGTCATATGTCAACCCCTTGTGCAATACGTCTCTTAATCTAGTCCTGGTCTATAATTTAAGTCATGTATGCCCATTTTTGCTACCTATATTCTTGCAACTTTAGTTTGCATGGTATAGTATTGTTTTTGTCTTTTTTATTTTTATATTTTATTTGTAGTAAAGTTCGTCTTGCAATTTTTTTAAAAGGCGAAGGCAGAGAATTCCTTGTATTTCTTGCCCCTGCTTTCAAGATTCTTCTGTAATCGTAGAGTGGGAAAGTTTGCTGAGTGTGGTGGCCGAAGGCATTGACAGGAATCATTAATAGTATACAACCCTAGATAGCCATTAATTAGTCATACTGATACTTGTTGTAATTTGCCTTTGATTAAGGTGCGGAATTAAATTTGTTTATAAGTATTTAAGAATTTACTCTTTATTCATTCTCATTCTTTTTAGAAATGTCGACATGAAAAAATAATAATTTTTAAGGAATAACGCTTTGTTTAATTTTCCCAATCAAACCATAAAAATGAGGCCACAAGTATACTCATATATGTATATAACTCATGTTACACTACTTAGAGAGTTACAGTAAACTAAAAAAATTTTCAAATTAGACTAAATGAAAAAGATTGCATGGAAAGAAAGAGTCCTTACTTTGAACTAACATAATTTATTGATTATAAAATTTAATAAAAACACCAGACAGTATGGAAATCAAAATATAAATCCCTACTCTATACAACTGAACTTAATGCTCTAGATTATAAAGTTTAAAGCAAATATTCTAGAGATTTTTTTTCTTTCTCCTTTGTCTATAAAGTATGATATATTCTAAAAAGGAATAGATATTCTTCTTTAAAATATAATTTAATAATTTTACATACTTTTTAAAAAGATATTTTGGGAATAAAAACACATGAATTACACAAATAATTATAATGGATAAAAGAGAGAACAACATTGTCACTAATATTATGAAAATGTTGTGATGTAAAACGTTAGCTGAATTCTCTTCTTTAATATGTGACTCAGCTAAATCTTATCCTTGAACATAGAAGCTCGTTAACCAATGGTTCATGTCCTAACACTCTCAGTGATAATTTAATAACTACCAATATGTAACAACTATAAGCAATGCTTGGTTTAAGAAAACAAACCATAAATGACATAAGGGATTTGAACATAACACATCTCAAGTATAAAAATTGTATCTCATATGTACAAAATCCTGAAATTTACGAATTTTATTTTGGATGAAATACACAAAAACCCAAAATGTCACCTCAATATTGCAAAACCCACTGTCTCCTTTTTCGATTGGGGTTAGAGGAGGGGAAAGGAGGTTAATTAACCCCTCTTTCCTTTGTTTGGGAAAAAAATAATTGGGAAAAAGAGGGATAACACTTCACCTCCATTTACCCCCATAATCCAATTTTTGTCCCCCCCCCCCAAAAAATTGGGGGTGGATGAAGGGGAAGGGAAGTGACATAAAAATTTCAATCATAATAATAGTAATTTTTCCTTTCCCCTCCCCTCCCTTTTCTAATCCAAACATAACACATATAGTTAACCTACCTTCCCCTCCACTTCAAATCCAAATAAGGTAAATACATTTTCCGTCCCCTCCCTTCCCTTCCCCTCCATTTCCATCCCCTTCATTAACATCCCCTCCCCTCCCCCTCTAATATCCAAAAACACTCTTAAGGCACATATAAATATGATTTTGCCTCATAAAACTAAAATAAATAAAAAAATGACAGTGCCTAACATTAGCAAGACTAATACCTAATTACCCATTCTTTAAACTAGTTGTATCAAACAATGCACATGAGTTTATCTTAGAAATTCTGCAAAGAGTGTTGATGTTGACGAGTGTTGAACTTGAATGATGTTGAATTATTAAGTAGAAGGTTCATCTTATAATGAGTTCAAAATATAATGTAAGATATCTTTTTAAGTACAAAACTCATTGTAAGGAGATTTGAACATGAATGTCACATTGATTCCAAAGGTGTAAAACCCTCAGTCCGTCACACAATTGAGGCCCATTGGACTTTGTAATGTTGGCTATAAAGTTGTGACAAAAACCATCGTGAATCAACTCAAACCGATCTTGAGTAAGCTTATATCTCCCACACAAAGTAGTTTTGTCCTAGGTCGGCAAATCTCTGACAATATCATTATTGCACAAGAAATTATCCACACCATGAGAAGAAAGAAAGGCAAGGTTGAGTACATGGCAATCAAGCTCGACCTTGAAAAGGCATATGACAGACTCCAATGGCCTTTCATTCGTGAGACCCTAATGAAAGCGAGACTCCCTCAACTGCTTGTGGAGGTAATTATGAATTGTGTTACCCTTACATCGTTCAATATTCTATGGCATGGGGAGAAAACAGAGTCGTTCAAACCAACCGAGGGAGTGTGGCAAGGAGATCCCCTTTCTCCCTATTTGTTCGTGCTATGTGTTGATAGACTTAACCACATCATTGAGGAGGCAATTAGCAATGGTGATTGGAAGCCAATATTTGCCAGCAAATGAGGGCCCCCAATTTCAAGTTTGTTTTTTGCTGATGATATTTTACAATTCAGTAAGGCCACAATTGAACAAGCGACCATAATGAAAGGGTGTCTGAACCACTTTTGTTTTCCATAAAGGCAAAAAATCAGTCTACAAAAGTCACAGGTTTTCTTTTCTAAAAATACGAATAAGAGAATGGCTGAAGCAATAAGTGAAACTCTCAAAATTCCTATTACCTAGGACCTAGGGAATTACTTAGGCATGTGCATCATCAATGGAATAGTCACAAGATAAACATTTAGTCATGTCACAGAAAGGCTGGATAAGCGTTTGGCAGGATGGAAGGTAAGAACTTTATCCTTGGCAGGACGAGCTACTCTAGTGCAATCCACGCTTTCAACAATCCCAGCCTATGCTATGCAAACAACTAGACTTCTTCGTTCATTGTGCGATGAGTGTGATAGTAAGGCTCATTTATTTCTCTGGGGAGGTGATGCGCAACATCGTAAAATTCATAATGTCTCGTGGGCTCAAGTGACTAAGACTAAAGAAACAGGTGGTCTCGGTTTAAGGTCAATGCGCTAGGTTAATGCGGCTTTTATGATGAAGCTGGAATGGAGGGTTCTTTTGGAAAAATATAGCTTTGGCCACGGGTGCTTCGAGCTAAATATTGTAACAACAGATGTGATGTTGACATGTTCACACCAAGGGGCGTCGATTCCTCAAATGCTTGGGGAGGTATAATCGAATGTGCTAACTATATCAGAAAAGACATTCGGGTAGATGTCATAAATGGTAAAAGAACATTGTTCTGGTATCATTCATGGGCACTCACAAAACCCCTTTGCATGTATACTGTTAGCATAATCCCTCTGCACCTTGAAGATGTCATAGTGGAGGAGATGTGAGATTTTTTACATGGGTGGAATTGGGACTTATTTGTTGATATCTTACCACAAGATATAGTCAAAGCTATTGTCCCATTCGAATTAAGGCCAGGTGAAGAGGTTGGTGATCAATTAGTTTGGAAAGGATCTTCAAATGGGTCATTCACTATTAAGTCAGCCCTCTCTTTAATCAAAGATGAAATCCCCGAAACTCCAGACCCGGTCTGGAAATGCATATGGGCGCTTTACACGTCCCAAAGGATTAAATTATCTCTCTAGTTGGTTGTTGATGACCAACTAATGACCAATGTTAATCGATTACACAGATGCTTGCCCTATGATTCTAGATGCCGAGATTGTTTGCTTGCTGAAGCAGATGCCCTCCACTTACCAAGAGACTGTGAGCATGCTAGGTTGATCTGGACTAAACTCGTTCCAAGACATAAGCAAATGTCCTTTTTCTCCTTACCTTTTAGAGCTTGGGTGCACTCAAATCTTGAGTCTTTCAACAAGGACAATGGAAGGTGGTCTCTTCTATTTCCCACTACCCTCTGGTGGCTGTGGAAATGGCGAAACCTTCGCTGTTTTGAAGATCCCATGTTTAAACCCCATGAGCCATATTCATTTATAAAAAAAAGAGCAGCTAAAATAAAGAAATCCCTGCAAATAGAGGATCATTACCATTCAGAGTTGATAGTTCATCCTCGAATAGAATCGTTCATCAGATGGAAAGCACCTCTAGATGGGTGGATTAAGTTGAATATTGATGGAGCGTCAAAGAACAACTAGGCCCAGCAGGGGTTGGAGGGGTGTTTCGTGGTCCTCTAGGAGGCTTCTCCATTATTCTAGGCATCTGCTCTTCAGTGAAGGTTGAAAGCCTCCTTCATGGACTACGGCTAGTAAAGTCGAGGGGATGCACTAGACTCATCATTCAGATGGACTCAAAAATTGTGGTGAATATGTTGCGGAAGAAGCGCGAGAAAAATCAAGCCTACTTCTTCCTTCTCAAGGATTGCCAATCTTTGCTGAACTGCACACATTGGAGTGTTATGATTGCTCATTGCTACAAGGAATCTAATAAGGTTGCTGACCTATTGGCTAATAATGGGGCAAACCAGACCGGTAAACTGGAAGTGTATTCCGATCCCCCTCCTTCGTTATTATCTTCCTTGTCTATGGATAATGTAGGAGTGGCTTGGCCACACTTTGTTTGTTCTTAATAGACATTCATTAAGGTGCCTAGCCCCTCTTTGAGCACCCAAAAAAAAATGTAACTATTTTAAAATTTTTTATCAATGATGTTAAATTGACATTTATATTGATGTCCATCATATATGCGTAAACAATTGTACGTCAATTAATTTTAAATTTATAAACATTATTAGACTCAACTTGTTAAAATGATTGAGGGTTATTTTTACAAAAATCTAATTTCTAATCCTCATATTTTTTTTATCAATATTAGTTCTCAAAAAAAGAGAAGGGCCCCCCCCCCCCCCCGGTGCTGAAACGAGAGACTGATCAACTGCCAACGGCGGGGGTAGAATTTCATATGGATTTCGATTTGCGATGACTGCTCCAAACACTTGGACTACCGAAAGCGACATCTTCCGTATCCAATTCAAATCCCCATTGCTAATTCTATTCCCATTCCCAACGTCTACAAAATGGCGAATTTCTGTGTTCAGCGTCCCATCACTCACTGCCTCTGCCTCCCTCTGTCTCCATCGTAGTCCTAGAAAGAGAAGGTTAGAGAGAGAATGGGTCAAGGAGGTTCAAGTTCAAGTTCAAGTTCAAGGTCAGGATCATCATCAATGGAGAGATCCTCATCCTCTCACGCTCACTGTCATAGGGCTTAGCTCCGGCAAAAGCTCCGCCGTATTCGTCGCCGGTGTAGTTTCACTTCTAAGCATTCGACGTCGCCGACTGCCTTCAAGCTTGTCTCCGCCGACTATTTCGCCGGAATTGCTCTCCTAATTCTCATCTCTGTCTGTTTTCTCTCTCTCTCTCTCTCTCATGTCGTTCTTGTCGCACCTGATAATGGTTGATCTCAGAGATGTTGATCTCGTTCGTTTTGGTTGGTTGAACGTGTAGGCGGAGATGAAATTCAAGGACAGGTGGATGGCTTGTGTGTCGCTGGGAGAGCAGACCTTCCGCACTGACATCTCCGGCCAGTTAGTCTTCTCAATTTTCTCTTTTATTGTTAATTGTCGTTATGTGTTTCAGCATCTTATCAGTCGTCAATGACTCGGGTATTTTTTTTTCATTACGGTCTGTGTCAATAGCTTGGAACGGCTTGAAGCCTCAGTTTTTTTTTTTTTTTTTGGGGGGGGGGGGGTGGGGGGGGGTAAAAAGTTGTCCATCACCCACTCATCCCCATCTTAGAAAGAGCAGTTAGTAACCAACACAGCTTGGTTTAGGTAGTTTGACAATTATTTTTTTTAAGTAAGGTCTCGGATTCGAATTTTGTGAATAAAGAATATCGTGGTGGGTGAGGTCTAACCTTTGCGTGACGATAGTAGCTCGATTCTGATAAACAGAAGCCAAAGGCTACCAAAAAAAAAAAGGAAATTGGAATAAGTAGATGGTTGCAACAAAAAATAGGTTCAGTGCGATACATTTCAGGGATAATGCTACTTCCTCTAACCCCTCCCATGCCCAACCTACTTACGACAGACTATTGGGTATGGTTTTGTGTTTTAGGGATGACTAGAGAAATGAGATAATGGAGGCGAATTGTTCTGCTTCCTACCCTACTTATGTTTGTGAAACACGGTTATAAGGTAATTAGTCTCTCCCGATTCCTATGTGACCTTAGTTCTAAGCACATAATAAAGTATTGAACTGATGATCAAGTTTTAGCTGTTAAAGCAGAAGGTTCTGTGGATCATTGAAATTATTTTGGAACAGAAATTTGGATTTGAAGAAATATTGTTCAATGACCTCTTCGTGATCCTAGTATAGGAATAATTTTGCTTAAAGAGTTTTGACTGTGTCTGTTCATGGTCTGTTCTTTCAACCTCTGGGTTCATCGGTTTCGTCATCATTATTTTCCTAGTATTTCTGTGCCGTGCCGCTTTGACCATAGCCATGACAGAAGGTCCTATGATTCATGGAATGAAGCATAGGAACACCAACAGTAATGGGAGCAAGGATGAGGATGTGTCAAAGCTTTCCCAAAAAGCAGGAAAAAAGAACAGCTTTGGGAAAAAATAAAAATAAAAAATCGAACATACCTATTATGTCTATTCTCGCATTGAAACCCAAGAAAATGGAAAAGAAAAAAACAAAACTTTTTTGAGAGTTCTAGTGTGGATAATGCGTTAGAGTATACAATCAGCTACCTGTGAAAGAGAATAGAAGGTACAAAAATAGGAAACAGGAGGATCAATTACTCTACCTCTTTTTGAAAAAGCCATGGGAAAAGAATTTAACATGGGCAAAGTAGAATAAAAAGAACGAAGACAAAAGAGGGCCTAGCACGGCACTCTTCTCTCACTTTTCTAGCATGGATTAGCAGTACATAAGTCTAATGGCACTTTAGGCTGTTGGAATTAGTAGTGAGCCAAGTACAAATGTGGTACAGTCAAAATATTCTGAATCATTGCCCCCCCTCTTCTTTTTTTTGTGTGTGTGTGGGGGGGGGGGGTGCTGTAAGAGTGTTTTGGAGTGAGGGAACTCCTCACAATTTTTTCTTGAGAAATGCTACCCTTTATTTTAACCATTTCAAGCCAATGCCACTTTGGCTGGTTCTGGTATGATGACTCTATTAGGTATGTTCTTTTACAAAGAGAGCTCCGCCACTCTATAGGATTAGGCATTTAGTTGTTTGCATGTCTATTGGGTTTTTTGATGTCATTTGAAACTCAAACTTGTGGTGTAGGAGGCACATTGGGAGGAAAATCATGAAAAAGTAGTCCATATAATCCATCTGCTATCTCTGGAGAGAAATAGGACTGTCATGGGATGAAACCCCACTCCATGTTATTAGAGATGAATTTATAATAATTTTGTACTTCCAGGAGTATGAGAGTCTGAGAGTGTTCAT
Organism: Selenicereus undatus; assembly: GCA_017589665.1. Lineage (NCBI taxonomy): Eukaryota > Viridiplantae > Streptophyta > Magnoliopsida > Caryophyllales > Cactaceae > Selenicereus > Selenicereus undatus. Next base: position 20,711,706 of record JACYFF010031959.1, read on the forward strand.
CATTGATTGATTGCGTATCTTTTGTCCATAGCCTTTATGCTATAATTATGGCTTATTTGTATGCCACTTTGCATTGTCATTCTTTTTCCCCCCCTTCTTCACGTACGTTCTTTGCCATGTATTCAAAGAATATCTCTATGTGGCTAGTTCCTTGATATAAATGCTCTTGCTTCTAAAGCATTGTATGGGATTCTTTGCTTGATAATGATACTAAAAGCCTCCCCGTTTTTACCCTTGCTCCTTATTTATGTGTGATGATAGATTCTAGAATGCATCTTTAAAGAAGTATCAGCAAGTTATTTTTCTACTTCTCCTCTCTCCTTTATTCGTCTGAGTTTTTTTTTTTGGGGGGGGGGGGGGAGGTTTTCCTGAGTGACTGTCTTAAGTACAGTTACAAGTCAATTGGACAGTATGCACTCTCTTAATAACTTTTTCCTGCAATTTTTTAAAAACATGATGGGATGGAGGATGTAGTGTTTGCTCCTCTAATAATTTCTCTCTGGCATGAATTTCCTCCTCCTGACTCTTATCATGTATATAAAAGTGTCTCTGATGTTTATGATTTTTTTTTTCTTTTCTGGGTAAGTAAGAGAAAAATTCTGATGACACCAAGGAGACATCACCCATGACGTAACAAAAGGGGGAAAAGACACAATCACCAGGCCCATATGCTCTTGTAGATAATCCTGCCTACAAAATCCTGGCAGGTTAAATGTTCACTATTCAGTGCAAGATTACACCTGTACAAAGTTTTCAAAAACTAAAGTTTAAATTCATAAAAAGAGCATGACTTTGCCGCCAAAAATTTGCTGGTTATGGGGTTAGGGGCTTTCTAAATACTTCAACAAATAACGTTAGGAATTGTCGTCCAAATATAAACAGGTCAGCTCTTCTTCATCATCATTTTCCTGCGCACCAAAACTTATTTGATTTTCCTTGGATCAACCCAAATTCCTGTGACAGAGAGATAAATGCCAAAGAGACGAAGCCAATGGGCAACCGAAAAGTAGGTGGTTGGCCGGTTTTTCATAATGTAGAAACATACAGAACATATGACACCTGCTTGCAAACTGAAAAAATATTCTTCTTCAGCATATCCTCCATGCAAACCTTGCCCACAGCAGCTGCCCAAGGGAAAAAACAGCTTCGGTGTGAGCTTTAGACCTCCATATGGCCTTGATAGGAGATTAGCGCCGTTAGATCCTTTCAAGAATATATCGCAAAGCTCTTGATGGTGGGAGATACGGAAGCATCATCTTGTCATTGCCTTTGGGCACGACATTGCTATTGGCAAATAACAAAAATTAGAATTAACACAGTTCCCTCTTTTCAGTCATTCGGTTTTTCAGGAGCGTTAAGTTCCATTGGTTCTGGTTGGCACTCTGAGAAACCACTTCTTGCACTATTGTATCTTTAAAGTGACCCATCCTGAAAAGATGCAGAAGTTGACACCTTAATGGTTGATCCCTGCACCATCATGCCATTCTTATGTTATGTGTGTCTATATATCTTCTGAAGAACTTTGAAGTAGTCTATGATCTCCATTTTTACTATCTTCTCCACTTGTGATCTCCTATACGAGGCCTAATTAAACCTTCAGCTGTAAATCTGTTTGCCATGTGCTAGAAATATTACTTGATCACTGCCAGAACCAGGTTCCAGTGTGGATTATGCAGCTGGCGGTGGATAACAATTAGTTACTGTGTGCATTACTATCTTCATAACTTATTCTATGGTTTGTGCCATTCTTTTATCCATGAGCAATATGAATACACTATTTCAAATTATGAGCATACTACTGATGCATGGAGCAAATTTTCCTCAATCCAATGGCACTATGCCCAGTAATAAGAAAGTCACAATAATACTGCACTTAGTTTCTTTTTAATTATTTCTCTTATTTGGCAGAGTGGGGATTGATTATTGCCCCTTTTTACCCCTTTGAATGACATTCTTGTGTGTGTTGCACAGCATTTTCTCTATTTTATGTATATTTTCCTGCTTTTTCTTGTGCTTTCCGGTATTTATGTTTGTTGCATTCTGGTGCAGGACAGAGAGGCCTGTTTGGAACTCGGTGAGCACTCTTGACAATTTAATGATGGCTTTTGGCTACGTTTCACTTGATGCCTCAGCATTGCCTTCAGGGGCATTTTTCTAGGGATGTGCAGCATAGTACAGCCAAAGTGTTGCATTTGTTGGAAATGAATTCACTAGTTTTCTTTCAGCAACTTTATTGTATAGTCTTGGTTTATGTTACATAATTTAGAGTATTAGGAGGCTTATTCATTGATTTTGTTTTGCACAAACCCGACACTAGGACTTCAAAGCTATGAGCAGTGGATGTCTTTACTGCATGTAAATTTTCTGGCTTTTTTGTGAGGTCTTTTTAATGCCCTTGTGAGATTTCTTATGAATTTGCCACTAAACTTTTCAAAACATTCAAGATTACTACTTATCTATTTTTGCAGTTAAAAATCCCACTGAAGTTTTAAATAATTGAAAATACTATTATAACGGGTCATTTCTGAATATTTTGAAAGAATAAGTGATGTTTTATATTGTTTTGAGCAATTTGAATGGCAGTTTTGACTAAGAAAAAGTCAGATGGCAAATTTTGAATGTTTTGGAAACTTTAGTGGCAATTTTGGGTGAGAACTTGCCCCTGCATTTTGGTGATCTGCGTGAAAATCAACTATAGCATTTCTTTGAATATCTTGTTTATATGACCTACTCTCTGATTGCTTGGGTCCTGTCTCGAAGTCATCTTAAGCACTTCTGTGTATTCAGGATATCATTGATCTATTTGGATTTTTCTGCGGCAATGTTGGAGATTGTAGTTATATGCATAAAGTTTCCAGTGCGTGAAGAGCAGCTGCAGGGATGGTGCCTTGTAGACTTATAATTGAATTGCAATCTGAAAGGCCAATGCTAACCTTTTATTCTTTATTTATCTTGTTCCCTCCTTTTTTGAGGAACTGGGGTGGTCAGGAACTTATGAAGTTGAAGGCTGTGGCCATTTACAAAAAATCAAGTTGGAGAAGAGGGTTTACCATCATACTGTAGTGAGAAAGGACACATTTTGTGTCTAATGATTTTGTGCAGATCACTAATCCTCCATCAACTTTGGAGCTTTGCCTTCATTACTGAACATACTCGTTAGCAGGACTAATTTTGTGCCAAACAAGATCTCCCTTTTGGCAATGTGTCAAGCATGGTCAACTAGTTTTAACTTTTAAGCATTGGCTATCACTTGTGTTTCAGCTCTGGGCGTTCTCCTGGGAGCATTGCTGTTGATTTCAAGATGAAGCATTCTTAGTTACTTGCTGAATGACATGATGCTCGCAAGCCTTTTTTTTTTTTATTGTCTTAATAATATGTGATGTGGTCACCAGAAAGGTCCAAACTAAACTGACTGAAATGATTATGAACTTTTCATTATTGTGGTTGTGTCATGGATTATTTTTTTTAAATACAGATTTTATATGGTTTTTCCTTTTTTTTAATTCTATTTTTGGGGTCGAGGAGAGGGGGAGGAGGGTTGGTTTGGCACTCTCTAGTCTGAAATTTCTTCAATTTTTTTTTCTGAATTTTCCCCCTTCCTCCTTCTGTATGATTTCAATCAGGAATTAGTTCTTGCTGATTATGTTGGTGTACTGGATGAGCCACTTTTGGTAATGCTATTGGGAAATGCGGGAGTGCCATCTTATCTTGCTTTGGTAGTGTTGTTGGGAAATGGGGGAGTGCTTTCTTATCTTTCAAGTTCCCCTGCTGCACTACGGATACTACAAGTGTGCAGCTTGTGTATTACAAAGCTGAGTTCAGTTAGTGTTAAACCCTCCCTCCCCCCTAAAAAAAAAAAAACCAACACACACACACACACACAAGGATCCATTGCAAGAAAGGGGAGGGGTGAAGTTGTCTCTCAATTGCTAATGAATGTTATTTTTGTCATAGACAAGTGATAGTTCTGGAAGAACCTAAAGGGTGACATGTGGAGTTATGGTCCTTGTAGTCACATATGAAGTTTGGTATTTGTGAAGAAGAATTCCTAGAATAACTTTTGACAGTGCTACTAGGAATGCAGAGTAGATAGTTTCCTGACTGTTAAGCCAGAGCTTCTTTGTTGGCTATTCTGTTGGTATGTCCCTAGCATTTTGGGATTTTGCCTTTGAAATTCAGTTATGTCATGGCTGAAACGTGCTTCTTTTTATTTTTTTTGGTCCTTTTTATATTCGATGATGTGTTCTCTGCTTGATTTTCAAGATATTAAGAGGACTTTTCCAATCGTTTTATTCACACTTTTCAATCATCGTTCTCCCATCAAAGATCCCTTTACTCTCCAAGAATGTGATCTTTTTATTTCTGCAGGAAAAGAAACTTCTTCTGGAAAGCAATGGGCCTTATGTTGCGAGAGTATCTGTTTACGAGGTTTGTACATAAGCTGCTTGAAGTAGAAGTGCTTTTGATCATTTTCTGCGTATTTTAGCCTATCAACACGGAGAATCATGCAATTTATTTAGGATGATTGCAGTAATATCTTGAAGAAGCTGATTGAAATTGTGATTTTTTTTTGGGGTAAGTAATCAAGAGGTATATTAAATGGATACCAAGGGGATGTCACCCATATACGAAAGGGGCAAATACAAAAACATTATTCCCTTAAGCTCTCATCCATAATGCAATCGACAAAAGCCAAAAAGTTTAAATTTTTGTTACCACTGAGGCCTACACTCCAACTATACTCCAAAAGCTGATCGAAATTGTGAATTACGGTGAGCCTGAGTCAACCTAGGTGGCATGCTGATCATTCAGAAAATGAACACACAAATGGTTAATCAATCATTGCAAAAAACTAAAAGTTACTTATAGGTTGCCCGTTGTGATAGGCCTAAACTCTCATTTCATTGAAGCATCAAGATTCTCTGTTTATATTTCTGTACTTTAATATGATTATATAGATAGGCCTAAACTCAGCTCTCAGCTTTCATGTGTATCTGGACCTCATCTCCATTTTCAAAATAGTCGGTGAACTTTTAATGCTTATTTCTTGAGTGGAAATTAAGAAAATGGTGGATGTCACTTTTGTTATGATTGTGATGCTGGGTATTCACCAATTTACCGGACAATTTACTAAGTAAAGTTCCTGATTATAACAGCTAGCTTCCCGTTGATCCTTGTTGGTTTTGGATTGTTTGATTGTTATTAGAAAGCAAGGCTGATCCAACTATTTTGTTTATGATGTGATTGCTACAACATAAACTTCAAATAAACGTTGATGGGATGCATCTTGAACATATAGAAAGGTGCATTTTGTAGCTTTGTGGTGTCAAAACTTATTGGCTATATGTCTTTGCTTTCAGAGTTAGTTCTCTTGTACTTAGGTCCTCTTATTTATGAGTGTCTTTCAATGTGTAAAACAATCTGGATTTAACTATTGATAGGTTACGCAATTGTTGGAACTTGGAAGTTCATTTTATTAATCAAGGGGGAAGGTTGACTCATTACAAAGCATGTTACCAAGTCTTCTAGCCTATATTGTGTCCTTGGTGCAGTTCTTGCTTGTACAGGTAACAGCTGGAGAAGTCTGAAAGAGACATCTTATCAACTAGTAAAAGCTGCAGGGGTTTTATTACATCAAGGAAGAGATTTTTTTACCAAATAAGTTAGGAGGCCTCGACATTGAATGGAGCTCTCAAGATTAAAAGGGTATACAGTTTTGCCAACAAAGAGGAGCTTGGCTGTATAGTTTCTTCTCTCTAAGGGTTGGTATCAGAGACCTAGGTTCAAATCTTGCAGACATTTCTGCTTCCTTTCATTCCAAAGCAGAGGAAGAGAAGGGGGGGGGGGTACTAGTGAGCTAGAGGATTTGTGCAGGAATGTCTCCAATGTTGAATGTGGTGGGGACTGGGGAGAGGTCCTTGCCATTTTTTTTGGGGGGGGGGGGGTGGCGTTCGAATGTACATCACTACTAGCTTCCAACGCTTGAACTCTCCAGTGGGACTTAGACTGCGAAGTGATTCTACAGTTTCTTGTGTGGTGTTTTGTGCTGGGCACCCTTTATGTTTAAGATGGCATGCCATAAAGAAGCTACAATACTTAGACTTGGCCATATTCCCATTCGAGTGTCAACCGTCTTGTATGGGTGTCGATGTTGGACTTGGGCCAATTTCTGATAATTGTCTTTTGGGATATTTTATTTGGCACCGATGTGTTCTTGAAAAATCTATTTGGTACACATTGTAGAAGTAAATATGAGTTCTAGTAATAATATTTATCGATTTAAATTTATAGTACTCATTTTTATTTCCATGCCAAACGGATTGTTAAAAAATAAAAGGATAACAAATGTAATATCCCTTTTATTTTTCTGTGTCTCTAGTGTAAAATGAATGTTCAAGTTGTCCATATCATTTCAGATCAGGTGGAATGACGAATTGGAGTGCCTGGAAGTTGGAAACATTGAGTCCTAACCTTATTTGACTCCCTACTGTTAGTGATAGTGAAGAGGACACTGTCTTTAATTTTTTTGAAGCTTTTGTGGGCAACTAAACTGAACGTTATGAATGTGTGTTATGTCCAGAACGTGCTTTCTCTATTGAGACTGTTTTGAAGACCTAGGCTCCTAGAGTTTGTAGTTTTGATTGGCAACTGAAAAGGAGATATGCTTGTAAGAATAAACTTATGTTTCTGTTTAGCCAACTGGTACAGCTTATGTGAGGAGGATGAGGAAATTAGATTATGTTTGGATTATTTGTCTTTGATTTCCTTCTCTGTGGCATTTCACTTTGGCCTTGGAGTGTATCGGGTCCAATTAAAAATCCCAATTGTTTGCTACCTGCATGGAGAAGAAGGATGCAAAAAAGTTGGATGGATTCCGTTGGTAATATATCTCATGCATGTGGAAGGAAAGAAAGCAAGGAGAAGCTTTGCTGCTTTAGGATTTTGAGTTGTTGCATTCAAGGTTTCTGTATAGTTGGAACAAGGCACTTCATAGGAAGCAGAAATTGTCATTTGTTGATGTGACTTTGCCGATTCTTTGGCCTATAGCATAGGCACAACCCCAGCTGTCATTTTATAAATGGTTAATACCTCTCCTCAAAAACTGGTCTTTTGACTCTTTTCTATATCGATAAAGTATGATAGCCTGCTTTCATTAATGAATAATATTGTCCATGACAGATGGATAGGTAATATGTAAGTCAACTGCATAATGGATGTAAGCAGTGGGCATTTAGCAAGAACGCCGTCTCTCTCGGGGGGTGTGGGTGGGGTAAAAACAATGTTTTTCCATTAATTACAAAAAATAATCCATAAAGAGAGGAGGGAACCATCTCTAAGAGAAATAGGGTATACACTGCTTTGTTTTGTCTCTCTTTTTCTTTCTCAATCTACTCGTTAGTTCCATGTTTGTGCTTTTTTCTCTTTTTTCCTTTTTTGGGGGGGGGGGGGTGTGGGTTTTATGTTCTTTCATTCTTCTTCATTTTGTTTATTTTGAGGTGAAGGACGTGGAGGAAAGAGAGAGTTAGAGGAACGCTGATTTTCTCTACGCTGACACTCATTTGATTATTTATCATAAATTTGGCTACTTTAATGGGTAGGGGTCCTATATATGGAATATAAATTTAATGTAAAATCTTCCTTCAATTCTAATTTGTTCATAGTGAATCAAGATGTAGTGGCCTTTTTGCTTTCTTTTTTATAGTCAGCTAAGATTGTTGTGTTTCTTGTCGGAGCATGTCCCATACCAGCAAGGCAGCAAACATCAGTTACAGAAGCAGCTGAATTGCATTGCCAGAAATGAATACACTCTACGGAACGTCTTCTGTTACATTGTTTCTCTTTATGTTTCTAGGTTGTTCTATAGTTTAATTGCAAAATCTAGGACTATTAGGTATTTCTAGTGCTTGATGAGACGACTTAACATTCTTTGTGATATTTGATGGCATAACTTATATTGTCATCTTAATACTTGGTGCAGAGCAATATATTGAAGAAGAACAATCTTATCGGTTACTGTGAGATAGACCTGTTACAATTTCTCACCCAGGTGACTTTTTCCATCTATTTCTTTGTTAATCATGTGGATGGTTACCTTGTAACATCAATTGCTGTGACTGGATTATATAAGGAATCATTCTATGAAGCGAATTTCTTTTCTATCCCTCGGGTAGGAGAATGCTGAGTTGGAGGGTAAGAAGTTACTATAGTAGGACAGCCAATGCTGTGGTGCTTTTGTATGTTCTTCAAGGCGAGGTTTTTTTTTTCCCAATGAAAATATTGTACAGAAGAAAATGAAATTTCAAATCAAATCTTTGTTGTTTGGTGTGGTGAAAGTAAAAATTCGCGTATTTATCTCAAAAATCATCTCCTTGTTTCAAGATCTAATCTGATATGTGACATGACAGAGGCAACTTTCATGAGCATAGTACATGCCGCTTAAAGCATTAAAAGATGAAGTCTTGGAGAAGATTATGGTAAAAGAAGCTTAAGTTTGGGGTTCAAGTAAACCAAATAAATAGAGTTTGAGGGAATGCGATAAAAACAGTTTATTCCTGATGTCAATAGCATCAAGTCACCTAGGCTGATTGACTCTATTGCTGCTTGTTTGCAAGAACTGAAGCAATTCTGGTGAGGATAAAATCTTTTTTTTTGGGCAAATGCTTTTTGGGAAGGTGCGCTCAGCCTTAGCAGCTAATCAAGCAGCTAAGGATTTTAAAGTCAGGATTTTAATCCGAAAATTAGTAATTTGTGTGGTAGGGATGTCTATGGGAGGCTTTTTGATGTTCTCAGAGACAACGAATTTGTCCTTTGATTTCAGGTACTTTTTGACACAGAAATTTAGAAGATTTTGGTGAAATAGAAAGCTGAATTTTTTGGTTACTGTTCCCTTTGTTCTTTCGGCGTGATCCGCAAGGACAAAGCCTTGCTTGAACATGATAGGGGCGGCATTAACCTTTTATGGATGCTTGCCCGATACCTCAAAAGGGGTGTCCTGGACTTGATTCAGCCAATTGTATTCTTCTTTGGGTCGAGCAGTTGTCCTTTTTATGAAACTTGTCTTGTTAAGGCTTCTATTTTCTGACATTTCCTTGCTAATAAATTATGGAAAAATGGTTGAATAGAAAATTGGAAAGAATGTGGATGTCAATGCTACTATATGAAAGGTTATATTATTTTGCAGGATTCAGATTCTGAAGCAGTAGATCTCTTGGATCCATCTTCACCTTACCACATAGTTGGCAAACTATTTTTCTCATGTTTCGTTGAGGTTTGTATTATTTTATTTGGGTTTGATGATTGACAATCTCATTGTGAACTGTGGAATTATTTCGTGAGTTCTCTTGTAGGATCCTCAAGAAACAGAAAAAAGTTTTGCGAGGCGTATATTATCTATTGTGGTATGCCCTGGATTTCTATTTGTCTTCATTCTGGAAATTCTCTGTTTGAGTTAGATGTTAAAGTTTTTCCTTTGTCCTCTGATGTTGGATTTCAATATTCACATAATTTCCGCCTTTGGAGATAAGAGAATTACCAATCGCATTTTTAATCAATGGTCAACAAGTATCTCGCCAAATAAGATTAACCCTAGAAAAAGTGTATATCTCATTTTATTGTGCTGCAATATGGACAAGTAATTGGATTATGATTGGAACTAATCTATGAATAGAGTTTGGGTGCTGTCCGACATATCATTGATATGCATCTCATCTTTAAATGAGGGGGGGGGGGAATCTTACACATGCTAGCAACTTATGGGTAGGGGTAATGGAGTATAATGTGGGGAACTGACAGTTGGTAATTGGAATGGGTGGGGTACGAGGTGATTTTTATGCAGACGTTATTCACTTGTCCTCTGGTTAGTACTTGGGTGAACAATTCCCATATGCCACTGAGTATGTCTCCGTTTGCATATCATTTTCCTAGGGATGATGAAAACCATGGTCTTACCTATTTGCAAGATCCAACCCTTGCTTCATTCTATAGACTTGGCATTAGAACGACATAGATAAGGTTAGGGCCATGGATTCAATATGTGGTCGTTTTGCGACTAAAAGATTGCATTGGAAGGGTCTTGAGGGTGAGTGGACCGCATTTTCACTTGCAACCTGTTGGTCCCAAGGTAGTGGTATTCGCCATAAAGGGGATGAATAGGATAATTGAAATAATCTCAAATTAAAATTTTCACACAGCGGAATATAAGTGTGTAGATCAAGAATGCTGAAGTGGATAAGTCGCAGACTTTTGGGCAAAATAGTGATGTAGGATGCAGTGAGAGCAATTCCTACGGATGGGAATAGTTGATTTAGGATGCTTTGAGAGAAATTCCTATGGGGAAAAATTCTCACACACCAAAACATTAAAAGAACTCACTCAAATTAACTCAATAATCATTTATAATATGCCTTCTCCAATTATATAAAGTGGTTTATATGATTAAGAAGTTGGCTCACACGGGTAAACGTAAATGATAAGATATAAAATAGAAAAGCATAAAAATATTTAACCTCATATAATCTTAATAAACTAGGAAACTAAATCTTCATAGTATATCACTAAATATTCTTATTTTGGCTATCTTAAAATATGCTTGAAAAATACCTATGAAAATAATAAAAGAAATATAAAAGATTTCCAATATCAGAAGTATTCTAATTTCTTAAATCTTTTTACCCATTCTTTACTCTCATCTTGCATCAATAAGGAGAGCATAAATAAAGCACATGATGTTTCCCTTATGATTTGAACCACTTGTAAGTATTCGCCTGAAGTACTTCTTAGGCAGGACAACACACCAACTAATCCTCTTGGTTGCAAGTGAAATTTCTAAACTTTCTTGCCTCACCATGAATATAGTCAGTATACAGTGGTTTTCAATATGCTCTTACAAGAGTACAATATAAATACTTAGAATATTTCTTGAAGCTGTTGTGTTGTGTGTTGTATTCCTCATCTTTGGCTTTGTCTTCTATTTATAAGCTTCGCTCAGCAAGTAGACCATTGGTGCTGTAGAATTAGCCGTTGGAGCGAACCGAAAATTCTTTTTGGATCTTCTCTCTAATGGCTCCTAACTGGTTTAGGGTCCTTGACCATCGTCTCATGTGACTGTGACTTACTTTTTGTCTGGGAAACTGTAGCTTCTAATGTTAGCTTTTTCTTGCTTTAAGAGGAAAGGCTTCAGGGCTCATTTAATGCTATAGTCATTGGTTCCTTCTTTGGCTATGGCAAATGGAGCTCTTTCAGATTTGCGATGTTGACAGCTTCCATTTTGGAAAGTATCACTTGTGAGTTGAGGCTGCTTCTCTTGAAAAGATGAGCGTGAGTGAGCGTGACCCTTTCTAGAAGTTGAATGATTTTGAATTTGCTTTCTAACTTTCCACAGATTTCCGGCTCTTACTGTTGTGATTGCCAAAAAGTAATATTGCTTTAAAAACATTAATCACACAATAATATTTGCAGCATACTTAATCAAATAAAGTAACTGATTTAATTGAGCCGTTTTAGCATATGACGCAATTATTATGCTGTCTACAGGAAGTAGTATATACAATGAAGAGATAATGTAGGAACAAAATTAACCTTAGTTTGTGCCAAACTATGGCAACTTAGCAACACATATTTCTTCAACAATTTCCAATTGCGCACTAATATGTAATTTCCACCTTTGGAGAACTTGATCATTTCACATCAAAAACAAATCAATGCATCTTTTTTAATATTCAATATGTTATGACACTTATGTGGAAAGTCCCTCGACATATCTGTAAGGTGCTTTTCATCAATACTTTTGAAACATGCGATACTTAGGTACTTTATGTGCTAGTCATGTTTAGGGTTTAGACTCATGATCATGGCAACTTCAGCAACCAGTCATATGGAAATAAATGTGCCTTGAACTCTACACTGAATTGCCTTGACATATCAGATTAAGAGGAATCTGCAGAACAGTCACGATATGTAAATTGATTGCCACGTTAGAGCAGATTTGCAATTCTGTAGCTGAAACCGCATTTTGAATTCCTTGGTTGGGGTCGTTACTCTCTCTCTCTCTCTCTCTCTCTCTCTCTTGCGCGCGCGCACACACACATCTGTATGTCCATAATGGGAGTGAATGTGTCCCTAGTGGGGCTATTACAAACAGGTGTTAGAAACTCTCGCACTTGCAGGAGTAAGTTGCAATCCTTAAAGTATCTCATGTATAACCATAATCCTGGAAGCTCCTACTTAGGACTATCCAACCAAGAGACCACAAAACCAAAAGCTTTTCTGCAAAATGCTGAGAAAGACAAGGAATTTATAATAAAGAAAACTTTCCTCACCCCAAACATGTAGGGCCACGACGAGAGAGAGAGAGAGCGAGAGAGAGAGAGAGAGAGAGTCCCTTTAAGAGTTTTAACCCAAAAACTCCCAGCAAAAAAAAAATAATGCAATAATGCTTGTGTAGACTTGCAGATACACGTTAGGCCTATGCATTTAACTACATCTTAATGGCATACTTATAATCGTTAATATAAAAAATAATAATTTTATGAACTATCTAGTCAGATCCGAAAAGTAATAATTTTATAGGTTATTTAGTTATCCATCTATTATTAGGTATATATATAGAAAATTGAATACTTGTATAGCATTTTATAGTTTTGTAAGATAGAAATTTTGGGGGGGGGGGGGCGTCAAATCATGATTTATTCCAATTGGTATGCAGATTTTCTTATCTAATGACTCAAGTTTACCTGACCTTTTTTTGGGGGGGGGGGGGGTTCTAACAAAGGAAAGAGTTTCTGCAGAACGCTGAAATTACCTAATGAAGCTTTCCTTTCACACTAGAAAACATTGCTGACATTAAAGGGTGACTTTTTTTGTTTTGGGGAGGGGGGGCTCATAATAATAAAGAAAAGAGTTTATGCACGAGGGCTTTTGTCCACACTAGAAAACATTTCTGACATTATAGGGTTTATAGAGCAGAGATACTATTACAGACAAGCTTATATTTTAAAAAAACATTGTCATTAATTATTGTTTTTTTGATGAGGACACTGTAGTTAATTATAAAGCTAAGATCCGTGCGTTGCTCCCGGATTAAATTTTTGAATAAGTAAATGGTATTTTAAAAGTATCGTTGAATAATTATTGGGTCGACGTCACTAAGTTGATAAAAAGAAATAATGATAATTTTAGTCTAACTCAAAAGAATTGGTGTAAGTAGCGTAAACATTATCACTACTTTTTTTTTCTTCCATGAAGGCATTTTTTCATAAAAGAAGCTTCAAGCATACATGTTTTTTTAGTATGTGCCCAAGCATTGCATCAGATTTGAATTTTTAAATAATGAAATGGATATTTTAAAAATAACATTATATTATTATTAATGTCGACTCTCTATAACCTTCACAAAAAAATTATTTGTTATTTCTAAATTATCTTGAAAATTTGCATGTAACTGTGTGTGTATAACTGTATATACATACCTACATATATACATACATACTTATACACACACACACACACACACACACACACACACACACACACATGCGTGTATATATATATATGTGTGTGTGTGTATACATATATGTATATATACATATGTGTGTGGCTGTGTGTGTGTATATATGTATGTATGTATGTATGTATATATATATATATATATATATAGGGTTTATTGAGGAGAGATACTATTACAGACAAGCTTATATTTTAAAAATACACTGTCGTTAATTATTGTTTTTTTGATAAGGACAATAGTTAATTATAATGCATGTTTTAGATTTTTGGGCAAGATTCCTATGGAGGATATGCTGAAAACCAGGGAGTTCAGTTTAGTTCAATAAAGCGTGTGTTTCAGATTTCTAGGCAAGATTCACATGGAGGATACATGAAAAAGAAGGAATTCACTTTAGCAAGCATTGTATGTGTTTATAGGGTGATGACTATCATCACATCTCCTTGTTTATTATCTATGGCCTTTTTTTTGTTGCCATTTGTCATTCTCTTCTTGTGGTTTGTTGGGTTCAACCATGCAGACTCAAGGGTGATTTTTTGAGTTTGAAAGCAAGATGAAGAGGATTACCTTTTTGATGTTTGGAAGATTATTTGTTAGGATCGTAAAAGATAATAATGGATGCGAGAAAGATCACAAAATATGATAATTAAGCACAAATTAAATCAACACCAATAAACACCAAGATTTACATGGAAAATCCAAATTGAGAAAAACCACGAACAACGATGACCGGAAAAATCCACTATATAGGTGAGAGTACAAGATTGATATCAAAACAATGTGCTTGAGTAAGAGATCAAAATAAGTGATTAGAAATTCACTCTAACACTCTCTCACGAATTTAATAAAAATAGTGGAATAATATTGGTGTAGAAGAATAATGGTGATGATGCTTGGGGATGATGATGCTTGAGGATGGAAATTGTTGGATGATGATGAACTTGAGCTTGGTCCCTTTAAATAGCGATAATATATGTAAGCCATAACGTCCCTTGATTAATACTCTGCAATCAAATCAGGTGCAACGTTCCTTAGTTGACGCTTTATCATAAAATCACATATAACATCTCTACCATGAAATCACAAATAGCGCCGCGTAAGAAAAACTCCGCATATGTTGGGAGTAAAAAAAATCATGTGACTAAATATAGCACTTGATTATCTCCAACCCTAAAATACACTTCATGAAATTAGGTAATTTAAATAATCACATGCCAATATTTTTGGGCTACCCAACAATCTCTACCTTGGACCAAAATTCTTTGATTATTTGAAAAAACCGCCAAAGAACCCTGAAGGGTAGATCCCCGTAGGGTGGAGCCTCAACAGGCTATTATAAGCTGTGAACACCGACTAAGTCCAAGCAGTGTTAGAACTTAGTAATAGGAAGTGGTTTGGTAAGCATGTCTGCAGGATTATCCTGCATATGAATTTTTTTGACAACAATTTCCCCTTGTGCAATAATATCTTGAATAAAATGGTACTTGGCACTGATATGCTTGGTTTTGGAATGATAAGCATCATTCTTGGAAAGATGAATTGCACTCTAACTATCAGAAAACATAATTGTGGTACCTTGCGCAACGCCAAGTTCAATAACAAGATCTCACAACCAAGTAGCTTCTTTAACACGTTCATTTGTAATAGATAAAGCTGTAATATATTGTAAGGATGCTTTCTAAGAAATAACACCTGCACATAAAGTGAAGATGTAACCAGAAATACAACGTGTATGGTCAAGATAATCACCATCATCAGAATCAACATAACCAACAATATTAAAAGTTGTAGACTTGAATCGATCAAATACCAAACACTTATCAAGAGAACATTTCACATAGCAAAGAATCCATTTCACTGCATCCCAATGATCATTACCAGGATTACCAACTGCACTAGAATATGAGACTACCAACTGCACTAGAATCAGGTCTAGTGCACACCATGGCATATATGAGACTACCAACTGCACTAGAATATGGAACATGAGACATCCTCTCATGATCCTGTTTAGTTTTTGGATAAGATTCAAATGACAACTTGAAATGAGCAGTTAGAGGAGTACGGACTTACAATTGCTCATATTGAACCTATCAAGTATCTTTTCAAGATAGGTAGAGCTTACCAGCCTTGCAATCTCTATGTATTTCCAAACCAAGAATCTTCTTAGTTGCACCAAGGTCCTTCATTTCAAACTCATCACTAAGTTGACATTTCAACTTGTTGATCAAGGATTTATCCTTAGAAGCAATGAGCATGTCATCAACATATAATAAAAAATATATGAAGGAACCTCCAAATTGTTGAAAAGGGATACAATTATCATAATGGTATCGTGTATAACCTTGTTCAATCGTAAAGGCATCAAACCATTTATACCCTTGTTGCGGAGCTTGTTTAAGGCCATATATAGACTTCTTCAAGCGGCACACTAGATTTTCCTTACCATGAGTCACAAATCCTTCAGGTTGCTTCATATAGATCTCTTCCTCCAACTCCCCATGGAGGAATGCCGTTTTGACAGCTAGTTGCTTCAACTCCAAATCAAATAAAGCAACAAAAGTAAGAAGCACTCTAATTGCGGTATGACGTACAATCGGAGAAAATACTTCATTAAAGTCAATACCTTCTTTTTGGTTGCAACCACGAACAACCAAACGTGCTTTACCGCTTGCATCTTCAACCCTGGGATGCGCATCGGCTCATTTTCATCGTCGGTGGCATAACGAGCAAACTTTCTAATAGTTCTTCTTGGGCCATCACGAGCAATAGAATATGTATCCTCCACCTGAGGCTCATCGGGACTTGAGGTGCTCGAATCTGGCTCATCAATATGGACCTCACTACTAGAATGAGGTTATATAGTTGATACTTGTATTAACTCCACCTTGAGTGGAACCTCTAACCCCGCCTTGTCACTAGTATTATGATGATCACCTATACCTGTTGAGAGAAATAGTAGATTCTTTCCCAGGAGAAAACATAGCAGACGCATTAAAAGTAACATCCTGACTTTGAATGACTTTATTGGAACTAGGATACCAAAAACAGTATCCTTTAAACTCGGATGCATAATCAAGAAACATGCATTTAATAGCCTTAGGAGCTAGCTTGCCATCATTGACATGTGCATATGTAGGACATACAAATTTTCTCAAGATAGAATAGTCAACAGGATTACTTGACCAAACTTCTTGTGGGATTTTGAAGTTAATAGAGTGTGGAGAGCGGTTCACAAGATAATAGGTCGTTGAAACAGCCTCAGCCCAAAAAGCACGATGGTGCTATAAAGCGACATTGGAGAGCATACATCGAGTCCTCTTTAGAAGGGTTCGGTTAATACGTTCAGCGACACCATTTTGTTGAGGCTTCCTAGCTAAAGTCTTGTGTCTAACAATGCGACAAACAACACAAAATTCATTGAAGTCTGACTCACAAAACTCTCGACCATTATCGGTCCTAAGCTTTTTGATTTTCCTCCTAGTCTAGTTCTCAACAAGGGCCATGAATTTCTTGAACAGAGGGAATGTTTCATTTTTACGCCTTAAGAAATAAACCCAGACCTTATGAGAGAAATCATCCACAAAAGTCAACATGTAGCATTTTCCTCCAAACGAAGGAACTCTAGAGGGATCCCATAAATCAGAATGAATATAATCTAGGATGCTCTTGGTACGGTGTTTAGCAATAGAAAAACTAACTCTCTTTTGTTTGCAAAAGATACAATGGTCACAAAAGTCAAGCTTACCCGTAACTTCGCTACCAAAAGACCTCGTCACGCCCTTCTCACTCATATGCCCCAAACGAGCATGCCACAAACAAGTCAAATCAACATTCTCGATGAGGAGATGGTGACAATTGCAAAAGCTGTGGAGCCTTGTAGGATGTAGAGACCACCACATCTCAAGAGTACCTTTGACTCAAGAGTACCAAGTGAAATAAAGTTGCGCTTCAAATCTGGAATGTGACTAATATCATCATGGGTCTTAATTTGAACAGTGCCAATACCAACCACATTGCATTGAGTATCATTGCTCATAAGCACGACACCTGAATGTAGCGGCTCATATGTTGTAAACCAGTCCTTATGAGAACACGTATGATAAGTGCAACGAGAATCTAAAACCCACTCAATAGCGCACCTATTATTAGTGGTGGTTACACACAACACATCACCGTCTGATTCAGAATCAACAATGGAAGCTTCATTGGATTTTTGAGGTTGTTTGTTCTTTTCCCCTTTCTCCTTAGTACATTCGATTATAAAGAACGTGTACAAACATTCTTTGAGACAGATTTTGTTGGCGAGACTCTTCGTCATATACAACGTCTCTAATGCGAGCCAAAGACTTACCATGGTGGTCTTGTCAAGGATTTAGCGCAGGACATTAGGCGCCAAGCATAATTATATTGTAGAGAGCGCCTTCTTGTCTGGATCCTCCCATTGCTCATCAGTCATTGACTCGGGCTTCTTGGCTTCACCACCAAGAGCTTTCTTCAATTCGTTCTGTGTAAGAATAGCCATCATCTGGACCTTCCAGATGTTAAAGCTCATCTTGCCATCAAATTTTGGAATATCAAATTTTGTGACGGTTGCCGTCCTTGATTCGGGCTCTGGGCTCTGACACCACTTGTTAAGATCATAAGAGATAATAATGGATGCAAGAAAGATCACAAAATATGATAATTAAGCAAAAATTAAATCAACACCAATAAACATGAAGATTTACGTGGAAAACTCAAATTGGGAAAAATCACGGGCGGTGATGATCGGAAAAATCTATTATATAGCTAAGAGTACAAAATTGATCTTAAAGCAATGTGCTTGAGTAAGAGATCAAAATAAGGGATTATAACTTCACTCTAACACCCTTACGAATTTAAGAAAAATAGTGGAATAATATTGGTGTGGAAGAATAACGGTGATGATGCTTAGGGAGGATGATGATGCTTAAGGATGGAAGTTGTTGGATGATGATGAACTTGAGCTTGGTCCCTTTAAAGAGCGATAATATATGCAAGTCATAATGTCCCTTGATTAATACTCTACAATAAAATCAGCTACAACATTCCTTAGTTAACGCTTTGTCATAAAATCACATACAACATCTCTGCCATGAAATCACAAATAGCGCCCAGTAAAAAAACGTTGCATACCTTGGGAGTTAAAAAAAAAAATCACGTGACAAAATATAGAACTTGATTATCTCCAACCCCAAATTACACTTCATGGAATTAGGCAATTTAAATAATCACATGCCAATATTTTTGGGCCACCCAACATCATCATTCATCATCCTTTTGGCTATTTGGTACAATGTTTGGAAGAAACGGAATCAATTAATTTGTAAGGGCAAAGTTTGTCTTGTGACTCTTGTCAGGAGTTTAGACTTTATGTTTTGGGAACTTTGTATGGATAGGATAGTGATGTGCTTATTAGCAAACATCAGATACTTTTTGGAATTTTGTAGATAATATAACTCAAGGGAGCATGAAGGCATGATAAGTTTTGTTTTCACCCTTAGGTCATTGGCCACTTAACTTTAGTTTCATTCTAATATATTTTCTGCTTACACATGAAAAGAAAATGTATGTTTTAGATTTCATCTTAGCCAATATATTGCATATTTTATTCTGAAGACTTTTCTCTTGATTTCTAATGAACATATAACGAAATGGAAGCTCCAGGAAAAGAGGGGGGGGGGGGGATAGGTCCTTTCTAGCTTAAGACTGAATGAAAATGATGTTGGGGTAGGCCAAGAAGATTGTTCCCTCAGCATTAAATATCCCAATGCAAGATCTTTATTAAATCCCTCTAGCATCCCTTTTATGTCCTTCCTCTAATCTCTTCCCTGTCGATGCTCATATTTGTTCAATGACACCAGATAATCATAAGCATGCTCATACAACTTTTTTCCTGGATTTGACTTGGAAAACTGCTTCTTGTTTGGTACCTCCTGGGAAAATCATCCCAGGGCACTACATGGCTGTGAGTTTGACATTGGTACGTGTACAATGCTTTTATGGTTGGCCTAAATTGGACAAAATTGTCAGCAATGGTGTATGACTACATGATGGAAACTTTGTTGTAATTAGCTTGCCCAGCATTGAACCAAACTCCTTCATGTTCAAAGCGCTAAGAGAAGATAATTCCTTGCATTGTTTTATCTTATTTTGTTCCCATTTGCTTGTCATTTGCTTCTGCATCTTATTTGAAGTCTAAACTTCAATGCCGTTGTAGGACTATAATGAAGATGGTTTGCTATCTTTCTCGGAATTCTCTGACTTAATTGATGCATTTGTCAATGAAGTGGCAACTCACAAGGTTTGATTAATTTTTCTCTTCCTCTCTTTCTCATATGCACATCATTTCATTGCTTTTGGCTTTTCATGCATATACCATGCTGTATGGCTATTTATAACATTGCACAGGGAGTTGATAATATTACTAATACTTTGCAGAAAGAGGAGCTTTTTCAGGCAGCAGATACAAATGGAGATGGTGTTGTTAGCATGGATGAATTGGCTGCCCTCCTTGTTCTTCAGCAAGAAAAGTAAGAATATCAAGGATTGAAATTGATTAAATTGGCGGCTGTTGGATTGATTTTTGTCGTAGTTGGTTTCACTTTGTTTTGTATCTAGGTGCTTTAAAGATTTTACGTTTAGACGGTTATAAAAGCCTGTTATGTTTAGGAAGATATAGATTCAGGCAGCCTCATCCTTGCATGCAGACAGGCTACCTGCAAAAGAAACAAAGTTTTGGTTATAAAATATGTTTTAAGTTTAAATTCTAACTTCAAGGAATTCAAAAAATTCTAATTTATCACTGTCCTTGATGAGGGGTTAGTAGAATGCAACCATCAAGTGTCAATTTGTGTTGGTGGCTTGGAGAAGAAGGTTGTATTGGAGCTGGGTTCTTGCAATCTGGAAGATGATTCTGTTGGCTATTAGGTGGAGTACTTGGGAAGAAAGGTTTTGTCAATTTTTAGCAATGCTATCTCTAATCAAGAGTTAAAGCTTTATTGTTGGAGAATCTGGTATAGTTGTAGTTAAGTTATTGATTGTGGTACAAAGTTGGCACTTTTGGATTTTGTAGATGAGACGATTTGGGAGAAACTTTTGTGCTTTGGTGAATCCCCTTGGTGTCACGCTAATACAATCTTTTTGATTGCTCATAACAAATTACTTGGACAAGAGACAGTATTGATAGGTGCTAAATAAACATTAACAATTCATGAAAATAATTATGCAAGCTGTGGAAATGCCTTGAGTCTCGACTCGACTAAGTTCAGCTTTATGGAAGTAGCATAATGTACAGTGGTAGTTGGCTCTACTCTAGTAGGTAAAAGAAGCATTGGTAATAGGGTAGGGCCTACCTAAGTGAACCTGGAAAGTGCTGCCTTCTTGTACTTGAGAAGGTAAAGAGTTGGTGACAGGTTGCTCATCCAAAGTCAATGACTCTAATCTTGACGACCACAAATTCCTATCTAGATGACTAGATCCTGTTTTCAGTAGCCTGAGAGGGGGCTAAATCTAGTTTGATAACCACATCCAATTCCTCTCAGATCTCTCTCTCTCTCTCTCTCTCTCTCTCTCTCTCTGTTATTGTCCAAAATGTTACTCCCTTTACACATCCTCTGTGCATGCCCACACATCTGATGACCTCCTTAGCACATTTCCAAGCCATTTAAGCCTCATTTCCTTCATCTTGTCTTCTATAGGGACCACTGTAGTATGTCCACACGTGCACCTTAGCATCCTCGTTTTTGCTGCCATCTTCTTTTTGAGTCTGTCTTTCTTAATTGGACAATGACTGGAGCCGTGCTAAAAGCTAGTCTAACAACCATCTGGCAGAATTTCTGCTTTTACTGAACTGGAAATTTCTCGTCGCGTAAGAGTAAGACATTAAAATTACTTCTCCATTTCTGTCATATCCTTATAAGTTGCGTAATGTCTGTCATCAATCTCTCGTTTGTCTTGTAGAATTGGACCTAGGTGTTTTCTTTGGTACTGTAGTGGCACCCATGTTTACTTCCGCTTCTGATCCATCCATTTTCTCATTGAACTTGAATTCCTAATAAATGTTCTATATCTGACATACCTTTAAACTCTAGGGTTTCTATTTACTGCTCCAACCTAACGTTTCTCTTGTCTCATCACATAGGAGTTGGGACTACAGTATGGTACATCTTCCTGAATTCTTCTCAGTATTTTCCGTCCTCGCATGTCTTTATTTATTTATTTATGTTTTTCTCTTTTGCCTGTTCAGTATATCTTGGAAATGTTTCTTGTTGACTATGTCTCTTGTTGACAATGCCATTTGTGCATGATGGAACTCTTCTTCAATCTCAGTCTCTCTTACATGAAAGAAAAAGGGAGGCTGTTTGAAAAAACTTTCCAACTATGTTCCTGCCCCCTTTTCTTTTCCTGTTAAATTTGGTTTGGGGTTTGGAGCAGGGTGCACACTAATTGCTCCTAGTGATCCTTCTGTTGCTGTCTATGCATATGATTGTTTGGTAATTTGTCTTACGAAATGTCTTCCTTATTCTTTGTTCGTCTCTCGTTGTTCATGTGATAACGGAACATTTTCTCTGGTCAGCTGTGATGCGTCTTTTTTGCGTAATCTTGCTCTACGAGGACTTATTTGATTGCAATACTTATTTGTGAGTTGCAGAGAACCACTCATAAACTCTTGCCCTGTTTGTGGCGAGATCCTTGATGCTTCCAATATGCTTGGCAGCATGATTTATATGACCTTGTGTTTCAATGAAGGGACTGGAAACAGCGTCATGAGTGGGGGGTTCTTAACTGAAAAACAAGCTTCCTTAGGGTAAGAGTATCTCGTTGATTCAATTTTTCATTAGCACAAAGTTCTCTAACTCATGATAGCCTGATAATTTAACTTTTTGTCATTTCATTCTTAGTCCTTGTGAAGACCCCTTGTCATATTTCTTAAATTTCCTTTCTGATTGATTACAGGTGGTTATTTAAACTAAGTGAATGGGCACATTTCTCATCTTATGGGGTTGGCTTGAACAAAGGCTCCAAAGCAGCTCATATTTTGGTATGAAGTACCTTTTCAAGTAACATGTAGCACTTCTTTTCTGTTTGCTGGTTGATTATAGCTAGAGAAATATGTTACTTTTGGGATGTTCTCCTCTGCTACTCTTGATTCTTACTTTACCTTGGATAATATCCTGCATCTTCCCTAATTATTGCACTCTTGGGTGGGCAGCGTGGAAGTTTCCTTTGTATGTTTCCCTGATCTAGATGTCAGAAGTTCCAATGCTGTTTGTCTCTCTTGTGCGTTGGGGAGGAACTTTATTGTTACATCTTTTTAAGCTGTCTTGCTGATCCAATTCTCTTTGTGCTGCCTGTCAGCAGAAAAGAACTAATAGTGTATATTGAATTTTTTATTGGACTTATCTTTCATATGTATAAGCAAGCATTAGCTTTTTCCTTATTAATAGATTTGACTCTCGTCAGAAAAGGGTTGAAGATCCCATAAAAGACAGATGCTATATACACATGTACAAGGCAAAATTGTTCTCAGTGCGATTTCTTCTGCAGTTGGCTGTGCTTGTGTAGGAACTGTTACTTATCTTTCTCTGACTATTTATCCATTTATTCTTTTACTAGTAAGTCATATGGAATAATGAAATCATGCGTACGTCACTATATATGTGATGGTTGTGCAGGACAGAATTTCTTTCAATGATGTAGGATCAGCTTTTTATAAGAGGCTTCTGATAAGATTTTTAGCTTAGGTCTTTGGCAATGTTTACTTTGCTTGGAGCACTAAGAGCGCCTACATCTAGGTCTCCCTGGACTCCACTTATGCAGAATTCGCTCTGAGTAGCGTTATTGTCATAGAAGTATAGAACTTAAATATGAATTGCTTCCCCACAGCTTGTCTGATTAGTTAAATTCTCATTTTCGTGACCAAGTCTTCTCCAATTATTCTGCTTGGTATTCTAGGTTTTTGATTGTAGCACAAAGAGGCTGGTGGAGGAGCTAATTAGTGGAAGATTATTTTATCGATGAGAGCCATATACCAATCTAAACTGGGACTGCACCTCATGGACAAAGGTAGAAGCAAATAGGGGGGTCATCCGCCCCCCCACCAAAAAAAAGTCCCCTGGCCTCTTTTTTTTGTGCGTGTGTCTGTGCGTGTGTCTTGTGCAGACATACATACTGGGAGTGTGTGTCATTGTTCATGTGCACAGCTGAGGACAGTTAGTGATGATGAACTTTCTGCAGTTCTACAGTTTTTGATTGAAATGAAAAATAATCTGAAAACAGAGTCCTGTGGATTTGGCTTTGATCTGTATTTTCAGCCCAATTTGGGTTGGAAGTTTATTGGAAAGGATTATGCACATAATGCTCATGTAAGAAAGAGAGTCAATCTTCGAATAATGGAGAAAGTGGTTATTGAGCTCTCTTTCTTGCTTATTTGTTCTCCGCCCTGTCCCCCTCATTCTCTTTCTGCGTTTCGCTCACCTTTTCCCTCTGTTCCTCCCTTCTGCCTCATAACTGTTTCCCAAGTTATGCATTTCCGTGTCTGTCCGCCAAATTGTCTCAGAGCAAATCTTGTTTCTAGTTTAACTGTTAGAGCCTGCACATAAGCTTTTGTCCATGAATTTGTCTCGTCATGGTAATAGAGACCAAGTATGCTGCATGACATGGGCAGAAACAATCAAAGTGTCTTCCCTTTACGAACACACGAGGGGCTCATGTAAACCATACCACCATTCAAAGTCAGATAAAGGCAACCATTAAAACACTCAGCTGCAAGAATTCGGTTAAAAAAAAGGTCCACAACTACCATATGACAGCAAATTAACTAATCCAAAGAAAGGGTGTATTTGAAGAAATATTTAGGGGAAAAATAAAAGCACGGGGACAATAAGTAAGATAACGCATCCACATAAATGGAACAAGCCTCATGATACTAGTGTATGACTGATGCTTACTTTCTTATTAGCCATCAAATAACTTGAGAAAATTCAAAAAACAAGTGATGGACTGAATAACAATACTCATGATTTACAAACTTATGTACATAGTGTACAAGGAGTAAAAGACTATATAATATCCGCAAGGAGTGTAAGACTGTAAGCTACCTTCCTACACTGATGATTTCAATTAAGAGGAATATTCAATGTCTTGAGCAGAATTCCCTTTAGCCAAGCCTCTACTTCCCAACCTACAATTCGCACTTTCATCAAGATTCTACTGGTGGCATGCATTATGGTTATATTATATACATATCTTCTCTCATGTGCATCACTAGGGGTTGTTCAGATTCCATAGTGGCAACCCCTATTAGTGTGCCCATCGGATCAACCACTCTTGTGTTAAATGATTCAGCCATTTGTTACTTTCGCCATTAGAAATGCTCATAGATGCAGCAGTCAAAAGAGGCATGCCAAAAAAGTTTTCTCTGAGCTTAAAGAAGGAATCTTTCTCGCTAGATTGGTGAGACTGCCTGGCGAAATTTCAGTTCTTTGGTTAATCCATCAATGGTTAAGCCATTTCTTTCTATTAGTGAAAGGTTGACTATTATTCTAACTGCAGGCAGACAGGGAACTCTTGTTCATTTTGGTACTGGGATGCAGATATTATTTCCATTATTGAAATCAGAGTACATGAGATGATGAGAACAGCAGACAAGTTCTAAGTCCTTGAAGTTGCTTAATCTTCCCCCCCCCCCCCCAACGAAAACAAAACCAAAATAAAATAAAATGGAAGAACGTAGCAGCTCCGCTTCATATAACCCACTCCTTTAGACTAAAATGCCTTGGTCAGTTATGAATAGAAAATTCAGCCGTGAAATTACTTAAGCCATCAAAGTAGAAATTGGGCTAGACATTTCCATAAAACCTGTAGTTCCTTTTCCTAGCTCTCCGTAAGTATCTATGTTACCTGCTAAAACTCATCAAGGGTGTCCTTTATGAAGATCTAGTCTGTGGCTTCACCGCTTCAATCGCACCCCTATGAACAATTTGATCAGCTTTTGGGTGAATACAAAAGCCTGACTGACTCAGCATTGCATGCTCTTTCATGTCCTTGTGATGTACACCAATATTTTCAATTGTATTTCGTGAAATCACGTAATGTACATGTAAGAAATTTATCATCCTGACTTGCATGCAATTGCTTCTTAGCTTGCATTCCTCATAACTTACGACATTATTTTCATTTTTTTCCCCTAAAGGTAAGATTAAGGATATGGGCTAGAAGGGATTCCATAAATCTGATACATGAATGCTCCGTTTGTCCCACTCTTTTTTTAGCGCTGTTGGTGATGACTTGCACAACATATGGGAGCAACTTGAATCACTTCCTTCAGCAAATTGAAATAAAACAGAAAGTGCTTGTCTTTAATTTCTCTGGAAGCATTTATGGCCTTCATAAACATAGATGTTGCTTAAATCTCCACTTGGCGCTATAAAGTGTGTTAAGGGCCTTCGTCAAGGATCACTCCATAGTCCATTCATCCATTGCGAAGGTCAAACGTTATTTTCCCATATCCTTCAATAGTTTGCAACAACCTTTTGATGTCGTATCTCCTAAGGAATTCTATGGCAATGTGTATTCTAGGAAGAATAGGAGATTTCGTAATCTAGGAATCCTCTTTTAGGATAAAATCTTTTATTTTCCTATATTATTCTTAGTTATCAAATCTTATTGTAATCTTTAGATTTATTTTATATTCTTTTTCAGCTGTATTGTTTCCTATATAAACCCACCCCGTGCTTTGGGGAAAGACACACTTGAATGAATTGAATTATTAAGTTTTCAGAAATTCTTGTGTTATTTTCTAGGTGTGGGAATTGCTCTCAGAGCGTCCTACATCAAATTAGTATCAGAGCTTTTGATCCTAACCGCTGGGAAACCCTTCATCACTGGATTTTCTGCCTTAGCTTCCCTTTGATTTCCCTTTTCCTTTTTTTCCTACGTTCAAAAAAAAAAAGAGAGAGAGAAACAGAAAAAGAAGAAGAAACCCTAACCTCTGCCGCTAGCCTCCCAGCCCGCCACCCCAGTAGTGGCTAGCCACCACCGTTGACCACCACACCCAGGTCGCCACCACAAGTTGACCACCACACCCAGGTCGCCACCACAAGTTGACCACCACCGAACCTCCATCATCACCAGCCACTCACCGGAACCCTAAAATCCCCAATCGCAAGCCCTAGCCGCGCTCACCAATCGCGATTTTCGCACCACCACACTCGCTGACCACCACCATCGACCACCACCCTTCGCCCAGAACCTCCGGCCGACCACCACTGCGCCACCACCCTGCCACTAGCCGGAAACCCAGAATCCCCAAATTCGAACCCTAATTTTGCGAATTACCCCAATTCGAACCTTAGACTCTCAATTCAACCCCAATCCGTCACCGAATCCCAAAATTTACTCCATTCCTCTGCAATTCTTTGATTTTCGCTCAAAGCCCCACATCAAGTGAAGCAAATCGCATCAATTTTGCTTCAATTGATTGCTTCCCAAACCGCGAAGCCCTAACCCTAAAAGTTCGAAACATTTGTGCGAACCATTGGGGGCTTGGGGGACCTTCGATCACTGACAGTGAGGGTCGAAACCCTCTTGGCCATGCTGAACTTCCACCTCCGACTCCTTCTCGCCGGAATTTTCTCTAGCTGACTTCCACGAGTTGCTGCCAACTACTGTTGCTGCTGAAACTGCTGCTAAGACGCCCCTGTTCGTTGCTGCAGCCCAGAAGCCTTTGTTCATACCCAGCTGCCTGACCTACTTATCTCCAACAACACTTGATGTAGTCCTGCGTCTGCCAAAGGTAAGGAACCTAAGCCGATTCTTGTGATTCACCAAGAGGTACGGGGAACTCAATTTACTTTGATAAGAGCTCGATTCTCTATAAGCCAAATTAGCCTAATTCCTTATTGTTTGGGTCTTTAAGTGCTTGCTTAGATCCCGAATTCTCATTGCTGCTTATTCCTTGCTTGATTCGAGTCATATCAATAATCCATATCACACTTTGTGCTTTATGGTGTGTGTAGTGACTGTTTATCGCTATCGTTACTATTGCAACTTATTTCAATCTCAATCCTTGCATCTTGCATTCATAGTTGCATCCACCATGTCATCCTCACCCAAACAGCCTTACCAATCCTAGATTAACACCCTATCTGAAAGGCTTGACCATCAAGAGGCTAGGTTTGACCAGCTAGAGGCCAAAATTGATAAACTTACCCGAGCATTTGAGAAGTTACCCATGTTGGACCAACCTCAAACCCCACCCCAATTTTCCCCTGACCTACTTGTGGGGGGAAATGATCGTCGTCAGTGGGTTGTTTATAAGTCAAGTCAAGCTAATGAGCTTGAGGAGAGGGAACCAGAACCATTGACCCGATCTAACCCTCGAATGCAAGGGGAGGGGAGTAACTTGAGGCATGACCAAAGGGACCATGGGAACCGTCGGTTCAACACCCCTAGAGATGACAGGAGGACGGATAACCCTAGAGAGCCTAGGCGTGCAGACCTTGAAACTGACCGTAGGTGTGTTCACGAGAGTTACTCCGATATTACTCGAAAAGTGAAAGTTGATGTATCCTCTTTTGATGGAAAGATAGATGCTACTACTTTTTCTGACTGGATAATAGCTATGGAGGACTATTTTGACTGGTATGAAATGTCTGATGTTGAGCGGGTTAGATTTGCTAAGATAAAACTCATAGGTCCTGCTAGGAAGTTTTGGCAAACTGTCATGATTCACCTTGAGCGAATGCGTCAACCTCCTATCATTCAATGGGAAGTTATGAAGGATAGGTTGAAAGAAAAGTACCTCCCTTCTTTCTATAAGGCACACCTTGTCGACCAGATGCTAGACCTTAGATAGTCCACCTTTAGTGTGTCTGATTACATCAATAGTTTTGAGGAATTGACTCAACGTTGTGACCTTCTAGAGGATCCTTCCATTACCATAGCCCGCTTCATTCGGGGCTTACGGACTGACCTTAAGAGGGAAGCAACCTTATTTGCGTCTTATACTCTCGATGAGGCTTACCACAAAGCTTTAGAGGTTGAAAAACTTGATAAGCTTTACCGTGTGCGACGTGCTGCTCCTTCCTCTAGGGCCCCTGTCCAATCTGTCCCTAAGATGCATGAGTTTTCTGTGAGTGCTTCAACTTCTAACGGTCCCAACCCTCAAATCCCACCTAGAGTAGCCCCGCAGGGAGTTTCCTCTGGTACATCTCGTAACACAGTCCAATGTTTTAGTTGTCGTGGGAGGGTCATTATGCTTCTGAATGTCCTCACCGTACCCTGGCCCTAGATCATGAGTCGTTTGGACCACCCGAACTTGAGAAAGAGGTTGTCAACCCTGAGGGAGATTTTGAAGATCTTATTGATGTTGAGAATAGCCTTCTCGATGATGCACATCTTGGAGTTGTGAGATGCCTTTTATCCAACCCCACCATGAACGATGAGTGGAAACGTACCACCATCTTCTATACTCTTGTGAGGTGTGGGGAAACTCTTATGAAAATGGTTATAGATGGTGGCAGTACCATGAATGCCGTTGCTGTGGCCACTATAGAGCGTTGTCATCTTAAGGTAGAACCTCACCCCCACCCTTTCAAAGTAGCCTTGGTCAACAAGACCCACCTCACAGTTACCCATAGATGTAAGATTCCGATCCAGATTGGTGGTTACAAGGATGAAGTTTTATGTGATGTCCTCCCAATGGATGTCGCTCACATTCTCCTAGGTCGTCCTTGGCTTTATGATCGGAATGTCTCACATAACGGGAGAGAGAACACGTATACTTTTAGGTACATGAATAAGAACATCACTCTTAACCCATGTCGACCTAGAGAGTTTGCTGTCTTCCCCAGGTCCCAAACCTTCCCCAACCTTGTCCTCTCCTCACAGTGTGTCTACTCCTCCTAGGGAAACTATTTCCCACATTCACCACAGATCTTTTGAAAGACTGGGAAACTCTAACAAATTCTTCCTGACAATCTTAGCTAGGGAGCTAACTTCAGACTCCATTGCCTTCCCTAACGTCCCTTCGGGTGACCTGTCTCTCCAAGACCTCCCAGTTGAGATTGATGACCTGCTTAAAGAATTTGTCGATGTTGTCCCTCAAGAACTTCTTAGTGAGCTCCCTCCCCTTCATGACATACAACATGCTATTGACTTCGTCCCTGGTTCTCAACTCCCTAACCTTCCCCATTATAGGGTGAATCCAACTGAGCAAGCAGAATTAAATAGGCAGGTTCAAGACCTATTGTCTGAGGGCTTCGTTCGTCATAGCATGAGTCCCTGTGCGGTCCCTGCCCTCCTTACCCCTAAGAAGGACGGATCGTGGAGGATGTGTGTCGATAGTAGAGCCATCAATAAGATTACAGTCAAGTATAGGTTTCCCATTCCAAGGTTAGAGGACATGCTTGATTGTCTTGCTGGGGATAGCTGGTTCTCTAAGATAGAATTGCGTATTGGTTACCACCAAGTCCGTATTAGACCAGGAGATGAATGGAAAACTGCGTTTAAGACCCAAGATGGCTTATTTGAGTGGATGGTTATGCCTTTTGGGCTATCCAATGCTCCCAGTACCTTTATGAGACTCATGACTCACGTTCTTCATCCATTTATGGGAAAATTTCTGGTTGTCTATTTTGATGACATCATGGTATATAGCAAGTCTAGGACAGACCATGTTGACCATCTCAAGCAACTCCTGAACGCACTTAGAGAGGCCAAGCTCTTTGCTAATCTAAAAAAATGCATCTTCCTTCAAACCCAAGTCCTCTTTTTAGGATTCATCGTGTCCGCTCAAGGTATCTCCGCTGACCCCGACAAAGTTAGAGCCATTAGAGAATGGCCTGAACCTAAGACCCTTACCGAGGCTAGGACTTTTCAAGGTCTTGCTTCCTTCTACAGAAGGTTTATCAGATACTTCAGCTCTATCATGTCCCCTATTATAGACTGCTTGAAGAAAGGTCCATTTCATTGGACTTCTAAAGAGGCATCTGCCTTTAACGAGATTAAGGAGATGATGTCAACTGCTCCAGTTCTTAGGCATCCTGACTTTAGGAAGGTTTTTGAGGTTGCTTGCAATGCCTCTGGATATGGCATTGATGGAGTGTTAAGCTAGGAGGGACATCCTATAGCCTTCTTTAGCGAAAAGTTTAGTGAATCTAGGCGGATTAAGTATACCACCTATGAGAAGGAGTTGTATGCTCTGCTTCAGTCCCTTCGTCATTGGCACTATTACCTTCTCCCGCATGAATTTGTTGTGTATTCGGATCATGAGGCCCTTAAACATTAGAATTCTCAGTCTAATATTAACCCTAAGCATGCTAGGTGGATTGAGTATATCAGTGAGTACTCCTTTGTCCTTAAGCACAAATCTGGTGTTGAGAACAAGGTAGCTGATGCCCTCAGCCGCATTGGTTGCATCTTACAAACAATGCGGGTTGAGGTTCTCGGTTTTGACAAGCTCAAAGGCACTTACACCTCTTGTCTTGACTTTTCACCCATTTACTCGGACCTTTCGGCTGGGAATCGCGACCATCACGTTGACTTTGTCATTCATGACGGTTTCCTGTTTCGGGGGTCCAAGTTATGAATTCCTAAGACGTCGTTCCGGGACTTCTTAGTTTGGGAGATTCATGCTGGGGGATTAGCTAGCCACCTAGGTAAAGATAGGACCATTGCTTTGGTTGTAGATCGCTTCTATTGGCCTTCTCTCAAAAGAGATGTACTTTGTATTGTGTCTCCATGCTGCACCTGTCAGATCGCTAAGACTAAGAAGCACAATACAGGACTTTACACTCCTCTTCCTATCCCGCATGCTCCGTGGAAGGACATTAGCATGGACTTTGTACTAGGTCTTCCTAGAACATCCCGTGGTCTTGATTCAGTCTTAGTTGTGGTTGACAGATTCTTTAAGATGGCCCACTTTATTGCCTGTAGCAAGACAGCTGACGCTTCACATGTTGCTAAGTTAGTCTTTCGAGAGATTGTCAGGTTGCATGGTCTTCCCACTTCCATAGTGTCTGATAGGGATGTCAAATTCATGAGTTATTTCTGGAAAACCTTATGGAGACTGTGTGGTACTACTCTGAAATTTTCTGCGGCCTTTCACCCTCAAACGGATGGGCAAACTGAGGTTGTTAACCGCAGTCTGGGGGAATTACTTAGATGTGTTGTGGGCGAGAAACAAGGCACTTGGGATTTGACTTTACCCCTTGTTGAGTTTGCATATAACAATGCAGTCAATAGAACCACTAGTAAGAGTCCCTTTGAGATTGTCCATGGTTACTCTCCCCGTACCCCTGCTGACCTCATTCCCCTTCCACCTGATGCCCGTGTGTCACATCCTGCATCCACATTTGCACAACATATTCATGACTTGCATGCTGAGATTCGACGCAAGATTGCTTTAAGCAATGACAGTTATAAGCATTCCGCTGACATACATCGCACAACTGCGAATTTTGAGGTGGGTGATTTTGTTATAGCTCGGATTCGACCTGTACGATTACCCAAAAACTCCCTCAAAAAGCTTCACGCTCGTGCCATGGGACCTTACCAAATCCTTCGAAAGTTGGGATCTAATGCATATGTACTTGATCTCCCTGACAGTTTAGGTATTATTCTTATTTTCAATGTGGAGGATCTCACTCTTCATCGAGGTATTTTCGAGCCTCCTTGTCTTCCTTTTGTGGTTTCTGCAGGTACTTAGGTCCCTAGACTTCCACTTTTACCACAGTCGCAGACTGACATCGAGGCGGTGTTAGATGATGAGTTTGTGTCCTCTTCTCGTGGTGGATTCCGACGCTTCCTGGTGCAATGGTCAGGGCGGCCCCATTCAGATGCTACTTGGATTGCTGAAGATGAGTTTCATGCTATAAATCTGACTCTTTTAGAGTGGTACCTCCAAGACAACTCGTCGGCGTCGAGTTCTTTTCCGGTGGCGGAGAATGATGTCGTATCTCCTAAGGAATTCTATGGCAATGTGTATTCTAGGAAGAATAGGAGATTTCGTAATCTAGGAATCCTCTTTTAGGATAAAATCTTTTATTTTCCTATATTATTCTTAGTTATCAAATCTTTTCGTAATCTTTAGATTTATTTTATATTCTTTTTCAGCTATATTGTTTCCTATATAAACCCACCCCGTGCTTTGGGGAAAGACACACTTGAATGAATTGAATTATTAAGTTTTCAGAAATTCTTGTGTTATTTTCTAGGTGTGGGAATTGCTCTCAGAGCGTCCTACATCACCTTTCAGCTTGTTCTATCGTTTAAGAGGCAATCATAGTTCGTAGCTTGACATTAGCAGGAGGAAGATAACAGGAAGCAGAATGGTACATATGAGAGCTCATCGGGCAAAGCATGTCCAAAATTAAGGATTTATATAATAATATTGAACTGGAAAGTTATTGTACTTTTATATTATTTTTGTATATTATTGTAAGGTATTTCAGAAGAGTCAAGATTAAGTTATTCAGGAGGGTATAGTCAAATTTTGTTTCATATTCTATGTAGCTGTATTTTAGGTAGTTCTTTAAATAGTATTCTTAGTTTTTCAGGTTATTTTAAATGGATAATTTGCCCTAGGCTATCACTACCAATTGATGAGTTAAATCCACTGATGTCAAATGTCAATGTTGCTTCCCTCCTGTCTATTCTCCTCCGCTTTTTCCATCTCCTTTTCTTCATCTGTCCTTTTCTTCTCTATATAATTCCCTTCTCCCTTTAGTTCTCTTTTCCTACACCTAATTTTCATCAATTTCACATAGAGGCTCAGAGCATTCCCAATCTCTATCAGCTAAGGGAAGCTGGAAATAGGGGAAGTAGTATAGAGGAGGGAAGCAAAGCAATATGACGTTGATATTTGGGTAGTAATTCTTTGTGTCATGAACTATTTTCACCATTAGTCTCTCTCTCTGACCTTTGCCTAATAACTGTAGGGCCTTTTTACTTCTTTTGTGGGATGCTTGTATTATAGTAATTCCCCCCCCCCCCCCCGTTTTTCTTTCACTACATGTCTTACTCTCTAACCTTTGTCTAATAAATGTATAGTCTTGTTTCTTCTTTTGTGAGATGCTTGCATTATCTTAATTTTCTATTTTCCTTCCCTTCTTTTCCCTTCTCTTTTTTGGGGGGGGGGGGCATTGGGTAATTGATCTTCTACAGTTAAACTTATCTTTCTCATGTACAAACTGTAATGTTACTGTTTGATGGTGCTGAAGGAGCAAAGGAACTTCTGCAGGATATCTCGGAGAAGCAGGGGAGGAAAATGAATTCGGTTGACTCTGAAGGATATACCGAAGTTCATCAGCTTTTTCAAGGCATGTAGTCCTCTTATCTGATAAATGATGCTTTTATTCGATGTCATTAATTGATGTTCCCTCTGGTTAGGTGTGCTGACTGATTGTTGAACATTTTCATTTGTCCTCTTTATTCGAGAACAGAGAGTTGTCTTTTCTATGATTCTTTCGATTTTTCTTTAATGTTTGAGTATAATGTTAGTTTTCATTAAACCCTGGAGCCAGTGTTTACAATATAGGGTAGTACCACACTAGCACCTACAATTCATTCAGTGTAAACATAAATTTAACATCTATCCGAAAACTGTAAACCTTTCTTTACGAAGAATCTAATTCTCAAGTACCCGCTATATTCTCAAGTAATTGGGTGGCGTTAGTCTCCTTTCCTATGTGCACCCTTGCATTTCTTTCCTGCCATCCAAAATATGGAGTAGTGAATAAGATAACAATCACTGTCTTTCTATACATTGTCCTTTTGGGGGTCCTGGTAATCCATCCACTTTGCTCATAAGATTGAGCCAATCATAAATACCTTCCAAATTGTCTGTCATAGTTACCACTTACCAAGAATGCTTCCCGGATCGCTATGTCTGGAACATGGATCACTGCTTATTTCTAGTGAGGAGTACCATTTGCATAGTCAGCCAAGCAATGAATCTATGCATAGGGGCAATGCTATTCTTCAATCGAGTATATTCAATGCACCTCTTTACAGCCATCTGTAACCACTAGAAATTGAATAAATTCCAGATGAATGACTTTGCCAAATGGGAGGGTCAAAGGAATGAAAACAAATGGCTATTTCCTCCTTGATCTTACAAAGCTTCTTTCAGCTTCAGCAAGAATCAGCGGGAGGGCTACAAATCCAAAAGTCATTCATGTTGAGATAATATGGACGTACCCGTTTTGCCAGAAAACATCATTTTTGGCAGCCACAGCCCAAATATGTTTACCTATGGCTGCTTTATCCCAGCTTTCAATAATTTTCACATTGAGACCACCGAATTTCTGAAAAGACATTCTATATCCCAAGCCAGAAGAGGAGGATTCCTGGAATGCTCGTTTCTTCCTCAAAGTCTTTGCAAATTGTGTTGACGTCTTGAACAACCTTCTGAGGTGCAATACAAGTAGAGGCTGAATAATATACCAGTATACCACCATGCCTGTAAGAACAAAGTTTGCTAGTTCCACTCTCCTAGCATAGCTTATATGCCTAGTTCCAACACCTCAACCTCA
Source organism: Selenicereus undatus (assembly GCA_017589665.1). Lineage (NCBI taxonomy): Eukaryota > Viridiplantae > Streptophyta > Magnoliopsida > Caryophyllales > Cactaceae > Selenicereus > Selenicereus undatus. The sequence goes on from JACYFF010031959.1 coordinate 20,746,767, forward strand.
TAGTGATTTTTTTTTTTAAAAAAAAAAAACCAAAACTTTACAATTTGATTTAGGAAGCTTCTTGGGGGATGACGAAAGACACAGAGATTTAAAAGAAAACTCACCCATACTAAATCCGGTCAGCTGCTACTGAACATTCACATCTGTGATCCGTTTGCAGCCACATATGTCTAAGATATGCTCACATTGGCTTCCCATTTTTCTTTATCATGCCAACCTCATGGTTTTCATAAATGTGTTTAGCCCTCCTCCCAATTTAATAGATACTCTGCCCTTTGTTGACCTTCTGGTATGCCTGGACTTCAATCCATTGTCTTCCAATGTAGATGAATACAGCACTCGAATTCTGCTAGAGTAATTCCCAGGAAAAATTGGCTAATTAAATATTTATGCCTCACCGACTTAAACATGGTCTATAGGTTTTCACGGATTAATACTTAGCTCAGAGCTTTGACTCAGTTTGCTCCATTCTCCTTCTGACTCATTCCTAACTTTCAATTCCAAAACCTTTTAATCCCTAGCTGAAGGCAAAAAAGATTCAGATATTGTTTGCATTGCAGTAATTCATTCTTTTATCTTTTCTTTTTATTTTTTTCAGCTCTTTTTTTTTTATGAGTAATCAAAATTTGCACTAAAAGACATGAAGGGGATGTCGCCCATGTAAAAAAGGGGCAATTACAAAAACATCTTGTCATGAAGCTCTCGTGCATAATATTATCTAAAAAATCCACAAGGGTCAAATTTGTATCACCATTGAGTACTTGGCTCCAACTATACAAAGTTCTCAATAAGTAGAGCTTGAAATCTTGAAAGAACATTTCTTTTCCCTTAAAAATACGTCGGTTCCTTTCCTTCCAAATAGCCATAGAATAGTCTTCCAAACTCCTAAAACCCAACTCTTTTCCATTCTTCTTCTCCCAGCCACCAACACATCTTTTGCCTTTAAAGGTTGAGCCCAACTAACACCCATCAAGGAGAGCGCCAAATGCCTAAGCAAGGAAACCCGACGATAATGCACAAGGAGGTGGTGGACTGATTTTTCCTCCTTAGGACATATAGAACAACTAGTTGACCCGTTGGAATTTCTTGTTTTAAGTATGTCCTATGTGAGAATTTTTTCTTTGGTGGCTGCCAAACAAAAAAGCAAACTTTAAGAGGAGCTTTTGACTTCCAAATGGCCTTGGCTAGAAAATCAGAACAACTCGACCGATCATGAAGAATATTAGACCAACTCTTGTTGAAGAGCCCCTTAGGGCCATGAGGGTAAACAATCTCATCCTTGCCTCGAGGCACAACATTCTTCTCAGTGAGTAGAGCAAGAAGATTACAAAGACTTTCTTCTTCCTAATCATTAGGGCTTCTCAAAATAGATAAGTTCTAATGCTCTGGTCCCCATTCCAACATATCACTTCTTAAAATGTTCTGTCTTTGAAACGAGTCCGATCTGGAACTTGAGTCTTAAGAGGACGATCACCACACTAAACATCATACCAAAACAGCACCCTATATCCTTTTCTTGCCGTAAAATGCGCCGAAGTTTCGAAGAGCTCCAAACCCACTAAGATAGATTTCTAAGACCCCACCCCATAAGCATAAGGACCCTTCTTCCTCCACCACCCTAAATCATCCCCCCCCCCCCCACCCCCCAAATATTTAGATGTGATTACATGTCTCCTAGGAACTTCTTCCTCTTTTGCAAACCTCCAAATCCATTTGGTCTTGAGAGCATCGTTCATCTCATAAAGAGGCCTTATGCCAAGTCCTCCCTTGTGTTGGTGACGTAGGATAATAATAAAGAATGGATAAAAGGATTTAGGAAATTAGAATATTTTGATATTGGATATCTTTTGTATTTTTTTTTATTATTTTCGTAGGTTATTTTTAGGCATATTTTAGGATAGCCAAAATAAGGATATTTAGTGATATTTTATTAAGATTTAGTTTCCTAGTCTATTAGGATAATATTAGGTTATATATTTTTATCCTTTTCTAGTTTATGGCCCTGTTTGGCAATTAGCTGTTAGCTGATTATATTAGCTGTTAGCTGTTAACTAGTTGTATTAGCTGTTTGACTTAGCTGATTGCATTAGCTGTTTGTGAAAAAAGTATTTGGTGAAGTTAACTATTTATAATAAAGCTATTTGATAAAATTCCACTTATGCCCATTACTCAATTTCATTATTTTTCTAACAAAACAATTTTTCATTGGATATTTATTTTTCTTTTCAATATGAATTATGAATTATGAATTAAGACTTATGTGATATATAAAATTACATTTATACTTTTTCCTAATTTTATTACTTATTATCAAAATATATTCTTAATGTTAAATGTTTTCTTTTTTAATAGCAATTGAAATTATTTGATATAAAAAATATTTATATATCATGTAAGACTAACTAACATCAATTATTTGTTACATTAAGAAAGCATTAAAATTAAAAGCATTATCTTCAACATCATGATCATCCACAACTATTGTCCCAAAAGAGAAATAAAAAATAAATTGAAAAATTTAAAGCATAAACATCTAACATTTGGGAATATCATTTGTGAATGACATGTACTGTAAATTTGTCCAACTTATAAGGTTAGTATGGTCATTATAATAGTAAATATCAAAAAGCTCTTTGAAAAAGCTATCCCAAAGAGCTTTTTGTAAAAGAGTTTTTTGGGTATAAAAAGCTAATCTAAAAAGCTAATCAACCAGACACCCAAAATAGCTTTTTGACCAGAGTCAAACAGTTAATCCCCTCAAAAAGCTCTTTTTGCATCCAGAAAGCTCTTTGCCAAATATGACCTATATCTTATTACTTGGGTTTCTTAATACTAATTAGCCTCTTGGTTATATAAACTCCTTTATGTAATTGAAGAAGGTAGATTATGAATAAGAATTGATATTGAATTAAAGTGAAAGTTTTTGAGCGAATTTTCTCGATGTAGGAATTGCTCTTAGAGCGTCCTACATCAAATTGGTATCAAAGCCTTTCGATTCAATCCACTGCTAATTCTTCTTTTTTGATCCCTATTTAAATTTTGCAAGACAGCCAGAAAAAGGGAAAAAAAAAAGAAAACTGTGAAATAGCTCCATTTTCTAGATTATTTGTTTGATGTTGTTCAGATCAGCCTATAGCGACCATGACGTGGGGTGATAAACACTATCGTGTGCTTTTCGTGATCATACAGAAAAAGCCATGGCCTGTTACAATGAATACCCTGTATCAAGTTTTCTCTCCTTATGGGGATGTAGAAAACATAGCCAGATTTCGTACAATGTGCAACTTTTATGCTTGAGTGAATTTTCATTCCCCAAGAGATGCTGTGAACGCCTTTTGTAAGCTTCAAGGGCGTCGAATTTATGAAGATTGTTGTGAGTTGGATCTTTATTTTGCTAGTGAGTTCAGATGTGGTTGTAATCCGTATATTCCTAGCTACAAATTGGATTGTGAATGACCTAGAACTCCGATAATACCTCGGCAGCACTCTATAGAAGACTATAAGGTTTCTTCCCAAATGTTCTCCAGGAAACAATCAATTTCTTATTTGGAAGAGACAAATCTAACATGCCCAGAAACACATGAAAGGGGAGCTGTCATTGAGGAAATCAAAAAGGAAACTTTTCTCGATGAGCCAACAAGAGAGCATGCCCCAGGAAAAGATCTGAACATGGCAATTGATGTTAAGGGAAACTCTTTTGATCAGATGAACCAAGCAACGGATGGCATAGCGTATTGCATTAATTCTTCAGTTGAAGACATTACACAGGATCAAGCCAAAGTGAATGAGCACTCCAATAATATTGATGAAGGCAAACTTTCCAACAATCCAAATAACAAAGAAGAGTTGCCAAAAGATATTTGTATCATTCCAAGAATTGTTGAAAATGATGTTGGATTTTTAATACCTAAAAAGTTCTTTTAGAAAATTGAAGCTCATCCACTGTTCCTTTGTTATCAATCCTCGAGAAGATTTTGAAGCATGCAATTATCTTCAACGAAATTGAATCAGTTCTCTCTTCCTCATTTGCAATCTGTGCTCATTTCAAAACTTGAGGTCGAGGTTTTTCCAACCAAGGGAGAATGATGCAGGATAATAATAAAGAATGGGTAAAACGATTTAGGAAATTAGAATATTTTGATATTGGATATATTTTGTATTTTTTTAATTATTTTCGTAGGTTATTTTTAAGCATATTTTAGGATAGTTAAAATAAGGATATTTAGTGATATTTTATTACGATTTAGTTTCCTAGTCTATTAGGATAATATTAAGTTATATATTTTTATCATTTTCTAGTTTATATCTTATTACTTAGGTTTCTTAATACTAATTAGCCTCTTGGTTATATAAACCCCTTTATGTAATTGAAGAAGTTAGATTATGAATAAGAATTGATATTGAATTAAAGTGAAAGTTCTTAGCAGGTCTCGAGCCTCTCAAATCTTTAGTGCATTTTGAGGTGGGGGATGGATCAAGGGTATTATTTTGGCACGATGTTTGGCGTGGGGATCGCCCTTTAAAAAATCTTTTTCCCGATCTTTTTGGGATAGCTCGTCTAAAGCATGCCACGGTTAATGAAGTTGTTTCCTGGAATGGTGACGTGAGTCATTGGGATTTGATTTTTGTAAGGAGCCTTAATGATTGGGAAGAGGATAGTGTCTGTAATTTGTTAATCGTAGTTGCTGACATAAAGGTTCTGTCCCAAGGTAATGATGAGATTGTGTGGCCTCTTAACGTTAAAGGTTCCTTTAGTGTCAAGAGCTTTTGCTCCACACAATTTGAAGACTTGGACAGTTGTGAGTTTCCTGCCAAGTTCATTTGGAAGTCTAAAGCTCCCACAAAAGTGTGTTTCTTTGCTTGGGCAGCCACTTTAGGCAAGATTCCCACGGACAACATGCTTAAGAGAAGAAATTTTAGAGGTCCAAGTAGATGCTCCATGTGTTTGGAGGATGAAGAAACTGTGGATCATCTTCTTGTACATTATCGGTGGGTTTTTTCGCTTTGGGATTTGTTTCTTTCGTTTATGGGGATTAGTTGGGTTCAACCTTCTAAAGTGAGAGATGTGGTGGTGGCTTGGAGGAGAAGGATGAAGAAGAACTGGGTTCTTGGAGTTTGGAACATGATTCCTTTAGCTATTTGGTGGGCTACTTGGAAGGAGAGAAATCGCCGTATTTTCGAGGACAAAAGCTTGTCATTTCAAGATTTCAAGCTTTATTTTTTGAGGTTGTTGTATAGTTGGAATGTGGGGCTTTGTGGTGGCAAAGAGTTAAATTTTTTGGCTTACATTGATTGCATAATGGTTGAGAGCTTAAGGGCATAATGTTTTTTGTAATGCCCCTTTTGTACATGGGTGATATCCCCTTGGTGTCCTTTTAATATACATCTTTGATTACTTACCAAAAAAAAATAAATTAAAGTGAAAGTTCTTGAGTGAATTTTCTCGGTGTAGGAATTGCTCTTAGAGCGTCCAACATCAGTTGGACTTCGTCACAATTGACCCATGAAGATCATTATTAGCGTCAATGTTGGACCAAAGAAAGTCTCATGATTTTCTCTAAGCAACAAGCAATGCTAGTAGGAATGGTAAACAAAGACATGAAGTAGATGGGCAGACTCCATAGATTGCTTCACAATAAAGTCAATTTCCCCCTCTTGACAAAAGCCTAGATTTTCACCTCGCCATTCTCTTTGAAATCCTCTCCAAAAATGGTTCCCAAAATGCTTTACTTTTAGAAGTGGCACCAAGAGGAAGACTAAGGTAAGGAGAAGGAAGATAATAAACACCACAGTCTAAGAAAAAGTGTTTAAGTGAGGAAGCTCTAGAACCTCACCCATGGGAATGCTTTTAGATAAGTTGGCTTTGAGCCCCGACATCACTTCAAAAAGCACAAGTATACATCTCAAATAACCCAGATTACTGTCATTAGGCTTACAAGAGATCAATGCATCATCAGCGAAGAGCATGCGGGACCTCTTCTATCTACCTCATTTTCTTTAATTGTCAACCTTCTCAAGGTCTCCATCAACAACATAAACAATGAAGGGGATAAAGGGTCACCTTGCTGCAATCCTCTTATATTAGGAAAGAAACCCGTGGCTTCGCCATTAACCAAAATTGAGAAGTGTACCGGTAGAGATAAATAAAAAATTAAGAAAAATCCAGCTCTTCTATTTCCTAGGAAAGCCAATTTTTCGAGATTGGCCATAAGAAAGTCCCAAGACACATGATCGTAAGCCTTTTCGATATCGAGCTTACAGATAACACCAAAGAGATTAGATTGAGCCAAGAGTAAACACTCTCATTGGCAATCAATGCAGCATCCAATATTTGAGGGCCGGTAATGAAAGCATATTTTCCCCAGCTCTTATTTTTGCATTGCAGCTATTCATTCTTCTGCTTGTGTGATTTTGCAGGATCAGATCAACTTAGCTGAGATGAAATACCCTCTGGATCATTTTAAGGTATGGATGTATCTCAAGAACGCTTCTGCATTTTAGTTTTCTTTGACATCAACTCATCTGGAGTGAAAGGACAAGGATGTCTCTGGATGCACTTTACTAGACCCAATAATAATAGACAAAACAGCGAAGGAGAACGTATAATTTTGTCCTGGACTTTTGAACATTAAACATTTTCTGATCGTGTTGAAAAGGTTTTTCTAGGGGAGGCCTATACGGCGTTTCTTGCATACCCTTCTATATCCAATTTCTTGAATCTTGACAAACAAAGAAATTCATGGTTGAACTAAGCTTTTGACCTAGTTCAGATTGTGAATATGGGGAGAGAGTTGAGCTATCTCTTGTGACACATCCAGCTAATGATGAAAGTTTTTTGGCCTTGTTCTTTTTATTTCACTTAATGAAAATGTAAACACATCAATTTGTGGTTTCAACTTCATGGATGAGCTTGAAACGCTTGCAAGAATGAGTGTTCAAACAGTAGACAGGCATGCAGGAAGGAAGGAAGGAAGGAAGGAAGGAAGCACATGTGTGTTGGTCTACAAACATTTTTTGATAACTTGCAGAAGGGCCACTTTGGGTGTTTTAAGTTAAGCTGATCTATCACCACCAATGTGTCTCCTGCGAGTTTAATGCTTCAATATGTGCTGTATTAACTAATCTGGTCAACACATACACATTTGAATTTCTAATAAGCATCTTTTTAATTTTGAGTCAACACTTGACTTGATTTACCTTTGGTTGCTTATCAACTACTCTCATTTTACATCTTACTCTCATCTTTCAATTGATGGAGATATTTTATGTTCATGATTCTGCAAGTTTTATCTGAGAAGGTTTAACCTATGTCGATGCTTTAACTTCTTGACAATGGTAGATGTCTGGTATCAAATCCATTCATTGTTTAGAAAATTTTTAATGTTATTGTTAGAATGGATTATCAAATGTTTGTAACCCTGTCAGACTGCCAGTACTTGTGGTGAAATGAAGAGTTCAATTAGGTCTTACAGTGTATTTGATGGATCATCAACTTTGCAATCAATTGATGTCTTCTTTTTGATGCTGCAGACGTTCAACGAGTTTTTCACAAGGGAATTGAAGCCTGGGGCAGGATCTATTGCCTGTATGGATCGTGATGATGTTGCAGTATGTGCTGCTGATTGCCGTCTAACGGCTTTTAGAACTGTCAGGGAAAGCACCAGATTCTGGCTCAAGGTATTATCCAATATGGGTTTTTGGAGGGGGAATTGGTTTTTGCTGCTGTTGTGCTGCTACGAGTCTACAAGAGCTAATTGATTTTCTTGCTGCTTTGGATGTGTTGCAATAAAATTTCAATTGCGATTTTCACTGACTTTTTTTATGTTGTCATTTCCCATAAATCTTTAGCAAGGACATTTTATGCATGCATGCACAGAAAACTTTTCCTACGAAGGTTGCTATGAACTTGTAAGATTCATGCAACATTGCTACCCAATTTTCCAATTTGATGTTGAGGGATTATAATCTTGATTATTTGCATGATTCTAGGTGTAATAGGCATCGCTATTAGGAATACTTCCTAAGGGGTATGAACAGTTTTGTTCCCTAAATGTATTCGTTCAACACATGTTGGACATCAACACTCAATAGATGCTCTCAATTACTGTCGAACATATTTCACATGCACAGAAATTATGTTGGCATGTTTAAACATTCATGCTATTTGATGTTGTATGACATTTGCCAATGTGGACAATTTGGTTCGTTTACATGCTTACATACATAACACAGATGATGTGGAACAGCACTTGGACAAGTGGTGGATACTCCCTCTTTAATAGAAGAAATCGGGGGTTCATATCTCACCCAATGCAAGGTTTGCCCCCTTCCATGTTGCAAGGCTGTCCCCCCAACCATTCCGTCCCATGAGCTTCTTACCCTTTTTGGGGGGGGGGGGGGGAGGGGGGGGGGGGAAGCCAGATAAAACAGAAATAATGGGGCACAAAAGATTATATTAACATTTCTGAACAATGCATGTCTACCAAACATGTTGTGTCCTATAGATCACATCGCTTGGTTGTGTTTTGTCCTGTCCTGTCCAGTGTATATCAGTGTACGTGCTTCATAATCAACCAAGTTTGGGAGGAGGGACATGAATACAGAAATTCTTAATTATGATTTTGGATATCTTTGTCTTTACTTCTCTAGGAGATATGCAGCAGCATATGCTTATCTTTGTGTTCACTCAAGGAGCTGTGGAGCATCAATGGTTTAGCTTTGTCTTCACTCCCCAAGGCATTCTGCGGCATCATATGCTTAGGACGCTCTGTACCTGCTAGCAAACTAGTGACTGGATCTCATTTCACATGTTCCAAGTTTCACCTCCATAGTTTGGGTCCAGTGGTTCTTTTTTACCCCAGGGTTGGGGGCTCTGAATAGTAACGTTGGTTTCCTCTTCTTTGTCCTATCGGTAACTTTTAGTATGATGCTGCACTGGTTCTTATAAGTAATTCAAAAATGAGTAAAACAATAAAATTTGATTCTAGGTGGATTTTGGATTATTTCAACCATCCATCTTAGAGTTAATTTGGAGAAGGTGCTTTGTATAGTTTGTGCTATTCAATACTAGAACTGCTTGTTACTATCAATACTCATCAATAAGAAACTTTTGTAGGCAGAAAGCACATGAGAAAATTGTCGTCACTGATTCAATGTATTGCTTGACCACAACCATTTGCAGTTGTTCTGAAGGTAGATAAGAAACAAGGCATAATTTGGTTCACATTCCCAACAGTTAAGATAGCTGAGCTTGGCGTGTTTTCTTTGGCTCAAATTCTGTGATATTAGTTGTACTGTAGACTGTATATGTAAGGGCCAGGCTCTGATTCTCCAGGGAGGGGGTGTAAAGGTCTAGGGATCCTTTGCAAATGGTCAAACCCCTGACTTTCAAAGTCAAAGAGGATTACTTCATGACTCGTGCATGGGTATTTTCTCCTAACTGTCTTATTATGACTGTGTAGGGCCGAAAGTTTTCTGTTGAAGGCCTGCTGGGCAATGATGTTTCCGCCACTCCTTTCATTGATGGCGAATTGGTGATATTTCGATTGGCACCTCAGGTGATTATGCATTTTTTTCAATACTCAAAAAGAGTCTTCAATTGATGTATCGTCTTGTGGCAGAAATTTGACATTCAAGCATTCTTCCCCTCTCATTTTTACTTGTTTATATTCTCCAAAAATGTTGCAGGATTATCACCGGTTTCAGGAATCATAGAGCGGTTTGTTGGTATTCCTGGATTCCTATACACTGTATGATCTGTTTCCTTTTCCCTTCATTTAATCATGGTATAATCTGGGTTACCTGTTATGTCATTTTCCTCCCTGTGTTTCGTTCCATTTTATTTGCAGGTTAATCCGGTTGCTGTAAATAGTAAATATTGCAATGTCTTCACAGAGAACAAGCGAGTTGTATCTATAATCTCAACTGCATACTTTGGGAAGGTTTGTCTTTGTAATTTTATTAGTTGCACCTGCAATTTCAAGCATTAGCTTTGGCATGTGCCCGGTTGTTTATGAATTGTTAGGGGTCATTTTGGTATACTAGTTCTTTGAATATATGAATTTCAATAAAGGATTTATACTATATGTTATTACAAGTCTTTTTTAAGCTCGAAGCTCAGGGCCTACAACCTGGTAACAGCGATTTTTTACAAATAGACGACAAATTCATTCGGTTATGCTAAAAGATATCTTCAAACATAAAGTATTAGGTCAGACTGGTGATCCTAAATTTGTTAGACAAGCAGAAAAAAGTAACATAATAAATACAGATTAGGAATAGGATTTCTGCAAAAAAAGCAAGAGATAACAGACTTTTTAGTTCAATTATATATTCCGAAAATGCTATTTTCTCAAAAAGCAGCAGAATGTCTTGTCAGTTTCAGAACTGCTCAAAGTCATGACTCATGACAAATCTGTGTTGAGGGAATAATATGTCCGAGTCATGGCTTTTGGGTGTCTTATAACTCTGGGCTTCTGATTGGTTCCATCTAGACATTATTCTCGTTCCTTGTTAAATGATCTGGGTTGCAGGTGGCATTCATTGCAATTGGAGCAACAATGGTTGGTAGCATCACTTTTACTTGGAATAAAGGTGACCATGTTAAGAAGGGAGATCAGGTCAGCAATTTCTTGAGTTGGTCATGTAAATGATTTTCACGTTATTATATTTCCTTTCTCTTCTACCTCTTTTCCATGACAACAATTGTTCACAGTGCAGTTTGGGTACTTCTCGTTTGGTGGAAGCACTGTTATTTGTGTCTTTGAGAAGGTATTTCTAGTACACCTGCTCTGTTTATTTGCAGTATTCTAAAGTCACACTCATGACTGATCTAGAACTCATATTTAACCGCATATTCTTCTACTGGCACTAGGTGACAGGGAATCATGCAATTTTAGTGCTCACTGTATATGTGGTGGTTCTGAATTACAGAATTGAGTTCCATACTCTACATGGTATTGTAACTGTTGATGGACTGCATAAATTAGCCCCTTCATTGGGATCACCTTTGGCTGGTGCACAATTCTTAGATGATTGTGTACTGGCTGTCTGGTGGGATTTTTTTTTTCTTTCTTTCAGTTTATTGGGTCAGTATATTAAATTCAAGTTACAAGATGGGCGCCATATCAAGATGCTAAAAAGTGAGCCTGTTAATGAGATTAAAGGGGAAAAGAGGCCCCCCCGGGGGGGGGGGGGGGGGTTACTATTCTTCAAACAAATGTGTGGAGGTGGTCTGCTGAGTTGTTGCTTGGCGGAATTGCCTCTTCCTCATATTCCTGCACTTGTTGGCTCCTTCGGCTCTGTGACATCTATCATTTTGGGGCAAAACACGTGTCCTGGCTATGCAAGCTTTAAAGAGCTAAAAATGCATCTTTAATGGTGTTATTTAGGCTCTGTTTGATCAAGTGGAAAATATTTCCTATTGAAAATGTTCTTGCTATGTAACCCTATCGAAAACGTTCTTTTCCTTTGTATATTCTGGAATTAATGAATTATTTAGGAAAGCTATATTTGAACATTCTTCTTTGTGTAATTATTAACATAGCCCTTTTTAGAGGGAGCTACATATAATTTGGATTGGAGTTGGCATGAGATGCAGAGTAAGGAGGAAATGCATGCTCAATTCTAAATTGGAATATTGAGAGGAAAATGAGCAAAGGCATACCCTAACCTTCTTATTTGGTGCCGTCAAATAATAGTGGAGGATATTATTTCCCTTTAATCCAAAGGAGCCTTGATTGAAGGCCCAATAGCTTAGACTAACACTGGTTTGGTCTATACAAAATTTGGAGGTTCTTAGACTGGTTGACTAGTTTCTTTTTTTCTTTTTTTTTTCTTTCTTCTTTTTTGGGGTATGTGTTTGCCAGGATGTGATAAAGATAGATGCAGATCTCCTTGAGAACAGTACCAGATCTCTTGAGACCTTGGTTCGTGTAGGAATGCAGCTGGGTGTATCTACCAAGACTTGCAACTATAAATGAAGCTATTGACAGCAACGTCTTCTGAAGTTAGAGGCCACAACCTATGTGTATACTGTATAGCGTACTTTTATCCTCAGATCATCTGTAATGTTAATATATTGCATTGTTATCCTTTGCTTTTTAAGTTTGGTGGCTTGATGTCTCTGTGTGACATCCTTCTTGCATATGATTGAGAAATTTTCTTAAATGGAATGCGTAAATTATACTTCACATGATAAGGTACAACTATATTATTGCCTATTTTTGGCTGCTCTCTTTCTTCTCACGCGCTGCTTTGTGTTAAACAACTTTTTGAATTTTTTTTTTTTTTTTTAAAAAAGCCACACAAAAACCTGGAAAATTTCTCATCTATCACGTGTGATGTCTGACTCAATTGGGAGATCTTAATTTCTTCCCTTCCTTTCCAAACTCAAATTCTTCATATTGATTTTGATGCTCCTCAAATTTCTCATCTCAAAATCCTAAATCCTATCAATTTTCTTATCTAAATTACTTTGTGATATGGAGTTGTTGTTTCTACTCTTAATGGAAGTTTTTCGTTTTGCGAGCAACTGCAAATCAATGTTTGTCGATTTTGCATCCCCTGCTCTTGGTTTTACTCAAAGAGATGTCTACAATGTCTAGCCAAGGAGAATAGGATTTTGGAAGATGGTGACCCAAAGCATTTAGTAGATATCTTTGAAGATAGAGCTTGAAAAGAGAATGATTTTTTCTATTTCCTCAGTTATATAGTGATGATCATTTGGTTAGCTTCTGTTGGAGGATTCTCATATGAAAACTGATTATTTTCTTTTTGGTGATTTATCAATGTTCAGCACTACATATCGAATTGCAAAAAAATTTGGTCAAGTGGTAGCTTGAAAAGAGAATGATTTATCAATTTTCTTTTTGGTGAGAGCACAAATTCATCACTGTCGAGGTGGTTGAATAAACTTGCTAGTTTATTTGATTTTTACAACATCACCTTTGATGTTATTAGTGAATGGAGGTCAAAAGAGGAAAAAAATGTGCAAAACAAAAAAGGCTACCCCGACATGTATTTACCTCAAATGAGCATTTTACAAGTTGTTATGATCTATACCATTAACATGTATAAAGTTTATGAGGCTCAACATGTGAAGGGACAAGGCTGCTATCGAGATCATGTAAGTTCTGTCCAAAATGAGAGGACAACTGAGCATGTGTACTTTATGTTTGAGAAATGATATGTAAGATCATGTAAGTTCTGTCCAAAGTTTATGTTTGGGTTTTGTGTGACATTCGATGCCAAGGACCATATTATCTCTTGTGATTGTAAAAAGTATAGTGAAGTTGGGATATTATACTGCCATACTCTACGGATTTATATATTCATTATGTTCGACAAATATACGACAAGTACATATCAAAGAGGTGGACAAGAGTAACAAGGCCTGAGATAAATATTTCAGTGAGAGTTGAGAATCACAATATTTTGCTACCCTCATCAATATGAAGAGCACACATGCTGAAAAATGTTGAGTGGTGTTTGCTATTATCTAGTGACGGACATGTGAAAGCCAGGGATATTTGCAAAGAAATGTTCAAGAAACTCAAGCAAAAAGTGGAGTTAGATATTGGGTATCTGTATGTGCCTGATGTGGAAGAGCAAAGAAGGGGCAACAATGTGGTAATCTGAAATCCTATTGGCCGGAGGAAAAAAGGGAAAAAGCAATGTGAGAGCCAAAAGCAATTTGGAGAAGCTTGTTAGAAGAGCAAGGTCTAGGAAAGCCAACTTTGCTGCAAAAATAATGACACTCTTCAAGCACAGTAGGCAAGCAATACACATTTCTAATTTACACACTTTAAATTTTCAAGTTTCTTAGTTGTGTGGTCCCTCCATGTGTAAGTTATTTTTTTGGTTAATTTTGTAGTGTCATGATACTTCACAGAGCAATGTAGTCTTAAGCATGCATAAAATGTACTGAATGATTAGGTTGATCTTTGAAGAAAGAGCTGCACAAACTGCAAGCACAAGCAAAACAATAGCCTTTTTAATAACTGTGAATGGAATTGAATAACCTTACAGTATTTGTGATATGGAAGTTTGGTTGTTCTTGTTTTGAATGTCATTGCATTTTGTGAAATGAAAGTATTTAAGTTGTACTTTTGTGAGTTTATATTAATAAGCTTTAAAGCGCCTAAGGCCTATTCATTTCAGTGAAGGATTTGGGTGATGTTTAGTGTTAAAACACAATAATATTTAGTGCATATGAAAAACATTTAGTATTTTTCAAGGATGGTATAGTTTTCAAAAATCAATGTGGGATTATAAACAGTCGGTGAGAAAAATTATCGCAAGTACACGGTGTAGTTGTAGGTAAAAACCGACAAGTATGGGTCGTATCCACAAGAAGTTGTGTTTTCAAGCACCAAAGCTAACTCAAGCGTATCAATCTAGACAAATCAAAAAGGTGATAGAAAGGGGAACTAAATTACTAAGGCAAACAAAAGGGACTTTGATTATAATTAAACCTAAGATTAACCAACTAATCGAGTCAAACCCTAACATTTTCAAGTTGTGCTAGCATTCAAAGATAATTGGTTACACCATCAAAACTCACCTAAGCTCTCTTTCAAGGGTTAAAGGCTAATTTAATCGTTCTAACCGGCTATCTTCGTGGGGTTAGTCCAACTAAACTACAAGAGTGGTAACCCTCGGCTTGGCTAGGATTTGGACTATTTTCATGTCTAAAAGCTAGCTTCCTCGCTAACTGCACTAAACAATCAACCTTACTTTTCAGTGCAAAGCAATTGCCCCCAAAACCCGGATGAAAACTCTTTCATGCATTTCATTGAACACTTAGTAGGCATGAGAGACAACTATAAATTCAAGCATAAACAAGGTAGATTAAGGTTCAAACAAGATCAATTACCCATCACAATGGCTAACCATAGCCAAAGAACACAACTTTAATTACAAATAATAAACATAAACATTCAAGCATAACAATGAACCATTAAAGTAGCAAACAAACTGAAAAACATGAAATTAAAGAGAGAAAGATAAGAGTAACTTAGTCTTAAATAGCAAAATCCACAATCTTGCACATGGTATACACTAATCTAGCCTAAGTTATTCACCCCCTAATGGGCCTTAGAAGTGGCTTATATAATCCTTAGTCGAGGCACAAAAGACCCCAGCAAAATGTCCCCTCAATTAATTCCGTGATTTGCTTAAATATCGTGAAAAACAGAAAAACGCACGACCATTCTTCGATGCACATACACCCATGCACTTTTGAAACTAGCAGACTGCATGGTCATGCATTTCTACATGGCTACTCGTGCGCATCTATGGGAAACAGGACTGAAATCTGCAGGTTTTTGCACAACTATGCCTTAGTGCCCGGCCAACCGTGTACTTTCTTGGACTCTTCAATCTTAGTCTCTTGGCCTTCAAAACTTTATCAGACCCTCTTTCTTCCTTAAAAATCATCCCCATGGCTTTCCTTTGCATCGGCATTTGTGAATTTCTCATTTTCTTAGCGACACTTCCTATAAATAAGAAAAACACGTCTATAAGCAGAAGATGAACAACAGAAAGCACATTTAACCCTTTTTCATCAAGATCCAACATAGAAATAAGGGGAAAAGGGGTCAAATAAAGGGGCTAGATGAGATCAAAGAAGAGGTTTATCAAATACCCCCACACCTAGCTTTTCCTCTTCCTCAAGTAAAACAAAGAAAAACTAACTTAAGGACCTAACTCATTTTTCTAGGAATCACGGTTGCATTTGGCTTATACAACAAACCCTTTAAACCCCTTAGTTCCCCCAAGTAGACGATTGAGATCTCGTGAAGATTTGCAGAAGATATACCCATAAAATCTTTTTTTAAAAAAGATAAAGATAAAGAAAAATAGAAAATCTTTTTGGATTTACAAACAAAACACAAATATATATACAAGGAAGAAAACTGTTTGCATTTAACAAACCAAATCACCCTTGTCACAAAGATATTACCTTGTATAAACAAAATGTACACTCAAGATCCTCTGTAATAAATAGGACCTAAATCTTGCTAATTACTTGGGTTAATCTCTATTTAAACTAATTAAGGTTGAGCGCCGCCTTTCAATTCAGCATTCAACACATTTGTGCAATTGCACGTTAAAACGACAAAGTAGCCTCGAACTAAAATTTAATCATGCTTCGTAGGAGATCATTCAAAACTTACAAATAAATACAAACATAAGTAATTAGATAAATAAAAATTAGCCCATTTATAAAAGTGGATAATCACGAAAGACATATATGTAAATACATAATTTGCTCACCCATAATATGTAAATAAACCATAATGTGAATAAATGAAATATTAATAAATACAAGAGTATATGCTAATCAAAATGGGTAAGATTTATAATTTTTTTTCTTTCAAATAAACCATGGTCAGAATAACCTAAATATAATCCCAAGTATTTATCAGTTAAAAAGAGGAATTGTTGTACTACAAAAAAAAGGAGAAAGGAAAATAATAAATAACAATTGTCTAGATTTTTCAATTTTTTGATAAAAATTAAAGCTAATAAAACAAAGGCTACATGCCCCCCCCCGGCGGGGGGGGGGGGCGCGGGTGAGAACCCCCTCCCCAAAATTTTCATGTCAGACCTCATCCTCCCTTTGCTTTGGCTTCAAGTATACCCCTGTTCGCTGTCACCCAGGCCACGGTGTACCACCAACGGGCCACTACTGAGCCTAGCAGCAGCCCAGCACCGTCACCTCTTCTCTCCCACTTCCCTGAAGCCTTGTTCTTGGTGTTTTGGAGGTCAACCCTAACTTCCCCATCTCTTGTTTCTATTCTTTTCATTGTCTAATTCAATTAGTAGTGTGTTATTTTAGCTCAGATAAATATTAATTGGTGATAATTTAGAGTTTATGATGATGATTTTAAGGATTTGAATTAGTATGTGTTGTTGGTGTTCATGAAGAATTTGAACATCAAGCATGAGTTGTGAGGTGGTGCTCTTGTAATTAAATTTGTTGAATTTTGAGTATTGCCAATTGTGTTTTAAATAGAACCAGGGGTTTTAGGAGTGTGGAGTATGCTATGAAAAGGTTGGAGAAGAATGAGGTGACTTGAGGTTGAGGGAAAAAGGCATTAGGATTCTTAGCCGACTCAAAAACGGGGCTACTTTAGAAATAAACTAGTATTAATTGGTGCATCAAAAAAAATTGATTTTCAGTGGATAGGTAGGTTAATAAGTTATATTTTAATTACCTCCGGAATCACTTAATTCAAAGTTTTGTGGACAAAGCTATGACCAATTTACTGAAACTGAACAGATATGCTAGAATTGTGTGCAATTTTGCTTAAGCCTAATTTTAGAGATCGTGTTGTGGTGGTTGTATGTTGGGACTTCCTAAGCTTTCCATATTGATTTTTTAGGTTTCAATTTGAGGTCAGGGGTGAAAGATATGAATTTTCTAAGCTCAACCTTAAAGCAGTGAAAATATCGCAAGACGGTGAATTGGAATTTTGGGTGTCATCTCTGCATAAATTGTAAATTGATGCTTAATATGGAACTTGAGAGAGATTCAAGATTCAAGAGCAATCACGAGTTTGTCAAGCAGTGAAGATGATGGATCATAATTAGGGCTAAGAATGAGTCAAGGTGTAGACATTACCCAAGGATATAATTGAAAGTTGACTAAGGTTCTTTTGGCCTAAAAATGACATTTTTTTGGGAGCTAACGATAATGTTTTTCTCAATAAAAACCATAATAGCAATAATATTAACAATAGTGGAAACAACAATGTTAATGTCCATAACAACAATCATAACTTTAGCACTATCAATAATAATAATAATGATGATGATATAAAAAGGGGAAACAAAATCTTTTTGCATGGTTAAGTAAGTGATGATGGGTGCATTGATAATTAAGGAAAATACCAAGGTGAACTGTGAATTACTTGTTAAGGTCGTAGCTAATAAAAAAAATTATGCAAAACTTCACTAACCATCGAATATATATATTTGGAGCATAAACATTACCATTTCCGTAGATGTCAAGCCATGAATAACTATTTTATAAAAAAGGGAGAGATTTTAAAAACTCCAAGTACATTAATACCTTTACCCTTTGAAAACTCGCATATTTTTATAAATAACAAAGTCTTGTAATATACAAACATCTAATGGGCCATCTTTAAGAATTGTTTTGTCACTTAATCAAGTGGACCTGGTAGTTATCAATTATTAGGGCTTATACCTTTCCTTTCAACCACGCGGCCTCAAGTCAGGCTACCCGATCAACCTAGCAGGTGTACACCTATTTTATGATCGCAATAGTGCCAATGCACATATGAGCTCATCAGTTTAGATTCCACTTTTAGATAATAATAAAAATTGGTAACAGTTTTATATCACTCTCTTCAATTCTTTTCCTACTTTCAAACTAAAATGAATTGAAAAATGGCCGCCTAACTACATTGCTCTAAATGTTCATTTCACAGTATGGGTATAAGCGTACTGGTTTCGGCTCTTTTTTTTTTTGAAATATTTTTGTGTTTTCTGTTTCAGGTAATTGGTATGTAGACAAATTTATCCCTAACTAGACAAAGGAAGTACGAGGTGGAAGACAGGCTCGTGATTTTTGTAGTTTGAAGCCGATAGACGCTCACAGGGGATTTTGGCATAGCATGAGACCTGAAAAAGTTTAGAGGTCATACTGAGTTATAATTTGGCTAAGCATGCCTAATGTAGAGTTATGACTAGCATAATCTAACTATGTTCTAGCTATGTTACATTAACATTGTAGTTTAAAGTTAACTTTAACGCTTTTGGCTTAATGGGACTTTTAAACGTGAAAGCACCCCAGGTAAGGTTGTGTAGTTATAAAAGTTGTCAAACATAGTTGTCTGATTTGGGACGACGGTAATGCCTACAGTTGTTGGCACCTCTGCTGCAACCATGATATTAAATAATTAGATTAAGCTAATTAAGTAATTAAGGATTGGATAGCATCAAAGCACCAACTTTTTACCCCACATTACATCAAAACTTTGAATCTATCCTAGTGCTTAGTGTGCAAGTGCATCATTATCCTAGGAGTTAAGCTTACCAAAATCCAATTTAATCCCACTCGATTGACACAAACTGCATTATTAACTTACCAACTTCGATAATAATGAAGTATAAATGAGGACTGGATTGCATAGCTATAGTGAACTATTACGGTCAGAAATAGGGCCTAGAACGACAGTCTAGGACAAAGATCTATCATGCACATCATACTCATACACAAGTTAATAGTTAATGTACAAGGGATCAAAGTCAATTAAGATAGTACAAAACTCCCAAAAGCAACTAAAAACATAAAATCTTTTTAGTTTTTTTTTGAAAAATTTTTCTCTCTTTTTTGTCTTTTTCAAAATTTTGAAGCATGGCTTCTCCTTGCCCACATCTAGATCTCACAATGCCCTTATTGGGAGTTAAGGGGTCACCACACCAACAAAATACATGTATACATAAAACAAACTAATAATAATAAATGTACAAAAATAAGAGAAACTAGAGAAAGGAAAAAGATTTATGCAAAATAAATATAAAGAAAGAGAAAAAAGCGAATGAGTTCACCGGGTTAGGTGTTGGGTGCACTTAAACTACTACCTCCTTAAGGCGATGCTACGGAAGGTTTGAGGAGTATCAACCACTCCTCATCTCACAATCCAAGCAACCCATTCAGATGCTTTCAAAGCTCGATGAGCTACTCGAACGCCTGAGCATGCAACTCAAATGCATGTAAGTAAGAGCTCACAAACATGAATCTAGAAATGATAGTAAGCACTCACCTACACTTATCAAATGTCTTAGAAAAATCAGTAGAATAATCAAATGCAATAGTCAACATGATTTTTCCAGGCATGTTCTCTAAGTATAGACTATAAGGATCAAGAGATGGGTTATACCTCTAAAGGTACCTAGGGACTCAGAATAGTCAATCTCATTCCCCTCAAGCACAACATGATCACAACACTCAGGGGAAGGGGATGGTAGTGAACATGAAGAAAAAGCATGAAAAATATCGAGGGGGATCAATGGATACATGGTCAACAAGATTAGGACTAGGTGAAACTGTAACCACAACATCCACACATGACCTCCCTACGAGAGCCTCATCAAGATCATGCACCTCAATAAAAACATCACCTGATTCACAATATATATCATCCTTATTAACACTAGAATTAACACCAAATGTCTCACCTACCTTGCAATTTTCGACTGTGCTAAAGAGAAAGGTGGATTAGGAAAAGTCATGATAAACGTAGTGTTGTCCCTAAGGGTGTTAGGTAGGGAAGGAGCAACAGAGGGTAAAGTAGTCATGGAAGGGTCAAATACTTCCCCTAGTCCGGACTCTAGAGTAGGAAAAACATAACATCATCACACAAATTAACATCAAGTTTAGGGGAACTAAACCTAAGGCCAATCTCACATGATAGGTCATACTCCCACATATAATTAGCAAACTCAATTTGTTTCTCATTCGTTGTCTCTATCATGCTAGCAAGCCTAGAAAAACTATCAACATAAATATGACAAGGACAAGAATTACTATCATGGCTAGAACAATGGCAAAGCTCACACACAAGAGGGGCATAGTTAGGGATACAGGGGGTGGGGTTTAAGAATTTGCACAACTAGTCTCAAATTTGTGAGTATCCTGAGTTAACCACTCAAGCAAATCCTAGGCTTCAACAATGTTTCAAGCACAAAAATCTCAATGCTCCAAAAGAGCATGGATCTCACAATTCATACCGTCATAGACTATATTCAAAATTTCTTACTTCTCCAAGCAATGACCATAATGAGCAAGAAGAGCATGTAATCTATCATAGTATCTTCAAAATAATTCATGCTCATATTGTGGAAAGTGAAAAATTGTCATTTTCTTTAAAAAAATTCATTTTTTAATTTTTGTTTTCAAGTAAAAGCCTATTTTTGTTTTCAAGTAAAAGCCTAGTCTCGAGTACTCAAGTGACCTTTGAGACTTAAAGGCGCTAACTCCCCGATAACGGTGCCAAACACTTGTTGAGAAAAATTACTACAAGTGTACGATGTACTTGTAACTAGCAACCAGCAAGTACGAGTCGTATCCATAGATAGTTGTGTTTTCAAAGCACCAAAGCTAACTCAAGCATATCAATCAAGACAAATAAAAAAGGTGATAGGAAGAGGAACTAATCTACTAAAGCAAACAAAAAGGACTTTGATTATAATTAAACCTAAGATTAACCAACTAATCTAGTCAAACCCGAACATTTTCAAGTTATGCTAGCATTTAGAGATGATCAATTATATCATCAAAGCTCACCTAAGCACTCTTTTTAAAGGCCAAATGCTAGTTTAGTTATTCTAACCACCTATTTTCATGGGGTTAGTCCAACTAAACTACAATAGTGGCAACCCTCCATCTAGCTAGGATTTGGACTATTTTCTTGTCTAAAAGCTAGTTATCCTCGTTACCTACACTAGACAATCAGCCTCACATTTCAGCATAAGTCAATTGCCCCCAAAACCTGGATGAAAACTCTGTCAAGTATTTCATCGAACACTTGTCAGACGTGAGAGAAAACTCTAAATCTAAGCATAAACAGGGTACGTTAAAACTTTAACAAGATCAATTACCAACCTCAATGGCTAACCATAACCAATGAACACAACTTTAATTACAAATGATAAATATAAAAATACAAGCATAATAATGAACCATTAAAGTAGCAAACAAACCGAAAGGCATGAAATTAAAGGGAGAAAGAGAAGAGGAACTTAGTCTTGAATAACAAAACCCACAATCTTGTACATGGTATACACTAATCTAGCCTTAGTTATTCTCCTCCTAATAGGGTTTGGAAGTGGCTGATATAAACCCTAGTCAAGGCACAAAAGACCCCGGCCAAAAATCCCCTCAATTAATTTCATAATCTGCTTAAATATCGTGAAAACCAAAAAAAACACACAACCATGCTTCGATGTATGGGCACCCGTGCACTTTTGAAACTGGCAGACTACATGGTCGTGCACTTCTGCATGGCTGCTTGTATGCAGCTTCGCGGAATGAGACTGAAATCTGCAGGTTTTTGCACTATTGCGCCTTAGTGCACTACCAATCGTGCACTTTCTTGGGCACTTCAATCTTGCACTTTTACCCCCTAAAAATTTCATCAGACCTCTTTTATTCCTTAAAAATCATCTGCATGGCTTTCCTTTGCATCAACACTTGTGAATTTCTCATTTTCTTGGCTACGCTTCCTAAACATAAGAAAAACACTTTTCATCAAGATCCAACATAGAAATAAGGGGGAAAAGGGGTCAAATAAGGGGTCAAAATATAGGTTTGTCAACAGTTTAGTGCAAAATAGAATAGTATTTAACATAATACTTAACAAAAAAGAGTGTCAAGAAGGATTGGATGGTTCTCAATAATTAGTGCAAGATACGATGGTCTTCAGTGTAAAATAGAATAGTATTTGGTGTAATACTTAACAACAATTAGTGTCAGGCAGGATTGGACAGTTTTCAATAATTAGTGTTAGACTGAAGAACCAAACAAATTGTAGTGTAAGTGCTTTATGGGATTATTTCCAATTATTAGAGTATGGTAAGATATGTTCAGTGTGCTATCATGGGGACTAAACAACATTTCACAGTTTACTGCAAATTGTATTGTTAAATGCAAATCTTAGGTTAATGAGAGTAACTTGTAAGGATTTTCATGTGTAAGCTACCCTAAAAATTAAAATAATCATCTATCTCACTATATTTTGAAATAGATGTTATTCTTATATAAATATTTTTTAGAACTTTTATATTTTGAAACAAGTTATATTTTTTATGTTTAACTTGTTACACTTATCATTTTCATTTTAATGTGTAGACAATAACATGCTCTTAAAATTTTGAACATTAGAATTATAAAAATAATCCTTCATCCCATCTCTAAATGTGTTGGCTCAAGTTCTCAAATAATTTCAAACTTAGGATGCTAGTGTTCTTTCAAGAATTTAGAAAAACAATAGTGGTAGGAAATCAAGATGAAAATAATTAGACTGCTTAGTTTAAAATCTTTTCGAAAATTACAATTATAGAAGAGGAACAAGAATCTAAGGATTTACCATTTGTTTAGAGGAAGGACCATAACTCAGCTTATATTGATCGTCTCATAGTTATCAAGTTGCTGATCATATCATATGTTCCAGCTCCTAGGCTAAATAAATAAAGGAAATAGTGTTCAACATAGCATATTGGAGCCAAAATCTATCAAACTAGAAAGTTTATATTAAAAAGAATTAAAGAGCATAGTCTACTGAATTCAGTATAGGATAGCGTAATGTTTAGTGTCAAATAGAATAGTGTTTAGTTATGACTTAGCCACAAATTACTATATAATTTAGTGTAGGATAGGGCAATGTTTAGTATAACATAGGGTAATATTTAGTCTGTTCCTTTGCATTTTAGTTTATATTAAAGTGTGCATGCTACTGTCTTTTTTTTATCCTAAAATGAGAGCTTCAGAACATTGGCCATTTGTCATGTAGTCCAAATTCTTGTTAAGTTTCTTAGGATTATTGAACTTTTCTTTTCCTACCACTATTTCCCCACACAAAAGAATTCATTCGTTACTAGGATATTTTTCAGGTATTAGAGGCTATATAAATATGTATTCTGTTTGGTAAGGGACAAATAGTAAGAATTTTATCCAATTTTACCGAGTTTGTATATATATTCAGTTGCGTATCTTTAGCTCCACTTCAAAATTTTGCTTAAATGACAAGTGTCGCTCAGTTTTTGATTTGTTGGGGTGGCTTGTAGAGTTACTTATAATCTGTAAACTAAGAGAGTGAATGTGTGTGTGTGTGTGTGTGTGTGTGGGTGGGTGGGTACACACACACACATGTCCCAAAAGAAAGACTTTGTAAATTTATCTTTAAATAATAACAAGCAAACTAAATATGCACATAAGCATCCATTGGAATGAAAGACAATGACACAGATGAGGGATTTTTTTTGGGATTTCTATGTTGTTCAAGATGACACACCGAATAGAGATAACATTTAAGATAAGGAAGACTTCCAGGTTGAATATCATATCTGTTGCTTGTGTACCCCCAAGCATCAAGCATGCATTTGCTAAAATGCAAGATAAAACAAAGTCAAATAGTTAGTACATAAATGAATTATAAATACAAAATGAAAAAAAGACATACATGTCTATTCAATTTAGAGTTGGATATGGTAAGGTTTAGTGTATAATAGAATTATATTTAATCACATATTATTGTATGATAGTATACTGTTCAGTGTAGGATGGGGTAATGTTTACTGTAGCATGAGTTAAACTTTTAGTGTGTGAGTATTCATTTAAGTTTTATATTAAACACTGTATGTTATTGCCTTTTTTTATCTTGAACATGGAATTTGTATTGAATCTTTCTGAATTCGCAAACACATAATCATCAATCAATTCCTCTTCCTTCGAAAGATCAGTAGACATACTAGTCATATGTTCAACAAAAGGCAAATAAAAGTATAGAGGCAATTGCTTTGTTTTTCTGCTAGGTCAGTTCTTGATTTCAGGTTCTTCTGGGACAATAACACATTCATGGCTATCCTTTACATCATCTTTTGGTGTATTGCATTCATTTTGAGTTTTGTTTTGCACATTCTCAACTTCACTTTAAGAACCATTTTACACATTTTTGATTTGAGTATTTGAAGTCAAGCTATCTTGGCTAGCGCAATTTGAGTATTTTAGGTTCATGTGTGCACCGTCATGATCACCATCACCACCCTCTTTAGCATACTTTGCTTCACAGGTTGATGTTGTGTCAACCAGAGGACTCTAAGAATCAAGAAGTGATGAGAAAGTAGGCATTGCTGGATCTTTTGCTTTCATCTTTTTAACTAGCAGTCTTGTTTCCTTTTGCGTTTCTTTTTCTAATTATGTCATCACTTCTATGACTTTGTTCCAATACCCATCATCCTAGCTAGACGAAAGAATTTCATCTTCTTTTGGCATAACATCATTGTCCTTCAGCTCATATGCATTATCAGTTCATGTGATTAAGAATGCTCTGAGTTTGTTTCACAAAATCCAAAAAACATATTGACAGCCAACTCACGAAATTTGTGAAATAACTTGTTTCTTTAATACTTTTGGGACATGCACCCCATGTAACTCTAGAATAAGTGTAGGAATATACGCAATTTTTTTATCGTGTTACCATACCCTCGAAATCTTGCTACACACATGAATTGTGATTTAAAAGTTTAAAACCAAGCACAAAAGATTTTTAAAGTGCTGATTATAAATAGTCTTCTAACCTCAAATTTAGACAAAATTTGTTTGGCATACTCAGTTTGCTTGCTAGGATGGAGTTGCTATTTTGTTGATAGTATAAGCCTATATTGATGTACACTGGAAGTGGAAACTGTAAATGGCATATCAATGTGGCCCCTGCCCAAGTCAACAGTCTTGCGCACATTACTTATCAATCCTTTTTTTTGGTTATCTCTTGACTCCATCCAATAATAGTAGGGAAATATCCACCAATAGTTCTTTTATTGCTAACAACTACCCTACCCAAGTATAACACTTGACAAAATCATGAAATTGAATAATAGTTAAAAATACCAAATGTTTAACATAAGATTATAGAACTTGCACACTGTATAAAACATAAGTTATTTACCAAGTTTAATGGATTAAGTTCAACATTCAGATTATAACTAGGTTCTACTATAATTTAAGGTTTGAATTATGTATGTAGTGGCTTAATCTAGGTACAGTTTTATGCATAGATTAGTAACATACATTACACCATGATTCAAAGAACTTTGTAATAATCTTTATCTTACAAATGCTAGAATTGGTGGATGCCTAAAAATGCTTCCTTCCCTCAATCCAAGCTTCTCATTAATCTAAGTTTTACAACCGTTGATCAAAATCTTTGGCAATCTCAACCCCTAGATTTATCTTGATAACCTCCAATCTCTCCCTTTTTTCTAGGTACATCAGGTCTCAGGTTCGATTCCCCTCTCTCTCATTGTACTGTATATTAGGTCTCAAGTTCTATTCGCCCCTCCCTCTTTATATTGTATTGCCCTTTGCGGCTCCTACGGACCAAAACGTTTTTTATTTCCATCATTATTATTAATATTTTGTATTTTTCTATACAAATATGAATTTGAGCATGTGTTCTTAGAGATAATAGAATAATAAATACAATTTTCATGATTATTTTCATTATTACTATTGTTGTTGTTGTCGTCATTATCGATAACGGCAATGTTATCTTCCTCTTTGAATTTGATAACATAGTCGATATTAATTATGATCATCTAATTATCAAAGAAAGATTAGGAGATTATAATGGATATAATTTTTTTTATTATTTCATTATTATAGAATAAGTTCATATTTTAGAAGTTTTAACTTAAGGAAACTGAATTATAATTACTGAACAAGCCGTAAAACCTTATGTGACACCTTATTATTAACACATAATATAATATACACATTTATATAGAAATAATAAACATTTTTTATTTTCATGATTATTATTATTATTTTTTCTTTTTTTGATACAAATATACATAGAGCATGTATTACTAGAGATAATAGAAATATAAATATGATTTTCATAATTATTTCCATTATCACTATTGTTGTTGTTGTCGTCATTGTCATTATCGTCGTCATTGTCATTATCGTCGTTGTTATCTTTCTCATTGAATTTGATAACATAGTCAATATTAATTATGATCATATATAAGTAAGGATTGTGATAAAAAATTACATATTGTAAGCATAATATAGCATACTGCAAGGGTTGAACGTGAAATATAAAAAAAATTAAAAATAAAACACGATAATCATATTAGACCCATAAAGCTGAATTTATTTCACATTTAATATAATCTATTTAACAGAAGAAAATAAACGAAATATTTTTCTTTTTCTTTCAAAGCATACATATCTTATAATTATATTTAATTCATATAAATCTTAAAAGTATAATTAATGTTTTACGTTTTTAACGTTTCAAACAAATTGATCAAAATCTAATCTATTTAACGCATAAAAAAAACTGAAATATTTTTTGTTTTCTTTTAAACCATACAAATCCAATAATCAAATTCTCTTCATAAAACACCTAAAATTATAATTAATCTTTTACTGTTTAAAATAAAATGCCCCAAATCATCATAATACTTCAAACTAAGAAATATCTCAACTCACAAATCTAAACTCAACCCATCTCTTACAAGACAATATAAGGGCATTGGAAGTCTATATCAAAACCCATGAAACTATTACGTTAACCTAAAAACCAAATGTATAAACTATGAATACATAATTATATGAGCACCCCCTCATGAACTACATTAAATGGCAAAAAAAAGTTATATAATAGCATAAATATAATGTTCAAATTATTTTCGTTGAAAGACAAATTTTATTTGTGTTACATGCGAAACTAAAACTAAGCCGACTTTAAAATAGTTTCTACCTACCTTCACTAGAGAATTAACGACTTTATAAATTTTTACTCACCAACAAGAAGAGGATGTGGACTTTTTATCATTGACGTCATAAATTGACTTATCATCATCCTATTTAGCATGCTTTGTAACAAATTCACTATCTATTGTCTCCATCATACTTATATAGACTTTTTTTACAATTATATAGTTTTCAAATATTAATCTCATTAATTATGCACGAAGTGTTTGTATACTTAACTTTTTCATTGAGTTTTTTCATTATCTCCTCTAAATTATAATATTAATCATGTCTACCATAACTATTCGTTTATTATTTCGATAATATATTTACTCTAGGCCGGGCCTATTAGTTGAGGCCCGACGGCCACTAAGAGGCTTCCTTAAACCCTAATTGCTAACCCCCCAATACCTATATAAGGAGGTTTGGGAGGGTCAGCTAGAGATGCAATAAAGAAAACGGAAACATTATTTCTCTCTCCTCACAATTACTCTACCATTGCCGCGGAGTAATCGGGTTTAGAACGTGGACGTTATAAGGCGACTCTAGTAGCCGCTGGGATTTGAGATCTGGTATTCTTATTATTCGTGGGTTATTACCGACAGTTCAATTCCGCATCCAGGTTAGTCCTGAACTATTTATTTCCTACAGTGGTATCAGAGCTTAAACTGTTCGGTTTAGTTCCCAGAAATTAGATTGACAAATCTGAAGAAACCAATTCGTGAAAAGCATGCTAATTTTTTTTAATTTGCTTAATTTATGTAATTATGCAACCCTAACATCATGCCTACATGCTTTTCACGATTAAAGTCTGAATTTTTATCTAATTCAAAGCATGCTCGTTTATTCGTTCAAATTTGCTTGGTTTCTGTAATTATGCAACACCAAAATCAAACCAGCATGCTTACATGATCAAAGTTTGTTCTTTTTGATTCATTCAATACAAACTATTAAAAGCATACTAGTCTATTCAAAGTTTTTTTATCTTTCGAATTGTTCACAATTGATTGATAATCTGATAAAACTAATTTGCATCCAACATGCTTGTTTATGTGATTACTTGCCTAAATTTTTGTAATTTTGCAAGGAAATAGCATGCGCCTGTCTCTGTCTACCCAACCCTAGAGATTAATTTTTTATTTTATTTTATTTTTTTTTTGATTCATGGGTAGTACGTTTCTATGCAAATCGCCATATTTTCTGATGATATGTTCACAGTACACTGCTTAAAATCATTCAAATTGCAATATTGGACAATATTCATGCATAACAAAAAAACGAATCCCATGGGTCCTAAACATGTATTGTGGCTGTTTTAAAGTAAAAACGAATTGTTCAGTCAAGCCACTCGACTAAACCCTAGCCTCCCTCTGCCTAAACCCCGACCTCGGCCATGATAAAATAAAACAGAGAAAAGACAGGGACGAAAATCAAACCATACCCATTAGGAACCACCAGGGAAGGGTGGCGCGTGACCGTCACGCGCCGCCGACGAAGACTGTTTCACCATCTTCTTCCTCCCATAGCCCCTTTCATCGCCGATTTACGCAACGGTAACCAAAAGAACCCGAAAAACACCCTTTTGGGAGGCGCGTGAGACCACGCGCCACCGCCTCAGTGGCGTGGTCGGCGCGTAGACATCCCCCTCAGGCACATATATCGCCGATCTACGCAGACACCAGAAAAAATCGGGGAACGACGCCATTCTTGGATGCACGTGAGACCACGCGCCGACGCCTCCATGGCGCGTCAAGCGCATGGACGCCCTCCCCAGTACGAATTTTGGCCGATCTGCAAAGGGGCGGTGGGGGTTCTCTTCGGTTTAGCGTAGATCGAGGCTCGGGGGCAATTTTTTTTCGACGGTGGTGGTGTTTTCATCATTTGGGCGGTTTTAAAATGGTGGTGGCGGTTGCCGTGCTCGTGGGGTGGGGAAGGAGCTTAGTGCTCCATTTTCATGGCCACGACACAGGTAACGCCATCAAGAAACAAACCGGCAGAGGGGTCGGTGAGAGGGAAGAAAAAGAGAGTTGAGGGATACCGGTTGGGTTGGGGGTTGGGGAAGAGAATTAGAATTCGTTTCATTTAAAACCCCCCCGTCTCCCTTGTTTTTTCTTCTTTATTTATTTTGGTTTTATTTTTATATTTTTATTGGTTTGGGCCGGGTTTTATAAGTGGAGGGCCCGTTTTTTTTGTGAAAGACTTAAACGGCTTGGGCCCAGAACCATTGAAACAACCCAAAACGAAGAAATCCCGTTTACTTTTTGGTTCGGCCCAAAATGTTTGTTTTCTAATTTTGGTTGTTTTATTCAAGTTGTCTCTGTTTCAAGTTTAGATTATAAATCTACTCCCATGATCATATAAATTTGTTTTATATGGCTATCATTTTTGTTTATATCCTATTTTATATTATCAATGATTATGTTATGATAATTGAGATTGGTAATATAACTTTGTGTTATATAATGAAACAAAAAAAAATGAAGTAGTAGTAAATGAATTAGTTTTAAAAACATTAATAAAATACTTATTCAAAAGTGAATGTCTTCGTGATATTCATTGAATCAAAAGTGTTAATAAGTTTAACAAAACATTCAAGAAAATTCTATGAGATTAATAATTAAATTAAAGAAACTCCAAATTCACAACTGTGCGTGATGATTATGAGCTTAGCAAAATTTTCGAACGTACATAGTAAATTATGGAGCTTTCTAGGAAATTTAATTATTAAACAATATGTCTAACAGATAAAATATACTTTCAGATATAACAGCTAGGAATATGATAGGATGTATGCAATCTGATGACAAGTTGGATGGCACGAACTATGATGTTTGGCATCTAAAGGTCCAGTTTTATCTCAACAACGATGATATGCTGGACCACTTGACTGCCTCCATGGTTCCTCCGGCTGAAAAAGATGAACAAGGCAGAGATATTACTGCAACTGAGCAGTACAAAGAAAACCTGAAAACGTACCAAGCATGGTTCAAACGCGATCGTTCCGCACGCTACACCATGCTGTCTTGCATGCGGGACGATCTCCTGGGAGAGTTTGAGCGTTTCCGCACTGCTAAGGACATGTGGATACAGCTTAAGGTTAGGTTCGGGCAGACGTCTGCTACAAGGTTGCGTACCTTGCAGTTGAGATGGATGCAATATACTATAGACTCCAGTCGTAGTATCCCCGAACACCTTCGAACCATGAGTGCTATGGTTCGAGACCTTAAGGCTGCGGGGCAAGAGATTTTTGAGCAGGAACAAGTCCTGAATGTGATTTGGGCTCTTCCCAATGATAATGGACATTGGAAGAGTTTTAAAACGTTCATGGCTCACAGCGATCATATCAACACTTTCGAGGCGATCTCCAAACACCTTGAAATGGAGGAAGAGCGTTTAAAGCAATATGCGCCTTCCAGTATGGCATTCGTTGCCAAAGGATTGGGGCCCAAGAACAAGAAACCTTACCGTGGTAAGAAACCTATGAAAGGCCCTCGTCCTCCTTAGAACTCTCGCTCTAATGCTGGTACTGCTAAGAAGCACAAGACCAAGGGCAACAGAGCTAAGGATATGGCACGTGTGAAGTGCTATAACTGTGGGAAGAAGGGCCATTTCACTCGGGATTGTCCTGAGCCAGCTAAGGTACCTACTTCCACTAACAATCCTGAATTATATGTTTGTTCCCATGCATTCGTTGCTAACTCTCTTCCTCAATGGATTGTAGATACGGGGGCAACAAAGCACATAGTTCAAGATAGGGCAGGGTTCGTGGAGTACCATCGCTACCCGGTGGGTTCACGGACTGTCGTGCTGGGGAACGGCAGCGAAGAAGATGTCCTTGGAGTAGGAACATACCAGCTCAAACTCCGTGGAGGAAACAAGTTGCTTCTTCATGACGCCCTCTATGCACCTGGGGTGCGATGCTCTTTAGTCTCTTATGTTTCTTTAGTAAGATTAGGTTTTGTTTTTGGTTTTCGTCCAGACAGTTTAGATTTGTTCTATAATGGCAATTTGTTTGGCCAAGCAACTTTGAAAGGAGATTTCATTGTTTTGGATTTGGATGATAACTATAATAATATATCCTCTGCTTATGTTTCTTATTTCGACTCCAATTCTGAATCTGTTAAGTGGCATGCTAGACTTGGCCATGTAGGTCAAGATAGAATAAATAGGCTAGCTAAAGAAGGTCTCCTAGACCGACTCACTAGGGTTAAGTTACCTAGGTGTGAGTCATGTTTAGTTGGAAAGGCAACTATGAAGCCTTTCGTAAAAGCTATGAGAGCATCTAGTCCCTTAGAATTAATCCACTCAGACATATGCGGACCCATGAACGTTAAAGCACGACATGGGGCTATCTATTTCATTGCCCTTATAGACGATTATTCACGATATGGGTATGTGTACCTGTTATCTCACCGCTACGAGGCACTTGATATATTCAAACGCTTCATAGCCGAAGTAGAAACTCAATTGGAACATAGGGTTAAGATCCTTCGAACTGATCGAGGTCGTGAATACCTCTCTGATATGTTCAAAGAGTTCTATGAGGAAAAAGGTATACAAAGATAGTTAACGATTCCACGCACTCCACAACAAAATGGTGTTGCGGAACGCAGCAATCGTACATTGCTTGACATAGTCAGGTCAATGATGGTACATGCTAGCCTCCCAATCAGTTTTGGGGGGGATGTGCTGCTTACGGCAGCCTACATACTCAATCGTGTGCCAAGCAAGAGTGTACCTACCACACCATATGAGTTATGGTTTGGTAAGAAACCTTCCTTGGACCATCTACGCCCATGGGGTTCAGCCGGCTATGTGCACAACCCAACCCATAAAAATGGGAAACTTGGTCCAAGAGCCACCAAAATGGTGTTCATTAGGTACCCCGCACAATCAAAAGGATATGTGATGTACGGGGAACATCCAAATGGTGGCATGACAGAAATAGACTCCCGCAACGTCGATTTTCTCGAGGATGAGTTCCCGACCATTGGTGAAGTCAAAAAGGATGTCGAACTATTTGAGCTACAGCCAGACATCCAACTATCATTCGGTGAGGGGGAGAATTTGGATTCTAACCAAGTCACCGAAGATGGTATGCTTCCCCTATCCAGAGGGAATGGGGGAGACCTGCCTGACCAGGAAATTGAGATTCGTCCTCAATCTCCTGTACATGAGGAAAGTCAACTTGCGAGTGAGGTCCGTCCTCAATCTCCAGTTGTCGAACATGTAGTAAGTCCGCATGTTCAGGATCCCACGCCCCAGAGGGATAGTGGGAGTAACTTTCCACATGTTCAGAGCCCCACACCCCTTAGAGATAGGGGGAGGGACACTTCAACCGGGCAGACGAACAATGAAGGCCCTAGGCTCCGAAGGAGTGAACGTGGAAGAATTCCTCGACGATATTTTCAAATCGAAGGGGAAATATTCCTATGTACTCCCTTGGAAGTCGAGGAACCTACCTCTTACCAAGAAGCAATTGACTCACCAAGCCACAAGGAGTGGATGGATGCCATGAGGGATGAGATGGACTCGATGGCAAGAAACAAGGTTTGGGAACTTGTTGATCTTCCACCCCAACGTAAGTCTATTGGAAACAAGTGGGTTTTCAAGATAAAACGTCGGGCAGATGGATCAATCGACAAGTTCAAAGCCCGTTTAGTGGCGAAAGGGTTTACACAAATTGAGGGTGTAGATTTTGAAGAAACATTTTCTCCTGTGGTGAGATTCGCCTCTATTCGCCTACTCCTAGCCTTGGTTGCCCATTTGGACTTAGAGTTGTTTCAAATGGACGTAAAAACTGCTTTCCTCAATGACAGCCTTGAGGAAGAGATCTACATAGACCAACCCTTTGGTTTTGTATCAAAGGGGCAAGAGGACAAAGTGTGTCGTCTTCAAAGGTCCATATATGGTCTTAAGCAGTCTTCCAGGTCTTGGTACTTAAGATTCCATGAAGCCATAACCTCTTTTGGCTTATCCATGGTTTCAGAAGACCATTGTGTGTATGTCAAAAGATCAACCGGAGGGATTATGTTTCTCACCTTATATGTTGATGACATACTATTGGCTGGGAATAATTTGGAGATGATCGAAGCTACTAAAAGGTGGCTATCCTCCGTCTTTGAGATGAAGGATATGGGTGAAGCCAGGTATGTCCTAGGTGTGGAAATAGTAAGGAATCGTCCCAAGAAACTATTAGGTATGAGCCAAGAGGCATATATCAAAAAGGTCTTGGAACGATTCCGCATGCATTATTCCAAACCCGTAGACACTCCAGTTGAGAAGGGTTTAACCTTGAGCCTTGACCAATGCCCAAAAACGGACAAAGAGAAAGATGCTATGAGTAATGTCCCCTACGCTAGTGCCGTAGGAAGCCTAATGTACGTCATGTTATGTACACGGCCGGACATTTGCTTTGCGGTTGGTCTGGTAAGTCGTTACCAAAGCAATCCTGGACAGGTTCATTGGCAAGTTGTTAAGAGAGTCATGCGCTACCTTCGTGGTACAACCGACTTGGTCCTATGCTTTCAGGGCGGTGATCTTAAATTAAGAGGATATTCAGATGCTGATTGGGGTGGTGACTGGACGAGTCCAAGTCAACCTCAGGATATGTGTTCACCCTGGGTGGGGGGGCCATATCATGGTGCAGTAAAAAGCAAGACTGCATAGCTCTGTCGACCATGGAAGCAGAATATGTCGCATGCAGCCTAGCCACGCAGGAGGCAATATGGCTTAGGAGCTTCCTCCAAGATCTTAATCTCACTCCGAGAACCGATGATCCTGTAGAGATGTTATGTGATAATACAGCTGCCATCCAATTCGCCAAGGATCCGAAGTTTCATCGGAAGACCAAGCACATCAAGAGGCGTTATCACTTCGTGCGAGACGCTGTAAAGATGAAGGAAGTTGCCATCAAGTATATACCCACTAACAAGATGATCGCCGATCCATTAACTAAGCCAATTCCTGGAGATGCTTTCAAAGCACATTCGTTGAGTCTAGGACTCCGCAAGGTTTAGTTTTGGATGGAATCTTGTTATGTATGATAGATACGTTCTTCATGTAAAAGGCATTTATGAAATAAAGGTTAAAGAGTTCTTTTTCTAAATATTTTGTAATTTATCTGTTAGACATGTTGAAAAGTCACAGACTTCTGATTGGCCTAGTCACACAGGCAATCACCCTGACGCTTGAGTAGCGGGCAGGATGAGACGAAATCGTATTGGTACTAGGTGTGCAATATCGATAACTCATACTAAAGGTATATGAATAAGGAATAGTCGCCTTAGTAAGACTAAGATGAGACTCAAAGGAGTCGAATATGAGATAAGTTTTCATATTGAAGCCCTAAAAGCCGAATCTTGAGTGTCAAGGCCAACATTCAGTATGTTGATCTAGTGGCTCAGGTTAGATTTTTTGAGTTAAAATCTAGACTGACGATTCGCATGGCATAAAGAGTGACGAACCCAGCTAAGTGGGAGTTATGCCGTGACACACATCTCATACTGTGTGTGCTTGTAAGACGACCCATATGTGGTGTGATGATTGAATTCCCTTTCACTCATCACTGTGTGACCCTATGGACGATGACCCTTTGACTTAAAGCTATGATATCAAGTCGAAACTTAATGATGCTACTTTAATGTGATTCTCAAGAGTCACGATGTATACGGTTCAGTGGGAATACGTTAGGAAAGCAATTAAGTTAAGATGAGATTTCATGAGTGTTTAAGGAAAATCTATCCACCATCACCATATCAAGCCCGGGCGATTATGTTGAGAACATAATCATATGATATATCAGGCATAAGGGACTAAAGATGCCACTGGTGATGTCTTGGGATATTTTTGGGGTATCGTATTTCGTGAAAGTGTTATGTTAGTTGGATGGTGACTTAATATAACATTATTTGGTATCTTAGGTCGCACGTCCTATTCCCAGTATGGAATGTGAGGAGGCATGATTCATGGGGAACATGTGTTGTAACGGCCTTTTGTGGCCGAGTGGGAGCTGTAGGTCGGGCCTATTAGTTGAGGCCCGACGGCCACTAAGAGGCCTCCTTAAACCCTAATTGCTAACCCCCCAATACCTATATAAGGAGGTTTGGGAGGGTCAGCTAGATATGCAATAAAGAAAACAGAAACATTATTTCTCTCTCCTCACAATTACTCTACCATTGCCGCGGAGTAATCGGGTTTAGAACGTGGACGTTATAAGGTGACTCTAGTAGCCGCTGGGATTTGAGATCTGGTATTCTTATTATTCGTGGGCTATTACCGACAGTTCAATTCCGCATCCAGGTTAGTCCTGAACTATTTATTTCCTGCATTTACAAAATATTTATTTGAACATACTCCGTGTAAAGCACGGGTCCAAACTAGTGTGCACTAAATTCATAATGCTCATGATTTGAAGATATCATGTAGTTAATGTACCTCTTAATGTATTATTGGGCATTCAAAGAATTGAAAGTGGTCTTCTATCTTCTTTCTTATAGCAATAATGAAGCAACCCAACATGTATTGGGATCACTTGTGCATGAAAATTTAGATTGGTAGGTGTTTCAAGATCATGATAGAAGAATGCTTTTGTTGATGAACATGGAAGAACATCGCCACCATATATATAATGAAATTCCTCTTGAATTAGTCACCACTGTCTTCTTGTTGTAGAATGAAGTCTGAAATTTCCAAAAGCAAAGATCTTCTCCCTGTAAATTCCAATATGTCCTCCGGTCATGTAGAACCAATTCAAAGTCATCATCATTGCATTCATTCCCAACTTCAACTACATTACGACTTCCAATTGGTTATGCAAAGGTCAAATGTACATCTATTTTCATTATGTACATCTCTTTCTTTTCAAGCAAGCATAAACAAATTGCCTATGGATCAAATCTATGTGTATAACAAATTTCCTATGTATTTTAGAAATTTCAAAATGTAAAAAACCTCCAAATCCCATATTTCTTACGGTTTCCTTCTGAGCATCATTAAATCTTTCACGTATGTATGCCAAAACAACAATAGACATTCTTGTAACAAAATGCTTTTCATAAATCTTCTCACTTTGTGTTTTTTCGTCTTACCTTTTTGTTTTTTCTCCTTTGGCTTGGTTGCTTGAACATCCTTGTGTGACCTTACTAGTTTTGCTTCTATTTCTTCTTTCTTTTGTGTCGTGTGTTTCCATTTCTCTCTCAGATTCCCTTTCATTTGCTTCTTTTCTTCATGACTTGAAAGGAGAAGTCTTGAAGACCTTCTAACACGTGCCTGTGTTTTACTGTTTTTATCAATTTTGGTGTTGCTTTCCCAATCTTTTTTATTTTGGCTCTCTTTTTTATTTTGGCTCTCGTTTTTCGCAATTTGATGCTGCTCATAACAGGTTTCTGGTTCTGATTCTTTCTCCTTGTACTCTTTCTGACTTTCAATAACTCTACACTTTGTAGAGATTGTAATGGTTTTGTGACGTATGGATGATCTTCTTGATGTTAGAGTCGTGTCATAAGGTTTTGGATCAGAGTTTTGTATTCCAATTAGATCTAGCCAATAGGTCACTCGGTTTAGGTACGGTTCAAGTTAAGTTTGGATCGGGTCATATTTCGGGTCAAGCGACATTTCGGGTCGGGTCGGATAAACTTCTGTTCGGGTCAACTTCGGGTTCACTGATTTTTAGTTAATATGATTGTCATGCAAAAATAATCAACATTCTGCAAAAATTTGGGGTGGGGTATGGTTCTATTCGAGTCAATTCGGATTTCAAATCCACTTTCGGGTAATTTTATTTCGGATGTTTTGTCGAGTATGGAACCAGATCATTTAATTCGGGTTTTGGGTCTCGGGTTAGTTTTGTCAGGTCTAATTCCAATGGTATCTTCTTTGGTTTGTGTCTCTTTTTCATGACTTGAATGTTACTCATGACAAATTTATGGCATTACTTCTCCTTTATCCTCATTGTGTTGTTTAACAGGAGATTGTGTCCTAGATTTGTGTTCGTTAGTGATCTTCTTACTGTTAAAGCTTTCTTAGAACTTTTTTGGAGGGCATTGTTGTAGCTTAGAGGTATTTTCTTTGTCAATTTCTTTAGCTTGAACATGTTGATCCTGATTTGATGGTGCCACAGTTTTGTGTTCCTGGTGGTCTTCTCGGGCTTGAAGCTAGCCTGTTCCTCCTTTTGCAGGCAATTCGCTTAAACTTTTTAGTTCTGTTATATTAGATTCATGTTCTTGCTCTTAGAACTATAAAAGGTTTATGTTAGATAAGTAAAAGTGAAGTTCTCTTATTATGATAAATATACGCATAAGGTAGTAACCTTAGACTTTGAATATGACAAGTTTTATACGTGAGAAGTTGTTTGATGTACATGGCACTTCCTTTTGTCATTATCACAAATGCATAACTATTGTACACTAAATTGTACTTATCAGTGTACTAAAGAACATCAAATCAAGTTAAATAACACAAACTAAAGTAAAAACATCAAACCTTATAGTAAACACACCAAAATGTCAGCTAGTGTGCATATTATCTAAGTAACTTCCTGGTATATCTTTATGTATGCAACCTCAAGTTGCCATTTTTCATCCACAAATCAACAACTAAAACATGTGATGCATGCTCATTTTTTAAATTGTATTATGATGTAGTTTCATACTTAGTAGTAATATATGCGCTTTGTGTTTTTCCATGATGACTACCAGATATCAACTAGTATCATCAATAGAACAGATGTCTTAAACACTGAAGCTTTAGTTAAACAACACCAAATTAAATAAAAAACATTCAATTAAAACACTACAATATGCCCTGAAAAACCCCCAATTAAATGAAAACATTAAAACTTCTACTAAATTGTGTTGTCAAGTTAAGACTTGACTATATTCATATGTTGATCAAATATATATTCCTCCGTGCAGACTCAATTTTACAGGCCAACTATACCATTACCGTCCATTCATTAGACAAACAAAATAAATCTAAGTGACAAACCTGGTGAAGAAGGCATAACTGAACAACCTTATAAATCTAAACAACACTAGTCAAAACAATATCATTAGACCTATTTGTAAATACACCAAATCTCTTCAACTATTACACTAAAGCATCATATTATCTAAATTTTACTTCAAACAATCCTTGATAACACCAAACACGTTTCTAAAGAACACTCATTTCTTCGAGAACTACATTAAGCGATCGTATTATGCTCTATTTGACTTCAAACTACATTAATCAAGTCAATGATATGCACTAGACTGCCTTTAAATCACACCAA
Source organism: Selenicereus undatus (assembly GCA_017589665.1). NCBI lineage: Eukaryota > Viridiplantae > Streptophyta > Magnoliopsida > Caryophyllales > Cactaceae > Selenicereus > Selenicereus undatus. The sequence goes on from JACYFF010031959.1 coordinate 20,785,553, forward strand.
ATTTCTCTAAATTGTACACTAAATAATCATATTACAGTAAATTTTACTTCAAACAATACCAATAAGTGAATAACATTGAACCAACTTCTAAAGAACACTAAATTTGTTTAGGTACTACACCAAACAATCATATTATCCAAACTTTGACTTTAAACTACATCAATCAAGTCAATAACACTAGATATGTCTCTAAACAACCAAATTTCTTTAATTTGTACACTAAATCATCATATCGTGCTAAATTTTACTTCAAACAATAGCATTCAAGCATATAACATTGTACTTATTTCTAAAGAACACTAAATTTCTTCAAGTACTCCACAAAACAATCATTTCATGCTAAATTTGATTTCAAACTACACCAATCAAGTTAACAACATTAAATCTTGCAAAAACTTTAAACCTAACCGTAAATCGTAGAAGTTTTTTGTTTATGAATGAAATACATTTCTGAAGGCAATGTTGGTTGCTGATTTGCCTCTTCTTCTATTTTCCATGCCCTTAGTTTGCATTTTGTTATTAATAAACCCTAAATTTTTGCATTGTAGACGAAATAAAAAAATAGAAGAGAAAATTTTTATTTATCCTAGATTTTTTAAAATTTTAAAGCAATTTTGCTTATGCATAGCTCAGATTTTGCAAATGTGAACTTCAAATTTCTAAGATCATTGATAAAACGAATTGATGGAGCTTAATTTGAGCTTGATTTTGTCGATTTCTTGCTTTTTAAAGATGAAAGATATGTAGTTTCGTTCTGTAGAGAGAGAGAGAAAGAAAGAGTTTTTGTAGACCATGGTCGAGAAATGAAAAGACAGAAAGCGCGGGGATTGAAACAGCTTTTTTTTATTTTTAATTGTGTTTTTTCTTTTTTATTTTGGACATAGCAGATAGATTGATGTGTCTCATTTTTGTTGGTTGATTTTTATTAGCTAGTGTCCCACATGTTAAGGTGTGTACCATGTTTCTATACCTTAAGGTGTGCTATATACCAACTGAATGAAATGAGGATACTTGTTCTTTCCAAGAAAGATTTAGGTTCAGAGGTAGGAATCATATTGGCTACATTCACTTCACTTGGTGCCAGTCGACTGCATAGATCCAGTTGGAAGTTTGAAGAGCGGCCCTAAAATATTTACTGGGGTACTAAACCTTCTAAAAGGACCTCCAGCATATTTAGAGTATAGAATTTTTTTTAGATGTACAATGAAATTTGTAGAAGAAGGCCTAAACCTTTGGGAGCACTTGTAGAATTTGTAGATGAGCCCTTAGAGTGGTGGAGTTTGAAATTTTTCATAGATGAGTCCTAAAATTTGTTTAAAAGTCCTAAACTTTCAGTAGCACCCTGAAATTTTTAATGGAGCTCTAGACTCTGAGAAATTTCAGAGATAGTCCACTCAGAAACTATCTCCGCTTTAGGCTACTGGCAAAGACACTTTTAGTCCTTTTTTAAGCATGAATTGTAGTGGACAAAAAAAAGACTTACTAAATCTTTTTTTAGTTCTCTTTTTGTGGATTAGTGCAGAATGAGCAATTTGTTAATCCAACAATGATAATCACGTTGCAAATTAAAGGAGAATTTTAACTTTTGACTCCCCATTCCTCACCAAGGCAGGATTTTGGAATATAATTTTTTACCTAAGTACCGATGTCGGCTACTCTAAATTGTGCTACAAGACTATGTTGTTTACTCTAGGACTGACATGGGTATGGACTATGGTCAAGTCCATGTAGTAAACTCTTGCACTCCTACCCCTACGACAAAGTCCTGGGAGGTGGTGGTGTTGTTTCTTGTGAAAGTTTGGGGGTAGGGGTATTTTGACCATTGTGTTCTCTTATCCCGAAAACTGAAGGATACTTCTCTAATTGGCTTCCAACAAATAATAAGGGTAGTGGTGATTAGTGAAGTTAGTTCAAACATATGGTTGACACTTGACAGGTAAAAATCTACTTTTTGAGCGGTCTCAATTCAAAAATCCCATGCATGACCAATTCACCGATAGGGAAGTTGAAGTTTTGTGTATGTAACCAGTTCATGGTGTTCTACTAACATGCTTTACAATGCTATAAACACTGTTAATCATACCTTACATTAGAATTAATTTACAGCTCCTTGCTATGAACATTCTACAACATTTTTATTCTTGTTTTGTTGAGTTGGTTCCTGATTCTGAGATATTCACCAGTTGACTTGAAATCGATTACCACAGGTAAGTCCTATACAGGCAAGCATCAAAACCCATACTTATAGCCATAACCTCCCATGTTAGAGGGCCTTACTTGCATCTTTGATAATGCAGCTGGACCTTGCAGCCCACTCCTTTGATATTGTTGCCACATTAGCTGCTCTCGTACTAATAATTGTTGTTTCTTTTCCAACTCAGACATCTGCACATAAGGTGGTGGTGGAATCCCCAATGATGGGGCAAAAGGGTCCACATTCCCTGAACTCGCAATGTTGCTTCCCGATGAAGATGGTGGGGCCGGTAAAGCAAGCAACTGTGGGTTTCCAACAGACCCGAGAGCCACACTACTGGCACTTCCTGTTCCTCCCACATTGTTTGCAACTAGGGCTACATTTGTTACTCCCTGCTTGTACATGCCATTAAGGAGCATCATATCAAATCCACCACCAAGATTGGCCTTTTGGTGAGGCAAATAGCTCGCTGATTGGACAAGAGCTGTCTCCCAATCTGTTTGGTCATTAAAGGCCTCCCAAATTGGAGGAGGGGGTGGGGCTAATATGTTAGCAGGTTCTCCATCAAATAAAGCCAAGGCCAGTTTGTCCCCTTCCTCTTCACCTATAGGTGTGTCATCTCCTAGATGTAGTAGATCAACTTCTTGTGATTCTAGTTCCTTTTCTTTATTCTCTGGCTCGACTTTTTCTTTCTCTTTTTCAGGGACAACTTCTGGGGGTGGAAGTGTCTTTACTGAGTTCATGTCTCCTTTGCTGACCTCTAGCTCTATTTCCTCAGGTGGGGAAGAGTTAACCTCAGCTGCCTCTCTGATCAGTCTACTTTGCTCATTAGCTGCCTTATCTCTTATAAACTCATCCATCAAATCGAGCTTCTTTGGGGTAATTCGTTCTACTTCAGGGTACTCAGAGCATCTTGCTATTCCTGTCTCCTTGCACCAAGAATAGTATGCATCAAGCTCATCAAATTGTTTTGAGATTCGACAGAAAATCCCATGAACTTTGACACAGTCTGGGATATCTAGCTCCATGAATTGATCAATTAGAATGCTCAGAACATCTGTTATCTCATAGTATATTTGAAAGCTCTCATTCACAGCTGGGTATAGAGCAACCAGAACAAGACGATGGTACCTTGCTACCCCTAGATATTTTTTCAAAAAAAAAATAGTTAGAACTTGTCATTATTCACAAAATAAGCTTAGAACCTATCAAATAGTGTTGTTTTGAGCTTTCAAATTTAGGGACTACACAGAGTGGTTTCATTTCTCATTCCATAGTGAAACATCAAGAACCAGACCCGAGAGTTATTATCATCGATTCTAGCTCCTTGTATCCAAAATTTATTTAAATAATTGGTTTGCAACTTGGGGGAAAGAAGGCATTTCAAACATGACAGTTTGATTATTTATTATTTGATATTGTGTTTGAGGCTCTATTAAAAGATGAATTGATTGTATTCTTCAAGTTTTGGATGTTGTACGACTTTTCTTTTAAAATTTAGTTTCATTTGAAGTATAAGTTGCAATTATTTTATCAACCTAATCACATCTATGTTGCATTTCAGATTTGTGTGTAAAAGGTGTCTTGATTATCATGCATGCAGATGGAAGGGAAAATTAATAACAAGAAGACACCTGTTGGCTTAGTGGCTAGAAATCTCTCAAGCAGCTGCTGCAAATGATGCATCCTTGACATGATTTGATTAAAGTTCAGCTCCCTAACAGGAGTATTCCAAGCTGTAATATCTTGTTGCTGCTCTTCTTCATCCTCGCAGGTGTAAGCACACGAGTTATGCTTCCTCCTCTTGCCTTGCATCCTAAACTCAAGCATCTCATCCAAGTACAATGCATATGTCCTGACGAATGCTGAGTAGTCCCATGAGTTGGACCGTGAAGAATCTCGAAAATCTGACATGTTGAGGAGACGAGTTCCACGCCTTGTTGTGAAGAAGATCTCTTGTTCATAGGCAGGATCACCTTCTAGCAAGAGTCTTTGAATTAGCATTAGTGTCTTGAGAGCTACTACCTGTTAAAGAGCTCAAGTGGGCAAAAAGGCAAAAACAATTATATTGGCATCAAAGTGTTCAATTGGGGGAAAATAGGGGGGATTTGATATGCATGAGGTCTTGACCTAGTGGGTAAGATTGAAATTCCGTATACGTTATGTCTTATGTTCGATTCCCCCCTTCTAGTTTATATTGTGAATATCATATTATTCTATCCTTTGTGACTCATTCAAACTAAAGAATTTCAAACATTCTTGAGTGCGGTCGAATGTCGACGAAATCATCATCATATGGATTTCAACCAGTAGATATATAAAGGGAAAATGACACATATTCCAGTTTATTTCTTTAAGATAGAAAGATAGATGCATAATTGTAAAAAGAAAAAAGTATTGTGTTTATGAAAATAACTGCATGCATTACCCAATTTTTGGTCTTGCTGAGACGCCTAGATATGGTATTGACACATGATCGAATGTATGTTTGAGAGTAACAAGTTATGCTAATAATCTCCCGGATGTGCCTTTCCTCACTAGGCAACTCTTCATGACTAGTTGCCTTGACAATGGCAACATCAAGATCAGCTAGAGAGTCACTGCTTGCAACTTTTGCCAAGCCAATACTTGTTTGATCTTTCACAACACCTATGGCTCTTCTCAAGGCCATATATGTGAATTGCTAGATATCAAATCAAAATCAGCAATTTATGTGGTATATCTGTAAAGATGTCAGTGATAATTTTGTTAAAAACCATGTGTTACAGGAGATGCTAAGCAGCTTTCATGAAACTCACATAGAAAGGGGGATGGGACAAAAATTAAAAGCAATGGAACTTTGCAAAGTGTATGAATGTCTTAGGTTTTGAAATTTAGAATTATACACAATATTATGAATTTTGTCACACTAACTTCGTTTAAAAAAATTATAATTATCTTATCAAAAAATCTATGTTGGAATTCATATTGGATGGAAAGGAAAAGAAGAAAGCCACTGTTAAAAATCAATTGTGGAAACTAAAATATATAACACAAAGATAACATTTTATAGTGCAAGTTCATGAACCTCTTTAACCTAATGGTCCTAATGTTTATAAAAAATATTACCATATTTATGCTCAAAAAATAAGAGTCAAAGAGGATGAAGAGGGAAAAAAATGATATTTGTATGTAACGTCATCAATATTATATCAGTTTCATAATGTTTAGCTTTATTGATTGTTCTAATTAAAAGATTTTTTCTTACAGAAAAATTTAAGATTAGAATTCTCTGTTAGAGGAAATACACAGGCCAAGCTACTATGACTCAATCATCAAAGTTAGGAAAATTTATGATGACCTTCTTATGCAAGTTTGCTAATTTTCTAGCCTTAATCTTTAATTCTAATTAATGGTTTTATATGTTGAAAAAATAATAGCAAATAATTAAGGAAATTAACTCATGCAAGTTTGATGCCTTTAAAAAAAAAACGTAATGCAAGTTTGCTAGCTTTCTTCCCTTAGAAGTAATGCTAATCGAGAGAATCATATCTTGAAAAAAAAATAGAGTTTGAGGTAAAGAATACAATATGAAACGTTTTAATAGTTTAAGCACAAAGCATAATTGGTTACATTATAAGATGTAAACAAAGATGATATTCATATTTTTGCAATCCTTTTCTGACAAACAAGGGGAAAATGAAGAAAAAGGAGGAGAAATACACTTACGCAATGTCAATTCAATGATTTAATTATCTTTCAACGTTCGATACTCAACTTGAATGATTTTCCGCATTATTCATCTAAAATGAAAGCTGTTGAAGGCTGTGAAGGGTATTGAATATTTTCTAAATTGTTAAATGCAATGGAGGGAGGAGAAGGTTTAGGAAATGAGATGAATAGAATTGCTATTCTCTTTTCCTCCCCCTCCACATTCCTCTTTCCTTTCTCTTTGTGTTTCTATATATTTCTCAATTGCAGATGTTATAGTAATTTTGCAAACAACCGTACATTATCCCATTATTTTAGCATGAAAGGTTGGAATTGCAAAATAATGTAAAAAAGCCAAATGGCATATATTATCTTTAGCTTAGAATCTAAGGGCTTTTAATATTATTTAATTGGCTTTCATTTATTTTCATCTACAAATCAAAAATTGTAAAATTTATATAGGTAGCTATCTTTCAAATTGGCGTCATTTTTTCTATCGTTTACTTACTATATGTTCAATATTATAAAGTTCAATATTCAAAGCATTATAATTAGAACGTGGAATTTGACAACATTCCTTAAAATATGGCTTTTATCGAAATCAATTCAAGATAGGTTAGTCAATATTATTTATTAAAATAAATATTGATACAGTTTATCCCAAAATTATTCGTAGACTTTGAGTATTGTACAAACCAAAATCTATTGGATAAGTTACAAATTGTTAATATCTAGAAAATGGGAAATAAAATTCGGCTCTTGTCTATTATACTAAACCATGACCACATAAAGAGATCAACATCCCTTACAATATTGAAAACTCCATTAAACAAACAAACAACAACAACAACAACAACAACAAGAATAATAGCAGTAGTAATAGTAATAGTAATAGCAGCAGTAGTAGTAGTAATAATAATAATAATTTGTTCTTATGAATCTCTTATAATCACACTTGGACTTTGGATATCTTACAACCTTAGAAGGTAGCTGGGCTTTTAACTGTGGAGGGCATTTGGTCAATTATAAGGGTTGTTTCGTCTTATTGTTCAACAATTTTATCTCTCATTTTGGGCAAGTAGATGGACGTTTTACTAAATTTGCATGCACATGAAACTTCTTACAACATGAGTTACTATTGTATGCAATAGTAAATGAGGACTTGTTTATAATTTTGTTTTCAAAGCAATGTTTTGTAGGAGCACAATTGAAATTTTTATATAACTTATCTTCTTCCCCTTTTAACAGTTTGTTTTTTTTTAAATATTGCTACCCAACTTCAACATATATCACATTTATCTAAACTTATTTCTTTTAAATTAAACTTCTCCAAAAAAAAATTTGTACTAAGCTGAATTTATCTGAACTTAAATTTTTAAAGCATAAAAAAAGTAGTATTAGTAATAATGATGAGAATAATTAGCAATAACAGTAACATTAGTGTATTTTAAAACCACAACTATTATTGCTATCATGTTATTCCCCCATTGGTAATGGTGGAGAACTACTCATAGTAGACTGGGTCTACCAAATTGATAGACTCGGTCACTCTAGGCTCAACATCAATTAGCAACCATAAGTTTCAGACATTGAGTATTGACCATTAAAGCTAGCCCATTTTAGGGATCTAAAATCTGAACTGCTTTAGAAGGGAAAAATTATTGAACAACAAATGGAAAAGACTTCAATTTGCCATGAAATAGTTTGAACTTAGAGTTATGAAGCCAACCTTTTGATTAGGTTCAAATTATTTCCTCAAAATATGTTTGTCATGAAAGGTTTTGGTTTTAGCTTTATAGATCTTAGTGTTTTCAATGGCTTCATTTCTTAATTCATCCAACTCATTTAATTGAAGCTTATGGTTAGAGCCACCTTGTTTCATATCAAAATTGAGAGCTTTAACAAACCAAAAAGCACGATACTCTAACTCAACTGACATGGCTTATCGAAAATAAGTCTGAAATGGGATGTCCCTATGGGGTTCTTAAAGGCAAAGTGATAGGCCTAAAGTGCATTATTTAACCTCAAAGACCTATCTTTTCTATCAAGTTGAACCGTTTTCTCAAGTATAGACTTGATCTCCTAGTTAGATACTTCCACTTGACCACTAGTATGAAGGTAATAGAGTATAGTTACTTTGTATGTTACTTTGAGGGTGATATAGTGTAGCTACTTTTTGTGTCACTGAATACTTTTTAAGCAAAGATTCAAATGAACAGTGAAGAAAGTGGCTACCTTCATTACTAATGAGAGCTCTGGGAGTACCATGTTTAAAAAAAAATGTGATCTTTGACAAAACTCATCACTGCCTCGTGGTCATTTGTCATAGTGGCTAATGCTTCCACCCATTCTAACACATTATCAATGCCGACCAATGTGTACACAAAGCTAAACTAGGGTGAAAAATGACTCATGAAATCAATGTTCCAAACGCCAAATATTTCAGTAATCAAAATAGAGGAAAAGAGCATCATATCTCTATGGGACAAAGCATCAGTGCACACATACTGCTTACATATAGGATGGAAACATAAGCATCTCTAAACAAGGTGGGCCAAAAGAAACCACTTTAGTGGTCCTTAGCAGCAGTCCTTTAGCCTCTAAAGTGTACACTGGAAAAGGAAGAGTAACAAGGGGTAAGAATGCTATGAATCTCACTCTGTAATACACACATGTGAATTACCTAGTTAGAATAATGCTTAAAAAGACAATGGTTTCCCTAATAGTAATTATTTCCCTGAGAAAAGAACCTATCTTTTTCTTACTTGGACCAATAGGAGGGGATCTTATAGCAAGGTGATCAACAATATGTACAAATCAGGGGAAGCAATCATGTGACACTAAAAACAATTGCTCATTAGGACAATCATCATGAAAACCAACATAATCATTAGTGTACTAAGGAAGGTTTTTAGATAAATAATCTGCAATTGAATTTTCTAAATCCTTCCTATCCTTAATCTCTAGGTGAAAATCTTGCAATAAAAGAACTCATCTGATTAACCTAGGCTTGATCTCTTTCTTAGACAACAGGCGTTTTAACCATTTGTGAGCAAAGAAGGTAAGGCTAGAACTTGCTAAGCGCAAGTACAATAGCTAGCAACTCTTTTTCAGTGGTCGTGTAATTCTTTTGTGCATGAATGAAAGTTCTACTATCATAGTAGATGACATGAGACATCTTGTTCTTCTTTTGAACGATGATTATCCTCATTGTTAATTCAAATGTATCACACATGATCTCAAATAGCATAGAAAAGTTTGGAGGTTGCATAATAGGGGCTAACACTAGCAATTGCCAAAGCTTCATTTAATACAAGACTCATCAAAGTCAAAAGGAGTGTCCTTAGCCAAGAGATTAGTAAGTGGTACCACTTTACTAAAATCCTTGATGAACCTCATATAGAAACCAGCATGCATTGCTAGAAAAGATTCACCTGTTTTACGAAAGTAGGAACATGCAAGTTATAAATTAAGTCAACTTTGGCGTTATCAACTTCAATGCCCCTTAAAATTTTGTGAGCTAAGATAATTCCCACTTGGACCAAATAATGACTTTTCCTAACCCATAACAAGGTTCTCCGCATCTTTAATACACAACAAAAAAAAGTTAGCAAGGCAAGCATCAAACGAACATCCAAAGATAGAAAAGTCATCCATGAACACTTTTAGAAAATTATCAATCATGTTAAAAAATATGGCCATCGTGTATCTGTAAAAAGTGAAGGTGCATTACGTTACCCAAAAGGCATCTAACTATAAGCAAAAGTGAGGTGGAGCAAGATTCCCAAATCACCATCCTTAGTCAATTTAGTTTAACTTGTTAGTGGTAGATTATGTCAAATAAAGCTTCTAACACAAGCCACCCAGAATTTTATATTATAGCTTAAGTTTGAGCTGCTCTTTGGATAACTAAATAAGAACCAAAATTAACGTTTTAGAGATGGTTGGATAGAGTCAAATGTCTAATTTTGAACAAGTTATAGCTTGCCTTTAGCTTCAACTTATTAAGCGAGATAGGAAGTTAAACTCGAGCAAGGGTCAATACAGGCTTGGTTTTGCTTTTTTTTTTAATCTTGAGCTTCCTTGGGCAATCCATATAAGAGTTAATATCTTATGAAAGTTATGGGAATCCCCAGATAATTACCTTTGAAGATAACCACAAAATTCCTCTAATTGTAATGCTAGAGGATGCTACCAAGTAAGGGCATGTGCTAAAAGAAATTCCAACCCTTGTTTTGATTGTGTCTATAAATTTGGTAGACCCTATTGGGTTTTGTCTATTGATGTTTGGCTTATTTCATCCACAACGTAACACTCTGGTTCAGATGCCCTAACCATCTTATGAATGTGGTGTCTGCTGCAAGACAAGTTAAGATAAATTTTATATTTCTCCAACCAGTTCCTCATGTCAAACTTGGTTGGAAAGGCTAATCATTTGATGTCTTAAATGTTGTTCACCAAAATGGAAAAATTGTTTGGCTTTTTCTTCTTCCTTAACAACAATCCTTTTGCGTCTTTTAGTTAGAGCTCTTTTTCTAGGTCAGACAGTGTTCTTTGCCATTTCTTCCCCATTTAACAGTTGTCTATTGAGTGAAAGTTCCTTTTGGCCTAAGCTCTTCTTGCATAATTCGCATCATCTCATGCAGTCAAACCAAAATAAATTCCAAGTAATTTGTTAAATATGATATCAGAATAATATTAGTTATAAATAATTCAATGAATGGAATTCTCACATTTATGGTCAATCATAAGAAATAAAATAAGCATATATTCCATGATATGTATAAAGAGCATATAAAGGGAAAGTGGCCTATAAAATAAGTTTTTACTTAGTCAAGTATTTGCATGTGCAAAACTGTTGTTAACGCCAATTCCACTGTTAAACAATTAGTCACATGCCTTTTGGGGTTTCTACATTTTAGCGAATCAATTAAAGCCTAGGGAACAACCAATGTTCTTTGACTCTACTATGATGGTGTACCTTGACTTTCGTTTAGGGGGCCTTAACTCGGAATTATATCTAACTTTGAGTCTTCTGCAAGGATTCTTGACTTAGTTAAGAGAGATCATTTGGCAAAATAAGTATCCTAACTTGGAGTAATTAGCAGCATAACTCTAAGTCTAATTTGGCTTTCACTGACTACAAGATAGTTATGGAAAATGTGAGTATAAGCACTACATGCATATCTTTTAAGGAGATTATCTTGGCTCTCACGTTAAGTTTGGAGTAATAAATTCCATCAAGGGTGTCCTTTTATCTTGCTTTTAAAGAAATACAAAAAGGCTTATTATCATTAGGATGTCTTTGCTATAGTCAAATAAATCTTTGATAGACTGGGGAAATAACACCTTAAAGAAAGTATTTTACGCGCTTTAAGTCTTCCCTCATTCCTCATGGATTTCAGTTTACATCTTATTTTCCAATAGGTATTGTTACTATTGTGGGTTAGGCCATCAATTGTTCTGCTGTTTTTCGCTTCCCCATATCTTCTTATGGGTCTTTGTTTTATCTTATTAGCCACTCTCCCCCTTCTTTTTTTTTCATTGCTTCATGAAAAAAGGAAGCGTTTCATCAATCAAATGTCAAAAGACACTTAAGTTAACAATTACTCTTGAATAATTGTATATTTAAAATATCAAAATGAAATTCACCTTTCAAGTAACTAATACTAGACTAATGTAAACTTGTACACTATAACCATGATATTAATCTAATCATCAACAATTGCCAATGTCTTTGGTCATGGACAATTGTCTATGTTGTTGGTTCTTTCTTATTGCCGTTGGACTACACAATTTTCATTATAGCAATCGGAAATATAACATCTAATACATTATATTACATTGTATGCTGAATGCAACCTCATAAGATGAGACAAAATGTTCCTACCAAAAGAAGTACAGAAGCAACTCCCCAAATTGACAACAACATATAAAACAAATGAATTGGGCTCATCAACAAGTAAAAAGACAATGGTGGTATGTTTCATAAACTAATAATGGAAAAATTTATTAGTTATCGAAAGAATTTGTTAAACTAGATAATCATTATCCAAGGAAACCCTTAGATAATTCTATAAAGTTACAATATTACGAGTCCCCAAAAGAAAAATTAGCTTTCAAATTCGCTGTGGCATGGGTAAATATTTAATTGGTCCAGCGAAATTGGATAAAGATTTTTAGAACTACCCATATTTGGGTAATAATTTTTTGGAGTGAAACTATTTGGGTTAATAATATTTGGAGGACAAATAATTTTATTTTTTGATCCAAACTTTTTTGAAATTTCTATTTTTGACCCAACGCACTTCAAAGTGCAAATACTCAAACTTTTGGACTTTTTTAGAAAACTATGCTTATATTAATGCTTGAACTTTTTATAATGACTTTAATGGTACTAGTTATCACAATCTACTGCTTATATCATAAATATATTTTCTGCGATTAGAAGACCAACATGCTTAGCAAAATCATTAAAAATTAATTAGAGAGTTTCGATTATTACCTGAGCTTAGTTAGCGTTGGACCCTAGCGTTCCTCTAACTTTTAGTTTACATAGATTGTTAATCTCAACCACATCTTCCTTAGATTAGGCAAATCTCAGATATGTTTCACTTTCTATCTCGGATCATAATCACCAATCAAGTTTTTTATATTTTTAAAGATAGTGAGACTTTATTCAAGAAATTATAATATTTAAGATATAAGGGTTCGATTGAATGACATTTCCTACTAGAAAACTTCTTTTATTTAAAGCTTGAAAGTAGAAATATTACAATGGAAAGATTAAACAGGGACTTAGACTACTAAGATCATCAAAGACGCTTACTCATAGAGAAATATAGAATCCTGACTTCTCTTTTACTCAAGTATGCTCAAATGACCGCATCCCTCCTCAACACGCAACCTCTCATTTTATAGAGGAGATGGACTGCATAGGTGCCCTAATAGCTACAATGTACACTGACATTTTCACATTACTACAGTTATACTCATATGGCTACAGTAGACTGCATTATTCTACTGACTTGATAATTGATAAAATAGTACAATAATGGTGCAATCACTTTTCAGAGCCTTATGCAGACAAGACATGTCATCCACATTGAGATTCTGCATGCCTTCATCTCCAATAATATTTTCAGTCCATCATTATCCAAATAATCATCAAAATATTCATCAAGTTAAAGATGCTCTGGATCCCATCTTACAAATAAGTCATGAAGATATTTCTTTCCCTTTTCTGATAATAATTTTCTAACTCTGACAACAAAGAGATAGTCAAAGACATCTTTTGAAGTAGCTCATTTTACTTTAAGGTATTTGTTGAATTCATTATGATAGATGCAAGTAGTGCTTCCATAATGCATTAGCGTTCTTCCTTGTTCAATTAATGCCCACATTTGATGATAAATGTTAGTAAAATCTAATGGCTCTTGCTAAAGCAAGATCACTAACTAATTCTTGACGTTCTGGAGACTAGTCTTGTTATTGATCCATTGGGATTATCTAAATCGACTAATTGAACAACATAATGGGCTAATATGGCTTTTCTATTTTCATACTCGATTACTGCTAAACGTACTTCGACATATAGGCATCTAGTGTATAGAACTTTTGTTTGGCCATTATGAGATGTAAGAATTCAATGAATCCTTTTAAACATGCACTGTTGAAACTTAGGTAGTCTTGAGAAGAACGGATACTTTGGATGTAGGATTTCCATGAGGTTATTCCTAGACTTTCACGATGGGGTCATCCGGAGAGAATGAATTTGCTGGGAGACTAACACCACCAACTTCAGATTTGTCAGAAAGAAGTTCGTAGTGCTCCATGACTCCTAAATATCATAAGAATAATTATGGCAGTACTTGATGCGGGCTGCATCATCGTTGAACCATTTTTATTTTAATATGGAACTTATTTTTTCTTGAACATCATAAGGAAACCATAGGTAATTTATTTGTAATTCTAAAAGGCTGAACATTTGTACTATTAGATAGGCAGAAGACAATAGACCAAAGCATGACCTACTTTTTTTTATGAAATTCCAAAATATCCATAAGGATTCTACTAGAATGAGAAACTCGTTCTAGTAGTAATGACATTTCATTTTGAATCTCCTCTTTTTCTGGCAGGAGTTATGCTCTAATGATCACCATTGGCGAGTTCACGAGTTAAACTATCTTCTAGATAATTCTTTGATCCTTGAATATGTTTAATAGAGAAAGAAACCGGTTAAGCCATAATTGCCAACATGGGAGTCTCTCTTGTGCTTGCATGTTTGAAAAATTCCTTTCACAAAACTGAGTATGTGTTTGCAATCAGTTCCAATAAGAAAAGTTTTTGTGGCTAGAAGATTAAGAACTTTTCAATTCCTCTTATGACTGCAAGGATTTCTTGTTCCATCGTAGGATAGTTGCATTCTATTTTATTAAAATCCACTGTAATAGCTGCAGAGTTTTTTTTCTTCTTTGATTTTGAGTACTGCACTCCAATGCCCATCCCTAACATCTATCTCACGAATTAAATCGTCCCCTTCATTAGGCAAATTAAGAATAGGAAGATTTTTACATATCTTTTTCAAATTTTGAACAATCTTTGAATTGCTAGGGGCTCATGTCCAACTTACTTCTTTCTTGAATTTTTGCTGTAACAGTTTGCTCAATTTAGCTAAATATTTAATGAAATCTAAAGTGTGGGTAAGATATATAGGAAACCTTTCTAATTGCTTTCTATCTTCAATTTTTTCAAGAAAATTTTCTATTCTTTGATTTTGAGTATTACACTCCAATGCCAATTGCTGACATTTATCTCACGAATTAAATAGTCTCCTTCACTAGGCAAATTAAGAACATGACGATTTTTACATATCTTTTTTAAGTTTTGAACAATGTTTGAATCGCTAGGGGCTCATGTCCAACTTACTTCTTTCTTGAGTTTTTGCTGTAACAGTTTTCTCAATTTAGCTAAATCTTTAATGAAATCTGAAGTGTATGTAAGACATATAAGAAACCTTTCTAATTGCTTCCTATCTTCAATCTTTTCAGGAAAATTTTTTATTTGCTTTAGAATATGCTTTTGTAGGATGATTTATGCAACTTTTATCTAGAGATGACAAGGGACTAGGTCTTGATCTGGTCCGCTAAGATCCAAATCCAGATTTATTTTTTAGACTTGGATCCAGATCCTATCCAAATTTACAGGGTCTATAAAATTTAGATCCAGACCCGAATCCTCTGGATCTAAAGGGTCTAGCGGGTCCTTAATGGGTCCCACTACTTTGAGTCGCTTTTTTTTTACTTTCTTATTTTTCTCAACAAAAGAAAAGTGTGTACATAAAATTTTGTAATATGATTGACTTCTCCACCATAATATATTCCAAAATACTAAATTATATGTAGAAATTACTGATAGCAAAATATTAAATTTTGTAATGAATTCTAATTTAGCTTATGAAGTGTATAACTCATTCTTCCCTATTTGGATATGCTAATTAATACAATGGGTTGTTGACTTTGAGATTATATGACTTTAGTGAACTGCTTTTTGACATCAACAGGACTATATACCCATTAGGCTTATAAGGTGTTCAATCCTTGGTGAAATAAGAAAATTTTCCCAGATGAGGAGGGAGGGAAGACCAGATGCTAGACTAGTCATGAATGGAAGTGAAGCATAGACAGCAAGACGCGTCATTCCGCTATACCCCTGTTGCTATCTTTTCCCTCAAATAAAGTTAATCAAAACATGGAACAAATTGAAATGCAATTCCATAAAAAAAGAACACAAGTTGAATGTGATATTCTGCTTTGAGCCCTCAAGTTAAATAGAGGAAGAAATTGAAGAAACAACTGCGACTAGTGTAGGAAAATTACTCGGAGTCAGGATAGAGGCGCCAGAAAATGGACAAAGTGCCGGAAAATAGCCGATCTGTGAAGGGGTAGCGTTGAGATGAGGGTAGCGCGACTAGTTCAAGCGAAACCACAATGAACATGACTGAACTATGGTCGCCAAGAAGAGGGATGAGGCTAGCGTAAAGGCCCTGGACTTTGGAGAACGAGGGTCGGAGGAGATGGGGTAGAGATGTGGAGTGGTGGACGCCAGAGGAAAGGAGACCGCAAGAGCTTGAAGAGTAAGGAAGAGAGATAAGACTAAGAGGAGTGAAAAATGAGAAATCTGATACCAAACCTGAAAACCCTAACGCTTATGCTATACGAACAGTAAAAAAAAAAACACAAACGGATCTATATCGGGTCAAGGGTTAGGTATGAGTCTCAACAATTCATATCCAAATTCAGATCCGGCCCAAATCCAATAAGATCCGGATCCTCTAAAAATCCAATGGGTCCAAATTTTTGGAATCCAAGTTCTTAAAATGGATCGGGTCTGATGGATCTGGATCGAGTCCAAGATCTACTGCCATTCCTACTTTTATCTCTAGACCTAAAAACTCCTTTTTTTGTTCAGCATAAATACACATGTTCTTACTAATGATAATACCATGATCAATACATCTTTGGGTGATAGCTATGATATCATCGTTGTGCTGTTCTATGATCTTGGAAAAGACAAGAATGTCATCGATGTAAACTAGACAACGGTGATTAAGATCTTTGAAGATGTTATCCATTCTTCTTTGGAATATTTGAGGTGTATTATTTAGACTAAATGGCATTACTATCTATTCATAATGTCCTTAAGGGCACTGAAAGCAATTAAAGGAATGCTTTCTTCATCCATTTTTATCTATCAGTATCAGCTTTTGCAATCCATTTTTAAGAACTAAGAAACTCCTTGAATTCTATTAGAAAGGGTTGTTTTGTTAGGAAGATAATAACCATCAAAGACAGTGTTATTATTAAACTTAATTGATTACCATTCTTGCTTTTTCTCTTTTTTCTTCAGCATGATTTCTTACCATGAAATCGAGACTGGTATGAGGACTCTTGTTATTCCTGATTAATCCTTTATCCAGAAGTTCCTTAATTTTGTTTATCAAATTCTTGGATTTCCTAGTGTGTATACACCATTTGTTAGACTCGAATAATAATGTTGCGATTTAACAAAGTAATCTTTGCTAATATTCTATCTTTATTCCAATCTTTCGAAGGATTATTAGAGTAGAGTTCTTTGCATAATTACTCATCTTATTCACCAATTTGTTCTTTAATAGATAACTTAAGTAGTGAAACTGTTAGTACTATCTTATGTTGTGCATGTATTACCTTCTCACCATGCTGGCTGTGAGTAAACTCAATATTTTGATGAGTGTAAACTTTATTTAATTTATCAATAGGAATTAAGTGACCATTTGCTATGAATATTATTTGGTTGATGGTATGTGTGCATGGAGAATATAGCATCTGAAAATTATTACAAATTATCATATAATGAGAGGGTTGGTCGGTAGTCCAAAGAATTGAAATAATGCACTGGACTCCTCCTATTTCTATAGATAACCCTTCTATTACTTCATTATGGCTCATAATGCTATTATCAGTTGTCCTTACTCATAAAGAATTTATGCTTTTTTCCACTTAAATTCTGAAAACAATTATCTTTTTCAAAAACATACAGAACAACTACTATCGATGTAGGCACATAATTCATATTTATTATATCCTTCTAAGTATACATTTATTGGAATGTAAATGCTATTAGGATTTGTATTGGTGACTTCATAGCTTATCTCCATAGTCATGTTTTTGAGTAATTTATTTTCATAAATTGGTTCACTAATAGTTCTTGTTTTGTATCTAATGACTTTCCCATCTAGACTTACACTTCGATCTATAATGTGCCTTGTGGGTTTAAAACTCATTTTACTTATTTCACTATCATACTAATGTTATCATCTTCTTTAAGCTCTTCTTTACCTGATGAAGACCCTTCTCCCCATTCTGATCTTGTAGTCATGCTTATTAATAATTTGGGTTTAATGGTAATTTTACCATTTTCATCAATTTTTAATACATTTTTCTCATTTATTTTTGTGGGATTGGAAAAGTTAGATATCCAAGACCTATCTATTTTTATCTCTTGAGGATTGGATTTTATCATTTGGATTTTTTGCATAAGAGCATAACTTTTAAATTTCTCTGACGCTATCATTGTTACCTTAGTCTTAGGATCTATAGTATTATCTAGTTTTTAGATTATTTTCCAAAATATCCTGAGTGGGTATCCTCCTCTTTTCATGTCCATCCAAATTGTTGTTATCCTAAGGGATGGAAAATTTTTGGCAAATTCATATTTTAGACTTACATAATATCCTGATCGGTAATTGAATCCTACTGATCTATTACATACATTGGTTTTAATCTCTGTGATAATTTGATTATTAAATTTTGTATGTCTAATATCACAGAGTAAAACATAAAGATTAATAACTTTGCCACAGTATTGTAATGAAGCTATCTACACTTGGACATTTCCAATATGAATATACCTATACTTTTTATCTTTCTTATGCTTAAGGATATTTTTTCAATTAATGAGATTAACTTCTCCTGCATCATACGCAGAGTCTTTGATTTCTATATCTCCTTCCATCATTTCACATACGTATTTGCTCTTTAATTGAAAGATTGATTTTTTATAAATCCTATCTTTTTGAATTATGGGAACGATCCAGTCTCCTTTCACTTCTTCGTTGTAATATCCCAACCCTAACCCATATTTATTTAAATCATCTTTATTTTTATGGTTATTTATTTAACTAAATCATCTTTGTCAATTCAAATACACCTAATTTATTTATTTAGCAAACTACAATTTTGGGTCCCACTTTGCATTTCAGGTTTCAATTACCATAAAATTTTAGGTGAATCGATAGTAGACCTCAATAATGATAATTATAATTGTAATTATAATTATAATTATAATTATTATTATATTAATAATAATAATAATAATTATTATTATTATTATTATTAATACTATTGTTTTTATAACCTCGCAAAAATTTAATTTCGAGTTACGAAAATTTAATCACATACGGTTTACTTCCCTTCTCGGGCCCCAAACCATACAAGTTAATCATAATCCAACAAGCTTGCTTGACTAACCTAACTAATTAACATGATTTAAATCTAACCATGGTTAACAAAAAGCCATTTTTTTAAGGATACAATCAGTCAAGTAATGCTTCTTTCATTCTTAGCCAAGTAAAAAATCACACGCACTTCTTTTCTCTCTTCCTCATACCTCATAGCTGTCCCCTTCCCCCTTGCTGCTATTTGCTGCTGTTGCGGCCACCCAGCAGTACCCTAGTCCCCCACCAACCAAGGAAACCTTCTCCACCCTCAAACAACCTCACACCCTCTCCTCCTAAGCTCTCAAATAGGTAAAACCCTAACTTGATCTTGATGTATTTTTGATTTTATGATTGTTTTAGTTATGATTGATACTCTTGAGATCAAAGTAGATGTTATCATGCAAATTTTATTGATTTTGGGGATATTGATCATAGTGGGGTTGAGCTTGAAGCATGTTAAGGTTAGCGTTTTGTCATGATCAAGTTAGCTTAAGTCAAGTGATGGATTTGTATTGTTTTATACATGATTTTGTAATCTTTAGTTTTATTGATGATTATGATAATGTTTTTGTTGATTTGGAATGATTTCAAGTGAGGATTTATGTGAAAAAAAGATGAGAAAGCAAAGACAGTGAGGGCTGAAAATAGCAGAAAACAGGGATGACTTTGAGATTAAACTGGTAATGATCAACCCACTGAAAAATTATGATTTTTGGTGGGTAGATAGTTCAGTGTGTTGGCTTTCAAATGCAGTTTGAATTGCCTTAATCTGAGTGTTGTGGAAGAAGTTATGGTTGTTTTGTTAGAACTGCGTAGGTTCAACCAAAACTGACATACATGCGTTCTAGCCCTATTTTGGGAACCCTATTGTGGGAATCATGTTTTGTATTAGAAATAAATTTTTTTTAGGAATTCTTAATATTTCTATATTGGGGTTTTAGGTCTCCATTTGACGCCAAGGGTGAAAATTATGAATTTTTGAAGTGAATTGCCCTACTTTGGTGCAAATTGGGTTGTTATTGTAATTTCTGTGCGACGTATACTCGGAGAAAAATTCTAAAAATTTTATTGTAGATTGCTATATTATTTTCAAATTTCCTATAAGATTTCATGAATTTTTGGTTGAGTATTTGAAATTTGGTGATTTTTGGAAGCATTTTGAGTAATTGTGTAAAGAGCAATAATAAAGATTGAGTGAGATTGGTCATGCACTCATTTTGTGTATTTTGGGCCAAGTAAGGTCATTTAAGAGGGAAATAAATATTCAAGGATTTTATTGGGGTTTTCAACTTAATTTATGAGAGAAAATAAGATAAACATGCATTTTGGGAGCTTAATTATGAGTTTTGAATAACTTATGGATATTATAAAAAAAGTACCAAGTTTGGGGAGTTTAATAGCTTTCATTGGGATCAATAATCTATTTAGGGTGAAAAACTGTATTTAATAGACTTGTGAATGAAATATGAAAAATGCGAAGAATTTTTTGACTCAGAAACCATATTTATCAGGCCAAGTTATTGCAGTTTATGCTATTTTGAGCCAAGATATATCTCTCTTGGTCTCAAACCTCTATTACTTACTCAATTCAGAATGTATCAAATGTATTTATCAAGTCAATCTAGTGTACTCGTTGTTATCTTGAACCAAGCTATACATCAACGAGCGTTAAACCCGTATCAACAACCTATTTCAAAAAAGGCCAAAACCACTCTCCTATTTGTCACCATCAAGGCATTTCCCTTTGTAATCTCATTTATCTCATTATTGTCTATTTTACTTTCATTTACTTTATATCGGAATTAATTACTTTCATTAATTCAGTTTTGAAGTTATATTAAAATACTCAAATTATGTATACCATTTAATTATTCAATTTCTATTACACATACTTTTACTTACGTAATTATGTGAGTAAGCATTATTTACTGATTACACATACCTATAATGACATTTATGAAGCAAAGTCGATGCCTAATTATCATTTCCCGTTATGCGTAAGTGTTATCAAGTCAGAATATATTCATCAAGTCAGATGACATTTATGAAACATATGACATTTATAAAGTCAGATGATATTTTTAAAGACTCAAGGTACGTCCATTGCCCATATCTTCAAAAAGCAGAACATGTTTGTCAAGTTACAGCTCTTAATGAGTTTATCAAAGAATCAGTTTATACAGTGATTAGCCCTTTAACTTGTGACCCCGTCAGTTATCATCTATAGGGCGTCAGCCCATCATTTATCCCCACGGCTTCAGGCCAAGTCTTGATCGGATTGATAGGTGTACACCTATGTATAGATCATATCATTGTAAGAGGTTCACATCCATATAATAATGAGCAATTTAGTTTTATATTACTTTCATTTTCATTGTTATTGTGAACTAAATGAATTGCAAATGAGGGTACCCATCAATAATGTTTCTACGCTCATTTTACAATACAGGAATGCATGTACTGAGTTTTAGCTCACATTTTCGAATTATTTTCATATTTTTCAGTTTAGGTAATGAAGTATCACATGTTTCTCCATTTAGCAAGTCCTTTTGGAAGTCATCAGATGCTCACAGTGGATTCAGCACAACATGAATGTTAGGATCGATCTCATGGTCAAGTTGGATCTATATTCAATATACTTGTGTAGTGTGAAGTGCGAGTTAGCACAAGGTATGATTAAGTCAATTGTGTTGAAGTTGAACTATTATGGACTTTGGCCTTGGAGTGTTTCAATTTTATAGATATTGTGATTATGAACATGAGCTGCAAGATTAAATGATTTCAGTGACTCTTGTCCTTATCAGGACGGCAGTAGAGTCTTCTATTATTAAGTCTTCTGCTACAGTTTTTCGTAAATTATGTCATGAGCATTTTGGGGATGTTACATTCGTTCTCATTATCTGTCACAAATTCTTCTCCTTGAAGATCACCGAGACTAATTGAGCTACTTTCTATCATATGACTAGTTTTTCGTAATCAC
Source organism: Selenicereus undatus (assembly GCA_017589665.1). NCBI lineage: Eukaryota > Viridiplantae > Streptophyta > Magnoliopsida > Caryophyllales > Cactaceae > Selenicereus > Selenicereus undatus. The sequence continues at coordinate 20,807,456 of JACYFF010031959.1, forward strand.
TTTCTTCATATTTATCCTCTAGTACAATTTAAGCAATTCTCTTGTCATTTTTCAGTGCTAGATCTAGTGCTTCTTCCTCATTAAGCATTAAATAATCTAGACTATCCAAAGTTTCAATAAGCTTATTATTCTTCCCATTTTTGCATTCGTTTATATAGTCACCTACTTCTCCGCATGCCCAACACTTACAGTTGTTTTTCCCGGTAGGGCAATAAGCGATCTTTCTAAAAAATCTTCATTTTTTTAACGCTTCACTTGTTATAATATTTTCTTTTATATTTCTCTCCCATTTTCTTGTTAAAGCTCTTTTTCTTTTAAAATTTTCTTTTTATTCTTTCTTCAGGTTCTTTTTCCTATTTGTGAGGATTATCCCAATAAGTTACAAATTGTTTCTTCATTTTCTTTTGCTTCTGGTGATCAAGATATTAATCATTGACCCCTTTTCTTATATAAGAAATTTTTGTACCAAGGGTATCAATGACATCTGCTTTTTCAAGCTATGCAATGTACTTTTCATTTAGTATAGAATTGATTGGATATGGTAATTTGTCATAAAACATACTAAGATTGGTTTCATTATGCCCAATTTTGTAATAATATCGACTAAATTCAGCAGTATAGTTTTTCAGATATCTCATATCCCATAATTCTATGTTATTTATCTTTTTTTTGCCATTCTCTGGCATTTTCTTAGGAATCAAGTTTAGCTTTGATGAATTTAGTTTCAATTTCCTTACATAGATTTTTGAACATTACAGCTAGTGTTTCTATAATTCTTAATGCATTTATCATCCCCATTTAATGAATCATACCAGTCAATTATACAGCTAGAAAAATTATTTTCGATATAGTCTAGGAAATTTGCAGCAATCCATGTAGTATTTAGGTTTAGGACAGTATTCATGCCTCTTTTTCAATGCTCAAATATTTTCTCTCTATTACGAGTTTCATTGATATTTAAGATGTATCCTACTTGGCTAATTGGGGTAAGACCAATCTCCTCAAAGGTCGTGGTGTTCCTTGGGATAAACCCAAAGGAAAAGTTAGTTATACGTCCTGCTGGAATGTACCTAGGCCTCATAAAATGGGTATTTCTTCTAAAAGGTTCGTCAAATTCCTCAGGTTTAGGAACTACATTGTTAATTAAATTGGACTCAATTTCATATATGTTAAGTTATTCTCTAATCTTATTGATTTCATTGTCAAATGCCATTTTACTGTATTTTTTATCCAGTTTCCTCCTAATTTCTTCTAAAGGTACAACTTTAAGATCATCTTGTTTGATTAGGTTCATCTGCGGATATATTTCTTCTTTTAACTGGATTATCCGTCTCTTCATTATCATCATATAATACATCTTATTTATCCACTATTGAACCCATGATTTTGTTTAATTCTTCTGAATTTTTGTCTTTATCAAACGTATGATGTAATTCTTCAAGATTATACTGTTTATACACCATCGTCTTCTTCTTTCTCTGCCTTTTCAGATGATTTTTAGTTGATTTTTTTCTTACTTCTTTTGGGATTTTTATATCATGCAAAGGAAATGAATTTTTAGTTTTTGGGTTTTGAAAAGGATATTTATGCTAAAATAGAGTACTAATACTTAAGTAGATTTTCCACTATATTTAATTTCTTTAATTAGTAAAAGATCGATTACAGACAATTGGTTCTTAATCTTCTTAATTTTTGCTAAGTTGACTTTTAATTCTAAAACTATGCTAGTGACATAGCTTAATTGAAGTTCTATTGGACTGGTTTCTTTGGTGAGTGAAAAATATGTGAATAATTATAAGCAAGCAAGTAGGTGATGATTCAAGCATTAAACACAGTTAATTAGCTTAATTAATCTTTATGTTTGATAACATGGTTCGGATACCAGTTGAAAGAGGGCTTCGAGTAATACCTATGAGTGAAATATCCCATGCATAAAATTAAATTTTTCGAAAGAAAGTTTTTAAGTATTGGGGTTAAAAATGAAAATTTTAAAAACTTAGGGTACTTGGTGTAATTTAAAAAGTCAAGTTTAGTCACTTTTGGTTCCAAAAAATATTTGCCCAAACTTCAATTGACCTCACAATATTTTCCCAAAATTGTCGTCTTAGAAAAGTATCAACCTTTACCTCGATGGTCCGTGATGTAATTTACTTCATCCTCAAATTCAAAAATTGAGATAAAAGACATGCAAATGGGGGAGATGGACATATTTAATCAAGCAATCAACCATCATTGTCCATACCAACTTCAAATTTTTGTTGCATCAAAGGGGTTTTCCAGTGGAGGGAAAAACTGACTCAGAAAAGAGAGGTAGTTTCCATTCATGAAACTAATTGAGAAAGGAGGTGGTACTGCGCATCCATCACCTCGAAACTTGGTTATATTAATGTTTTCAATGTAAGGTTCTCATATGTATTTCTACACACTTCAATGTTGCAGGAGATGACTTTTAACTCTGGATTTTCAAAAATACCCTTGTCTCTTATTGCACACATGTCCCAAACCCTTTTCTTTCTTGTCTACCATTATCTCTGACTGGCACCTCAATCCAATTCACAATAACAATAACGGTCAGTCAACACATCGCTTAAAGATTGGTGAGTTTGCAATTAGGTCTCATAGTCTACTAGCGAGTTTGTTGTTGGCTTTATTAGGGGGTGGATTAATACTCACCCCAATTACCTTTTGTAAAAGAATCCAACAACTATTTATGATAAAGATATTGGAGTCTAAATGAATACCTTAAATAGATGGGGAAAATGAAGGGTTAAGTCAGCCTTATCAAGCCATTCCAACAAGTGGCAGTTGAAACTGGTTAGAGAGGTTGAGGGAAAGATATCAAAACAAGCAACTACTACCACCTAATAGCTCATCGGCAAATAGCATCACCTAAAAGGGATTCGTTTGCCAATGATGAGCCTTCTAGTGGTGACAAACATAGAATTGTGTTATCTTGAGCATTCATAAATTGGAAAACTGCATGAATTGCATATAAAATATCTAGTCCAGTCATAGCTGAAGACTGCAAGGCACCTACCATACTTTTTATGCTCAGAAGGACCTGGGATCCTACATTTCATTTGGAGTTGAGCTAATATTGACCCATAAGGGCTAAAGTTCTCCCATTATATATGTTCCCCTTTCATAAGATTCAAACATGACACCTTACGTGAGAGGAACAAATATCGTGTCACTTGAACCATTTTGTGCTGGTAATTAATGAATTATTCAGATAGTATTTTATTCAAAGTTTTTCACATCTAATTATTTGAGGAAATTCAACTTATTAGTTCGTACTTAACTAACCTATTAAAACCCATTTTTGAAAAACCCCTTCTTTGCAGTTGGTCGAGATTTAATTGTAACACTTCTCTTCTCCAAAACCAACGGAGCTAAAACAATCCCAATCCTTATTTTGTAATATTGGTCTTCTTAATTCTGAATTTCATTGTACCATGGTTTTACACCAATGTATGCATGTAGTTGTGGTAATGAGACCAATGATTCCTACATTGGTCTTACAAGATGCTTATGTGTTCCAACCTCTAGGTATATTGATTTTTCTCTTCCTTTTTTTGGAGGACTTCAAACAGTCTCTTCATTGCATCACTCTCAAAATGTCATCACGTTTTCATACTTTTTTTTTTTCAATTTGTTGCCATATTATTATTATTTTTTTTAAAATGCCACTATGTTAAATTTTTTTGTTCAAGTACTACCTAATGGCTAGCTAACTCATGATAATAGATAAATTTATTTTAAAATTTAAAAACAAATTAGAAAAATGGTTGAAAATTCCAAAATAAGTATTAATACTCCCTCTATTTCATATTTATTGTCAAAAATATTCATTTATACAGTTCCATGTTAAAGTTTCCTTTTCCAAAGGCCTATCAATACTTTCATCGGTTGAAAAGTCATTTCCATGATATGCCCTACACTTGATGCTTATTTTAATAAATTTTCAAAATTTTGACTATCAATATGGAATAAAGGGACCAATTCTAAAATAGTAACAATCCAATTCCTTTCCCTGCCAACCCCACGTTCTAAAAATAAACTATCACTGAACTTTTCAAAAATTCAATTTTCCCATCGATTTTTTTTATAGCAATTTATAGGTGTTAGTAAAAATAAGAAGAACAATGGCTGGAAGACAAACACAATAAACTGAGTCGTGGATAAACCACTGCCTTGAAAACAATTACGGCTCGACTACGGTGCAAATCGATTCAACCGGTTGCTCCCCAAGGTTAACTCAGCACACTCTTGAACGCGTGCACTTCGCGGGCAAGAGTTTGGAGTATGCAACACACACGAAAACCCAGAATGCAGAGAAGAAGAAGAAAAGAGGAGAGAAATGTGAGAGCTGGTGTGTGTTAGCCTTGCTGATGAAGCCTCTATTTATAGGGGGAAAAGAGGCTGTTACACAACCATTAAAATGGCGTGAGTTGAGGCAAAAGATCTGGGCATTAAGAGCAAGAATGATGCAGAGGATCTGGCAGCATTCAAGGCGGGGAGGAAAATCAGGAAGGCTATAACGGTTGAGAGTGATTCATGGAGGATTTAGCGCAGTTTGTTATGAAAAAGTCTGAGCAAATTCCTCCCAAAAAGATAGATTAGGCCCACAACCCGCGCCCAGCCCAGACCGGACGGGCGGGCGGCGGCGGCGACGGCATGCGCGTGTGTTGGCCTCAGACGCCCTCACCCCTATAGAGCCTAGTCTCAAGTTATTCAACATGGGCAAGGAGAATGAGATATATGAACCCCTCAAATTACCACCCAAAAGCTCCATGTGGGACAAGTGTGAAAGAGAGAGAAGGGGAAGAAAAGTTTATGTTGTTGCCATTATTCTAACAGTCCCCCACTAATGGCATACAAGGCAAGATGATTTAAGAAAGGCATTCTGGGCAAAAGTGGGTCAGATACTTAAGCGTCAATATCTTTCGATTTGAATTGACACATTAGTGGTGTGGGGCAACAGCCAATAGTCTGACTAGTGAACTAAGTCTTGAACTAGAAAGACTTTGATTGAGACCCCCACAACACATATCAACCCTTAAAATACTGCATACTTCGCGATAGACACACTGGTGTTTTTGTGGCCATCCGCACACATTGAGTCTCATAAGTGCTCTAGAGAGACAGCCTAGATCTCTCATAGAAGGTGGCCAAACCTTCACACTTACGTAGGTAATCCCATCAAGTGTATCTCAGCATAGACCACCATAACTATGGCTATGGGTTTATTAAGAGCATAATATAGCTCAACCTTACAGTCATCAATCGGTGAATTCATCAAGTGCTTCTCACTAGCACCCCCACAATGGGTATGAATCCATTAAGGGTGTAAGCTCATCCTCTAAGCACTACCACACGCCATAGGGATAGGAATGTAGTGCACCTTGAAGATTAGTATGGTTTTGTTTGACCACTAGTGGGTATCCACCATACCACTTCAAGCGATAGGCTTAAGTCCCATCCCCCTCGACGTTTCCAGCACCACTCGCCTTGTCAACCCTTCAGTAAGAGGATCCACCAGATTTTTCTCGGATCTCACATATTGTAGGGATATGACACCATGTTTCAGCAATTGTTTCACCGCACTGTGTCTAATACGGATGTGTCTCCTCTTTCCATTATAGACACTGTTATGCGCCACTCCTATTGCTGCCTGCGAGTCACAATGTAGGGAAATAGGTGTTTCCTGTTTTCCCCAGAGTGGCACGTCTGCTAATAGACCTTTAAGCCATTCTGCTTCCTGACCTGCCAACTCAAGAGCAATGAATTCAGATTCCATGGTAGAGCAGGCTATACATGTCTGTTTGGCAGACTTCCACGAAATAGCCCATCCACCTAGAGTAAATACATAACCGCTAGTAGAACTAACTTCATCGTTATCGGAAACCCAGTTTGCATCACAATATCCTTCCAAAACAGCAGGAAATTTGTTAAAATGCAAACACCAATCAATAATACCTCCAAGATACTTAAGCAAACGAAGAAGTGCAACCCAGTGTTCTTGGCTAGGGTTATGTGTATAGCGACTTAACCTACTGACGGCATAGGCAATGTCAGGACGAGTAAAATTCATGAGAAACATTACACTTCCTATGATTTTGGCATACTCAGTTTGAGACACACTAGGTCCTTTGTTCTTTTTTAGATGTCTGCTATGATCATAAGGAGTTCTCACGGGTGTTACATCAAAGCAATCAAATTTCTTTAAAACTTTTTCAATGTAATGTGACTGACATAATGAAAAGCTAGTGTTGGTTTTTCGTATCTTAACCCCTAAGATCACATCTGCTTCTCCCATGTCTTTCATTTCAAAAAGGGAAGACAGTAGCTTCTTAGTCTCCTTAACAGCGTGCAGATTTGTACCAAAAATCAGCATATCATCAACATAGAGACATATAAGTACACAATCTGATCCAATCAATTTTGAATACACACATGAATCAGACAAATTCACAACAAAGCCATTTTGCACTAAAGAGCTATCAAACTTTTCATACCATTGTTTGGGAGCCTGCTTTAGGCCATAAAGAGACTTTTTCAGTCTACACACTTTGTTCTCCTGACCAGGTACCTCACAACCCTCAGGTTCGGTCATGTAAATTTCTTCCTCTAAGTCACCATTAAGAAACGCTATTTTGACATCCAATTGATGTACAACAAGATCAAAAATTACAGATAAAGCAATTAGAGATCTAATGGTGGCTGTCTTGGTCACAAGCGAGTAATTGTCAAAATAGTCTATGCCCTTTCTCTGATTAAAGCCCCTAGTAACCAATCTGGCCTTATATTTGTCAATTGACCCATCAGACCTCAACTTCTTTTTGAAGATCCACTTACTGCTAATGGGTCTACAACCCTTAGGTAGGTCAGTCAATTCCCATGTTTTGTTTGACTCGAGAGAATCTATTTCACTTTTAATAGCTTCTCTCCAGAAAGCGGCATCTATGGACCTTATAGCCTCTTGATAGATTTTGGGATCTTCCTCAATCAGGAAAATGGACACCAATTCTTCAGTTATGGCATCTATGTCCAAGTTATCAAAGGTTTCTACTAGGAATGCAGTGACAAAGTCGGGTCCAAAGTTTGTTTTAGTTCTGAGTCTTTTGCTCCTTCTAGGTTCAGTCACTACGACTCTAGCATCAAAACTAGAAGTAGGCAAGTTCACATTTTCAGGCATAACATCAAGTACCACATTAGGCGCTTTCTTTTTCAAAGGAAAAACATGCTCAAAGAATTCTGCATCTCTATATTCAGAAATAGAATAGTCACTCAATGACAGGAATCTATAAGCAGCACTGTTTTGAGCATAGCCAATAAAAACAACATCAAAGGTCTTAGGGCCTATGTTGGTATGTTTATGACTAGGTAAGGCAACCTTCGCCAGACACCCCCACACTTTCAAATAATTCAGATTAGGAGCATACCCTTTCCACAGTTCATATGGGGTCTGATCTAGTTTTTTGTGAGGAACTCTATTGAGGATAAAGCAAGCAGTTAGTACAGCTTCCCCCCACATATTATCAGGAAATCCAGAGCTAATAAGCATAGCATTCATCATTTCTTTAAGGGTACGATTTTTCCGTTCTGCTATACCATTTTGTTGAGGGGTATAAGGGGCACTAGTCTCATGTATAATGCCATTTTTCTCACAAAAATTAGCTAGAGAGTTGGTATCATATTCCCCTCCTCTATCAGACCTAAGTCTCTTTATTTTTCGGTCTAATTGATTTTCCACTTCAGCCTTGTATTTCAGAAACATTTTCTCAGCCTCATCTTTAGACTTGAGGAGGTAAACTTTTGTATATCTAGAGTAGTCATCTACAAAAGTAATATACCATTTCTTTCCTCCCTTACTGATTGTGTTCTTAAAGTCTGCTAAGTCCAAATACACAAGTTCAAGCAACTCAGTTTTTCTAGTTGTTATGGACTTGAATGGTTTTTTAGCAAATTTTGCTTCAACACAAATGTCACACTTTTGACATTTTTCTGTGATGATGTTAGGAATTAACCTCAAGTTCTTTAGCTTATTTATCGAAGCATAGTTAACATGACCAAGTCTACCATGCCACAGGTCCACAGACTCAGCAATATAGGCAGAAGAAGAAGCATTTCCATTAATAGCATCAGAAGCAACATTCAGAACAAAAAGCCCCCCACTACGATATCTCTTCCCAACAAAAACCCCATTGCGAAGAATAACAATTTTCCCAGCTTTCTGGTTCACCTCAAAACCAGCAATATCAAGAAGACTACTAGAAACTAAGTTTCTACGAAGGGAAGGTACATACAACACATTGTTCAAGCATAGAGATTTTCCAGAAGTAAATTTAAGGAGTACTTTCCCTTTACCCATGACTCCAGCGGTGGCAGCATTGCCCATGTAGACATGTTCGCCATCAGGAGTATCTTCGAAGTCATGCATCAGATCCTTGTTGGCGCAAAAATGTCTTGTTGCTCCAGTATCCAGAATCCACTCCGTGGAATTTGACACCAAGTTGACCTCCAGTATTACTGCACAGAAGATCTCAGTGTCTTCGGTTATATTTGCTTGTGCAGCAATCTGCCCGGTAGGCTTCTGGTTTGTATGACTGGATCCTCCTTTGCGAAAGTTGTACTGATATGCCTTGTGGCCTGGTTTGCCACAAACATAACAAACAACCTTCTGCTTGTGGATCTTGTTGTTTGTTCTTTTCAACTGACTTTGGGGTTTTCATTGCTTTTGATCCCTCTTATTTTTCCCTTTGAACCTGTCTCTGTTTAAAGGCACAGAAGATTCAACAATGTTAGCTTTAGATGAATTCAGGGACAGGGAATACATCTTATCTTTTAGCCGATTTGCCTCTTCGGTCCTCATATGGATGATCAGTTCTTGCAGGGTTAGGTCCTTCTTTTTGTGCTTCATGTGATTTCTGTAGTCGCTCCAAGAAGGGGAAAATTTCTCGATTAGTACATTTGCTTGTAAGATGTCGCACATCTTCATGCCTTCGTTCAGCACCTCAGCACACAGGTTCTCGTACGCATGAACTTGTTCCATAATCGATTTGTCATCTATGATTTGGAACTGCAGCCATTTGCCAATGACGTATTTTCCTTTTCCAGCATCGTCTGAACCATATTTCGCCTCCAGTTTGGTCCATATGATCTTTGCAGATTTGGAGTTGACAAATAGATCAAATAGAGGGTTCGACATGTTGTTCAGCAAGTAGCTTCGAGCCAGTTTATTGTCCTTTTCCAGCTTCTTTTTAGCAGTCTCATCTAGTGGAATGACAGGCGTCTTTGGGGCAGTAGGAGTGGAGATCTCAATATCAGTAAACTGAGATGTGTTATCTTCGTCAAGATGTTATGAGAATAGAACATAATCAATCTCGAGTTGTTCAAAACATAAAAGTAATTTATGGGACCAACGTTTGTAGTTAGTTCCATCGAGGGGCTCGATTTGTAGAGGTGAGGGAGATTTTTCGGGAATGATACAGCCATTGTAATAATTGCTTTCAACTTGTTAGTAAAAATAAGAAGAACAATGGCTGGAAGACAAACAGAATAAATTGAGTCGTGGATAAACCACTGCCTTGAAAGCAATTACGGCTCGACTACAGTGCAAATCGATTCAGCCGGCTGCTCCCCAAGGTTAGCTCAGCACACTCTTGAACGCGTGCACTTCGCGGGCAAGAGTTTGGAGTATGCAGCACACGAAAACCCAAAATGCAGAGAAGAAGAAGAAAAGAGGAGAGAAATGTGAGAGCTGGTGTGTGTTAGCCCTGCTGATGAAGCCTCTATTTATAGGGGGAAAAGAGGCTGTTACACAGCTATTAAAATGGCGTGAGTTGAGACAAAAGATATGGGCATTAAGAGCAAGAATGATGCAGAGGATTTGGCAGCATTCAAGGCGGGGAGGAAAATCAGGAAGGCTATACGGTTGAGAGTGATTCATGGAGGATTTAGCGCAGTCTGTTACGAAAAGTCTAAGAAAATTCCTCCCAAAAAGATAGATTAGGCCCACAACCTGCGCCCAGCCCGGACAAGACGGGTGGGCGGCGACGACGGCACGCGCGTGTGTTGGCCTCAGATGCCATCACCCCTATAGAGCCTAGTCTCAAGTTATTCAATATGGGTAAGGAGAATGAGATATATGAACCCCTCAAGTTACCACCCAAAAGTTCTATGTGGGACAAGTGTGAAAGAGAGAGGGGGGGGAAAGTTTATCTTGTTGCCATTATTCTAACAATAGGTGCCATTAATTTATTTTATGACCCCATATACAATAGTTGCATTTGGAGTCATAATACTATTGATTTTGGAGTCATAACATAAATTTAATGGCATCTTTGGATAGAAAAAAAAAATAGTGGCAAAATTGAATGTTTTGAAAGTGGCAATTCCATATTCAAGAACTCCTCCAAAACCCACTAAGCTACGCAGTGCAGAACTCAAGCCCCCTAAAGCTCCTACCACTGCTCAGCTCAATGTTGCCCAAGTATTGGGCAAGCCAGCTACCCCATTTTGAAATACTAGTCATTGGAAACACCATTGACCCCTCTTTTGATCTAGCCTTCTCTCACCCTAATTTATGTTTCGTTCTTTGCCACGTAGTAGCATCTTTGTAGCGCCTGGCAATGAACCACACCACTACTGCTTTCTCTCCTCTCTACCTCCCCAAATCTATCCTTGAAATCTTTATGTCTTCTCTCCGTTATCTCTTACTTTCACCTCCAATGAGACTACTAACTTAACAAAGGATTAAGATTTCAAGGGACGAGTGACGAGGTTGGCTCGACTGCGGATGGCAAAGAGGAGAAAAGATGGTGGCAACGAAATTGGGGCAACATGATGGTGGTCATGACGGTTGCATGATGTCGCATGGTGGTAATGGTTTGAGATATGAGGTCATGCGTAAGGTTGTCTTATTTAAGAAATATTGTGAGACATATATGATAAAGGTGACCATAATTAAATTCTGCGGATGGTTAATGTATTCATTTGTGGCGACTTTTATTAATATATCCTTATTAGTCACTCGTAAATTAAAAAGTCACTTTAAAATAAATGTTTAGTAGCTCTAAAATCTCTAAAAATCATCCGTCAAAAGAGTTCGTCTCATCATAAAACCCTCATGAGATGGTCGCACCTAAGAATTTGTGTTATTACTATTATTATAATTTATTATTGTTGTTGTTGTTGTTATTATTATTATTATTATTATTATTATTATTATTATTATTGTTATTATTATTATTATTATTACTTAGCTAAAAAGTAAATATTAAGATGTTAATATTTTTTTGTCATTTTCATGTATTCATTAGTTTTAATTAATATTATTTATTATTATTAATGCTTTGAGCTTTATTATACACAGGTGTTTGCTTACCAAAAAGCATTTTTGTTTGCAGTTTTTGTCCATTTTTGGAATTTTAGAATATTGTTTTATTACTAGAAACTTTTAACAAAAAATAAAGAAATTTTGGACGATAATATACTGTACTTTTGAAGTATTGGACAATAATCCTTCCAACTTTAAACTTGGACGTTTGTGCATCGTATTATAGCCTATTCATTGTTTATATGCCAAAATCGATTTTGAATGCGTTCTTGGTCAGTGGTGTAAGTTTATATTCAACATATATAATTGCATATACTTAAAGATTCTAATATTTTAAACAGATACAATTGTATATCATTGTAAAGATATTGTATTACATCGATAAAAATACATTCAATCTCGTCCTCGGTATATAAATAGTAAATATGCTAGTAGTACAGTGCATGAACGCCCCCGAGTTCAAAGTTATGAGTATTATTGCTCAATACTCCTAAAGTACAACATATTATCACATGAAATCTCAAAAATAAATTAAAAATTAGAATTGATATGCTGCTATAGTGTTTAGGTCTCTATTTGACATCCTGGAAGAACATAATGGCTAGGGATGACAATGAGATAGGTACAGGGCGGATAGAATTGTACTCAAACCTATAGCCATTTTCAAAAATCGTACCCATAACCATACTTATACCTAACGGGTATTTAAAAACATACCTTATATCCATACCCATTGGGTTTTGCAGGTTTTATTCGGATTCACATAGAGAATGAAAATTAATACCCAAATGTAATTCATATCCAAGTACGATATATATTGGTGTCATTATAAGATTGCAAAGTTGTGATATTTTGAAAATATACTGTTTAGAAATGCGAAATCAAATACATTATTGACTAATTTTTTGATATAAGGGTTTGGATTGACATTAAATCGAGAAAATGTTAAACCAATATAATTTTTTATCTTATTATTAAAACGGGTACTAGTTGAGTACGGGTATTGGACAGGTGAGGGCCATAACCATACCTGCACCCATACACGTATGCGTTTTTTAATTCCTGCTCCATACTCATTTAAAACTCATTTTTTCACCACCTAGTTGAATTTTAAATGGGGCGAATTTTACGAGTTTTAAATCGGTACATATTTTATTGCCACCTCTAATAATGATGGCATGCTTAAAAAAATGATGACGAACGGAAAAATAAAATAAAACACGATGGCATTTTGGGACTCAGAAAATTGGATTAACCAATCAGTAGTCTACCGAAGAAAAAACGTTTGGCGCTATCCTACTACTCTCTGTCTCTCTGCCATATTCCGCTGCACAATTCAATCAAAGATCAACCATTCAAATTTCACTTATGATGCCGGCAAAAAATGCGTTCTCTTTTGGCGCAGAAATGGCTGAGGAATTTCAAAGTCCTTGTGATTCCATCACCATTAACTTGAATTACGGGTTTAAGAACTTTCATCTGTAAACCCTAGATTCACAACCCAGAAAGCAATTCAACCGTCATATTTTGGTTAAGATTTGATGGTCCAATTCAGTTCTGGTTCGTATATGGAGTTGTATTGTGCTTTGGATCGACACAATAGGCAGATCATCAGTGGGATGGAGGGCAAGCTGAATGGGCTCTTTTGCTCGAAACAAGTCATGCCTTTAATAGGTAATTGTTGTTCGTGGTTTGGAACTAATGGGTTTTTTTATTGTATTTGTGCGTGAAACAACTTCGATAATCGGATTTTGATTATGTGTATATTCTTTTTGATGTGATGTGATATGGGATTGTGTTATTGAGTATGATGTCACTGTGAATTAGTTTGATTATTTCAATTTGAAGTGCTTATCTGTCGTTCCCGGTTTTCGTCATTGTGTCTTTCTATATGGCCATATCTATAGTGAGATGTGTAGAACGTTCATAGATGAAAGGGAGACCGGTGTGTTTAGATTGAAGGAAATAGTGGAAAAAGGTAGGAATTTGTAATGTAATCCTCAATTTCCCGTGTTTAGATTCTCAAAATTAAGTTTTAAGAGGACAACAAACGTAGGAAAACTTCCTCGCTAATTTCACTTATTTCCTTTTCCAGCTTTTGAATTTCTAATTAAACATGGTGAAAAGAGGTGTCTTTCCTTGCATTTTCAAGCTAGTTCAAAACACAAGGAAAGAAGAATATGATATATTTCCTTACTTGGTTTGAAGCGGTATCACGTCTTAGAGTCAACTTGGCCAAGAGCTCTATTGTGGCTATGGGACAGGTGGAGAATATTTTGTTGCTTGCGGGTGTTTTAGGATGCAACATTGATTCATTTCCAACTACTTACCTAGGGCTTCCTTAAGGATAAAGCCATTTGGGATCCAAGTGTCGAGAGGTTTGAGAAAAGACTTTCAAGGTGGAAATCCAAATACCTTTCTAAAGGGGGAAGATTAACTCTTATCAAAAGTGTTCTCTCAGGTATCGGAACTTACTGCCTCTCTTTCCATTACCTTCTTCGGTAGCTACCAAGTTAAAAGCAATTCCGGAAAACTTCCTTTGGGGTGCTTTTGGGAGTGACTTCAAGTATCATCTAGTGAGATGGAATATTGTGAAACAACTTGTGATTCAAGGAGGTTTAGGGATCAAGGACTTGCTGCTCTTCAATGAAGCTCTTCTCGGTAAATAGTTTTGGAGATTTTTGAATGAGAAAGGAAACCTTTAGAGAAAGGTGGTAACCATTAAATATGGTGAGGAGGGTTTTGGTTGGTCTCCTTTTACTCTTACTGGCTCTTATGGGCATAGCCTTCGGAGATTTATATCAAAGGGCTTGGAGAGATTCTCTCCATTCTTTTCCTTTGTGGCCACTTGGCCGCCGATGGCTCTTCCATCCTTTTTTGGCATGATAGATGGGGTGATGATGCCCCTTTGAGAGAGCTTTTCCCTAGTTTTTGTGTTCTTGCAGTGGATAGGGATGCCTCCGTTGCTAACTATTGGGAACAAGCATCTGGGACCAACTTTTGGTCCTCTGTTTTTGTTCGGGACAGGTTTGTTGAAGATGACGTTGTTGTTAGCTTTTTCAACAAGTTTAATGATGCCAAGATAGGAGACTCTCCAAATGATATAGCGAGATGGGATTTGGATTCTAAAGAGGATTTCACGGTTAAATCATATTATTTGAAGCTCCTAAATTTGAATTTTCCATCATTACATGATCTTTTCGAAGGAAGGTTCCCTCACAAGCCCCTTTGGAGATCTTTGGCCTCTTCAAAGGTCTCTCTTTTTTTGGGGGGGGGGGGGTTGGGAGGCATTCACATTGGAAGAATTTGACTAGTGACAATTTGCAAAAGAAAGGAAAGATCTTGGTGAATAGATGTTATATGTGCAAGGGGGAGCTAGAATCGGTGGATCACTTGTTGCTTCATTGCGAGTTTGCTAGGGCACTCTGGGAGCTTGCTTTTAGTTAATTAGGCATGTGTTGGGTCTCTTCTAACTTCATTACGTACCATCTTTTTGCTTGAGAAGGCTACTTTGGTAGGAAAGCTAAAAGATGAAGGCCCTAGCTTTTCCTTATGTGATTTTTTGGAGCATTTGGAGAGAAAGAAGCCGAAAGGTCTTTGAGGGAGAAGAAACTTCCCTTCAGCACTTAAAAGACAATTTCATCAAGACTCTTTATTTTTGGGATAAGAGGAATTTTCCTCATATTTTGTTGTGGTCGACTTTGAGGATAGCTTGCATATTGGTTGTATATAATCTTTTGTAGGATGCTTTCTTAGCATCCATCCATTGATCATTGCATTTAAGTAGTGTTTGGTTGGAAGGAAAATGGTTTCCTCGGAAAATCATTTTCTGTGGAAAATGTTTTTCCAAGGAAAATTGACTTTAATGTCACATTTTTCGTTGTTTGGTACAAAGTAAATAATTTTTGATGAAAAAGAAGAAAACGTCAACTGATTTGTTTAAATGACGAGAAATATTAACTGCATGATCGTAGTTGATATAAATGTTGATCAAATGAAGGAATTTTGTGCTTAAAATTCATATTCGAGTTTTTTTCAATACTTCCTCTCGGATAATCAAGTTTTGATTTAAGTCGTTGAAATTATTTTAGTGATGAAAACATCAACTGAATTATTTAAGTGGCAAAAAATGTCGATTGAATTGTCGTGGCGAAGAAAAATGTTGACCAAATGAAGAAATGTCGTGCTCAAAGTCTGAATTTAAACCTATTTTAATATTTCCTATCCGATGATAAAGTTGTGATTCAAGCTATTGAAATTGTTCTAGTGGTGAAAAAAATTAATTGTACTGTTTAAGGGGCGAACAATAGCAATTGAATTGTCGTTGTGAAAAAAAAAAGTTGGCCAAATGGAAGAATATCAAGCTCAAAATCTGAATTTGAGCCTATTTTAATACTTCTATTTGATGATCAAGTTTCGATTCATACCATTGAAATTGTTTTAGTGATGTGTCGACTGAATTGTTTTAGTGGCAAAAATTGTCGATTAAATTGTCTTGGTGGAGATAAATGTTGATCAAATGAAAAAAATTTGAGCTGAAAATTTAGATTTAAGTTTATTTAAATTTTTCCCATCGGATAGTCAAGTTTCGATCCAAACTACTGAAATTGAATTTCGCACATAAATTTTAGCTAACCATATTATCAAGGAGTTGAAAGAAGAAACTCAACTTCCTATCTTCTTAAAAAGGAAATCATTTTCCTCCATTTGGGGGAAAATCATTTTTCTTGGAAAATAGTTTTCCATCCGTTATTGTGCCAAACAACGGAAAATTAGAAAATCATTTTGCAGAAAAATCATTTTCCCCCAACCAAACACTACCTTAATGTACATATTTTTCCTTATCCAAAAAAAAAGAAGAATATGATATATTTCTAGTCGTTCTGTTCCTGTCCTCCCCTCCCCTCTGTCCTCGTTCTTCCAGTTCAAATTAGAACAAAACAGTGTGAAAGAATGGAAAAGAAGGAAAACAGAAGGTCCTTCCTAGTTTTTTATTTTCCTATGTTTATGTAGGCCTTTTGCTTCCTAGTATTCCAGCATGATGAAAATATGATAGGGACTGTTGTTGAGTGTTGCTGTTAGCAACGTATATAGTGGCACAAAAGTTTTGATACCCAATATAATCATTTTGATTTGAGGATGCTGTAGTATTATCAACCTGCAAGTCAGCAGTATCAATAAAGTGTGAGAAAGTGAAACATTTAGGTAACTCACTGGCATAACTGTAAACCAGATGCTAATGAATCCCCCCTGGCCAGAAGAAAATAAAAAAAATAGAAAAGAAAAAGAAAAAAAATAAACAAGAAGACAAGCCACAACTTCCTGTTGAAGATCGAGAGCAGAGATAACTGAGTAAAAAAGTCCAGGTCAGAAACCAAAGTAGGAAAGAGATCTTCCGTATGCTATGCAGCATCTAATTTAGAATCAGTTCAAGTTTATTTCTACAGGAGGGTTCTGCAGAGAATGAATGAAATGCTGGGGTTGTGCTCCTTTCTTTTCCACTGTGGCAGTTGGTAAGAGCTAAGAAAGGTATCCCTTAGGGTAAAACCTTGCAAACTGCGTGGAAAAATGTTTAAGGCAAATATCTTCACATCAAAGGGTAGCCTCGTGTTGAACATCTCAGAAGTCTGAACAACATGCAAAACCTTGTCAGGAAAGGCACATTGACATTTGATGTAGCAGATGATTTTTTTTCTTCTCCTGTTGTCTGGGTTATGGGATTCTTCTAAGCTTTCCTATAAATGGCATGATTAAGGAAGTAATAATTATCCCCCTCCTCTCCCCGCCCTGCGAGCTTAATTGTTCACCACTTGTGCCTATGGCTGCTGATTGTTTATCATGTTCTCATTTAAACAAAGGACTTTTCAATTCTGCTAGTACATGTTTGCTTTTCTCTCTTCCTCAATTGGTTAACTTTCATAACTTCTATGCGCATATTTATGAAATGTGCTCTACTTTGCCTGGTTCTACTGAGAGTTATCCTGTCTTTGACTATTGTTTGCCCCAGCCTACATTGATAATCTAGAAATCCAACTTTTGGCTTTACTTTCCTGCACCTTTTATCATTGAATTTTCAGTTTGTTCCTGCATGTTTTACCAGAATGCGTGGTTCTTTCTTGTGGCTGGTTGATTGTACTGGTATGAACGTTTACAGCTCTGTTTGGTGAGGTGAGTTTAAAGTGACTTGGCTATATGTTGAGATGGATTTTGACAAAGGTTAGAACTTGAATCATGCAAGATGAAAAAGCACAGTAGGCAGGGGTAAATCATCTCATTCGGTCATAGTTACCGGGATTGCTACCCCACCCTCCGGTCCACAATTTGGATCATCCGATCCAAAACGCGGTACATTTCTGTTTTGGAACAACTGGGAACGCGTTCCAGATCTGAGAACTTGGCGATCGCTTTTCTAAGAGCACAAAATAGCCTTAAAATTTGAAAATGAAGGAAGAAAAATAGGAAAAGAAAGCAGAATCACTGTTGAAAGTAGACTGCAAGCATTCCAGAAGAGAAATTCAGCTGCTATGGATATCTTCCGTAATACTATTGCAGAGAGGAGGGGAGAGAGAGGGTGCTGGAAGGTGTAGAGAGGGTCAAAGTTGTTAAACAATGGGTTGTTTTTATGTTTTTACCTGGTGAAAAGGACTACTGGGAAGGGAAAAGGAGCCACTTATATTTATTGGAGAGTAGGAACACACATTGGTTGTAATTACCAAATTCTGATTGTTGGGAACAATACACACATCAATTACTTCAACAAAACAATAATAATAAGTTTTAAATTTTCGTTTCTTTTAGAAAGAGAGAGATATTGGGTTTGGTTTTCTTGTTCATGAAAGTTATTTTTTGTAGTATTGGTTTTTATTAAAGCAATTTATGTATAGGCTACAATGTTTTGGTAAGAATAAAGAGGGAAAATGAGCCTATTAAAATTTTAATTTTAATTTTACATTAACGATTCGAAATTACGAATTTCGTTCGCAAAAGCCATTCCAAGTGGCCCACTCCCTTTGGTCCACTTTTTAGGGAAGTGGCTTTCCACGTTCAATGGTCTGAGTGTTCCGTGATACTG
Organism: Selenicereus undatus; assembly: GCA_017589665.1. NCBI lineage: Eukaryota > Viridiplantae > Streptophyta > Magnoliopsida > Caryophyllales > Cactaceae > Selenicereus > Selenicereus undatus. The sequence continues at coordinate 20,825,869 of JACYFF010031959.1, forward strand.
GTAACTGTGCATTCAGTTATGTCGAATTGTAGATAGTCATGTTCTAATTAAGAAAGTGTGACTTCTTTTCATTTTTCAAAACATTAGGATTTTTGCATAGAGTTGCTTTACATTTCCTTATAATATACTATATGTCTGTAAATCAGAAGTCCAGTTAACAGAAGTTAGCACTACCAGTTTGTCATTTGCAAGGAACCAAAACCTGGATAAGCCATCAAACAAAAGGAGCTACCTGCTATTTGTTTGGTGCATTAAGTATATATTTAATGGGTTCTGAGATTTTGCAGCTAACTCTGTAACTTTTTTTTAATTATTTTTTTAAAATCAGTTGAGAATTTTGTTTTGTCATCATTTGGTATTGGGCTTAGTTTAAAAAAGCCAACATGAGGCACGACTAGGCGCGCCTCATCGTGAGGCTACCAGGTCAACGCCTAGGAGGGAATAAGGTGCGCCTCAAAGCTATGTCTTCCCTCTGTTTATTCTTTTTCTTAGCCTTGTCTTTACATTTTTTCTTCTATTCTCTCCTTGGGAGCTAAAAGGTGAGTTATGTTTATAGAGTAAGGGCCTGTTCTATTTCGCGTTTTAGATAGATAGATAGATACAAGGAGATGTAAGGAGCTGTAAGGAGATGTAAGGAGCTGCAAGGAGATGTAAGGAGATGTAAAAAGATGTAAGAAGATGTAAGAAGCTGTAAGGAGATGTAAGGAGCTGTAAGAAGTTGTAAGGAGCTGTAAGAAGCTGTAAGGAGCTGTAAGGATAGATATAAGGAGTTGTTGAATTGTAAAAGAGTTGTATAGTATAATTTGTTTTAGATGAAAAATAATAATATTAAAATAATATACTTAAGAAGCTGTATTTTGTATTTTTATTATTATTATTATTATTATTATTATTATTTTCATTTTTTATTTTTATTTTTTACTTTTTTTATTTCTTGTATTTTTTATAATTTTGTAATTTTTGTTATTTTATTGTTTTATTTTTTATTTCTTTATTTCTTTATTTTTATTTCTTTTATTTTTTAATTATTATTTTTTATTTTTAATTTTTAAAATTTTTTTATTTTTATTTCTATTTTTATTTTTTTTGATTATTTTTTAATTTTCTATTTTATAATTTTGTAATTTTTAATTTTTAATTTTATTTCTTATTTCTTATTTTTTTAATTTTTAATTCATAATTTTTTAATTTTTAATTTTTTAATTTTTTAATTTTTTAATTTTTAATATTAAATTTTAATTTTAACTTTAATTTTAATTTTTTATTTTTTTAATAAAAAAATAAA
>JACYFF010031959.1:20827253-20852116 GCA_017589665.1 Selenicereus undatus
ATTTTAACTTTAATTTTAATTTTTTATTTTTTTAATAAAAAAATAAAAAATAAAAATAAAAATTTTTAAAATTTTGAAAATTTTAAAATTAAAAATTAAAAATAAACATAAAAATTTAAAATTAAAATTAAAAAATTAAAAAATTAAAAAATTAAAAAATAAAAATTTAAAAATATAAAATTAAAAATTAAAAAATAAAAAATAAAAAACTAAAAACTAAAAATAAAAAATAAAAAAGAAAAAAGAAAAAAAATGAAAAATAAAAAATAAAAAATAAAAGAATAAACAAAAAAAATAAAAAATAAAAAATTACAAAATTACAAAATTACAAAATTACAAAATAAAAATTTAAAAGTTAAAAAAATTTAAAAAAATAAAAAATAAAAAAATGAAAAATAAAAAATAAAAAATGAAAAATGAAAAATAAAAAAATAAAAAAATAAAAAAATAAAAATAAAAACTAAAAAATAAAGAACAAAAAAATTAAAAATTAAAAATTAAAAATTAACAATTAAAAATTAAAAAATTTAAAATTAAAAAATTAAAAATAAATACAAAATAAATAAAATGAAGATGTAAGGAGATGTAAAGAGATGTAAAGAGATGTAAGAAGATGTAAGGAGATGTAAGGAGATATAAGAAGATGTAAGGAGATGTAAGAAGATGTAAGGAGATGTAAGAAGCTGTAAGGAGATGTATGCTCTTAGCTAAATCCTAAAAAACGCGAAATAGAACAGGGCCTAAGTGTGTGCATTGGCGAACTATGATGATAAGATAGTTATTTGCAGTGTTAGTTGTTATATTGACGTCTGATCACTTTTTTAATGTATTTGTCTAACTTGTTTACGCAAAATAATGCGAAAGACATCTAAAATTTTTTGCATTGAAGTGCGCCTCGCATCTATGATGTGTGCGATGTGTGCGCCTTCGCCTCGCGCTTTGCGCCTTACGCTTTGGGACCCTATGCGCCTCAGTGCGCCTTTTAAAACTAAGGTATTGGGTTTCCTAATCAAGTCAAAGCGTGCATAACCATCGGGGTATGGCTTTCATGGTGATGACTTCTGAGTTCTGATAAATAGGCAATTCTAATTCAATTTCCACTTGATGCAATTGAAGACCATTTCCCTCTCAATGGCTTGCCTACTGAACATAATTGACCCTGATTCAAAGTGAGTTACTGTTTCAAACGAATAATGATCAGTTGTACACCCACCTTTCACAATATTTTAACAAAGAATTTAGGGAATCAAATCGAGAAAGATTCCATAAGTATTGGTCATATAAAAGAGGCAGAGGAGAAACTTCCTGAGACTTGTGTAGATGGCAATTGATTCAGAAGCTGATCTTGCTTTACTATCTTTTCTTTTGCCCAATTCATTCATGAGCTATTAAATGGATCTTGTATGCTGGATATGTTTCTCTGCGCAAGGCTCCCCCAAATTTTGACCGATAAGATACCGATTTCTATATGGCATCATTGGTGAAACCTTAGAGAGGTTTATAAAAAAAATTAGATTTTGGAGCTGGTTCCATTGCCATGATTGATTATGGTACCTGTGAGTGGCTCTGCTACTAATGAATATTTCTGGATTCAGCATCGATTAACTATTGTTGCTAAATTGATAGAGTTTATGCAGATTTTATGAGAATTTTCAAAGCTGAGAGAGAACCAACGAGAGTTTTTTTACATTGCACTGCAAGGTACATGCAAAATATGTTCTTAAGAGTGATCTGTTAAACATGAAACATTCATGTCCTTCCTGGTGCAGTTATTTTGTCAAGAACTTCTCTACACTTTAAGCTATTGTGTGAGAGAATACTAGAGTAGCTGATGGCTTATCATTGGGGAATCTCCCCCCCCCCTCTCCAATAACAAAGTGCTGTACACTTTGCAGTGCTTTTCATTGGCATAAATGCTGACTTTCCACAGGGAATACCTGAACCTAGGTCAGGAATGTATTCCCTTTTGCTCCTCTGAATCCTTACCCTGGCCCTATCTCCATCGCTGTTGAACTGCTACTTCTCTGAATGTTCCAGGTCGAATGAAAGGCCTCAAGCCTGAACTTCAAATTTGCAAGCTAAGAGCCATGAAAGCCAAATGCTTGGTAAGCCTTTTTGAACAAAAATTGGCTAATTGTCTTGGAAATAATGGTTGCTGTGGACGCCACCCCCCCCCCCCCCCGGGGAAAAAAAAGAGCAAGAAAATCATTCCAAGTTCACTGCAAAAAGCCCATTGGAAGTTGTGATTTCACCAATTTTTGTTACCTCTATTTCTTGTAGAAATGATCAAAGGAAAATTTTGAATGCAGCAATCTACAGGCTTGCATGTGACCAAAAGGTCTCGCTGGCTTTTGTTAATGGGGAAGGATATTGATGCAAACAGATATCATGGGAAATTCTATTAGAAGAGAAATAGGAAATTTAAAAATTTAGGAGTTTTTATTTAGGAAGACACTATCTTTTAATTATTTTATTTTATCATTTAGGTGGCAAATAATACCTTTTGATTATATTATTATGTAGTTTCCTTATCGCATTAGGATGCACTTCTCTATTTAAACTCCCAATTATGCATCGGGGATATACATTTGAGTTGAATTAAATTGAATTGAGTATTATTTGAGTGCTTTGTGTGTGAGTTCTGCCGGTGTAGGAATTGCTCTCAGAGCGTCCTACATCAAATTTGCTATTAGAGCTATCGTTCCTAGTCGCTACCTTTTGTGTTGCCTTTTTCCCCCTTTCCACGTTCGTTAGAGGGGGGGGGGGGGAAACCAACCCAGAAACCCTGGACTCTTCTACCAGCCGTCTATGCCATCCCTCCCGTCGGCCACCACCACTACCGATCACCACCCCGAGGTCGACACCTCGGCCCGACCCCCACCAGACCTCCACCGCCTTCGACCGTTTGCCGGAAACCCCAATTCCCCAAACTTGCAAACCCTTGCTGCGTGTGCTACTCTCTCGAATCACCACCAAACACGTTGGCCACCATGAATCACCAGCACCCCCGCGGTAGCCACCCCCTTTTGACTGCCACCCACCCATCGCTGGCGACCCGGCATTGCCGGACCCTTAATCTCCAAAGGCGAAACCTAATTTTAAATTTTTTTTCGTGGCCTAAACCCTAATCTTCGCCTTCGGTCTTCGACCGAGGGGGCCGGAAATTTCGTGGCCATCCATCTCGCCACCGCCAGAGCCGCCTTTTGGCGGAAAGCACCTTTGCACGCCCTCTCCAAGTCAAGGTTTGCTGTTGCTGTGCTGAAATTGTTGCAAAGTGTTGCTGGCAGTTTGTTGTCTTCACCTCATCAGCATCAAATCAGTTTGGTCACTGCTGTGGGAGAGGCGGGCCTTTAACCAGTACTCAAGTACACTAAGAGGTACGAGGATCTCAATTTACTTCAGTAAGAGTTATGATTTTCCGTAGCGAAACGTAGCCTAATATGTAATTGTTTGGGTTTTTAAGTGCTTGCTTAGATCCTGATTTTCCCTTGCTTCTTATTCCCTGCGTGGCTCGAGTCATATCAATAATCCATTTCAATTATCGTGCTCCGCTGTGTGCATAGTGATTATTTATTGTTATCATTATTGTTGCAATTTGGATTAATCTCAGCACATGCATTTCCTGTTGCATTAAGCATGTTGACTTCTCCTAAACAACCTTACTAGTCGCAAATTTATGCACTCTCGGAAAGACTTGGCCATCAAGATGAACGTTTTGATCAACTTAAGTCTAAGTTAGATCACCTCATTCAAGCCTTTGAAAAATCGCCCATGTTTGGCCAACCCAAAACTTCCCCACACATTACTGCAAACTTTATGGTTGGGGTTAGTGATCGTCGTAAATGGCTCCTGTGTAAGTCAGGCCAACATAAGGAGTATGAGTTTGAGGGGCCGACCATCCGCTTCCCAATGGCCTCCGCGATCATGAGGAGGGAAGTAGTTGGAGACATGGTCAGGGAGATCTTAAGAGTCGTAGGTTTGCCACCCCTAGAGACAACAGGAGGTCGGATAGCTATAGGGAGCCTAGAAATGCGAACCCTGAAACTGACCATAGGAATGTTCACGAGAGCTACTCTAATATTACTCGAAAGGTGAAAGAAGATGTGCCCTCTTTTGATGGAAAGATAGATGCCACCACTTTTTATGATTGGCTGGTTGCCATGCAGGATTGCTTTGATTGGTATGAGATGTTTGATATTGAGCGAGTTCGATTTGGTAAGATAAAACTTGTAGGACCTGCTAGGAAGTTGTGGCAAACTATCACAAGTCACCTTGAGCGAATGCGTCAACATCCCATCACCCAATGGGAGTTCATGAAGGATAGATTGAAAGAAAAGTACCACCCTTCTTTCCATAGAACTCACCTTGTGGACCAAATGCTTGACCTTTGGTTGTTAGTTCTTGTGTGTCATACTATATTTACGCGTTTGAGGATTTGATTCAACATTGTGAGTTGGTAGAAGACCCATCCTTCACCATAGCCTGATTCATCCGTGGCCTACGGCCCTATCTTAAACGTGATGTGACTTTGTCATCCCCTTGCACATATGAGGCTTACCACAAAGCATTAGTTGAGAAACTCAATAAGCCCGTTCTTGTGAGACGTTCCACCCTTCCAACAAGGCCTTCCACCCAAGTTGCCTATAAGGCACCACAATTTTCAGGGAGGGCTTCTAATGCAAAGACCTTAGCCTTCTCGCTTCCTCTAACGCACCCTTGTCTGCTAGTGCTTCCCGAACCTCAACTGATAAGGTCGTGCAGTGTTTTAGTTGACAGGGGAGAGGTCATTAATCTTTATGCTTCTGAGTGCCCCCATCACACCTTTGACTCAGAGCATGAGCCCATTGATTGTGAGGATGAGATTGTGGAGTTCAAGGGTCGTTATGAGGACCTCGTCGATGTTGAAAACAGTCTCCTTTAGGGCGATTCTCATATTGGAGCTGTTATGTGCCTATTGTCCAATCCATTTGCGAGTGAATACTAGAAACGTACCATCTTTTAGACTCTTGTTAGGTCAAGGGACACTTTGCTGAAATTGTTTATAGATGGGGGAAGCACCATGAATGTTGTAGCTCATTCCACTATGAAGCGTTGTCATCTAAACGTTGAACCTCACCCTCATCCCTTTAAGGTAGCTTGGCTCGACAAGACCAGTCTTATGGTTTTCCATAGGTGCAAGGTCCCCATCCAGATTGGAGGGTACAAGGATGATATGTTATGTGATGTCCTGCCCATGGATGTAGCTCACCTTCTGTTGGGTTGACCTTGGCTATATGATCAAAGTGTCATTCATCATGGTAGGGAAAAATACCTACGCTTTTAGGTTCCAAAACAAGAATATCACTCTTATCCCATGTCGACCTACAGAGTTGTCTTTCCCCCAGCCTAAAGCCATCACCGGCCTCGTCTTCGCATGTGGCTTCCTACACTTCACCTCCTTCAATGGGCACCATCTCTCTTCTCCAGTACAAACCCTTCGAGAAATTAGGGAACTCTAGTAAGTTTTATCTTACAATTCCTGCCAAGGAGGCATCTGGTGGCCACATTACCTTTCTTCACTACCCTTTGAGTGATCTGCCTTCCCATGGCCCCCCAACTGAGATGGCGGACCTACTTAAGGAGTTTACTAATGTTGTCCCTGAGGAGGTTCCTACTAAGCTCCCTTCCCTTCGAGACATATAACATGGTATTGACTTAGTCCCCGGTTACCTCCCTTGCGTGACATACAACATGCTATTGTCTTAGTCCTTGCTACCTAACTCCCTAATCTTCCTTATTACAGGTTCAGGAGCTATTGTCTAAGGGTTTCGTTCGTCATAGCATGGGTCCTTGTGCAGTCCCTGTCATCCTTACCCCTAAAAAGGACGGATCTTAGTGGATGTGTGTCGATAGTAGAGTCATCAATAAGATTACCGTTAAGTATAGGTTCCCCATTATGAGGTTAGAGGATATGCTTGACTGTCTTACTGGTGCTAGCTGGTTCTCTAAGATAGACTTGCGTAGTTGCTACCACCAAGGTTGTATTAGGCTAGGCAATGAATGGACTGGAAGACTGCTTTTAATACCCAGGATGGATTTTTTGAGTGGATGGTTATGCCTTTTGGGTTATCCAACACCCCTAGTATTTTTATGAGACTCATGACCCATGTTCTCCAGCTATTAATGGGGAAATTTCTGGTTGTTTATTTTGATGACACCTTGGTGTATAGCAAGTCTAGGAAAGATCATCTTGACCATCTTAGAGAACTTCTCTGCACACTGAGAGAGGCTAAGTTCTTTTCTAATCTCAAAAAGTGTGTCTTCCTTCAAACTCAAGTCCTTTTTTTAGGGTCCATTGTGTCTGCTAAGGGTATCTTTGCTCACCCCAACAAAATTAAAGTTATTAAGGAGTGGCCTGAGCCCAAAATCATTACTCAAGCTCGAAGTTTCCATGGACTTGCCTCCTTCTATAGGAGATTCATTAGGCACTTCAGCTCTATTATGGCACCTATTACAGATTGCTTGAAGAAGGGACCATTTCAATGGACTCCTAAAGCATCATATGCTTTTAGGGAGATTAAAGAGCAAATGTCGTCTTCCCTAGTCCTTACACACTCTGATTTTGGCAAGGTATTTGAGGTTGCCTGTTATGCATCTGGATATGGCATTGTAGGAGTGCTAAGTCAGGAGGAACACCCTATAGGATTTTTTAATGAAAAGCTCAGTGACTCTAGGTGAGTGAAGTACACAACATTTGAGAAAGAGTTATATGCCTTGCTTTAGTCCCTTTGCCATTGGTGGTATTACCTTTTCCCTCACGAGTTTATTATATACTCCGACCATGAAGCTCTTAAGTATTGGAACTCTCATACTAGTGTCAATCCTAAGCATGCAAGATGGGTGGAGTAAATTAGTGAATATTCTTTTGTGCTTAAGCTTAAGAATGGATTTGAGAACAAGGTCGTCGATGCCCTCAGTCGTATTGGTTGTCTTCTGCACACAATGAGGGTTGAGGTCATAGGCTTTGATAAACTGAAAGTTGCGTACTCTTCTTGTCCTGATCTTAGCCTACTCTATTCAGAACTTTTAGCTGGTAATCGTCGACCCTATGTTGACTTTGTTTGCCATAACGGTTATCTATTCTGAGGTTGTAAAGTATGTGTCCCCCGCATTTCATTCAGAGACTTCTTAATTTGGAAAATGCATGCAGGGGGGTTAGCTAGTCACTTAAGCAAGGATAGGACCGTTGCACTTGTGGAAGATCGCTTCCATTGGCCTTCCCTTAAGAGGGATGTCTCCTGCATAGTGTCTCAGTGTCGTACCGTGTTGTACCTGCCAACTGGCTAAGGCCAGGAAGCATGATACAGGGTTGTACACTTCCTTACCTATCCCTCATGCCCCATGGCAAGACATTAGTATGGACTTTGTACTCGGTCTGCCTAGAACATCCCGTGGTCATGACTTGATTCTAGTTGTGGTTGATTGAGTTTCGAAGATGGCCATTTTACTGCCTGTAATAAGAGTGATGATGCTTCACATGTTGCTAAATTAGTCTTTTGCGAGATTGTTAGGTTGCATGGTCTCCCCGTTTCCATTGTGTTCGATAGGGATGTAAAGTTCATGAGTTATTTTTGAAAGATATTATGGAAACTGTGTGGAACTACTCTCAAGTTTCTGCAACTTTTCACCCCTAAACTGATGGGCAGACTGAGGTTGTCCATCGAAGCCTTGGTGACTTACTTAGATGTGTCATAGCGGAGAAAGAGTGTACATGGGACTTGACCTTACCATTTGTCGAGTTTGCTTACAAAAATGCGGACAATAGGTCCATAGGGAAGAGTCCTTTTGAAATTGTCCATGAGTATTCCCCCCGCATCCCTACTGACCTTATTCGCCTCCCTCCAGATGCCCGAGTATCCCAACCTGCCTTGACATTTGCCCGACATGTACATGATTTGCATGCTGAGATTTGTCGTAAAATTGCAATGAGTAACGACAATTATAAGCTTTCAGCTGACGTGCGTCGCCGAGACATTTCTTTTAAGGTGGGTGACTTTGTTATGACTTGTATTCGACCTGAACGATTCCCCAAACACTCCCACAGAAAGCTCCACGCTCGAGCCATGGGTCCATACCGGATTGTTCGGAAGTTTGGATCTAATGCATATGTGCTTGATTGACCTGACAACTTGGGTATTAGTCCTATTTTCAATGTGGAGGATCTAACCCTTCACCGAGGTACTTTTGAGCCTCCTAGTCTTCCTTTTAGTGTTGTTGCAGGTACCCAGGTTCCTAAGCTCCCTCCTTTCCCGCAATCCCACACTGATATTGAGGCTGTGCTGGGTGATGAGTTTGTGTCACCCTCTCGTGGTGGCTTCCATCACTTCTTGGTGCAATGGTTCGGCCGCCCACAAGTAGATGCCACTTGGATTACAGAGGATGTTTTCAGTGAGCTAAGCCCTGCGCTCTTGGAGTGGTGCCTTCAAGACAACTTGTTGGAGTCAAGTTCTTTTCCAGCAGGGGAGTACAATGCAGATAGATATCATGGGAAATTCTATTATCGGAGAAATAGGAAATTAGTTTTTATTTTGGAAGACAGTATCTTTTAGTTATTTTATTTATCATTTAGTTAGCAAATGATATCTTTTGATTATATTGTTATTTAGTTTCCTTATCGCATTAGGATGTACTTCTCTGTTTAAACTCCCAATTATGCATTAGGGACATACACTTGAGTTGAATTAAATTGAATTGAGTATTATTTAAGTGCTTTATGTGTGAATTCTCCCGGTGTAGGAATTGCTCTTAGAGCGTCCTACATCAGATACTTGTAGTTCTAGGCTGTCTGTCATGTTCTATTCTTGGGTAATTTTTGAGATTGATGCTATAAAGTTAAAGTCTTTGGTGATGCTATAAAGTTAAAGTCTTTGGCTGGTAGCCTGAAACTATTGGCTTCATGTTAGGGTCCACCAATCAGCTGAAGAAAGCTTCAAATCTGTACCTTTGAGAACCATTGTCATAAAATATTACCAAAGACAGTTTCTCAAATACTTTAACATTAAGCTAAACAAACTGTAAATCAATAAAGTAGGAGGGAAAGTCTTGCACCCTTGTGTTGACTGCTTTCGAAGAGTACTTTGAAGAAAGTGACTGTAATTAAGCTTTTGGTATGGTTCTCTTATTGCCATTGGCCCACTACTTTGTTGATAGTGTTTTCTCGATAAGGATAATCTTGCCACTTATCCGTTTATTATTTGACAGTTTAAATATAGCAATAGATTCTCTTAACCTTTTCTCTTAAGAAGCTTCGGTTAGTGTTTGGTACCATTTTATTTAAGAAATTGCTAAGACATTCATGAAGGGTCAGAGTAAAAAACAGGCACTCAGGGGCATGAAGGCAGAGCATTGCTTTTTCATGAAAATTTATCTTGCATCTATGTTGTGAACTATTTCATCTCATTTAAGTCAAGTAGGTTTGGGGTTCGTGTTCATATGGAGGATGAAGGCCAGGGGGTTCAGCATTCCCATAGGCCCTTGTTCATAAGCTGAAAGTGGATATCAATGTTTGGTATGAAGACTACAGACTTTCGAAGGTAACAGATTTGATAACAATAGCAATAAACCTTGGCAACCAGTGAGAAAATTCCACAACTCTAAGCAAACGGTCTTCGTCATACAAGATGAAATATTCAAAAACATAGGAGAATGAACCAAGAGCTTACAGTAAGATGTATGTTAAAAGTCGATAGGGTGGTTAGCTGGAGTATCCAAGGATAAGATGATCACCACAAAGAACAATCTATGTTCCTCTTACTTGGAACTGGTCGGATAAGACCTTCCCACTCATAAGCTTGGACAAAAGCCTCACTTCACCAATCTAGATGGATTAAATTTAGAGATTAGCATGTAAGAAATTTAGAGAAGAGAAAACTTTTATAATTTCATTCACAAGAACTGTTCCTGCATTCAGGTTTAAGAGTATTTATAAAGCCAAGAGGTTCTCTACTGTAATGCATTCCAAACATGTGAGGAAGACTAGATCACTAAATATCAAGTACCTTTGAATGTTATAGGGCTCTTCTTACCTGGGCATAAGCCAAGTACTATCTCTTCCTAATTCAGTTAAACCAGCCACCTTAGGGTCCTATATATAGGCCAACTTGCCTGCTTAGCTGTTTAAATATCCTATCCTTAATTTAAGATAATTAAGTTTTTATTGCATATCTTTGCTGAAATTGAAAGCAATAGCAAGCGCGTTGAAACTTTGGTATGTTGACTTAAAATTTTTGTTCTCTCCTCCTTGATTTAATGTGGCTGTACTTCCTTTTGCAGCCTATCCTACCTTTACAGTTGAGACTACTAGGTCATCATCAACTTGAGCACAACGTAGCTTCACATGATCATCGTTTTGGGATGGAAAGGAATAAACTGATTCAAAATTAGAGTGCAGCTCTTTGAAGTTGACCTTTTTGCAGTGCTTGAGATTTGACTTGCCTAGGTGGTGGATGGGTCTTGTTCTGGGGAGGGTGCATTGCATTTTTTCTTTGATAAATTTCTGTTATGGACTTATAATGTTTGACATAGCATTGATTTTAAGGTCTACGGTTGGGGTATAATGATAGTTTATTGCTTAGGAGTGTGGTAGTATATATGCTATTAGCAGTTCTGATGACAGTACTTCTTTAAGAATGTGTGGTCATATTAGGAAAATAAGGCAATCTAGAGTAAGGGATAAGGGGGTTGTGTGTCATAGAAAGAAAGATGCAAGAAAGTGAGTCTTGGTTAGTCGTGAGAAGTGAGAAGAGCATCACTGTCAGAATTTCAGGAAAATATGTTGTGCTCTGGGAAATGTTAGGGCAGATGACCAGACAAGAGTTGGCGTTTTATCCCGCTGAGGATCTGTGGCATAGACTTGACATTATTGTGGCTTTACCCATGCTGACATGCAATGATACCGGATGCCCATTGATGTGGCATATGGAATATGTTCCTGATTCTCCATTTATGTGGCGTCTGGTGGACATATAATGCAATAGGAGTGTACTGCAGTCAATTGTGCCATGCAATTAGCTATGACATGAAATGGGATAGTGATTTCATGTTTGTTTACTTGAAAAGGTTAGTGGAATGAAAAAGATAATAAGTTAATCATGCACCATACACACAATATCTCGATGATGAATTATGCAATTATGAATTAATTTGGGTCCTTTAATATTCAAAATCGATTCAAAAAAAATTGTGCCCATGAAGGTGGAGAATTACAGAAGGGGGATGATAGTGACATTTTGTATAGAGCATGCATGAAATGAAGAGTGGCAAGAGAGAGAGAGAGCGAGAGAGCGAGGGAGGGAGAGGGAGAGGGGGTGGGGGAGTGAGAGAAGATTAGGTACACGTGATTTTTTTTTCGGGGGGGGGGGTTGTGATTGAAAAATATGTCTCCGGTTCTCTGCCTCTTGATATAGCAACTGTGTTCCAACCCCCCCTTGCCCCCCCAAAAAAACAAGATATAGAATACTGTTTCTGACAAGACATCATAGGTTTGAGTTTTCGCTATTCGATTGTGCGTATTGGATGTAGTGCCAATTAAAATGTACCGTGGATAACAACTCCTATTTGTTACCAAACATTGTAAATGTAAATATGATGGTAAGTTTGGTAACGTTATAGGTCGGTACAATAAACCAAACAAGCCTTACGGTTGAACATGGTGAACATTCTGAACAATAAACTGGCAGAGTATACGTGTGTGTGTGTGTGTGTGTGTGAGTGTGAGAGAGAGAGACAGAGAGAGCTATGGAAAATTGGCACATAAATATGTCAGAACATCTATTTAAATATCATTTTCAAATAGCTTAATTTACATTTATAATTTATTTGCAAACGAAGTAATACAGAAGGGGAATTGAATCTACATCTTATGATCTAGGGGATGTATCAATTTCAAGTGATCTTCTGCCGGTGCCTACATCTAGGATGAAGTCCAACGTCTTAAATTTAAGGCATAAGTGCATCAAACTTGGATAGGGATATGTACTAGTACCTAGTGCTCTTACTCTAGGTATAGTGAAGAACATGGGTGTGGATAAGAATTGATGGTGTATTCGATTTTGAAGTGGAAACCGACAAGGAAGTGCCCCCTATTCTTCTCCCTTTTTTGGCGGGGGGTGATGCTTCTCAATTTTCGTTCTTCGAAGTTGATTTGATTGTCCCTTCTCTGTTTTATCTCCACTGCCTGTTTATATGACCTCCTACATACTTTATCCTATGTATTATGTTGTCTATCCTGGTTCTTAGGCTATTAACATTTACTGTGGAATACTGTGCACGTTTGTTTAAAGCTACTACCACTACTATGTTACTTGTTTAAAAATGTCTTCTAATCGGAGTTTGAGGCTGTCTAGCTTAGGCCCACAACCTCAAATGAGAAACCCCTGTTAGCTTCATCTTTGTACCTTGGTGTATAACCATCTCTCACTCTCAGATCTCCTGGCACGTATTTCCTTAAGTTTGTGTGTTTGGTTATAGTGTGCTTCTGTCGATTATTGGTCATTTTTTTTCTTCAAAGCTTGTCTACTTCAGCTTATTTCCTTTACCTGCTTTCCTATTTGCATGTCTACAATCTCGTTGTATATGATTTAGCAGTCTGATAATTCCATGTGTTTTAACGCTTTGTTAGCATATTTCTCATGTGTTCTACCGTCTCTTATTTTCATGTCTTTCTCGAGGGTGTATTTTCAGATGCATATTGACTTTCTCAGTCCCTTGGCCAGGGTATCCATGCTCGTCTTATTTGGGTTGTCACTAATGTTCTTAACAAGGACTGGTGGTGGAAGTGTTGCGTATGTGCCTGAATGCTGCATCATCCTGATACTATCTGGCAGTTGTCACATGCATGTTGAATACCATATTGTAGATGTATTTCTTATCTATTCTCCCACCAAAAAGAAAACTGTTATACTGATATGGCCATATGTGATAAGATTGCTAGAATTAAATCTATGAAGGCTTGCCTCTGTATTTGATAGCGCTCAGGACACTAGTATAGCGGCCTGATTGGTAACAGTAATATGTTTGATTAAAATTCAAGAATGTAAGCTTATGTGAAGAAGACAAATGAATTGTATAATGCATTTGCTTCAAACATTTAACCTGTACCTTGTTGTATGAGTTAAAAATGTATTGAAAACGTTCAATCAGAAGTCAGAACACATCATGGTGTATGCATTGTGGTATTTCGTCATGGATGGTTTTCTGTGCCATTTATCACACCCCCCCCCCCCCAAAAAAAAGGCATATAGACCCTTATCACATTGTCATGCACTTTCACTTACAAGATAACAAGTAATTTTAGAAGTGCATGCGTTCTCATCTGGCAGAAATTCTTGACTTAAATCTGTTCAAAAGAAAAACTATAAAAGGCTTATCTGTGACTGCTGATATTTTTTCAATGGTTCCTGAATCCCGATTAGCAGATGAAGAACATATCTTTTCATTTCAAAAGGATGGACACCCAGGTAAACTTTCGAAAAAGTAAAAATAGTAAAGGGACCAATCAGAATAGATTTTAATAGGACTTTCTGTAGGTTGATAATGGACAGTTAGATCCAAGTTGGATGTGCGACAAAACGTAGAAAATATATAGAATAAGATATCTTGTTTTAATTTTCCTCCCTATCAAAAAGTAACAAAGTTGGCTCTATTTATTTGTTTAGCACGTATCTGGAAAACAGGGATCCTTTTGGTAGCCATCAACTCATGTCACTAAACTGGGAATATCTTAGTAGAAAAATGTTGCTGTATTAATGTCCACATGTAGCTCTCTATGTTACATATAGCCAGACTTTACATTGGGGTTTGTGAACCTCAATCCTTAGTGATGTGTACTCCAAACATCTGCTTGTTTCATTCTTCTCAAAGTGTCACGTGTAACTGATGCTTGAAATGAGCCAGTTTGGCAGAAGGTGATAGCAGAGTTGTTTACAGGACTATAGTGCATCTTCTGCTAATGGCTAGTTGAGTTGCTGTCTTCATTCTTGATATTGTCTGTTCGATAATTATTACCACCTCAGTGGTCTGTCTTTATCAATGACCAGCTTCATGTAGATGTATAGAAGTCTTGTGCCAGACGTGTCTAGTGATGTTTCTGTTTCCCTACAAGGTGCAAAACTCTATAGGTACAACCCTGAGTGCTTTGTCTTTTTATACTGTCTGCATTAGACTCTTCCAGAGGAAGAAACATCTCAACGCATTAAAATTATTGCCAGATTCTTCATATAAAGAATTATTTGTCAGATACTACTGCTGCTGGTAGATCAAGTGATATCCAGATGCAGGGAGTCAAAACAAATGCAAAGTCACAAGTTATTTTCCAGTGTGCCTTATGTGGCAGTTTAAGAACCACAGTTTATATGAGCAGCTATATAAGCTTCATGAAAGAACAGGCAACTGCTGCGGGAATCATTCTATTCAATCACCTTCTGAACAACAATTGCTTGTCAGATGGGAAGTGTTGGTCAAAGTAGGTGCAGCAAGGAAGATGGAGGGCGTGACTCTCAAAATGGAAGAAAACCTATCATAGGCATACATCTGAGCAGATTCAGCTCCTCGAAGAGTAAGGCAATTCTGTTCTTAAGACCTCTGAGTTTATATAGTCTCCACTTTCCCAGGATCTTTCTTTAAAATTTATAATCTTTTTGGGATAAATTGTTTTGTGTGTTCCTTTTGTGTTTGAATCATTCTTCAGTGGGGTCCATGGGTTCTTGGAATTTGAGTTTGGTGATTTTGATATGTGTTTCTTTTGGATCAATGGTTGTTCATTAGTACTGGGTGTCATTGGGTTCCATTTTTTCCCCTCTTCCACAGCCTGAAGATGTCTCGGACTCTCAGCACTCTTCCTCCAACAGTTTTTCTTCACATAAAACAGCGCAATGGAGCCTTCTTTTCTGTTCAGGTCGTTTGTCAAGTTTATGTACACTCAAAAGTAATCTCCGTTGTTGTCTCTCATTGAAATAGGTATGCAGAATAGGTTCTATTTTGATCTGTGTATTTGACATTTGAAGTCTGTTATTCGGCATTTGAAGGGTAGAGAGAGGTTCTAAGTTGTTCCTTAACATTTCTTATCTGTTCTATGACCCCCACCGCGCTTCCAAAAAATACCCAGTGAAAGAAATGAGAAATCGCTTCATGTTCAGGAAAAATTGATTTCTTGACCTCTCTCTCTCTCTCTCTCCTGGGGGAATGTTCCTCTCTTTTAGCATTCTCATTTATCTATTCATATTTTTGGCTTTTTCCTGCTATGAATATTTCTGTAACTCGTATATTCGTCCATTTTCCCTCCTTCAATAGCCTATGTGATATCTCAATGGGGCTAAGGTTGCGTACATCCAGACCTTCCTGAACCTATGATCCATACCAGATCATTTGTTTAGTCTTCTGAAATTTACTAATAGGCAATGAGTTCTACGAAGTTGTTTAAGACCCTGTAGGTGTCAGTATGATTTTCATTTCCTGATTTTTGT
Source organism: Selenicereus undatus (assembly GCA_017589665.1). Lineage (NCBI taxonomy): Eukaryota > Viridiplantae > Streptophyta > Magnoliopsida > Caryophyllales > Cactaceae > Selenicereus > Selenicereus undatus. The sequence goes on from JACYFF010031959.1 coordinate 20,842,754, forward strand.
TAAATATAAAACCACTTCCTCGAAGTAACTCTGTGATTGCCAGTTTTTGGTTGCCATTTTCCAAATTAAGAATACTGGCAAAAGTGAATATAGTTTTAAGCTATCCAACTATTGTGTCAAAAGTAAAACCAGAAAATTTTCATTTTTTAAAAATTACGGTAAAAATGCTGATCCCTGTTGGGCTTTACCTAGGACTACCACAAGAGGCTGTGCCGGGCATGAGAAACCTAGGACCTCCATGATGAGTATCATGTCATGCACTTGAGCTAAAGCTCATTTATTCATGAAGCTTATTTTCTCAGCCAAAACAATTATTCTCCTTAGTTGATTAGTTTGAAAGGGGGAATGCATTATTGCCATTAGATGACATTCTTTCCGTTGTAGAAACGCCTGTGAAGACAGCGACAAATAATAGATAACGGTTACGTTTAAGTTTACATTTGCATTTAATTTATATATTTTATTGGGATCTGGAAGGCGTCCTCAAGCGTCTGCATGAAGCTTTCCCTTTTTCGCATAGAATTATCATAAAGTTGGTGAGTCTTAGGGTACATTAAATGTTTTCAATTGAATCTAGACAGATTCTATAAGGAGTGCCTGCATCCTGATGTAAATCTGCGGCGCCAGCTTGGTGTTGAGTTGTGTCTGGAGCCTAGAGAAATAAATTTTGGTTTCTGAAGAACAAGAGGACCCCAATCAAGGTTGCCATTGTTCAGAAACGATAACCTGTCTTTGTGAAAGCCTACTGTTTGTCTGATAAATTTGATCCGAAAATGGCTAATCATTCATGCATTCCCTTGTTTATCCAGATGCGTAAAAAGCAGCCAGACAACAATGTCCTGCGTTCCGAGAACGATAGAATCCGACGTGAGAACATCGCCATCCAAGAAGTGCTGAAAAAGACGATCTGCCCATCTTGTGGAAGTCCACCCTTGGCGGAGGAGGAAAGTGTGCAAAGTCTTGAGAAGCTGCACCAAGAAAACCTAGAACTGAGACAGGAGGTGATTCTTCATTTTGCATTTAATTTTTTGCTTTAATAATTGTTACTTACCATATAAAAAATCGAAAAAAAAGGAATGAAAGGAAAAAAATTACGTTTTGATTTGTTTGTGATCGCTGAGCTTTTTTTTCTACTTTTTCGTGTTGGCTGCGTATAGCTCTACAACATAAGAGAAGAAAGGTCAGAAAAAATTTCGAAATCATTTGGTTTGGGGTAGCTTGATGGTGACTCATGAGTGTCAATTGGTAAGGGCATAGTTATATCCTTTTGTTGTTCACTTCAAATAAATGTTTCTGAACTTATTTGAAGGTTGAACTTGTTTTCATCCCTCCCATTTTCTTTCAAGTCCGAAAAAAAGGGTATATCAGTAATCTATCAAAAGTTTCAGTCTCTAGTCTAGGTTACCAGTCATATTATAGTGCCAACTGAAATGACCGAAAACAGGTTGAAGCGATAATGGATTAGAGACTGATGACACATTCGGGCATCATACATCAGGGATGATTATGTGAATATTTGCTCAAAATCTCAGCCGTCAAATTCCAGCCAATCCAGATTGATTCCGCTAGCTGACTTGTATGTTTGTTTTTCCAATGATTCATGTGAAGCTTACCCCTTCCAAATGCCATTCCTATCAAATGACCGGCAAGGAACTTTTTCCGAATGAAGGAACAAAAGGAATTCATTCATTGCCAAAGATGAAAGAAAACTTGGTTTCACGCTGTTCAAACCCAAAAGAAAAATGGAACAGTTGCGTTTACTAATAGGAGACAACCTGCTTAAACCTTTGTTCTTCCAACTTATTTGGGAATGTCAATGGGTCTTGCATGCTCATAAAGTTCCATTCATGCATGTTCTAGTAAGATAGCATAGATGAGTTGTAAAAAGTTCATTTAGGAAACCAAGTGTGGGATAGCAGTTGCAAAATTTTCCTGCCCTTGATTTACAATCTAGTTTCTCTGAGATATCTTTTATTTTTAGTGCTTGTATCTTCTGCAGTTTGACAGGGTGGCCACTGTTCTTGCCAATTACATGGGTAGACAAGGATCGGCATTTGACAAACCTAATGCAAGTGGTGCTGGACAAGGAAGTGGAAACCCGGCCTTCCGGGTTGATTCTCTAATTGACGACATCAATACTGATGAGTTTTGCTTGGCTTACCCAATGGAGGCAAATCCTGACACAACTGGGATTGCTAATAATGCTATGCGTGAGCTGATTAAGATTTTGAGAATGGATGAGCCTCTTTGGATCAAGTCATCAGTAGATGATCACCTCATACTTGATCATGAAAGCTATAAGAAGATTATTCCTCAGTCTGCAGGACCGAGATTTCTTATATCAAGGAGAGAATCCTCAAAGGATACTGGAGTGGTTAACATGGATGCAAGATTGCTTGTGGACCTCTATCTAGACAGAGTTAGCTCTTAAAATCATCTGTTAGATTTTCTTATGCATCTCAGAGTCAAAAGTAATGTATTTTTTCCTTGTATGAGTTTAAACGTACTTCTGATTTACAGGATGAATGGGTTCACCATTTTCCTACAGCAGTTTCCAGAGCGAGGACTATCCGTGTACTAGCAGCTGGATATTCAGGGACCCGAAGCGGCTCCTTGCAGCTGGTAATCTGCATCTATTTAATAGCATTGATTCCTTGGAAGAAACTCTGGAAAATTCTTAACTAGGTCTAGGGGAATTGATGCAGGTATATGAACAAATGCAAATTCTTTCACCGCTTATCCGGCCACAAGAATTCTGTGTTCTTCGTTATTGTCAGCAAATTGAGACAGGGATATGGGTTATAGCAGATGTTTCCTGTGATCTTATAGGCAATTGTGCTGTTTCCCGCACCAGCTGTTGGAAGCATCCGTCTGGCATTATGATCAAGTACATGTCCAATGGACGGTCCAAGGTGACATGTTTTCCGATTTTTATTTTGAACGAATGACACCTGGTGCAGCCTACAGATTAACCATAGTGAAATTTTCACATAATAATCTTCTTGGATCATTTCTTCATGTTAGTCGACATTGATTTTGACTTTCTAGTTTCACTTAAGCATGTCTTACAATATATACTGGTTACTGTAACTGATTGCATTCGCTTGTCTGTCTCCTCAGTCATTTTTTATAGTTCTTTCAATCAAGGATTCAAAATACGATTTCAGTCATGGTTATGGTAATGGTTCGAGTGTGGCAATCGATTGTGGTTGTAGCAGTGAAAAGGCGGTTTGTTCAGCTCCAAAAGCTTTCTGACGCTGCCGTTTCATTGTGGAACAACCCCATTTTGAATCCATGCTTTCAATGGCCTGGACTTTTCCTGGGTGGTACCAAATTTGTTAGAAGAGCATTTGTTTGGTTGGCATTGTCCCTTTAGGTAAAGTAGCTGAATTGAACGGTATTATTTAGAAATTAGTCTTTGCTCGACCTCTTGGCAGCAAGGCTTCTTGGGTGTTCGCCTGACAGCGTGGCCTAGTGGTGGTTCGAATGTGCGAGGAAACAGGCGATTGGAGGAGGCTTTCGCATAGTAGAGGTAGATGAATTAGAGGGGTGGTGGGGGGGAGGTGATGTAGCATATAATGGGTCATTAGGCTACAATGTAAGCGTTAAAATTAGCATTTTTCATGCCTCACCTGACAACTCATGCTTCAGAGTCCTACCCTATCTCCCCTCCAATTTGTAGTTTTTTTTTTTTTTTGGGGGGGGGGGGGGGTGTGCCTCTGATGTACCAATCTTATCATCCAAGAGTGAAGAGGGTATTCCTATTGGACCATATAATAAAACCTATCAGTTCATGTGACCTACAGAAAAATTAGGCAGAGCTTAGTGAGACAGCTTTAGAATACTAATACTGAAGCTGAAAGATTTGGACTTTTCCCCTCCTCTTTAAACCATCCAAAATGTGGACCAACCATTCTTATCAATATAGTTGTTATGGACCAACAAAGTACATAATAGATTATGTGATGCACTTCTCCTCTATAGTAATTGAGAACATCTTTTATAATGCTTTCCCTTGCTTGACCTCCTGCGACAGAGTGCTGAGATCTTTCATGGTGGATTCTGTATTTGTCACCATTCTAATTTGACAGGTAACATGCGTAGAACATGTAGAAATCGATGACGGCTTCCTGATTCATCCTACACATGAAGATCTAGTAAAAAGTTCTTTCAGATTAGGTGCCAAAAGATGGCTAATGACACTTCAGAAAACATGTGAACGTTATTTTTACATGTCTGAGCGTGGCACACCTGGTCGTGAGCTTGGAGGAGGTTTTACTTCGTGACTTATATTATCTCGCATCTTTTCTATTCTTTTGTTTATTTTATTCCTCAATGTCCCTCAATCTTTTCAAGTGAATATGTTGTTTGCAGGAAGGAGAAGCATGATAATGCTTGCTTTTAGGATGGTCAGGAGTTACTGTTCTGTGTTCAGCTGCTTGAGTACTGCAGATTTGCAACAGTTGTCTCAGCTGTCAAGAAATGGTGTGCAAATTGCACTTCGCAAGAGCTCATGTCCTGGTCAACCAATTGGTATAGTTATCTTGGCTGCTTGCACATTTTGGGTGCCTGCAAGCCCTCCCAGAATCTCTGAGTACTTGAGCAACCACAAAATGCGGTCTCAGGTGTGACTTGTTTTCTTTGTGTCTTCACTAGCTGTCTGTTGTCCTTGAAAAAGATCCCATGTTCTGTCTTCCTTGGGACTATTGTTGATTGGATTTTGTTTGTTTCAATTGCTACTTTTCTTTTCTTTTTTTGGGGGGGGGGGGGTGGGGGGGGGCGAGGAGAGAGAACTTGTAGTTTGAAAACACAAAGAATTGCTTGCTTGCTGGAATTTTGTGATTGCTTGCTGGAAAAATGGTAACCCTTTAAATTTGGGTTTGGATTTGATTACATTGAGAGTTTGAAAACGGAAGTACCCTTGCTTCATGATTTTGAAGCCTGACAAGTTCAATGATAAATTGGCCAGAATAGAAGTTCTATAGCTGTTTATTTGTTATTACTTAATAATCATGAGAGAAATGTTAGCCACAAGAGTTTTCAGCACCTTTTAACTTTATTTTTTGATGCCTGCTAGTGGGATGTTCTCTGCTATGGAAATCATGTGTTTGAGATCATGCGGATACCAACTGGAAGACATTCAGTGAATCATATATCTGTTCTGCAGGTATTGTAATTCCCTATTCGTGTCTCCCTGAGTACTTGCCAGATGACTGTTGAGAACTGCCCTCATAACAGAACATTGGTAACTAGCTCATGGTTTGTACTCAGAAGCGAATGTTTAACCCTTTTGTTTAATCTTTTTCATTTTATCTTTTTGGGTGTAAATTAGCAGTGACTGCCATAATGCATAGATCTGCATAGATCTGCCTGTCACCTAAACATTATGTTTTGGACAAAAACTTGAAAAAATTAAATCCCATAAAGTTGTCTTTTCCAGCCGAGTGGTCTATGACACTAGGCATTGCAATCATGCCATTAGGGTCCTCCAGACTCCAACCCCTCCCAAACCCCAATTTTGTGTCAAGCATGGAGCTGGATGGATGACTTTTAAAGTAATTTCTAGGCCAGCTGTTTTTGTGGAAAAAAAAGAAGTATCAGAAATCCTCTACATGCCCCTCTTCCCCCAAAATCAGAAATCCTCAGCCTCCCACCAGCACACATACCCCCAAAAAAAGGGAAAAAAGGAAAAGGGCTGCATCTCATTTCATTTTCATATTCCAACTGTCCTTTAGTATGTCTTAACCTGGTTTGCATCAAGTACTTGTCTGGTTACCTCTGTGGTTTTTCTGGGACCCAAATATGAAATGTTCCTTGTTAGAAGTTTCATTCTGCTGATTGACAAATTATCCCAATGCTATTGTTGAACACCCCCCCCCCCCCCAACCCAAAAAAAAACAAGGAAAGAAAAAACACACAAAAAGAGCCACCACCCCCAGAACCAGAAAAGGAAAGCCAAGCAAAGAAAAGAAATCTCCTCAGGAAAACACACATTCATGCACCCTTTTATGAGCCTTTATTGGTGAATAATGCTTCACTTGTTAGGAAATTTTAATAATAAAATTCGAGCGATAATATATGTGGAAGTGTGATAAATGATGTAGATATTCGAAAATATTAAAACCAGATCAATAACAAAATGATGGGCACAAGATTTTTACGTGAAAACCCAAATCGGAAGAAAACCACAGGCACCAACGACGACACAAAGATCCACTATAATAGAAGTGAGTACAAAACGATCTCAAAAGTGAGTAAAAAGAGATCGATACAAAAGAGAGACAAAGTTCTCAAAGCAAACCCCCAAGGAAGATACCTATTACAAAGAAAATCTCTCAATACTCTCTCAAGAAATGTGAAATAACAGAGGCTACAATGACTCATAAACGCCTCATAAAATGGTCATGAGAGAAACGTGCCTAAAGGCACTTTCGAATGCCAAAACGCCTTAAAATGCCCATACTATAGTTCGACAATTGCCACATCAAATGCCTATTAAAGATGCCTAATGTATAGGATGTTCAAATTGAAACTCCCATAGTAAAGGAGGAGGCAAATGGTTGAAGCATTATTCACCGATAAAGGCTCATAAAAGGGTGCATGAATGTTGAGTTTATACTCTTAAAACATCCACATAAAAACCCATAAAAGAAGCCATAATTTGCAGCCATGTTGCTTGAGAGTAATAGCTAGCATTCACCAAAAACCGTTACAATAAAATGGAGCACATGAAGAGCTGCCCACATGCCACGGTTTGTGGCCCTTGCCATGATCTGACCGTGGAGCAGTCTGGAATGCAAGCCAGTCAAACACAGCACACGATGGTATGCTTAACCATTGAACAATGGGCTGGTTTCTTTTCCTTTTAGGCGAATCATAACAACACCGCATGAAATGAATTTTGGGCCAACAAACACCCAACAAACTCCCCCTTGGGCCAAAATTCTGGAAATGGGCAAGAACGGCAAAACTGATCTTGTACATAGACTTCTCAATATCGACGGAGAACATCCTTCATGAAATGCTTGAAAACCGGATCGGATGAAAATCGGGCTCAGATACCAGTTAGGAAATTTTAATAAGCTTTTGCCAAGATTAATTAGGGATTGACCTGCATTCATCTTAAACAAAAGGCCATCCTCGTCCTAGCTTCGGATGTAAAGGTATGCCCATACATGGCCTTTCGGTTTGAACGAATATTGTTTGTTGTCAGTTCTGAGCAAAATTTTTATCCATGAACGTATACTCTTAAATTTCTACAGAAATCGTGCTTACAAAACAAAGGTAGTTGCAATTGTCCCGATTAGAATATTGTCTTCGCAGTTGATTATCATAACTGAGGGCTACATATCAATGGGCTTATCAGGGTACTCTTTTTTGTATCAACTTTCCAAGCAACTAGAAACGCACAATGTTGTTTGGATTTGGAGAATCTTCAACTTCTGCAGAATCTTCAACTTCTGCTGTAGGTTGTAGATAGTCTGTACATTTTAAAGCGGGGTTGTTAGGAATAAGCTCTCTGCAATTCAATTTTCCGGGTAAGGCTGTATATGTTTGACTTCATGCCACCGAAAACCCTACCCTGGCTTATTCATGTGGCTAATGATAGTCTCCTCTTATGAGATGTCTCATATCTTATCAATTATATTCATATGCTCCTGTGTTATGAAGCAGGCTTTGAACCCTACTGAGAATGTGATTTTTCAAGAGACCATGATGGAACCATCGGGAGCACTAATAGTTTATGCACCAATCCATGCATCGATCGTGAGTGAGCTGGCAATGGGGATGGACTCTACAACAATCCCAATTCTAGCCTCGGGTTTTGCAGTCAACACCGATGGCCCTGGCCAAAGGGCTGCACTAGCTACTACTTCTGGCATTCCATGGTCTGGTGGCTCCTTTTTGACCGTGGGTTTCCAATTTCTAGCTTGCAGCTCGTTATCTACAGAGGATGTGAGCGTGAATGTGATACCAACAGTCCATAGCTTTGTTAATCGTACTGCTCGATTAATAAAAGCTGCCTTTGACTGTTGAGTTCATGTTGCCTTCTGCTGTCATTGTTAGAGATCGAAGAGATTTCATTTAGCTCTGTTGTTTTAACTCTATATGGATTCAGGTCTAGATGTTGTTTGATATTTGAGAGCTGGAGGACAGTTTTCTGCCTTTTGTGTGGGGTTTCGTGTAGTCAAGGTCTTGTTAGAGTTATCAGCTGGGAGCTGGTGGCAAAGATTGGGTTGCAGTGTCTGACTCATTACAATGACAACAACCACTCCCAGTCTGTTTGACTCATTGAATAAATCATTTAGGCGGGTGATGGTGTGGTCAAATTGGCTTGTTGCTCATGCTTAACCATAAGGCGGACTTGGTTAGAACCGTTAGATGGATCATTTTGTCTATGTTTGGTCATTGCGATCAAGTTAATTTCAAAACTGACATAATGGGATAGCTTGATTTGGTATTTAAAAGTTCGAGTTGTATAATCTAAGCAGCAAGATGGACATCTGTGGTTGTAGATGAGGATGGGACATAAGAGGATAACCAGGAACAACATCAACTAACAATTGGTAGTGCATGTCAAACACTGACCAGACTCCACTGAAATTGATCCATTGCCGCTGAGGGGGGCTGGCCTACTGCATCTATGGTTGGAAATCCGCCAGACTATCTGGTTGTATCCCTACACAGAACACAAAGTTATTAGATGGACTTGGGACTTTGCACGTGGCCCTTAGAGCACTTGCAGTCGTACGAAGAAAATGAAATGCGGATCCTGCCTATGTCACTTGTAATAGAAAATTGGCAACGCTATTTCACTTGTAAGACCAAGTGCAGCAGCAGTCCCGTGGGCCAAAATGTGAGGGGGGCGGGGGAAAGGTTGGCCCGGGAAGCTGCATTGGGTCGCTCGCGCGCGCGGGCTCGGGGGTAGGCTGCGGGCCTCGGGTGGCCTTGCGGCCCTTTTTTTTTTGTCTTTTCCCCCCTGAAATGACGTCGTTTTGGGGGGGGGGGGGGGGGGTTTTTTTTTTTTTTTGGACCAGGAAAAGCTGGGCTTGCCGTCAGGCAATGGACGGCAGAGGCTGAAGCCCGTGACTTGGTTTGTTTGTTTGTTTTTTTTTTGTATTTTTGTTGTCTATTAACCCGTGACTTGGTTTTTGTTTTTTTTGTTTTTTTTTGTATTTTTGTTGTCTATTTAAATGAAAATGCTCCAGCTGAAAATTGCAAACACAAATCACCGTGTGTGGGTAAATTCCAGTGATTTCACATCTGAAGTGAATTTTTTCCAAAAGGGTTGTGCGGAAGAATTGGCAACAATTTTCTTTTAATGTAATGATATTCTTAATTTTGTATGTTGGAGTTGATGTT
>JACYFF010031959.1:20871019-20883393 GCA_017589665.1 Selenicereus undatus
GTTGGACCCCATGTGACGTACACCTGTAAATATTTACTGAAGCTTGGAATCTTGTACCATCTAGGCATCTACCTATTCAGCTATTCTCACAACCCAACAAAAGAAATTAGTATATACAAAGAATTAAAATAAGGTGTTTATTGTTTTATTTAGTGAAAAAGTTTCACCACACAAATTACTCTACAATTTGGACTCTCTACCTACCCCCCAAAAGCTATAACATATCTGTTGTATTTTGCTCTTGCACGGCTGCTGCTTGAATGAAAAAAAAAAAGCTTCAAAGTCTCTCCTGTAAGTTCCCCTCTCTCTCTCTCTCTCTCTAAATTTGTCTTTATAATTTCCATTTTTTGAGTCTTTAATTTATTCCTCAAGCTTCTGATTGTTTGTTTTGTGATTTTTTTTTATTGTTTTCTCATCCTTGTATTGTGTAATTTTGAATTGAGAATTTAATTTGAGATTTATTTTTTCGCTGTTGTTTAAATAATTCATGAGATTTGTGAATTCTTCTTTGACTCGTCAAAAGTCTCAGCTTCTAGGTTCTAATATTGCTAGGTTGTTGGTGAAAATTGAATTACTTAAATTGGGTATTGTTTGTTGGATTGGGGAGCATTTGGAAATTGAGATTTTGTTTTGGTTTATTAAATGAAATTGGAGATATAATGACATATAATAATCAATTCATGGTTTATGTGCTTAATTTTGCAGATAATATGTCTCTTAATTCTAAAACAAAGATGAAATCTGGCACATTAGACCAGTTTTTGCTTAAAAGAAGGCATCCAAAAACAAGCTTAGAGGATGAGAGTTGAGCTAACAAAGGTGGTTCAACTGAAGAAGGGAATTCACAAGAAGAAAATCTTGCAAGTGGCGGTGCCTCCAACCCTCAAAGAAATTTGAACAAAGAATGTGAAGGAAGTGGCAATGGTTCTAATTCTAGGATGGAAGCATCTTTAAGACAAAATTTTGATTGACTTATCTGATCTTCTAGCTGACCCAGGAGAGAGGAAAATGATTGCTGACTATAATCCAAATCAACAAGATGACATAAGGAGAGAATACATTCTTAGAGGTCCCGTTTAACCTCAAAAGCACAATTTTCCTCGGAGACTCATTGGTAATAGAGCGCATAAGTTCCATCCTTCTTGATTCAAAGACTATCCTTGGCTAGAGTATAGCATAAAGAAGGATGCAATATTTTGTTTATATTGCTATTTGTTTCCTGGGAAAGCAAATGATGCATTTATAAATGAAGGATTTTCTAGTTGGAATAAGAAATATAGGTTGGATGATCATGTTGGGTCACATACTAGTGCTCACTTTCATGCTATGAAAAATTATGAAGATTTTAAAGGCAGGATAAGTCAATTAGAGCATCTTTTGAAAAGCAATCAGAACTAGCTGAGAAGGATTATGAACTTCGTTTGACAATATCAATTGAGTGCCTAGATTTTTACTCCATCAAGGATTACCTTTTAGAGGTAATGATGAGTATGAGGAGTCAAAAAACAGAGGCAACTTCCTTGAGCTTGTGAAATTTGCTGCAACTTTAAATGAAACCATTGCAAAGGTTGTGTTAGAGAATGCTCTAGGCAACCAAATTTTGACAGCACTTCTCATTCAAAAAGACATTGTCAATTCTGCTGCAAGAAAAACACTAGATGCCATTATTAAAGCAGTAGGAAATGATTTATTTGGCATATTAGTTGATGAACCTGGTGATGTATCCCATAAAGAGCAAATGGCGCTTGTGCTTCGCTTTGTTGACAAACTAGGTGTTGTTAAGGAGCGCTATGTTGGTATTGTCCATGTGAAAAACACTTGTGCCTTAACACTCAAGGAAGCAATTGAAGCTTTTTTCAAAACATGGGTTGAGTTTGTCTAGAGTGCGTGCTCAAGGTTATGATGGGGCTAGTAATATGTCTGGTGAATTCAGTGGATTGAAATCATTAATTTTGAAGGAAAATCCATGTGCATATTATATTCATTACTTTGCTCATCAACTTCAGTTGACACTTGTTGTGGTTGCTAGAAAACATGAAATTGCATCTGAGTGTTTTGATTGTGTTAGTAACATATTAAATGTGGTTGGCGCCTCACGCAAGCACCATGACATGATATGTGAGCAACAAGTCACTAGAGTAGCAGAAGGACTTCAAAATGGGGATATTGAAAGTGGAAGTGGGTTAAACCAAGAACTCTCTCTTAAAAGGCCTGGTGATACACACTGGGGTTTTTATTACAAATCACTCTTGAATGTGGTAGCTTTGTTTCCTCACATTGTTGATGTAGCTGAATATGTTTCTATGAAATGTGAAATTACTAGGCAAAAGGTTCAAAGCACATTATAGCTTTGGTGAGGACATTCGATTTTGTTTTTTTTTTTTTTGCATCTTATGATTGAAGTGTTGGGAATTACAAATGATTTATCACTAGCTTTGCAAAAGAAAGATCAGAATATTGCTAATGCTATAAGACTGGTGGAAGTTTGTAAAAGGCGATTGCAGCACATGAGGGACATTGATCAATTTGAACTTTTGTTGAATAAAGTTCATGCATTTTGTGAGAAATATGATATTGATGTACCAAACATGGATGATACATATGTGATCCCTGGTAGGACAAGAAGGAATGCTCCTCATAAATCCCACTCGCATCATTATAGTGTGAATGTATTTTATTCCATTTTGGACATGCAACTTTTAGAGCTCAACTCTCGATTTAATGGGTTAATGTGGAATTGCTCCTTTCTGTGGATTGTTTGAGTCTAGATGATACTTTTTCCGCCTTTGACTAGTGTAAGTTAATCACTATGGCAAAGCTCTATCCTAATGACTTCTCTAAGATTGATGTCATGGGATTTGACTAACAACTTGGGAATTATATCGTTGATGTGTCTTCTAATGAATGATTTTCAAAGTTGAAAGGAATTGGTGAACTCTCCAAAGTGTTGGTGCAAACACAGAAACATGAAATATATTTTTTAGTCTTTCAACTCCTAAAGTTGGCATTGATCCTTCCAGTCACTACAACAACTATTAAAAGGGCATTTTCAGCAATGAATCTCATAAAGACAAGATTGCGTAATTAGATGTCTGATCCATTTCTTAATGATTGTTTATTATGTTATGTCAAAAAAAGATGTCTTCAACACAATTAGCAATGAAGCTATTATGCATCGTTTGCAAAACATGAGGACTCGTAGGGTGCAATTGTAGTTGTGAGATAGTTAAATTTATGAACTATGTATTTGTATTTATTTTTAATTAGTCAATGTATTTTGAATTTGGTGCATTCTATGTAAAATTTTATTGTCATTTTTCTTTGTCTCGTTTAAGTTATTTGACTATGGTCCATTATTGGACCCCATAAAAAAAAATTCCTACAACAGCCACTGTGTCAATGGAACTTCAAGATTGCCATATCATTATGCCAACATGGTTTTTGACAATCTCCCCTGAACCATTGTGTCTTTGTTTCTGGCAAATGTGACATACTTTAGGTGGTTGTTATATATTCGATGATTTGGTGTTGACAAGAAACAGTCTACGCATTGTAATATGTTCAAAACTTATTTCTAAGTGTTTCATAGTCAAGGATTCAGTCCACCTAAAATATTTGCTTGGTATGAAGTAGCCTACCCTTCTTGAAGATTATTTTGACATCAAGAGAAATTTGACATTAGATAGTCTTTCCAAAGCTAGCATGCATGGCACTGAGCTTGCTTGTTTTTTGATGGAGCAATGCCACAAAGTGTACTACAAAGTTTGGGGAGCCCTTATCTTATTCATCCCAATATAGACATCTAGTTGGCTAATTGATCTACCTCACTGTCACATGATCAAACATCACATATCTAGACTACCAAGTCCATGTGCTCAGTCAATTTGTGCGTGACCCTTGAAAACGGTCCTTGGGGTGCCACCATGAGGTTGTTATGCTATCTAAGGTCTTCTCCTGGTTAAGGTATTCTTTTTCCTGCTACTAACAAGTTGGTTTTAGATACATACTGTCATTCAAATTAGGCTTGCTATTTTACTTTTCACTGGACTGATGCTTGTTATTTTATTAAATTGGGTTCAACTCCTATTTCTTGTAAGACAAAGAAGAAAGATATTGTAACTCGATCTTCGAATGAAGTTCAATATAAGGTTGTTCCCAATATTACTAGTGAAATCGTTTGGTCATGCAACCTATTAAAGTGTGGTATTCTTGCTACCAAATATTTTCCTACGAACGAGCATGTCATTGATATCTTCACCACACCCTTGGGATAGAAATAGTTCTAGTATCTGACAAGTAACTTAGGCATTTTCAATTTCCACGCTTCAGCTTTTGAGGGAAGTACTTTGGATTTTAGATATATTCTTATATGATTTGATATTAAATTGCATCTATCCATTAGTTTCCTATTTGAGTTGTAATTGTGTGTTTTCGAGGCTATGTGATAAAGAGTCATAGTATGGTTTGGTATTATCTGTTGTTTTCTTTTGGTAACATACAAGCCTTGTAATTTCGCAGACGTTCTTCTTCTCCTCCTCCTCTTCCTCTTCCTCCCTAAACCCTAGTTTTGTATCCTTCTCTTCCTGTCTAATTTATTGGGACTACTACTAGCTAAATTATAGTTAGCAAAAGTAGGCGCCATTTACTTTGATTTGTTTAGTTGATTTTAATTTCTGGTAGTATTGTTGGTTTATTTTATTAGGTACTCTCCTTGTGAGAGTTAGGATTTCTGTCATTGTGAAAGTTAGGGTTTCCCTTTCTACGGTTTGGTTTCGTGCCTTTCTTGCAAGTTGTTTCTTTTACCTATTTGTAAAAGTTTTATCAGAATTGTTGAGTCAATTGGAGAGTATTTTCCCCCCCTGATTTATCAGTTGTTTCATTGCCTTCTATTAAGAATGATTCAACAATTGAAATTTATATGGGTCAATCAAGATGATGTTTCTTTCAAGTTAGATATATTATATCATACAAATATCTATTTTATGAAGTTGCATAATAGCTACGTTTGGAAAAGACAAACTGAGGTTGAGGAGCGCAATTTGTAGCTAGAATGGTGCTAAAGGTATAGAGCCGCTTGGAAGTATATTTACAAATAATTTTGTCGAAACAGAGATATGTTTCAATATTCTAGATTCTTGTTAGAAAATTATCGATGTACATGATATATGACTTTTCATTAATGGACTTTCTTTTTTCATAAAAAACAAGAAGTTTTGTAATGTCTCTGTACTTTTTGAATCAATAAAACAACACAGCAATATAGCATCGCATAGGGATTAGCATTGTAGACAAAGTATCCTCTTCTATTGTTCTAATTTTTCTCAGATGTGTTGAAATAACTACCTCAAAAGATTAGCTTAATTGATGTGGTTTAGGAAAAAAAATGATTGTTATTTTCATTTAACGTCCCTAACCATTGGCCCAAAAGGAAAACCATATCAAAAAATTTTAAAATACTAATCATTATATTTAATAAGCATTCATCTCAACTGCTGAACATCGTAATTACTATTTATATTATAATATGGACCTAAGTGTGTAATAACATTTTGGCCTTTAGAAGCCCAACCCTACTCTACATAAGCCAATAGCGGCTTGTTTGATTATCTGTACATGATTCAATATCAGAAACAACTATCCTAAAATAGACCTGTGACTCAACTCCAATTGGACCCGAATCGAGTATTTCCCTCTAAAGTAATTATTCCTAATTTAAAAAAAATGTATTGAACTAAAATGAACAATTTAAAAATCAATTCGAATAAAAAATGACTTAACAGATTTAAAACTAAACCAACATTTGTACCTTTCTCTCCAAAGCTAGGAAACCCTAACCCTAGCTTTGTGTGAGTTTCTTGCCTCCCACCGGTGAGGCGGCGGTTGTATGGTCGTTCCCATCGATTCGTTTGGGCGTGAGTAGACTATTCCATTGGTGCCATCCTTTTTCTGGTTGTGTCGATATTGGAGAATTTCGAGTGTAACCCTTGCTTAGCCTTAATGAACACCTTCCACACGAACATGTTGGTAGGACTTGAGGAGGCGTGGCAAAATCTCTGAGTAACTGCTGATGAAGAATAGATTGTCATAGCAGATGACGAGGATGAAAACACCACTGGTGAATTCTCGCTGTGGTTACTCGGCAAACTACACACCCAATGCTCCTTCAATCCCAGAGTAATGAAATCTATCCTTCGAAACATATGGAAGCTGAGTAAAGGAGTCGTGATTAGCCAACCTCTTTGGCTTCCAATTCTTTGCTGCTGCAGACAGAGACTATGTCCTCAATGAGGGCCTTTCAATGGAAGCATCATCCCTTTGAAATAGATGACCAACCTGGAAATGCCCTTTGAAGTGGAGTTCTCAACAACGCGTTTTTGGGCCATTGCCTACGACGTTCTGGGCAAAAAGCAGACCACTTCCTTCGCTCGAATACTTGCCTCGCACATTGGAGAGTTTGTTAGCTGTGACGACACGACAATTTTTGGCATTGACAAAGCCCTATGCTTTTGGGTTGATATCGATATATCCAAACCATTGAGACGAGGGATCTATATCAAGGTCGCTGATAAGCAAATCTGGATCAAATTTAAGTGCGCAAAGTTGCCCGACTTTTGCTACGGATGCGGGAAACTAGGCTATGTTCTGGCCGGCTGTGACATCGTCCAAATAGAAAAAGGTGACCGGAGCCTTCAATATGGCACATGGTTATGCGCCTCGCCTCTAAAATCATGTCGCTATAATGCCAAGACGAAATTGCACGAGGAGCAAAAGTTGTACATGGCTTTCTCAAACAAGGCAGCGTGCTCTAAGGTTCAAACCAAACTGACCTTCGACAATGGAATTGCAAAAGATCATGGTAAACAATCCACGACTGCGGAAAGCTCTATCAATATGGTCATTGATGCAGTTACTATAATTGATCCCGGTCCCGAAGCCTTTAAACGTAAGCTCCAGGATGTACAACTCCATAAAGTTTCAACTTGTAATACCAAAAAGGCGAGGAACATAACATTTTCGAAATCCATACTGAATCGGTGGAGGCTGCTCAGCGGCCTTGCCCTGCACCATGAATGTTCTTAGCTTGAACTACCGGGGTTTCGGCGCAACCCAGGCAGTCTTCGATCTCCATAGACTCTTACGGAAACTTGCGCCAAAGTTGGTTTTCCTCTAGGAGAACAAGAAAAGCAAACTTGAGATAGAACACATGCTACGTGACCTTGGAGAATTCTTTGATATTTTTGTTGATACCAGAAGGCGATCCCTCTTATGGGACAAACAAGTGGAGGTAAGCTTGCTCTCATGTTCATCCCATTACATCGACGTTTCAATTACTTGGACAAATGACACCAACCCTTGGAGATTTTCCGGCATCTACGGCCGGTCGAAAACTCGACAAAAATAGAAGAGTGGCTAGCTCATCTCGGACTTAAAACCCCCCTCCTCTTTCCCCTGACTAGTGGGCAGCGATTTTAATGAGATCTTTTTTTACAGTGAGAAATTGAGTGGCCCTTCAAAATCCCAAGTTGTCATTGACAACTTTCGAATGTCCTTCATCGATAACGATCTTTACGACCTTGGCTACTCAGGATACGATTTTACGTGGTGCAACTACCAAGCTAACGGTATTTTGGTCGAGGATATGTAGATGACCGAGCAAACCGAGACATTGTCCAAACCGCTTGGGATTCTGTTTCCAAGCCGAACGCTGTGAAGAACCTATTATGCCGCATTGGCAAATGCTCAACCGAACTACTCACTTAGAATAAGTCTACGTTTGGTAGTGTCCGTTGTTGGATCAACGAATTGGAGATGCAACTAAAATCCCAATATGATGCTATTAGTCGGCGGAACACGCTTGGACTGATACGGAATTAGCCTAAAAAGGAAGAGATTCATTGGTAGCAACGCGCCCGCTCCGACTACCTTGAATATGCTGACTCGAACACCCGATGGTTTCACTCCCGAGCTTACATGAGATGTTCTCGAAATCTGATTGTGGGCCTCAAGGACGATGCTGGGAATTGGCAAACCAAGGAAGAGGATGTTACTAGCATAATCACTCAGTATTTTGAAGACATCTTTTCTACCTCCTACTCAACTAAAATGGACGAAGTCCTTGTTTGCATTGAACCGAAAGTCACTGATAAAGTAAACACTGTCCTTTGTAAGTCATACACGTGAGAGGAAGTTGATTGTGCCCTCATGCAAATGCTTCTGCACAAGGCCTCGAGTCCAAATGGCCTAAATTCCGTTCTTTTTCCAACAATTCTGGAGCTCCGTTGGTGATGATGTATCGACCGCGGTCCTCTAAATTCTTCACGGACACCCCATTCTGCCAAAGCTCAATGCTACTTTTGTCGCACTTATCCCTAAAAACAAAAGCCAAATTCAATTTATGAGTTCCGCCAGATAAGTCTCTGTAATGTCACGTACAAGTTGGTTACTAAGGTGATAGCAAATTGCCTTAAACCTTTCCTGCCCGGCATTATTTCTGACACTCAGAGAGCTTTTATTAAAGCCTAGGTCATTTAAGACAATATTCTTATTGCTTTTGAAATTCTACATGCAATGCGCGGTGATTGAAGTATGAAAGGCTCTATGGCAGTGAAACTAGATATGTCGAAGGCCTTCGACAGGGTGGAATGGCCTTTTCTGGCCAATGTTGTAATAGCCCGACCCTAAATAATGTTTATTTGCTTAATTAAGTTGTGTTATTAGTTTTTCGTATTTATTTATCTCAATTGATCATTCCGGTTGGGAGAATTCATTTGGGGTCGACTTTGCAATTCGAGTTTTATTTATCGAAAATTTTCAAGAAAATTGATAGTAGGCCTCGATATTTATGATTTAAAAGATTCAATTATTTTCCATAATATTACAAAATTTTAATTTTGAGTTATGCAAAAATTTTATCAAAACACAGTGTTTATTTCCAAGCCCAATTCATTTTGGCCCAATTTGAGGCCCAACAAATTGGTATAATTAAATCAAGCTAATTACCATAATTTGTATCTAACTATGATTAGCAAAAGATATTTTAGGAGAGATTAAATTTCAGCCAAGAGAACTTTGGGCCATTTTCAACCAAGTAAACTCAATAAATAATCAAAGCTCTCCTTTCTCTCTCTTCCTCTCAACCTCCACAGTAGCCATCACCAGCCCCCCCTCCAGCTGCTGTTCAAGGCTGCTGCCACCACTCCCAGCCACCTCTGACCACCAGCCCCTACCCCCAACACCACCAGCCACCATCCCCAACTCCTACGACCATCGAACACCACCTCAATCTTCATATATTCAAGCACAAGTGAGTAAACTTCATCTCCTCTCTTGTTGATTTTTGTTTTTGATTCTTGTTTTCATTGGTTTTTATTGTTGATATTGCTATTTTGATAAGAATAAGAGTTATCTCTGAAGTGGTTAAGTGTTGATTAAGCATAAAGCATGTGAGAGTTGAGATTGTTCATGATCATGCTATAGTTTAAGTTTGAAGTGATGGATTTGGATCATTTTGTATTTGATTTGGTAATCTTTATCATCATAAATGATTATGGTAATGTTGGTGTGGATTTGTATGAGTGAAAGACTGATTTTAGTGGGGGTTTATGTCAAGAAAAGATTGCAATATGGGTTGTTATTTTGTAAACAGAGCCCAAAATAGGGGTGAGTTTGCGAATAAACTGGTAATAATTGGTGCATGAAAAAACTATGATTTTTGGTGGCTTGATAGATCAATGAGTTATGTTTCAATAGGATCTATAATTACTTGATTATGAGTTGTGTGGAAAAAGTTATGATTAATTTACTGAAGACTGCACAGAATACATAGAAACTGGGAGCAGTTTTGAACAGTGGATTTTACGACAAAACTGGTATTGATTGGCTAATTGAAAATTTGTATTTTTGGTGTGTGTATAAATCAATGATTTATATTTCACATGCCTTTTGAATCACCTTAATTCGAGTTTTGTGGAAAAAGTTATGGTCATTTTGCTACGACTATGTAGAATGAACTGAAATTGGGTACGTCTGTGTTCTACCCTAATTTTAGGGACCTTACTATGTGAATCATGATTTGTGTCCTAAATAAAAGTTGTAGTGGACATTATTATCTTTTCAGATTGGGGTTTTAAATCTTATTTGGAGGTCGAGAGTGAAAGATATGGATTTTCTAATACAGGCCATCAAACGGTAATATGGGTGAATGCAGTAATCATGACATTCGGAAGTATTTTCAGAAGTTTATATATAATTATTGGTATTGCAAGGAAATTACAAAGTGTAGTGAGTTTAAAAAGTGTGATTATGTATAAATGCTTACTTGGGTTTGAAAACCGAGTTAAGTGAGCATGAAAATGAAATTTGAGAAGTGGGCTTAGTAATAACTCAAGTTAGAGTCTATTGGATCAACTGAGGTTATTTGGGCTTTTATGAACCTCACAACACCCCTCATGGCGTTGAACCTTCTATTATTCATTTCAGACGGATTAGCCATTCTATTAGCCATTTCAGAAGCATCACACTTTCCTTTATCCATTTTAGAAATATCAAAAACCCATATTTCATTTATATCAATTAAAATCTTTTCATTATTACCTCAATCATTTCCATTTGGTCTAGTCTGCTTCAATTTGTTGTATTCAAGTTCAATAACCCTAATTGATTTATTATTCAGATTATTTTGGTTTAATTTGTCTTATATTGAATTAAAATCAGTTCATTTCGTTTAACTTGTCTTATATTGAATTATTAGAATGGTAGAAGTTTTTTTAAATAAATCCATTCCCATTAAAGTTACAAATTATGTCAATGAATATGGTTTACTAACTAAATTTACTTATAATTACATTTCTTTAGGAGAATCGGGGCATAGTCTATCATTTCCATTGTGCATAAGTATTATCAAGTGAAATATCATTTTAAAGACTTCAGGTATGTCCATTGCCCGTATCTTTAGAAATCAGAGTGTATTTATCAACGTTATCATATTTTGGTAAGTACATCAATGGATCAGTTTACACACTAATTTATCAGTTAATTAGTGACCCCGTCAGTTATCATCTATAGAGCATTCGCCCTTCAGTTACCCGCGCGGCTCCAGGTCATGTCCCCGATCGGCTTGGCAGGTGTACACCTATCCATAGATTGTAATAGTATCAAAGGGTTCACTATCAGATAATAACTAGCAATGCAGTTTTACATTCATCTCATTCCTTGTTTTAACTTAAATTGAATTGTAAAGCGGCTGCCCAAGCAATTCATTCAAAGATCATTTAACAATTCAGGAATGCATGTACTGAGCTTCGACTCACAGTTCGAAATGTTTTTCATTTTTTGTTTTAGGCAAATGCTCACAGAATTGCCCTCATGCTAACAAATCAGTTGAAGAGAATATGTGAAGCAAGAAAATCTGGATGGATTAGAAGTAACACAGTATATGCATACTTTAAAGCTGTATATTGAATTCTTCAGTGGATGGAGATGCAAATTACATGGTGAATTGTTTTTACTATGGTGTAAAAACCTTATATTGGTTAACAATTGATTATATATGGATTGATTAGGTGTGTATGTATATGTTTGAGGTTATGCTTAACTATGTTATTTATAACAGTCATGTTTTAAGCCTTGTCCTTTTTGGACGGCGGTAATGTTAGCAGTTTTAATTACCGCAAGTGCATGGCGTAGCTGTAGCTAGCAACCGGCAAGTACGGGTCGAATCAACAGGGAACTTGGCTTCAACTACCAGAATCAATTAAACTACTCAAGCTAGGCAATCGCAATTTTGGGTTGAAAACTAAACTAAGAGAAACGATAACAACTAAAAAGTGAAGTAAACAACAGAATAGAAAGCACCTAGGTTGGAATTAACAACACGAATATGCTAGTGAATCAGTTATTAACCCAATCACACATTCTCAAGCATGCATCACAAATGGATAGATTGTCAATTAAGCCCATCTCCTCCCTCTCTCAAGGGTCGAAGACTAATCCTAGAACCGTAGTCTCCTATTTTCATGGAACTAAACGTTGAAGGATTACAAGATTCACATTCTCTAATCCCAATTAGAACTTAATTATTTTCATGTTAAAATCCTAATTGTCTACTAAGACGCACTAGGTAAAGGTTTCGTCTCTCAACGCTCCCCTAAACCCCAATTAAAAGGACGAGTGTTCTTTCGAACATTTCATCGAACAGTTGACGTGCATAGTAGAATTCATATTTGCAAAACAAAGGGGAAACATGGATTGGGCCAATGCAAAATTCAACTATACATATTCGGCATCAATCCCAACCTAAGTTGAAGGATTTAGCCACACATCACTTCAAAATCAACAACCAAAATCTCAATTCTACTAAACAACATTCAATTCGC
>JACYFF010031959.1:20883403-20894494 GCA_017589665.1 Selenicereus undatus
CTTCCTTTTCGTTTCTTATTAATGGGGTTCTAAAAGGCCATGTTATTCCCAGTTAAGGCATCAAGCAAGGTGATCCCATCTCACCATATCTTTTTTCTCTTTGTATCGGAGGGGCTCTCTAGTCTTCTTAGAAAGGTAGTGGCACAAAATACATTGCATGGGTACTCCTTATGCAGCCATGCACCTATTATCTCCCACTTACTATTAGCAGATGAAACAATGATTTTTTGTGGTGCAACATTAGCCCAAGCGACAACACTTCGAGATATACGATGCAAGTACGAAAAGGCATCTAGGCAAATGATCAACTTCACCAAGACTAATGTGGTGTTCAACAAGGGAGTTCCAGTTGAGCGGTGCCAACAAGTTACATTATACTTGGACATTAGGGAAGTATTATTGCATGACATATACTTGGGAGCCCCTACCTTTGTTGATTGTTCCAAGAAGAAACCATTTCTCTTCTTAATCGACCGTATCAAGAAATGACAATTTGGTTTCTTGGAGAGACTAGTATTATGGGCGGGCAGGGAGGTGCTAATAAAAGTGCTGCTCAAGCAATCCCTACCTACATTAAGAGTACCTTTCAATTGCCTAAGGAGTTATGTCAATCCAGCCAATATGCGATAGTTCATTTTTGGTGGGGTCACCACCCAGATGATCGCAAAATACACTGGATTAATGCATCACACCTATGCCGACGAAAGGATGATGGTGGCCTGGACTTTGAAGACATGGAAATCTTCAACAAGATGCTCTTAGCCTAGCAATGTTGGCGACTCTTAAAAGATCCTGACTCACTTGTGGCTAGACTTCTGCGAGCTAAATACTATTCGGGTGATGACCTATTTAATTCCTCACTCGGAAGCCACCCCAGTTACACCTGGCGTGGCTTGATGAGTGCTAGGCATATTATCCTATGTGGGTCTCGGTGGCTTGTAGGCGATAGGTGTACGGTGACTGTATGTGACGATCGTTGGCCGCCTCGTCCTATCTCTTTTGGGCATATTATACCAAAGATCGTTGCATGGGCCGACCTCAAGGTCAACGACGTCATCGACCTTACCTCGGCTTGCTGGCGCGAATCCCTAGTATGACATGTCTTCCTTGATTGTGATCTGTGTAGCTCCTGGCCACCTGACAAAGCTTACTTGGCACTTTCATCCACAAGACTTCTTCTCCGTCCGATCTGCCTATCACATGCTCATAGCTGATTCCCAGGTAGCCACTGGGGCTTCCTCATCGAATGATAATTCTCTATGGCGAGCTGTTTGGAATTGCCATATACCCTCTCGGATCAAGCTATTTGGATGGCATGCAGCAACAGGTATACTCCCCCTGGCTATGGCTATCTCCAAACGTATTCCCAATTTTTCTATGTCTTGCACCATATGTGGACACATTGAAGAATAAGATACTCACGTTGTCCTTGAGTGGCCGCTTGCATCTCAAATATGGCAAGGCAACAATTTGATGAATCACTGTGGATGAACAAATACCGCATGCGTGCAGATTGCCTAGACCGAGCCAGATGACTCCTTGACCATGATAGCACAGTTTTATGGGAGTGCTGGAATGCCCAGAATCACTTCATCTTCAACAAACCAGATGGGAATTTACATACCTTGGGGAAGAGAGCTATCGACTTCATCAAAAGTTACCTCGAAGCCTAAAAAAGCGAGTCCCCATTGGTCCCAACCAAACATCCAACCACGTGGAGCCCCCCGTAGAAGGATACCTTAAGCTTAACTTTGATGGCGCAGTGGGCGGTAACACTTTCTGGGGATCAGGGTTTGTTCTACGAAACCAGGATAGTGACGTGATCCTCGTTGGAGCCAAACACGATCATGGCCCCGCCAACGCAATGATAAAGGAAGGTAGATCTTGTTTGTACGCGATACAGTCTACCTTTGAGTATGGTGCGCGCACCATCATTATTGAAGGAGACTGCCTCCTGTTGATTAACATGCTCAAGTCTAGTCAAATTTACAACACAACTGTCGGTTTTTATGTTAGAGATATTCTTTCCTTTGTCAAACAGTTTGATTTTGTTTCATGGTCATTTGTCAAGAGAGGTGGTAATAGTCGATGATCTTGCCCATAAACAACCCCTTCGTTTAGAAGGCAAGGTATGGAATTATGATATTCCCAACGATGTTCTTGATCGGACCTCAGAAGACATATATGTTTTCGTTGATAGTAGCTTAATATAATCGTCCTCATCCCTTTCTATAAAAAAAAACAAAAAAACAAAAAAACAAAACCAACATCTTGTTGAGGCGAACATGACAGAACCGAAATTGGCTTAACTCGAAATTTAACCGAAGGAACCAATTGCCGGTTTAGCTTGGCGTTGGGACGTTGGCTGCCTGCACCCGAAATTTAACTCGAAATTTAACAGATTTAAAACTCTGTGTGTCTCTTACTCGCTCTCTCGCTCTCATTAACCTTCTTCCCCATTCCAATCCACACAGGATTGCATGTCTTCGACCGCAACTCCGATCACGCAGTCATTTTCGGCGGAGATCATTGCCGGAAACGACGACCTCCTGACCGAAATCCTCTCATATGTCCCCGTAAAACCCCTCCTCCGATTCAAATCCGTAGGCAAGCAGTGGCTTTCCCTCATCTCCAGGCCCTCTTTCTCTCTCCTCCACTCCTTCCGCCATTGCTGCCGCCCTTCCTCCGCCCTCTTCTTCCTCCACCACCACCGCCACCGCCACCCTTACCCTTCTCTCTCCTCCTCCTCCTCTTTCGACTTCATCCCCCTCTACCACCCTTCTCCGTCCTCATCCTCAACGCCTCCCCCCTTTTTCTCTCTCCTCAAATCCCACCCCATCGATATCCTCCAGTCCTGCAATGGTCTCCTCCTCTGCTCTTCGGTTCGCATTTTCAATCCCACTACCAACCAAATGGCTTCAATTTTGCTTCCACGACGTCTAGTCTTAGGGGTTAGTTTGGCTTTTGACCCTTCCAGATCTCCCCATTATCAGCTTGTTTGTGTTTGGAAGGTTGATGAGAACTCCTACGCCATTGATGTGTACTCTTCGGGTACTCGTCAATGGCGGCCGGTCGTTCATTGCTTCACTGCGCCGTTCGATGTGGAATTCGAGCGTGGGGTTTACTGCCACGGTAGGGTTTACTGGCTCAGTCACACGGATAGTACCGTTGCGTTCAATTTGGAGACAGAATGTGTTGAAACTCTGATTCTACCCAACGCCATTGAAGGAGCTTACATTGAGCGGTTTCGCTACTTCGGGGAGTCCTGTGGGCACTTGCATTTGATCGAAATCAGGACGAATTGTGTGCCCGATTTCGAGATTTTGGAGCTGGATAGGAGGGACAAAATGGGTTGGTTTGTCAAGTATAAGGTGAACCTTGATGTTGTTGGAAGAGGGTTTGAGGCCGAGATGTTTCAGGATCATACTGACCGTCTTGGTCGTGGGTTGCGGTTCTATGCGTTTTCAGTTCTTGCTGTAATTCGGCAGAGCGAAAATGATAATGATGATGTAGATAATGGTGGTTGTGATCCAGAGCTTGTCGTATCAGTTCCTGGTAAGGTGATCTCTTATAACTTGAAAGCTAAGATGTCCCGATTGATTTGTGATGTGGTAGATGAAAGTGATAAATGGTTGCCTTTCAAGGGTTATAATGCCTATCAATTCATTGAAAGTCTTTATCGTCTTTGAGAGTCCTGCTTAATTGTGCAATTTGAATTCAATAATTGGGTTGCTCAGTTGTCACAGATATCAATGTACATAAGTTCCTTTTGTATACAATGAAGAATAACTTGTTTCAAGCATTTTATTTGAGGTTTGATAATTTCTTGTAATCATGTATTGCATAGTTCCGTTCGCGTATTTTGCTGGATATATGCAATAATGCAACTCTAAGGTTATGTAAACAAGGTGCAAGTTTGGTGTATGAACAAAATGGCTATGTTCGTTTTGTTTGATTGCATCCGGGGGCCGCCCGCGGGGAAAAAGGAAATTTTATGACTTTCAAAGGTGATGCAATAATACCAGCAGTAGGCTAACTCAGAAGCACTCTGCACAAAAAACCTAACTTCTGTCTACACAGTAACTTTTTACATCTGGTCTCTTACAAGCAGAAGCTCTAACATGGGATATCCAAATGGAGTACATACTTTGCAGTAAGGTTTACCTCAAGCAATTTGCCTTTTGAGTGCAAAAATATCCACGTTTGAAAACTCGATAGAAGCAATTGCAACAGAACAACCATGTATATTTGGAAGCTATCCTTGCTGCAAGTGTGGACTCCATTTGGATATCCGTACAACTAAAAACTTCTGCACAATCCTAGCAGGCTTTTCGAGGTTGCTTTGCGGCTGTGTTTAACATAATATGATTGTAACCCTCTATCCTGTGACTTGTCCTTCATATTGCAAATTCCCCACTGAATTACAGAAGTTGACCAAGTGTAGCTGAAATCCAAACTGCAAGGTTAAACACCACTCTTATTCTCTCAAACCCACCTTGCTTTAGGTTTCCATACATACTAATTGGAGAATCTTTTGATATAAAGCTTTCTCTAGGTACTTTGAAAGGAGCAATATAGACTCAATGGCTTTGGAATTTCCTAAGGACCGGAAATTTTTTACTCTGAAAATTTCAAGTCATATCAAATGTTGAAATCCTTGGTGGTTCTTAGGACAAGGTCTTGGATCCAAGAGGAATTGGAGCCAAGGCGACCTGAGCTTGCCAAGCTCGTTGCTGGGCTCTTTACGGGCACGGCTCATGGCTCATTGCTCGGCTCTTCACGGGCTCGGCTCGTGGTTCGACAAGGGTGATAAAATCAAGTTTGAGCTCGGCTTGTCTAAGGCTCATTTGTGACTCAATCCTAATATTGATTATTCCAAGGCTTTATCGCTTTGACCCTACACTTAACTTATTTATGGCTTGGATAGAAGCTTGCCTTTTACGAATTAGACATGGACCTTGCTTCTTAAAGTTCAAATGCATAACGAGGCTCTCAAACAAGTACAAAAGGATTGGTGAGGCTACCTCATCTATGAATCCGTAGAACAATCGTAATTGTCTCATCATTAACAGTCGATGGGTTGCTACTTGCTACCATTATTAATCAGTGGGTAATAAAGTTTCAAGTGCAAGCTTGCATAAGCTATGCAATTACTAGTCTAAATCTGCCTTTACATGCGTGTACAAGTTGATAATGACCTCGCTTCTACCTCTGTGTGGGAGGAGAAAAAGAGAAAAGCTGGATTAGGAGGTGAAAGAACGTTGGATTGTTGTGACATTATGACGGTAAATGGTAGTTCTTAATCCAAGTAATTACCTTTGCATATAAAGTTGAATTATTCACACCCTAATCTTTATTTCTTGAGAAGGCTCGTGGAAGCTTGCTAGACCTGTTGGCTCGGCTCGTTTAGTTTCTTCAAGCTCACAAGCCCAAAGTCATAAGGCCTGAGCTCGGCTCTGCTTGGCTGGGGCTCGCCATGAGCCAGGCTTGGCAAGCCAAAAAGTGAGCCGGCTCATGTACACCCGTAAGAGGAAGCATTATATTATGTATGCAATTGCAGCACAAATGTACGATGTGACGTTCATCGACCCTGTGATTCGACTTGACGGCATGTCCTGATGTCCATGATTGGTGTACATAGTATAATGAGAAATCAAGGAAGTCTGATGCTGCTTCTGACTATCCTTGAAAATTTTGGTACTTGTGAAGCAGAACCCATGATATTTAAATTGCGTGGCTCATGTGGTGGACATGTGTACTGTCCTTACAGGGCTACAGATTTTGTCAGTTTCTGTTGGCGTTTTTGTTGGTGGGTTTCTGGGCCTATCTTCGCATTCAACAACCATGAATTTGGCTCCTACTGTAATTTGCTTATCAATCCAAGAACAGTCTTGACCTTATTTGGAGAGGTTATCCAATGCCTTGTTAAGCTTCAGTCAAGAGTTCTAATGTAGGGTCCAGCATAAACAACAACTTTGCAATTCAAAGGTAAATGTTGTTGCACCTCAACGCCCCTCCCTCTAACACACGCGCGTGTGCATGCACATGCCATGGTGCTACTCTGGGTTGTAGTCTTGTAGATTTGGATTTTGAAATGTTCCTATGAATAAAGGATTATAAGATAGTTATTCCCCCCCCCCGCCCCGCCAATCTTTTAATTTTATCTTTTTCTTGGGTTTTTTTTTGTTTGTTTTTGGGGTGGGGGGGGGGGGGGAGCTCCATAGGGTGGCAAAATGGAGAATTAAGGACAGAGAGGTGAATAGAAGGATGAAGATGAAATTGCAGGGAATAGGGAGATTAAACTATTGAGCAATGATAAGAAGGGAAGCAGATCAGGGCAGTTCTCATTTCTGTGTGTTGTATTGCTGATGGCTTTGCAGTACTTAGGGTTTTCAGGCAACCTTTAATTATGTGATTTTCTGAATGTAACCTTTTCTCCTGCTCTGATTCTCCCTTAATCCGAACTTGCAGATTTCTTTCTAAGTCATTGGCTCGATTACATCTTTTCATGAGTGAGTTCCAGTGCGTAAACCCAAAAGATTCTTGTGCGTCTAAGGTTATGCAAAATTCCAAATAAGCAAGTATGATATATGAACACAATGACTATGTTCATTTTGTTTGACTGCAGTTTTCCTCCCTGGAAAGGAAATTTTATAGCTTTCAAAAGTGATTCAATAAGACCAGTAGTAGGCTAACACGAAGGCACTCTGCACAGAAAAATTCAACTTGTCTATACAGTGGCTTTTTACACCATGTTTTGCACTAGCAGAATTTCTAACATGGGATATGCTACTAGAGTACACCCTTGCAGCAAGGATAGCTTCCATGTATACTTTGGTTTTTCTATTGGGTTTACTTCTATTCAGTGGCAAAGCTTGGGTAATTTTCTATTTGAAATGCAAAATTGATATTACAGATATATCTTGGAAAACCGACATTCAAAGAAGATATGGTATTATGATCCACCATGCATAGAGCAGAGCAGAAACTGTGTTTCTTGAAGCAAACCAAAATTTTGCATCTTCATTCTATCCTATTTATTAAGAAGTCTCATATGCTCAGCTAGCCAAAGAAGAGGTTGTGTTTAGGCATCGCTGAAGGGTGCCAAACATCTCTGTGTTTCCTTAAGCTGCTCCAATCTGATATGTGATGCTCTGTGATAAAACCACATGTTGCGGTGCATCTCTATAGCCTAAAAGCTTCTTCACAGTCACAGCAGGCTGTTTGAGGTTGCTTTGCTGACCAAAAGGAATTGTGTAAATGACCTTATGATTGTAAGTCGTAACCATCTAGCCCAGAACTTATTCATCATGTTGCAAATTGGCCACAGAAGTTGACCTATTGTGGCTGAATTCCACATAACAAGGTTAAACACACTCAAACTAACCTCATTTTAGGTTTCCATACATCCTAATTGGAATTCTTTTGATATAAAGCTTCCTTTAGGTACTGGAAAGGAGAAACATAGACTCTGGCTTTGGAATTTTCTGTGGACCTGACATTTTTTAGTGTCAAAATTTCATGCATATCAAATGATGAAAGCCATGGTCACGGTTCCAAGGGGAAGCATTATGTTAGGCATGCAATTGCAGCACGACGTGACATTCACGCTGCCTATGACTGGATTTGGTGGCATGACATTTTTCGATAAACATAGCACAATGAGAAATCAAGGAAGTCTGATGCTGCTCAAATCTATCCTCCCAAAAATTTGATACTTGTGAAGCAGAATCCAGGATATTGAAATTGCAGTGTAGACATACTATCCTTACAAGGTAGCAGATTTTGCTACTTTCCGTCGAGTTTTTGTTGGTGGTCTTCTGGGTCCTCTCTTAACATTCAACAACCATGAATTTGGCTCCTGCAGTCCTGCTTACCCTTCTAGCTAATTTGGTTATTAGTTCTAACTCCTGATTCAATCCAAAACACTCTGAACCTAAGCCGGAGAGGTTATCAATGCCTCATTAAGCTTTAACAGTTCTAATGTAGGGTCCAACATAAACTTCTTTCCAATTCAAATGTAAATGTTATTGCACCTGAATCCCCCTTCTCCCTAATGGACATACTCATGCGGGTGAATCGCCATGCCATGGTGCTACTTTGGGACTTTGGGTTATAGATTTGGATCATGAATGTCGCCGTGAATGCAGGACTATAACCCACAGGATAATTATTTTCCCCCTCTATTTTTTGTTGTTGTTTGGGGCGTGGGGGGCTGTTCCATGGGATGGCAAAAATGTGGAGAATAAGGAAAATGACGGAGGAGATGAATAGAACAATTGAGGTGAAATTGCAAGGAACTGGGAGAGTGAACTGTTGAGGAATGATAAGAAGAGGAAGCAGATAATTAAGGGGAGTTCTCGTTTCTCTGTGGGTGTGTTGTATTCGGATGGCTTTGCTTTACTTCGGGTTTTGAGGCAACCTTTGATCTTGTGATTTTGTGTATGTAACCTCTAGTCTCATTCTGACTCTCCGTTGATCCCAAGTTGCACGTTTCTTTATAAGCCCCTAGCTCAACTTATCTATTCATGAGTGAGCTCCAGTGTGCAAAATCAAGAGGTTCTTGTGCATTTTCTTTTGCTTCTCCATCCGGAAGGTACAGAAGGATGCCATCAACTTGGCACTACGGGATTTTTTCATCAATATCTGATTTATGCCTGCTTTTTACTTTGATTGATAGTGACAGGGCCCATACTAGTGAAGTAAATGGGAGTAACTTGGAGCCTGCCTGTATTATGCAAACTTGATACTCTTCTGTCTAAGATGGAGATAATTATGAATCTGCAGCACAAATAAGAGTCTTCGATGTTAAAACATCAGGTGTTGCATCATGTCTGTCTGTGGTATGTGATCCATTGAAGGCAGTTACTCGGTCTTCGGTTGATGCTTGTCGGATTTAAGGATGGTTGTGGTTTTGTATCATTTTTAGGGTTGCCTTGTTTTGTGGTCTGGTGGAGAGCGACTCATGTCTCCATCCCAAAACCCCCACAATAGGCATCCTTAGGGTAGGTTGTTTTTTTTTTTTTAATTTTTTTGGACGGGGGGGGGGGGGGTGTTGTAAGAGATGAGAATACACCGTCGTGTGAATGAACTAATGCATATGGGTTAGAGCATTGGGGAGTATCTAATAAGACTGAAAATTTAGTGCTCTGTATCCAAGTTTTAGAGGGTATGCATAGGAGTAGGGGTGACATCAATCTTCCGTGCTTGTTATCCTACGTCTGTTAATGAACACCATACTATGAAATCTAACCCTAGGTGCGACGAAAAATGTCACTTGGTGCCACTGTGCCCAGAACTGCATGTCAAAATTTAAAAACTGCCCCTAGATTTATATTTCTGATACATGGAAAGTTCCAAGAGCATTGAAACTATATTTCTGTGTCCAAGATTCCACGTAAAATTTTGGATGGAACACTTCCAACTGGGGAAGAGGGACGTAGCCACTCTGTGCTTATGTCCGAATGTCACCTTACCTTGGCTGCATCCAATAAAATATACCCAAAAGGAGCCATGCAATACGTGGTTTCTATAACCGTGAGTACATGACCTCCCAAATCAAGAACTTGAATCGTGTCACAGTCATGCAACCAAAAGGAAATCTCAAAAGACAGTAGACACTTTCTATGTACTGCTGAGCATTATGAGCCTTGAAGGGCACACATTTGTCACTTTTATCTACGAACAGGGCAAATCAAAGCTTGAAACCTTAGTTTAAATCACCTAGAAGGAACTGATACAACAAGCTCACGACTTCGAATCAAAACCACCACTGCCACTGCCACCACCACCACCACCTCCTTCGTTGTCATTGTTATTTTCGAACCTGAATTGGCGCCACTGTGATCTTCTAACATCTCGGCCTCAAACCCCTGATTTGAGTCAAACTTGACACGTCAACGTAGTCCCTTATACTTGACAAATCCCCCTCTCTCCTGTCAGATTACCCCCAAAATAAATAAATATATAATTTAGCATATTCGCTCAACAAAAATTGCACGTTGTTGACTGTCTAGTTTACTTTTTTTTTTGGGAGGAGGGGATAAAACGAGGACAAATGTCAACATAAGTGGAATTTAAGTGAATACATGTTGCTAACAGAAGGGGAGCCTTGAAGCAACGGTAAGGTTGTCTCTGTGTGATCAAAAGGTCATGGGTTCGAGCCGTAGAATCAGCCACTGACAAAGTCAGGTTAGGCTGCCTACAATTCACCCATTGGGTGCGGTCATTCCCCAGACCCTATGTGAACGCGGGATGCTTGTGCATCAAACTGTCCTTTTTACACGCTGTTGCTAACAGTTTCAAAAAATTTTACCAAATGAACTGGCTAATATTTACTTAGCACTGAGCATTAGATGTGATGGATAACCTCAATTTGAAAATAAGCTTTTGTTGGTTAGTGACCCATATTCTTTTCCTGCCATACCTGTTGTCACGTTGCCAATGGACATGAAATTGGTAACAAACAGCCCCAAGACCGTAGCACTAGCATGGTTGAGAATAACAACCTTATCACAAGCAAAAGTTTTCTTCAATCCAGCCACCTATGCTTCTCTAGTAGAACGCACTGGCGATATTTGGCTCTACTAGGCTATAATGTTTTTCTAAGGCTGATAATCACGACCTCGTCCTATAAAATTCGTACTTAGCTCGATGTACAAGGAAAAACTTAACCCTAGCCAATAAGAGCCAGCCACTGATCATCACAAGAACACAATGAAATCTAATTACAATCAAACTAGCAAATATGTAAAACAAGCATGAACTAGGGAGGAGAGAAAATGAACCTAACCTAATATAAGTAGCTAATTAAATATAGATCAATAACAAAAAGTAAACATTTAAATGAAACAAACTCAAACTCAAGCACTAAGCTAACATAACCTAAGCAACAACAAAATATGAAATAGAGAGAGATAGGGGAAGAGAAAACTTAGTCTTGATTGCTTGAATGAAAGCCAAAATGTACAAGCTTGAATCAAAGTCAACCCAAATAAATCCGAATCTATCTAACTTATTTTCCTTAATGAATTTTTATGACTAATGTTTGAGCCAAAAATATGATATTTTTAAAGTACTTTTCCACCAATT
>JACYFF010031959.1:20894504-20917358 GCA_017589665.1 Selenicereus undatus
CTTTTTCTTTTATTTATTTTTCCATCCCCCTCAAAACCCCTCAACAACTAACCTTGAACTAAACCTAGCTAATAAGTGCTGAAAATGTGTATCATTTTAGGATCGTTCAACATTTCTTAGGGGATTATGTTCATTAGCGGATGATTTGCACCCTTGTTTCCTTTTTATGCTTGGATACGCTTCTTTGATGTAATTTGCAGGTTTTAAGACCTTTGACCCGACATTGGCCTTAGATGAATACAATTTGACTCACTATGGAGGTGCGCCTAACCCATTTGTCCGTGGGATGAAGAAAAAAGAAAGAAGACCGGTCCATAGTTCACCATGCTTAGTCCGTGGTGAAGGCCGTGGACCGCGGTGGACTACAAACTGATGAACTCTTCGTCTTCCTTTGATTATGTGGCCGAAATTGCTCGAGTTCTTCTATTTTAAGAGGTCTCTTGGCTGCTTGAAGGGCATTTGCACTCATTCTATCTCTCATTTCGCTTGAAAGTTCATCATCTCTAATCATTTTGGAGTAATAGAAGAATCAAGAGAAGGAATTCACAAGTGGAGGCTTGAAGACTGAAAGATTGTTGAAGAGTTTTTCGTTGTTGCTAAGCATACTTCTCTCCTAACTTCTTGAACTTCTTTTTGATTTGTTCTAGTTATATTAGTGTTTAGTTTGAACTATTTTGATTTAATTTTAATCATGAGTTAGTGGTTCCTAGTTTAGAAATTTGTTAGCCAAACAATGATGTTGGATTCCTAGGTTCTATCAAATCTGCTTTATCTTGTTTGGTTTTGTTCAAATTATCTTGTGCTTTGGTTAGATGTGAGTGACTTGCCCAATTTACTTGCATATGTTTAGAAAGTTGGATGAAATACTAAAAGGTGACCCTGCTATTCGATTGACAAGACTAGACTTAGCTTTGTGGTTCTTGAGAGAGGATTGCATGTTGAGAAGGAAAATGGGTAAATCAAGATCTTAAACTTGGACTAAAATAAAAACTTTCAAAAGAATGGTGATTAGATTAGTTAAAGTAATTAAATTTATTTTGACAGAAAAGACTGAATGTTGTTTGTTTATCATCCTTTGACCCAACCACATTTGAGAAGAGCACTTGTTTAATTCAAGGATCTAACTCATTGCAAGGCAAATAAAATCCCTAGATGTTTTTTATTGATTGATTTCTTAATTTACAAAATAGAAATTCACTAGATTAGATAAACAATTCACTTGATTACTTAATCCACTTAGCATTTTAGTCACGCAAAACCTCATAGAATGCAGTGGTCTCCACTTACTACAACACCCATGCACTTTCAGTGAGTGTCACTAGCTTTCTAACCTTCTCACCCCAAAAAGCTTGCCAAAAACCGACTGTCCCCCAATATCAACATTAGGCAGGTGTTGTGCCGTATAACATGGTTGCTCGTGTCATGCTTTTGCTTATAAGGGCAAAAATCGCAGCATTGTAGCAAAAGAATGTCGGTGCGACCGTGGTGTCTCCAAGCATGGCTACCTATTCCAGGTGACACGGCTATGTCAACTAACAGTGCCAGGCATACATGTCATAGGCACTAGCTAGGCAAAATCAGGAGTAATAACCTAAGTTGACCATGCATGCTAATTGGGGTTATCTTCATGGGGAGCTCGAATTTGAACCTAATTTCTATCAACTTTTGGATCAACATTATTTCTTATAGAATAGACAAAATCAAATAAAAATAATAGAAATTAGAGTTTATTACAGGCAAAATTCGGGTAAATATATAAGGGTACACAATACTATAGTTTTGGACCAAACAATCAGCGGGCCGGAAGGTCCACTTTGGGTGCGGAAGTTCACAATTTGACTTTAGAAACTTGGATATATAGAGGGTTCATGCTTGCATGATTGAAGAGTTTTAGGAATAGGATATCTTTATGTGATAATTTTTATATTATCTTGCGATAATTGTAATATTTTCTTTCCTATATATGCAACTCATTTCCTAAGTAAACTAGAATTAGGGTTTTGCCTTGTATCTATCCACATGTATTTATTAAGTAATTGTCAATGAGAAGACAAGATACATACACGGCACAAGACCTTAAGGCAAGCCGTGTTTTTCACACAAATTTTGCTCCAAAGTTTTTAATGGTATTAAAGCCATAACTGGGGGAAACAAATTTGTGATTGAAAACCAACCACCACAATATCTACATCTGTCTGAATGGATAGGAGTTGGTATCACTTTAATCATCTTTAACAGAAAAAAATATAATCTATGGAGGCAAGCAATAAGGATTGCGTTGAAGGCTAAAAACAAATAAGGGTTCATAGAAGGAACCCTAACCAAACCAAAGCCGAAAGAAGAGGAAGATCAAAGTGAGTTAGATGCTCAGGAGATAGTTAATTCCATGATCTGTTCGTAGATCGTGAATGTAATCGATCCTAAGCTCTATGCTAGTGTGTTTTATGCTGAAATGGCCCAAGCCATGTGGGAAAATTTGAGCAAGCGACGTGCCATTGTGAACACCCCAAAAATTCATCAACTAAAAACTAATATTGCATCTTGTAAGCAAGGGGGTTTAGAAGTTGTTGAATTTTATTCAAAATTAATGGGGATGTGGAGTGAGTTGGAGAACTACGTAAAAGTTTCACACTACATGTGTGGTAAGTGCGAGTGCGGAGTTAGGGACAAAATTGTGAAGATAATTGAAGGGGAAAAGACCCATCAATTTTTGATGGGGCTTAGTGATGAGTCATTCTCGCGCGTACGTAGCCAAGTTCTCACGCAGGATCCCTTGATACTATTTTCAACATAATCTAGCAAGAAGAAAATCATAAGCGTATCATGATGGACAAGGATCATCGTACTAAGAACATGGTTGCTTTTGTCATGAGGGAGCAGTTGGGCATGATCTAGAAACCAACTTGCAAGCACTGCGGACAATATGGGTACAACAAAACTAATTGCTATGAAGTTGTTGGCTACCCAGTGAGTTAGGGAAGCCGAGGAAGAGGGCGTGGTGCCCATGGCGGACATGCAGGTCGTGGTGGCTGAACGATACCGGGTAGAGGCCGCAGCTCGGGGTGTGAAAGAACCCATGCTGCGGTGGTGCAGACCGAGACAGTCACGGGAAGCAGCGGCAACACACAATCCGAGCAAGCGCAAGTGTCCATTCTCGGATTGACTTCCAAACAAGTTCAAAGACTTCTAAGTCTTATAGAAGTGCCCAAAGGAGGTTGTGTTCGACTCTCAAGTAAGATTTCATGGATTTTTGATAGCAGCGCATCATTTCACATTCACATGACGGGGAATTCAAGTGTGTTGCAAGAAAATGAGAAAATTCTTCCCGTGTCCATTGATCTACCTAATGGGACCAATACCGTGGCATCACACCAAGGAACCATGACTTTGGGAAAATTAAAATTGAATAACGTTCTTTATGTTCCTTCCTTGCAATGCAATTTAATCTCTGTTGGTAGGCTATGTAAGGATCTGAGATGTTTAGCAATTTTTTCTGTTGATGCATGTGTGCTGCAGGGCCGCATTTCGAGGACTTTGATTGGTGCGGGTGAGCAACAAGGAGGAGTCTATTATTACAAGGAATGTTCATTGAAACGTAATCAAGCAAATGCCATCAATATAATCAACCTATGGCACAAACACTTAGGGCATCCATCAAGTGAAGTGTTATCTTTTCTTCATGATAGTTTAGGAATTAATTCTAGTAGAGACAAGCATGATGTGTGTGAAAGGTGTTTTAGGGAAAAGCAAACTCTTAGAAGATTTTTTGTGAGCAAAAATAAAGTTGAATGTGTGTTTGAACTCATTTGTTGTGACATATGGGGACATTATAAAGTATCATCTTCTAATGGCTCGCACTATTTCTTAACAATTGTTGATGACACTACTCGGCCAACTGGGTTTACCCAATGCATGAAAGGGGAGAACCTAGCCAGTTACTAAGAAATTTCATTGTTATGACAAAAAATCAGCTCGAAAAAAGTGTTAAGATTGTGAGAAGTGATAATGGAGTCGAATTTACTTCAAATCCAATGCAAGTGTTTTATCAAGAGAATGGGATTTTTGAAAAAAGTAGTTGTGTTGATACACCCTAACAAAATGGAAGGGTAGAGTGAAAACATCACCATGTCTTGAATGTGGCCTAAGCTCTTCTGTTTCAAGCCAATTTGCTTGTAAAATTCTGGGGAGAATGTGTTGTTGCAGCGACCCACTTGATAAATAGAACACCTAGCAAGTTGTTATTAAGAAAAACTCCTTATGAGGTTATTATCATCAAACACCTTCATATGATCATGTATAACTCTTTGGAACTTTATGTTTTGCATAAAATAAAGTAAGGACCAAAGACCAATTTGCATCCCAAAGTAGAAAGTGTCTATTTGTTGGTTACCCTTTTGCTCACAAAGGATGGAGACTTTATGATTTGGAAACACATGAGTTTTTTGTGAGTCAGGATGTGGTCTTCGATAAGCATATTTTTTTCTTTTGCAAAAACTGAGAAAGAAGATCATGACGATACAAGCAGAAAAACGAGAAGCAAGGCAGTCTTGGATGATACAATTGACTCGACCCAAATTCCCTTGAGTGAAGGGGGACAGTCTAGCGAGAGGGGGAGTGACCAAGCAAGTGGGTTGGCCCAGAATGAGGCTGCCACGCAATAGTAGGCCCTTGACTTCTTGAGTACGGGTGGCCCAGCGTGCAGAGAGCAGGGCTAGATGGATATAGGTAGCCCAGCCTGCAGAGAATAGGGCCAACCTGTAGTGGATCCAACTAGTAAAGAACAAGCCCAGGCAGAGAACAGGCCCGCAGCAGAATAGGTCTACCATGAACGGGCCCAAGAATAGGCACCAATTGACTCGACCCGTTAGAAGCAAACCCGTAACACACACAGACCAACTCGACCTAACAAGCGTCTAACCCATCTCGATGATTATTTATGCTACAATGCTAGGCCCAATGACTTGACCAATTACTTCTCACTTGCTCCCTCGTCCTTATCCTATAGCTAACTATATGCCATGTGAAAAATTTACTGCATCTCATAAACATTTCCTAGTTGCTTTAACAAAGGTGGTAGAGCCAAAGTAGTTCTAGGAAGCAGTGAAGGATCCATTTTGGAGGAAATCCATGGCTGAAAAGATTCGTGCATTGGAAGAGAATAAAACATGAATCATGGAAGATCTACCTTCAGGCAAAAAGACCATTAACTGCAAGTAGGTTAATCGGGAAAGCACAATTCTGATGGCAGTATCTAGAGATATAAGGCACGGTTGGTGATTCACAGAGATTATCAGGTTGAAGGATTTGATTACAATGAAACTTTTGCACCTGTCGCCAAAATGATAATTGCAAGGTGCTTCTTGTCAGTTGTAGTCGCAAATGGCTGGAAACTGCACCAGATGGATGTAAACACTGCATTCTTGCATGGAGACTTGGAAGAGGAAGTTTTCATGAAGATGCCCTCATGTTTTTTCAAAATCTAGTCCAACCAAAGTGTGTCATTTAAAGAAGTCTTTATATGGACTCCATCAGGCCCCCAGATAGTGGTTTGTAAAACTATCTTCAAAGCTATGTGAGTATGATTTTGTATGGCCTTATATGGACTATTCATTGTTTGTCTATCACAAAAGGGATATCTTCATGGCATTATTAGTCTATGTGGATGACATTATAGTTTCTCGATATTGAAGTGGCTAGAGGACCCATGGGAATGTTTTTGTGTCAACGAAAGTAGGCCTTGGAGATTGTAGATGAATGTGGACTCTTATGGGCAAAACCAGTAGATTTTCCTATTGAGGAGAATCACAAGTTAGCTTTGGTGTCAGGCAGATTATTGAATAATGCTAATAGATATCATCGATTGGTGGGAGCACTCATCCATCTCACCATCATCAGACTCAAGCTAACTTATGTGGTACATATCTGTTGTATTTATGAGGTTACTCACACAAGAGGGGGGGTGAATTGTGTGTGACAAATTTTCGCACTGGTGAAAACACTCGTGGAGAACAGTTCCTGAACAACGTATGGTTAGCAGGGAACTGTTCCTACCAAGCTTTCGTACTGTGTTTGAGGTAAGAATGAATGCAAAAATAAGAATGAAGACACACGATTTTTACGTGGAAAACCACCTCTAGCCCATCTGAGGTGGGAAAACCACGACCTACCTCTGTAGGATTTTCACAAAAATTCTACTAACGGGCTGAACACGTTACAAAAGTAACTCCACGTTACAACTTGCAACAACACGTAATTGTCTACCCTAGACAATCACCCCACGTCCTTAGTCACCTTAGACTGAGGACAACTCTATTCTGTTACAATAATAAGAAGAACACACCTTACTTAATAACTTCTAATAAAGCAAGTGTAAGGTACAATGATGCGCCTAGTATGCCAATGAGGAAGACTCAATTTTTGCTCTCTTTTACAGGTTTTTCACACTGGAAATTTTGCTCAGTAAACCTCACACAATCTGAAAAACCCCCTGTTGAAAAACGTTGGCAAAAACTCCTTTATATAGCTTAAAATAAAACGGCTAGTTGAGAGTATTTGTGGCTGCGCTTCTTTCACTACTATCGTGAAATAAGGACCAGCAGCCATCTTCCAGCCTTTTCCACAATCTTAGGACTTTGCTAAAAATAGGAGAAGGAAGATAAGATAGCCTTTGCTAAAAATAGGACTTTGCTAAAAATAGCCTTATCCAAATCTTATCCCAAAAATTAGAGATTTTAAGTTTGAAAATCTGTTGGGTTGCAGTAAAAAAAAAAAAAAAACTTTATCAAGTAGCAAAAATCATCAACCCAAAAATAGAACCGGATTGTAAAATCTTTTGCCAGACGTTTGCTGAGAACACTCAGGGTGCTTTACCAGGAACTGTTCCCAGTCAGGATCAGGACCTGTTCCCAGAGTGTCAAAAAGATTTTGCAAAAGCGAACATGAAATTGGGATCTTCTCACTGGCATATTAACAGAAGTCTAATAAAGAAAAAAAAAAATTCTACTAAACCCATGACTTCTTGTTGATGAAGCAGGTGACTTGCAATGTCAACAACCTTGATACTGCTAAGAACTGTTCCTGAAGCTTGTTCCTGAAACTTCATGTTGTTCTTGGACTTGAAGTATTGCGGTTAGAACCTGTTTCTGGAACTTCAACTGATCGTACAAGCTCTGTTCTTAATCACTGTTCTCAACCAACTTTATTAGCCAATCAAAGCATAAAATCATTATAAGGACTAATACATTTGTGTTTGACATCATCAAAACCTTACACAAGTTACACAAGGAAAGAGTCAACAGAGTCAACAATATCTTATCCTAATTCATGCAATCTCCTAAGGAGAAGCATATGGAGGTGGCGTGTCACGTTCTTCACTATCTTAAGGGTAGTGCAGGGAAGGATTATTCTGTTCTGCCAGGAATAATCTACAACTCTATGGTTTTGTGATTCTGACTGGAGCGCATGTCCACTTTCTAGAAGGTCATTGATAGGGTATTTTGTTACTCTCGAGGGGTCTCCTATCTCTTGGAAGATTAAGAAACAGGCAGCAGTGTCCAAATCTTTTGCAAAAGCTTAACACAGGGCTATGGCTGCAGCTACAAGTGAACTAATATGGATACGGAATTTTCTAGTTTCCTTGGGTGTTTTTCATAAGCAACCCATGAAACTTTTTTGTGATAGCCAAGCAACATTACATATAACTAAGAACCCAGTGTTTCATGACAGGACCAAACACATTAAGTTGGATTGCCACTTTGTTCGAGAAAAACTTGTGGTTGGGTTACTTACTCTCATGCATGCAACTTCACAGCATCAACCCACAGATATTTCACCAAGGAGCCGGGAAAGAGCAGTTTGAATACCTCAAGAGCAAGTTGGGCATGGTTAACTTGCATGCTCCAACTTAAGGGGAGTATTAGGAATAGGATATCTTTATGTGATAAATATTATATTATCTTGAGATAATTGTAATATTTTCTTTCCTATATATGCAACTTATATTATTTCCTTAGTAAACTCGAATTAGGATTTTGCCTTGTATGTGCCCACGTATATTAATTAAGCAATTATCAATGAGAAGAACAGAAACATACACGGCACAAGAGCTTAATTAGGATTTTGCCTTGTATGTACCCACTTAGTGGTTTGCCTTATTTCATACGAAGTAGTTAAAATAAATAAAAATCCTATGAGTAACATTAGTTATGTGTAAAAAAATAGGTGAAGGGGAGCATAAGAATCATGACAGTTTCGGGCTAACAATGGTCAATGACATAAGCCTGTTTAATTGTTTTTGTGTTAATCTTTGATCAATGTTCTTAGAAATTTTCTTGCTCCATGTTGCACATGCATGATTGAACTACTTTTGAAACATTTTCATGGACCGAATTATTCAAGCAATCAAATCTTGATGCAATAACCGCCCATAAAAAAAATCTTGATCTTGAAACTAACTAATACAATTTTATTTTATTTTTAAACAAAAACGGAATACAAAAATGTGCTGCAATCAAGATCATCATTTACCTTTTCCTTCAAAAAAAAAAACAGAAAAGAAAAAGAAAGATTATCACTTGCCTTCATCAAGAAAAAACAAAAATAAGAAGATTATCATTTACCAAGTCAAACGACATAATCAACAATAGATGATCGAGTTGGTGCAGTTGCGCATCGATCACTTCTGGCCGCTAAGATTTTGGGATACTATTTCAACTTCTATATACTGCATATGAGATCTAATTAACCCTGAACAAACGTCTCTTGAGGCCTTTTGCAGAAATTAAAATCTCTGAGTTGAGAGGTTTAAGATGTCATTTGCACTTGGCCTCCTCATTATCTTTTCATGCTTTTTGGCTGATCAAACGTATTCAAATTATCAATTCAGTCGTTCAAGCTTTCCACCAGACTTCATATTTGGTGCTGGTTCTTCATCTTACCAGGTTCCAATTCACTCCCTAACTCCATGTTAATCTTGACTCAAAACGTTACGTAAAAATGTAGATACAGATTAATTATATATAGTAAGCTTGAATCTGATTGACATCGATGATAAATTTGTACGTAATCTAAATTGACAGATCGAAGAATTGCTTTCTATAATATTCTCTATTAACTAGTGCCTTAGTCCATGTATCAAAATATTGTGTTGAATGTTCCATTAGGATGCATGTCGATTGTTCTCATAAGTAATGTAGGGCTATGGGTATGTGTATGTATGTTTGTGATTGCAGAATGAAGGAGCTACTAATGTGGATGGGAAAGGTCAAAGCAGTTGGGATTTTCACACCCAAAAATATCCAAGTTTGTTTCCTTCTTCCCCCCCCCCCCCACCCCACCCAAGGGTCTTCGGTTCTATTTTCTATAGAAAATAGGAGTTTCATATACGAAACTATTACATTTTTTTTATATCAACTGGGTCATTAACAAGGAGTCATGCATATAAACTCAATGGGACAACATCCCCTTTTATATTCTTTCATTTTATCAATGTGAGATAACACTCACTTCCATACTCCAACAGAAACTAATTCATTTGTTCATTGTTTTGGTACGTAGACATTGTTGTGGATGGAAGCAACGGAGATGTGGCAAATGAGTTTTACTACCGCTACAAGGTATCATTTAGTCCCCAACCTCAACGATGTATCAATGTTTAATGCAAACCATTAACTGGTGTAATCCTAAACTAATACATTGGAGAGGCAACAATACAAATCATCAATTATTTCTATAGTTTTTCTTAATGATTTTCAGGAGGATATCATGTTGATGAAGGAAATGGGCTTGGATTCTTTTCGCTTCTCCATCTCATGGACAAGAATATTGCCGAGTAAGTACGTGCATATAGGAGTATGATGTATGCTTTGCTCATCAACAAATCATACTAGATCATTAATCTCATCAAGGAATCAAATTAGTCCATTAATTAGGCATGACCTTTGGTGTTGTTGCTCCTCAGGTGGAAACAAGGCGGGCGGTGTTAACCAACGAGGGATTGATTTCTACAACGATCTCATCGACGAGCTTCTAGCAAATGGTAACCATTATCTTTCATTGACACAACATATATTGTGTTAAGTATTTTCTTTTTTCACACTTGTTCCATTTATAATTTTAATTTTAATTTTAATTATGAATAATGCATGAGAAAGATATTCGACACAAACATTGACTGATTATTTGTTTGAGGGCAGATATAGAACCCTTTGTAACCTTGTACCATTGGGATATTCCGCGTGCACTTGAAGAAAGATATGGCGGATTTTTAAATCCTAATATTGTGTAAGTTGATTCATCATTTTCAATGACACGAGGTACTTTTATATTCTTTATTTTTATTTAAATGAGTTACAAATGATAATATAATATAATAAAAAGAAATAGAGAAGAAATCGTAGTGCAAACCCTAATTGGAGTCTCAATTCCATTATATAGATCAAATCCTTGTTGGCCGAACATTTCTATAATTAAGTATGCCCAATTCTGTATGTGCGTCAGGTATTATGTCAATTTTTGAGCATTTATCTTGGGTAAAACGAGACCAAATCATTAATATAGGAATTTTTATTCGTATTTTTTTGGGTGAAGAGATGGGGGTGGGGGGGGGGGGGGTGTATTAGTTCTCTACTTCTATGAGACTAGGGAAGGCAAAATTTATATTACGCTCATGAGAGTATGCACTTCTATAAACTGCGTAATAAGATTATGTTTATACTCTAACAGTGTGAAAAAGTCACGTTAAAAAAAAATATGTATAATTTCTAAGAGCATCTACTCTCAAGTATATGTGGTAATTTACATAGGAAAGGGGCGTGGTAACATCTGAGTCCAAGTTACATATACATGACCACAAGAATTTTCACCAAGGAAATTCTATGTTGTCTAGGAGTATGCACTAAAACCTGTGTTCTTTAACGGTGACAAACCTCAATATTTTTAACTTGAACGCTTCAAGCACTTTGTCTTTTCTTTTTCTTTAATGTAAATCTTTCTCTCTAGCTAGCAGAGTTTCATATTTTAATTGCACGAATGAATGCCCTAATATTTTTATTCCTTTATTATTTTACCTGCA
Organism: Selenicereus undatus; assembly: GCA_017589665.1. Lineage (NCBI taxonomy): Eukaryota > Viridiplantae > Streptophyta > Magnoliopsida > Caryophyllales > Cactaceae > Selenicereus > Selenicereus undatus. Next base: position 20,905,576 of record JACYFF010031959.1, read on the forward strand.
AGGTAATACTAGAGCTGGGAAAAGCTGACCCGACACGATTATCGACCCGAACCCGACACGAAGTTAAGTGGGTTTGGGTATAAATTTTCGACCCGTTTAATTAAATGGGTTGACACGTTCAACCCGTTTAATTAAATGGGTTAGGTTCAGGTCGAGATTCTCGACACGAAAAAGTACCTATTTAACCCGTTTAATTAAATGAGTTAAATAAGTCAACTCATTTTTTCATTTTTTATTTATCCATTTACTTTTTATTAGATAATTAAGAATATAAAAATTTTTAGAAATTATGAATTATGATGAATCTGGGGAATTTCAAAGTGTAATTATTTAATGTGATACGTAAACCTAATTTTTAACACTGTAATTACATATTAGTTGAAAATATTAAATACTTAAATAGTCAATTAAGCGACTGAACTTGACCTGTTTATCTTAAACGGGTTAAGCGGGTCAACCCGTTTAAAAATTAAATGGGTACAGGTCAAGATGCTTCAACCCGTTTAATAAACGGGTTAGGTTCAGGTTGAGGAATTCTCAACCCATTTAAGTTCGACACGAACACGAACCCGACCCGACACGACCTATTACCCAGCTTTAGGTAATACTAATGTTACTTCTCTTTAGCCAAAAAGGATTTACTAAACAGTTAGCTAAGAATTTAATTATATGAGTGCAAAATTAGTAGTACAGTATATAAATGTTTGACATTGTAATTATATGTTATGTTTAGGCGAGACTTCATGGAGTATGCAGACATATGTTTCAGGGAATTTGGAGACAGGGTGAAATATTGGGTGACAATAAATGAGCCAAACATTAACGCTCAGATGGGATACGCAGAGGGGATTCTCGTGCCAAACCGATGCACTCGCACCAGCAGTTCTCCACCTTGCACCGAAGGCGACTCCGCCACCGAGCCTTATCTAGTCGCCCACCATCTGCTTCTCTCTCATGCGGCTGCCTTCCGCTTGTACAAGCACACGTACCAGGTTCCGTTCTTTCGCTCGACGACCACCCTAGTAACCTTGTGTTCCTTTCTCAATCAGTTGTTCGATCACCAAAAGGCGGGTTGTAAATACAGGAGGATAAGAAAATCTTATTTGAAGAAAGTCACGACTAATAAAACTAGCTAACAGAAAACATCTCAAGAGTCTAGGAACGAAATTCCGAACTCGAATTGAAGTCCATTGATCGATAGTCTTGTATAGACAAGCTTGACATAAGAAGGGGGGGAGGGTGTTCCAATGCAGTAGTCCAACCTCCAAATCGTAGCTAGAATGACGATTTGTAGAGAGGTTGGTTCTGTTATAGCCTATATGAATCTACTAATTGCCTACAAATTTATAGAAATGAAATAAAACACGATGAATTTTGCTTTACTTCACTATAAATTTATGTGAAAATCACTCAATAAAAGTTTTAAAACGATATACAAAACAATATACGTAAAATATGGTATTATCACCCTTAATCATGACGCATATAACTTTTTCCTTAGGGCTCTAATTAAATTTCCAGGAACAAATGAATAAGAACCATAAAATTATGTAACTCATTGTTGACCTAATTTAGCTAGTTAAATCACCCTAGAAGGCGGTGAATATGGTGATGATCAAAGTTACAAGATAATCGAAATAAAGAGCGGAAAGATAAATGTAGATAAAACACAAGAACTTTTTAATGAGGTTAGCCTCAACCAAGCTTAGTCCCTTAAACCGAATTTTTATTAGGATAGATGATTACACAACTCTAGAGTACACCTTACTCTAAGTTCTAGGTCACAAGTTGACATCTTCAACTAGGTTTGATAGAGTTGACTCTTCAACTCTATAATCCTACTCAATTACAACTTGAGCAATACAAATAAATGTTAACAGAAGCAAATTGAAGCTCAATGAATGCCAATAAGTGCTTCAGTAATATGTATACCAATGAGTGCTTGCTCTTCTTGTGTTCTTTAGCTCTTAGTCATCTTTTATATTTATAGCAAAGTCTTGGAGGAATCATAGAAAACTAGCCGTCAGATTCATCCTTAAATTCAATTTTAGTTCAAGGCCTTGAATAGCAGTTCAGGGTCCTTGAAGATCACACAATCTCAATAGGCAACGATCAAGAGCTATTTTTTTGCTGATTGAGAATTTTCCTTATATGATTTGCTGCTTCTTTCATGATCAAGGTAAATATTAAGCATTTAAAAAATTGAAACCTTATTTGAGGAAAGTCAAATATTTGCCAAGTGAAGATCTCTAATAAAATGGCATATCTTATCTCATAATATTATACTCAAATTTGAATGATAAAATATAATATCATAAAGATCACTTATTCAAATTTGAATATTAAACTATCTCAAATATATTGTGATACAGAATATAAAACCAATCATGTCAATAACTACTTATGATTATAACATATTTAAACAATAGAAATACTAATGTAGGTCCAAATATAATATAATAAACATACCAACGGGCCAACTTCCTTTTGTCTTTCATCAAAACGTATTCATAAAATGTATTATAAGCTTAAGGAAGCTAACAATCTCCCCCTTTTTGATGAAAGACAAAACTCAATAAAAACAACACATCAATATAGTTTTGAATGTTACACTATGAATGCTTTGCCAAATACTTCTCCACCCTTTTGTATTTCATCCAAAGGTAGCACAAGAGGAGAAAGAAAAATCAAAGCATAAAAATTATGATAAACACATAGAGCTCCCCCTTAACAAATCAATGACACTCATAAAAAACACATAAGGGGTTAAATACCAACAACAAAGTCAATCACATACGCTAATGCTCATGATTAGAATAACCACAACTACAGAAAGGAAAATGGCCATGCATGTAAGAACCCAACTCATCCACTATCAGGACTAGTAGGTTTAGATGCACCATACATCCTAATACTAGAGCTCACCTTATAATGCACCTCATCGGCATCAACGGAGAAGTGACCACCTGCCCTATACTCACAATCACAATCGTACGTATTTTATTATTGAAGATTCTAAGTTCTTTTTATTATCTCCTTATTATTTCCATGCGATTACGTGGGAGAATATTAATAAACATCCCGAACCAATTTGAACCATCTTTGAAGACTTCTCAAAGAGGGAGGATTGGGATCACAGTCGCATGTGATTGGATAGAGCCATATGATGAACAACCAAGCAGTAAGCACGCAGCCGAAAGACTCTACGAGCATTTTTGTGGCTGGTAAGTATTCGTACATTCGAGTAGATCATTAGATACCTGTAACCCATATTTGTTTTGGATTGTGCGAGTCAATTAGTATTATTGAAGTAATTTTGTGGCCTCTTTATTGATAGGAATGCCTGTAAATATTTAACATTATCTATATTTGAATTTTTTCACAATATGCAAAAGCAGAACCCATATTGAAATTTGTTGTTATTAGCAAGTCATTTAGGAGTTGCGTTAAAGATTTGCATCTTTTCTCAAATTGAAAAGCAAAAAGTAAATTCGACCTAAATTAGTGTTTTAACCTTCTTATACATAAAAGAATATCTCATATTGAGTATTTTTGGATGACCCTTTATAATGCGCTAAAACTCATTAAAAATTATGTATAAATGGACTTAGTTAGAGAGTTGGTAACATGTACTGTATACTGCTCCATATTTAGATGAATGTTATTTGTAAACCGACCATTGTATCTGGAATTATTATTTAACCACCTATCACCTTAGAAATATCATTATATGCCTCCAAAAGTACATATATGATGTAGTAAATAATAATAAATTTCCTACACATGATAACAATATTTTTGAGATGAGGGGGTGTTAAATAATAGTTTTAAAAACAGTAGGTTACAAATAACGTTTGCCCAAATATGAAAGCAATATGTGATGATAATTTCTTATTTAGATACTATTTTTATAACTCAATATTGGTCCTCAAGCAACCACATACCTTTTTGAGTTGAATCACTTTCTAGAATATTATTATGTTATTTACATTCGAGTTCTTTAAACCAAATTGCCTTTAGATTTGTTTGAAATGTGACGGACATTTTATGCTTTCGCAAAATTTCAATTATGTTCATATTATATGGTTAATTTGCCACCCCAAAAAAAAAAATGATGGATATATGATTTTGCTGTTTTTAATTATTTATGTGCAGGATTTTCAATCCAGTGACATTTGGTGAGTATCCAAAATCAATGCGATCGTTAGTGGGAGAGAGATTGCCAGAATTTACAAAGGAGCAATCGGAAATGCTACGGCACTCGTATGACTTCTTCGGGTTAAATTCCTACAGCGCCCTGTACGCATTTGAACAGCTTCCTACCATGCAACACTATGACCAAGATGCCCATTCTGCTGCAACATGTATGTACTAAATCTACTGCATCGATTTTGTTATTCGCAATTAATGCATGTCAATTTTAACTCAACTTGCATAAGTTTTGCCAACGAGGACATAGACCATATGGCACCGCACTAGCCTGCGTCTTCTTTGTCACTAAGCCCGATTGAGGTACCATTGAGATAGGGGTTTATTCGGGTGGCCTACAGTTACCCTTCAAAAAAAGATTGCGTAAGTTTTAGCCCTCACATGAACTATCGAGGTATGGAAATTGGTGAAAATATTATCCCTTGTTAAGGGAAATATTGATCCACGATGGGTTGTACTATGGTGACAAATCCAACAAAACAACGTCCTATTTTGGATAAACCTAATACTTAATCACGATAGGTCTGGGTCAGTAGTTGTTTTTAAGCTAAGTATTTTGTTAGTACGGGGTGTTTATGTTAAAGGGAGATTGTGTTTTTTTAGTAGTTATTTTAAGTTGAATGGAGATTGTTTTTTAATGCATTCTTCTAGAGTCTTGTTTGGACTCTTCTTACCTATTGGCTAATACTAATCGCAAAAAAGGGGCCCCTTGCCATTCTAAAAAAATATTTTTTTTTATTTGTAGATTTTATTTTTGTAAAATAATAAATATCTTGCTAAAAGAAACTAAGGTTTTGTTTGGACATTGAAAAATTTGGTGGAAAAAAAAAATTTAGAAAAGTTACTTTTTTTTATGTTTGGTTTAGAGAAAATCATAAAAAAAAAAAAATATGGAGGAAAGTTTGGTAGAAAAATTGTTAGAAACAAGTGACAAAATTTTTTGCATAAAATTGTGAGGAAAGTTTGAGGAAAATTCCCAACCTTCTCCAACCTTGTATTGTCTAGATGGCATCAAAATAATTTAAGTAGTTCATCATTATTTAAATTTCTCATCCAAATTTTTGTATTTTTTCCTTGATCCAAACAAGAGAAAAAAACTCATTTTCTCCCTACTTTTTTTTCCTTCACATTTTTTTTCCTTCAACTTTTTTTTCCACCAAATTTTCTAAGGACCAAACGGAGCCTAACTGACTTGCCTTAATTTGAAAGCTATATTATTATGTATTAAATTAAAAATGGATTGAATAGTGGAGATGTGTTATCACTTATAAATTATGTGAAATTAACCTTTTCTTTATAAGTTATTACAATTATAAAATCCTGCATGTAATACGCTCTCAAAGATAAGGTTGATCCGACTAGCTAGGGTTTCATTTGTACTCATCGGCATAATGTACCGACGAATTCTAATGCTTCACACAAGTTCTAATTAGTTGTAATTGCGGAAAAATTGGCAATTTTGAATCATATAATATATTAGTTTTGGCTACGACAAGACACTTAAGCAATGTAATGTAAAGACATATTTGATCACCTTTTTTTTTGGTGCAAATAAATAATAATAATAAGAATAATAAGAATACCAATCTTTTGAATACTGTAGTTTATTTCATGGATGATTTTCATAGTGATCTATGAGCGACCACATACATGTTTGCAATTATAAGTTCATGGATTTTTTTTAATTTTTTTTTTTCATATGACATTATAGTATGAAGGTTATATAGAAATGAGATCTTCAATACTAAATTTGGAGGATAATGCCTCTTTTTTATTTCAGCACATTCTAATTCCCAGCTTTTATTGCAACAGTTTGGGACAAGAATAATCGGTCTATAGGAAAGCCGGTATATTTAATTTCTCTCTTCCCTATATTAGAGATTAGTACCAAATTATGGTATAGTCAGGAGTTATTCGTATATGTGACATGCGATTTCTTTTGCAGACTCAAGTTTCTTGGATTTTTGATTATCCAGAAGGTTTAGAGAAGCTGATCTTACGTTTGAAGGAAAAGTACGAGGACCCAATCATCTTCATCACAGAAAATGGCAAGTGTCATCTACTGAATTGAAGCAAAGTTGCATTTCAATTAGTTAATGTCATCCCATTAATTACACAACATTTTTCCTAACGTTTTCTTTTTAATATATCACAGGTTATAGCACCAGGGATCAACCAAACACATCATATTCGCCTGATCAGTACCTTAATGATACTCGAAGAATTCAATATTTACAAGGCCATTTATCTAGCCTTCTTAAAGCTGTCAAGTAAGTTGCATTTAATTCCATCTTTTTTCCCCCATATACTCAATCATGCAGCAGTTTTTAGGCCAATGTAAGACTTTTTTTTTTTTTAATGTCTTACATCAAACCCTTCATGATTTTCATATGTATGTATGTAAGGCATGGGCAATGGATTGGGTAGGGTTGGGTTAGGACTGGCCCGTTTACAAAGAGGACTGAGTCGGGTCATGATTGGCCCGTTAACCATTTGGGTAAAAGGGTTGGGTCGGGTTGGTCCATAGGTGACCCGCTTTTGGTCAAATGGAGCAAAATTGCATTTGAAAAAAAAAAACACTGTGCATAATTATTGTTATGTATAAATCGTTGGTAATAAGTTTAACTAATTGGAAGATGTAAACTACTACATCAAGTAAATTAAAAAAATAATTGGTCATTGAACGGGCCGTTAATGGGTCGACCCGGTCGCTGGCCCACTGTTAACCCGATTCATTATTGACCCGACCCTTTATTGACCATATTCTAAACGGGTCGACCCGGTTGACCCAATAGGTGCCCGGCCTGTTATCTACCCCTGTATGTATGCATGTGTTTTCTGGCTAATAAACTAACTGATGGTGTTTAAATGTTGGTAGGAATGGTGCTAAATTGAAGGGATACTTTGCTTGGTCGTTTCTGGACGACTTTGAGTGGGATCAGGGTTACTTAAATAAGTTTGGCCTCATTTACGTTGATCGTAAAAACAATTTGAAGAGAATTATGAAGGACTCAGGAAAATGGTATAAGGAGTTGCTACATTCCAAAAGGGTACAAGATCAACCAACATTCTTCAATACTTGTCTTCATTGGTTCATGTGGTTTAAGAAATATTGGTCTTGAATTTGTTGTCTTTTAATTTATTTTTTTTTGATGATATTTTTAAAAGAAAGAGTGAAAGCAAACCTTAGTCTTTGTTACATATTCGAGTCAAAAGCTGTACTCGATCAAGGACACTTGCTCTTTATTAAGGATTGAGTTCCCTTATATCATGTGTAATTCATACTCGTTTGATATCATATATGGGAAGCTAGATCTGGCAAAAATTCGGATCTAAATCAATCTGGGTTCAGACAAACCTATTGCTTGGTCAAAGTCACCGCATACAGACTCTATTTGGAATGGAATTCGGACGATCTTAACTATATCCGAACTCGGGTACAAATATCTTATGTTCAGAACATACTAGCTTTTAAACCCGTGCTACACATGGTTTATTTTAAAATTTTAGCTAAAATACTTTCAGAAATATTATAATTAATCTTATAATTTAAATTTTTATAAATAATAATATTAACATATCTATAATTTATTTCATTTTTTTATTGAATTAATTGAAAATATACTATTAATTATGATGACTTTAAATACCAATGAAGTCTTAGCCTAGTGGTAAAGACTGAGGTACTGAGTATATTAAGTCCCAGGTTTAATTTCTCCCTCCTCCATTGGATTGTAATTGTATTGTATTGCTTTTTGTGGCTCCTACGGACCAAAAAAAATGATGACTTTAAATCACATATTATCTAAAATTTTATTTTAAAATAAAATCTTGGTAAATGTTTTAGAGGACATCTTAATAAATTCATGTCCACGGAATTGTTCTAAATGTCAATTGAATTGTTTTGGGGGAGAAAAATGTTCACCAAATGAAGGAAGGTTGAGTTCAAAATTTGGATTTGAATTTATTTTAATTTTTCTAAACCAATAATCAAATTTCAATGCAAAACTTTGGAATTGTTTTATTGGCCAAAAATGCCAACTAAATTGTTTACAACAAACTCCCAGTGTGGGTCCCGCTTTCACAGGGTTTGGGGAGATCCAGCTGTAGGCAACCTTACTTCTACCGGTATTCTTACCCATAGAGAGGTTGATTCCAGAAGACCCACAAAACAGTTTTGTGAAAAAAGTTATGGTTTTGCGATAACGACGGCGCCAATAAGATAAGAGTTATTTTGGGGAACAAGTTGGCAAGGAGCGGTAGACCTCTTTGCATCTCAAAATTTTGTGTCCTTTTCCAATGCAAACTTTTCAAGGTACACAATATGTTTACGTTAGGCGTAAATTATAAGCAGACTTGATCATGTGATTAGCATAATTCAATAATTAATTAATTCAAAATATTATTCTCATTGTTAACGTCATCTCTCACATAATTCACAAGACCAACGCAGTAAAGAAAATACATATGGAGTTAATCTCATTAATAAAAATCCACGCTTGGCAAAATAATACATAACACACACACACACACACACACACACACACACACACACACACACACATATATACACACACACACACACACACACACACACACACACATAAAGAGTGATTGAGAGAAGATTGCGAAAGGATGTTTCGATTTTAGAGAACCAATTTGGTTTTATGTCAGGCAGGTCGATCATAGAGGCGATTTACCTCCTTAGCAAGCTCATAGGTTTGTATAGAGATAAAAAGGTGGATCTTCACATGGTGTTCATTGACCTGGAAAAGGCGTATGATAGAGTTCCGCGTGAAGTGTTATGGAGATGCTTGAAGGAGAAGGAAGTGCTACCCTGGTATATTCAAGTTATTAAGGATATGTACGAGGGAGGTACGACAAGTGTTAGGACCCCAGGAGGGGTCACGAATGACTTCTTCATCGGTATGGGCCTGCATCAGGGTTCCTCCTTGAGCCCTTTTCTTTTCACTCTAGTTATGGATGAACTTACAAGAGGGATTCAAGATGAGTTACCTTGGAGTATGCTTTTTGCAGATGACATTGTTCTCATTGATGAGACTAGACAAGGAGTTATTGACAAGTTGGAGCGATGGAGGCATACTTTGGAATCTAGAGGTTTTAGAGTTATTAGATCGAAGACGGAGTACCTTCATTGTTGTTTCAGTGGGAGGGTAGACGCGGGAGGAGAAGTCACTCTGGATGGGAGGCCGATACCTAAGATCGACAAGTTTAAATATCTTGGCTCGATCATTCAGCAGAATGGAGATATTGACGAAGATATCAACCAGCAAAAAAAAGTAGGCTGGCAAAAATGAAAGCACACCTCAGGTGTGCTGTGTGATAAGAGGGTGCCCATTGGATTGAAAGGCAAAGTCTATCGCATAGTAGTTAGGCCGGTAGTTCTTTATGAATCGGAATGTTGACCTCTAAAAAAGAAGCAAGTTCAAAGGCTGACGGTAGCAGAGATGAGGATGATAAGGTGGATGTGTGGTTATACGAGGATAGACAGAATTAGGAATGGAGTTATCAGTGACTTAGTTAAAGTAGCTCCCATCGGAGATAAAATGAGAGAAACAAGACTCCGATGGTTTGGTCATGTGAAGAGGAGGAGTGTGGACGCTCCAGTGAGGAGATGTGAGAGGATCAATATCCCCGTAGGCAAAAGAGGGAGGGGACGACCAAAGAAGAGTTTGGAAGAGGTGATAACAGATGACTTGAGAGTTGTCAGTTTGACGAAGGATCTGACTCAGGATACGAAGTTGTGGCGACATAGGATTAAGATCTTAGATCGCTGAGAGTTGTAACGCCCCCAACCCTAAACAGGAGTGTTAGGTTTCCCTTTTTTTTTTCTTTTAATCCTGGAACGAAACGGACAGAGTTTCCCCTGAAAACTGACCATTTCCCAGGCTCAAAGCCTTACAATCACTTCCCTGCACTGAAAATAGCTATAAGGGACTTAACTATAACTCAACGGCCACCCGCCGGAGTTCACAGCTCTACGGGCCACCCGCCCGGAGCATCACAACCAATACAGTTCAGTGTTTAAACAAATGAACAATTACAAGTATAGTCCTAGATAGTTTAGGTGGTGGCTCACACGGCCATACAGAGTGACTCTAAATGATATGCAATACAGGCATACAAGAACTTAAATCACAACCCATGACATCATAATACATATTGCAGCTCACATACGAGCACCTCGCAAAGTCCTAGGCCAGCAATGAATTCATCTCGTCTTACTTGGGCCGACCTTTACCTGTTATTTCAAAAACCTGAGGAGGGAACAAAATAGATGGGAATGAGCAATTATCGCTCAGTGAATAACCCCCTCCCCTAAACAGATACTTTCACGGCAATAATAATCCCTTCCCTAAACAGATACTTTCAATACAATAATAACTTACGACCGTTGTTCGTAATTCCTGTTCTTGAAGCCCTCATATATCGTTAAAGAACTCACATCTCGCGCAGTGTACTCCAGTCACAATGCAAGAGAGATAGCATTTATATCAAGGCTGAAAACTTAAGAATAATTATACTCTTCGGACTTACCATCCATTCTTCATACAAACTCATAACTTTACTGAAGACAGATGGGGTATAACCCACAACCAGCCCTTGCTAGGATTTCTGTCGCGAAGGCTCAACTATAACACAAAACTTTATACAATGGTCAATGCATCAATAAAGCTGCTATGAACTCTGCACTTTGGAATTTCTGCCTATGGCAGAACTATAAACTTAAGACTTTGAAGCTTCTGCCTATTGGCAGAACTATGAAAAACTACGAAACACTGGACTCTGTAGTCTCTACCTATTGACCGAGCAATAGCCACTGAACTTTGAAGCATTGAAGTTGAAGTTCGATGTAAACTTTAAAAAGGAACACCGGGTTGGTTACACTGAGAAGCCAATTGATGCAATGTAAACCATGCTTATTATTAGACCTCATAGATCCGATGATGTAAGATTACTTCACTACCAATGACTTGTCAATGGAAACATGTGACCGTTAAAACATTTAGGAACGCTTAGAATTCCGATAAATAAGCATTCATAACGATGTCATTTCTATGCAAACACTATAAACAATGAGTACATATAAACAATGAACTGTATATGATCAATAAACTTTATGTATTCGATAGCGCTATATAATCAATAAACTCTATACAATGAATAAGCTACACATAAATCAGTAAACTCTATATAATCAATAATCGTTAAACTTTCAGTAATCAATGAACGACATATAATCATTAAACTTGGTATCATTGATAATTTTCTAGAATCGATAAGCTATTAAGCTATATCAATATAATCAATAAACTTCGTATCATCGATAGCCTACTTCTTTTCATGTTTATATGTATAACGCTAAACCTTAAACCTCATATCAATCGATAAATCATTAAACTTCATACAAATCGATAAAATCGATAAATCGTTAAACTTCATATAAATCGATAAAATCGATGAATCGTTAAATTTTATATAAATCGATAAAATCGATGAATCGTTAACTTTATATAAATCGATAAAATCAATGAATCGTTAAACTTTATATA